>JAUMJL010000057.1:0-1200000 GCA_033558185.1 Dromococcyx pavoninus | reverse complement strand
TTTTTTCTAAAAATGGAGGCTTAGAATAATCTTATTTTTAGAATATATATATTCCTGTAGATACTTAAATCAGCCACAAATTTGAAAGCTGCTGTTTGGCAGATGTATTCTTTTTGATGAATACACTGATTATGAGAGATCAAATGCTACTATAAAGTGAGAAATAAGATTGGGAGAGGGAAGAGTACCAGCATGTTTGTATCAAAAAAGACAGATTATGTTTATACAAAGCGTCTGATTTCCAAGGTGAGAACAACCTAACCATCTTTTTTTTAAAATTTATATGAAACGCAAGGAAAACAGCATGTAGGATTGTTTTCTGGAGATGTTTCATAATGCCACCATACGTCACTGTCACAGCACCGACACAGAAAGGCACAGAGATGGCTTTTGGCCATGGGAGGAGTATGGCTTTTTTGTCATGCAAAGGGTCATGTGAAAACCTACATGTGTTTTGTACCCCAAAAGTAGGTATGTGGTTCCCTTGTCTCCCCGTCAGGTGTTTGCAGTATAACATCTTTTTGTTTCTGTCACTTTGTCCTTCTACAAATTGTGAGTGAAGACCTTTGCATGTGAGCTGGGCTGTGACTGTTCAATCCATGCATACCATGAAGAGAGACTCCAGTGAACCTGATTTCTCTCAAGCGAGGGTAAAGAGCAGAGATTTTGCAAGTCAAGACCCCAACAGCAAGCATGGTACAACTTTCCAGCTTAGGAAGCATCCTGAATAGCAACTCATTGCAAAACTGGTAACCAGTGTAGTAATTCCAGGTCTGATGTTGTGCACCAATAGCTTTTGGCAATCTTGCAGGATTTGCATATCAGGATTTTGCATCAATCTACCAGATGGAAAGTTCCTTAGACGACAGATAATTTAATATTGTAACAGGAAAAAAATAGCAGAAATTAAGTAATAAAAATTTCTTAACATGGAATATAATTCCAAAAGAACAGAGCCGGCTACATTCTATAAAATATATTGTGGAACTTTTTAAATAGAGATTGCCAGCTTTTTCCAGGGATGAAGTATTACCTTCATACTCTACATGGGAGTGGGAGCAATTTGATTTCCACCAAAGAGAATAACAGTCATATCTAGTGGCTTTAAATAATGTTTCGATGCAAGATGCGATATCTTTGTCTTTTCTGAATTAAGTTTGCATGTATTGACTGACATTTAAGAACTGATATCCGACAAGTTGATAGCTCTGGAGATGCTCTCTGCATGTCAGCTGAAATGGAAGCAGAGATTGGAGTTTCACTCCAATACCTTGTAAAAAAGTCTGCTGAATACTGCAACTTACTGTCAACGCACTGACAGTAAGTACAATAGTAAAGGTAGAGCTTTGGGTCAAAGTAAATTGTACAGATATTGTGCCAGAGGTGATAGTGTCTAATCTGAAATAAGCTTTTTAAGAAATGCAGTGCAAATGACCTAATTACCTCTCCCTCTTGCAGTGTCGCCTAATTTTAAGTACCCAGTAGTTGCTCTCCCCAGCAATAGAAAAGGCTAAAAGCTAACTCGGTGTTACAATGATTATAGGATTCCCAGTATTTAAAGGAAACTAGGTATATAACACACATATATCTTCCTTTTACTGAACTACTAGAGAATACTCACTCTACACAAGCTACATTCTAGTTCGTCCAGCACTGACGATGACAGAGTTGCTTGTCCCGCGGCTGCATTCATTAATTAGTCTAACCAGCTCTTAACTTCGGAAGCTGTAAATTGCTCCTTTTATCTTATGACAATCTAACTGAATCTGGATGTGATAGAGTTGCTCTCAATGTGATCCCGGTGGGGTTGTGTCAGAGAGATGTCATTGAGAATGTGTTCAGATTGAGAGATGATGTTGCGAGAATAGGGTATATCCCGATAGCCCTGAGTAATTTTCTTCTAAGGAGGCAGCAACTATGTCAGCACCAGCTCGGATAATCTGGTAGTATTTAAATACATAGCTTTTCTTTTGATCTGTGTTAAAAGATATAAGGGATTTAATTTTTTCAGAGTTGGACTCAGCGGTGCTGTTTTACGGCCAAAAGCAGAGACTGTATTAGCAGTGTATTTGTAAAAAATGAAAAAAAATGCATATAGTTTGGAATAGATTTGAAATTGGAATTTGATGGACTGATCATTGTAATGCTTTTTATCTTTAACATCTGGACTAAGTTTGCAGTTCAGTTTCTAAATACTAGGTGTCTACTTTAGAAATCTGCCAAAAGCCTGTAGCTTCTGTGGTTTGCAGTCTTTCACATTTACTGGACATCTTTCATTTAGGAACCTGAGACTTGGCTCTCCACTTTCCAATGTCAGTCCACATTTCATTAACACAATAAAAAGACTTTTTATCATTCTTCCACTGAGATGTAATACCTTTTCCAAAACTCTTAGGCATATTTTGAACAAATATTTTAAATACAGACATGCTTATAGTTGCTGTCTACTTTTCATCTGTTTAGAAGCCAGTGAAATCAATGTTTCCAAGCTTTTACACATCTTGTTATTGGATCTTCTTATAGTGGTGTGAAGACTGTTGTAGTCTATTGATTTTCTGACAGCAAAACTCCAGTAACTTAGCAAGCACCATTCAGCATTAGAAAGTAGTGCAACTGGATATATGATAAGTTTTTTAATCTTCTTGGCACAAACAGTGTGTTTTTCCAGTTTACAGGGCCTTGGGAACACTTCTTATTACCTGTCACCTTTCTTCTGAAAAAGATGTAATTCCACCCAACACTAATTCTCCTCCTTCTAATGGAGGTTAGACATCATTCTCTCCTTTTTAGAATGAAAATAAGAAGTTCATTTGAAAGTTACTTGAAATGTTGCACTTTCAACACACCAGATTTCAATGTCCAACAAGGGTGCCCCACTGCCAAAGCATCTTGTAATGTTTTTTCTCAGATATTCCTCCATAGCCATCTCAGATATTCCTCCATTCCTCGCTACTTGGAAAAGTCACCTCCATTCTAACCTTGGCTTTATATTCTCCGAGATGGTCCCAGTGTAGACTTACTATTCATTTCGCCATCATGAAAATGCTCTGCAAAATATTCTCTTTTCTTTAATAAGTGAAAAAGAATTCACGATCTCCTTTCATCAAGCAATGTATGTGCTGCCTTAAATCATACTTCAATAGATCTTTGAATGGAATGAGTAGTTAATAGCCTTTATAGAAGCTTTGTAAAACCAGTCTCATCAAAGGGTAGTAATAAATCAGAAAATAGACTAGTAATTAAACCAATAAATCTTTTAAACATCAGTGGATTGAAAACTCCTTTGAAAATAAGCATGTGCATGAGCCAACATCTAAATGATGGACTTGGTCCAAAAACCTCATATGATGCTGAACAGAAGATGCAATAAATGTCCATCACAAAGGAATTAGTCTTGGTAGTTTATATGAAATGATATCAAATGCATACTCAGTCATACTCTGCCTGACAAACATTCTGTAGCATAATGCCCACGTGTTTTGAGACTCTCCAGGTTAGGCTTGTATGTCAGTCAGTAGTGCAGATCAAGAAGAACAGATCTGCAGAGCAGAACAGCTGCTGTTGAAGACATGACATCCTAGTTATGCTTTTTCATGTTTTTATTTGCACTGGTTTGGACTGATCCTGTGTGGTGAACCTCTGTTACTGATGGGAGTACCACTGATGCAGTTGGAGGGTATCTTTCATATTTGTTTTATTCTGAAGGAATCCAGTTTTTGTGTTTGGACACTGATACATGAGGCAAACACGAGGGAAGCAGGGACTGTGAGGAGGTTCAGTTCAAAGCAGCAGTTCCCACCTGAGTTTAAGAACTAATATAGATATGCCATCTCTATTACCTTTATTGCTTGGGTTATGCATGGGGGAAACACAAAGTTTTTTATTTAGATGCCATTAGGAGTAGGCTCAAGGATAAATCATATTCTGCTGTCACATAGCTGAAATAAAAGCATCACCTTGTGGGCCACTTTCCACACCTGGTGAAGGGTACAATTCATATCATGCCTCAGGCAGAAGCTTGGCCAGTCACTTGGCCAGCACAGGGAGCTGGCCAAGACTTGCTGCAGACAGTGTCTACAGACACGGTGGATTTGCAGCCATTTGCTATGATACAGCTGAAAACCTGATAGGAGCTATCATACGGTATTTGCAGAAAATCTGAAACAATGAGGCAGGATTTTAGTTTGATATGCTTGATTTTTATGGTGCAAACTTTGTGGGTTTTAAAAAAGATATTATGATATTGGGATTCCAAAGTTGATATTTTATGTAAAAGTAAAACTATCTGTGTTATACAAGACTCAAATAACTGGATAAATATTACTAAGTGCTGCTTAGAGAATGAAATGCAGAGCTAGAGTACACCCACACACAAATAAAAATGCTATCTGCTGGGAGTTCTTTATTGCATTTAACGGAGAGCTATAAATGCACATTTAAATAGAGATTTGTATCACTACTTTATTTTATGTTTAGATCTCTGAATGTACCAAAATTAGAGCCTCACAAGCTCTTGGAATGAACAGCCTTGTGCAGAAAAAGAAATTGAAAGTCTCCAGCTAACTTTCCTAGGCTGATCCACTAAGTTTGCTGAGTTTTGAGTCCATAAACGACCACAGCCATGATTTCAAAATAAAAATACAGTGCCAGCTTACTAGCGAATGCCACTGTGGAGTATGGTTGCAGCCAGAGGTGATACCTCTGTATATTCTGTTAAAACAGATCTAGATAAATTCAGGGCAAAATTTCCCCAACGAATGAGCTGTTTCAAGATACAGACTTAGCACGTAGTCTGGCCATTGTATTTGTGAGTCACTTATCATAGAGATACTCAAAGAGATTCTTAGGTTTCTTTATGAGCCAAATGTGCTTTCCCTGCAGTAACTCTAGAGCTTTCAGGCTTTTAGAAGTAGTTTTAGAATTGTCTCAAGGAGTCCGGATGGAAAGAAATCTGTCTGAAAACAATAAATAGATTGTTCTGCTATGTTTTCTGCTGTGTTTCTTTTTCGCTCCACCAGTGAAAAAACTGCAAACGGTTTCCACAGTGTATTCTCTATGAGTCATTTTGCAGTTTGATGCTTGCTTCTTTTATTTTCTGCTTCTCTGTTTGCGATATTTCTGCACCTTCTATGAAAGTCCACAGGTTTTCAATATCATGCACAACAAAGCAACTATTTAAACTGTAGATTTTTTCCTTTGTTGTCTTCTTTCAAAGTATGGACAAAAATCAAGGTGAGTTTGCGGTTCTATTTTTTATTCCTTCAATTCAAAGTCTAAACTTTTGTAAAATGTACATGTTTACACTGACACTTGTCTTACAAAGTTTGTCCTTCATCAGCCAGTGCTAATATAATGAGTATGACACAAGTGATCATAATTTTATTCAGCAACTAGAAAAGGCACTTTAGGAGAGAAGAGAGGTGGATTTATGCCTTGTAAAAATATACACCCTTATACTGTATTGTAAATTTCATAAAGTGGGAATACTTGGGAGGAAGACCAAAAATGTTCATTATGGCTTGAAAGAAAGTACCAAATCAACCTGTATCCTCTCTAAAATAAAAATACCCTAATACAAATCTGTTCTTTTATAGCTGTACCCAGGGGGTGTGTGGTTTTCTGGCAGAACATTTAACTGTCTAGACCCATTTTTGGGGATTACATTCACATGGGGTCAGTGTAATGGATAATACAGCTGATGACCAGGCATTTACAGATAGATTGAATTATTAGAAAGTATTAAGAAACAACATACTTTAAAAAATACAAAATCATAAGTGTGTGTTGCAGCAGTTTCCTTCTGGTAAAGTAAACTTTTGTAAACCTTTCAGATAGGAGCAAGGGCAGGTTCATTCCTAATTCTTCATTTTGAAGATTTTAACTTCCCAAAAACTATGAAGTGTATGACACAGCTGATGTAAAAAAAAGAAAAAAAAAGAAAAAGAGAAAGAAAAGTATATGTATCTTCTTGCTGAATTTCTGAAATAAAGCGACTATGAAAATTTCTAAGACTGATTGGAAGCCATGATGAGAAAGTAGTTTGGGGACCAAATGTCCTCTAAGTCATTGTTCGGAAGCTAAAAGATGGATGGTAATAGCAGCTCAGAAGAGGAGGTTCACTCCTCTGGAGTTATAGTGATGTGCCAAAGCCAGTTTTGGCATGCTTGTGGATGTAGAGTTGAAATCTTCACCAGGTACTTAGAGAAGATTTTTGGCAGCCCCAGCAGGTCCTAGAAGGTGTTGCAGATAAAAAGGAGCAAAAATGCTGCCTGAATAGTCAAAGGGAGTAGTGCATTGCCAGTGCCTTTGGAAAAACGAACTGAGGCAGGGAGTGGGCTTTCCTGTATTTCCTATTGACTGCCCTGCTGTATGTTGGTATTGAGAATAATATTTTCTGGTATGCGTCTGAGGCCAGGAAAGCAAAGGAGGAGGAGGACAGTTAAGCGCAGGATGCACTACAGGTGCGTACTTTCCCTAGGGCCTCATCTTGCCCAGCCTCTCCTCAGCATCTCTCTGTGGGCTGCAGCCCTGCTTTAGTGCATGTTACTTTGTCCTCCATTCCCTGCTATCTCATGGAACTGCAGTTCAGTAATGTGATTTTCAGATTTTCTTTTGTTCTGGATTATGTTACGAGTTCTTTCTGTGAATACAGACTCATGTATAAGTGCATGTTTTCCTGCACATGAAAAAAATGAATGGGCAAGAGCTACCTTCTTGTATTGATCCACAATTTCCATGATCTGATGGATGTCATGTTTGCAGATAACTTCCCATCCCTGTGTTCATGGAGGGCTAGACAGAAATCTGAGCTGGGCACAGAGGCCATAGTGGGGAGGAAAGGGAACCACGACAAACCTGCTGCAGGCTATGCTGTTAAGCAGACGGCTCTCACGTTTCATCCCAGATGGAAGTTTTTCCCATCAAAGGCTCCATTCCTAAGTATAAGGAATTTTTAAAATAAGGCATTGAGATCATAAATGCGTAGACCAACTTTATACATAGAAGAGTGGGGTTTATTTCTGCCAGGGCTTTGAGTGCAGTTTTGCTGCACAGTCATGGTAGCGTTCGGCAATGCATCTGATCTGGGACAGGCGTAGATTATTTGTACACTTTGTAGAATATGCAGGTGAACAGACAAGCATTAGATATCTCTTCTGTTCCCTTCTGATCTTAAGGTGGAGATAAGCCTGTTTCAATAGATACAGAAACAGGGAAACCCAGCATAAACTACAGATCCTAAAAGCAAAATGGGCTCCATCCTCAGGCCAGGGACAGCATCTCCAGGATATAAGCAGAGTGAAACATGCTCCAGACCCCGCTATGAGTGGATGTGCACCAGCTGAGAACCCACCGAGGATCATATTTGCCTGTTGTGGGAGTGCAGTGTCGGCAACAACTGAGCAATGTCCATCCCAGTGAGGTTACCTCGCTCTTTCTGTTCCTGAATTGCCACCTGAAGCCTGAAGTGTAAATGACTTTCTAGAAAGACGATCAAGACTGCATGTGAATAGAGGCAAACATTCTGTCTCTGACCTTTTCAAGCTCCCAGGAGAGATGAATAGAATAGAATCCTTGCCAGGGGAAGGCTTTAATTTGACACAACAGTTCCAGGATTAAGTGTCTGTCTGACAATACATTTGGTAACTTAAACTGCATCTTGTTCCACTAATTTTCCTGTCCTGGGTTCCTCAGGAGGGTTGTTAAGAAAAAGCTTAAATTAGGTTTTTTTTGGTCCTTTATAAAAGCTGCTGTTTCTTCCATGTTTGCACATTTCTAAATGAATAAACCTTACTGTATGACTGGGACTATTCCAAACAAAAGAGATGGGAAAAAGAGTTGGAGAAGTCATTTGACATTTCACCAGATATGTATGGACCACCACAACCTTCTCAAAGAGAGGTACTGAGAAGCTACCACTCTGCTGGGGAGGGCGATCCCTGCAGAAGGGCTAGGACAGAGCCAGCCACCTACAAGGGGACCTGGCACATGGAGCATAGCCACGGCTCAAGGTCATATTGTGGCCTGTCCTCCTGGTGAGACCTTGTGTCTAGCGCTGATTTAGCAAGGAAGTGAAGCACACATAAATGATGAGCACATGTTGTGTATTGCTTGCAAGTTTTTGAATACTTGCTACAAAATTAAAAGATCTTTTTCCTCACTGAACTCTGATTTGCCTGCCAGATTTCAGATTGTTTTCCCCCTTTATTTCAGTATTAGAGATGACATAAAGAAGGCTAGTTTAAAATACAGAATTTGTTTCCTTTCTTTTGCTTAAAAATGGGTAAGTATGTACAATCAAGTATTACGCTTTTACTTTTATACTTATATATTAAATCTCTTTCAAGTTATGAATATGCAAATGCAGTTGATGAAACTTTTCCAAATCACACTTGCATTTTCTATCAAGAAACAAGTAAAATAAAATCTCACAAAGAGACAGCATGGCATGGTAGCTTGTGCAATAGCCATATAACAGAGCAGATCTATCACCAGCTGTCTTAGTTTCTCCCCCTATTAAATGATACATAACCTTCACTCTAATAAAAGTTTGAAAACTGTAAGGTGCTGGAGTGAAAATTGTGGTTGGTTGTTGACACAAATATCTCAGATACTGAAGCCTATATTGCAAGTGTTGCCTGGGAAACCTATGTAGAGCATAATGGGTTTGTACAACCCACCATACAGACAGAGTATAGCATCACACACAAGGGAAAAAACCCCCACATTTCATACCAGCTCTCAGCCAAGGTAAAAAGAGAATAACCAGAACATCAGGGCACATCGTGATGACCAGAGTCAAAATGACAGTGCAAGCTTTGTGTATCAGGCAAGCAGCTTGAACTGTGGACAGACAGTAAATCCCTTTTATTGCAGTCAGTTACTTATGGATTTTTTTTCTTCATGAATACTTAATGCAACTTATAATTAGATATGGCAAGTGAATGTCAGGTCTGGAATTAAGACTTGAGCTTTCTCGGCTTTCATTTTAATGCTCATATTACCAGACACACTGGGAAAGTTTGCAAGAGCTCTTGGCACAGTCAGCTGAACACTTCACCTGGCACAGGGAGCAGCTGGCCTGCTGGAAGCAGGTTAGCAGGTTAGCACTGTGTTGAGCTAGGAGGCAGAACTGGGACAGTCACTCTCCAAAACTCACCCCTTAATCATTAATAGGCAGGACAAGGTTTTGGTGTTTTCATGTTGAAACCAAAGTAATATTAATGCTTCCTCCGTTTATTTTTTTATGCTGTCTATCCTCTAGCCTATCTGCCACTGCTAGGGAGCTTCTAGGAAACAAAACATCTTGTTCTGTAATAAAATCAGTCATGGGCAAAGAAAACTTACCCTTTCTCAGCTCTTCTCCACTTGTAGGAGGTTTTTTCCACTAGACAGTGAAGAGAAGACCCACCAGTGACAATTTGCTACACTCATCAGTAAGAGCACAGCTGTACTTTCAAGTGTCTCATGGTTTGAGACGTACATAGTTTTGCCTCAAATCCCTCAGAATAAACAATGATGAGGAAAGCATGAGTAAAAATCCTTGAACAGGAAAGAGTGGAATGGGATTTTCCCCTACAAGACGATGCCGATACACTTAGTTTTCACTTTTTTAAAATCTCTGAATCTGCAAAACTGTCACATCATTAAAAAAACATAATTAAAAAACATAATTAAAAACCACAAAAATATACTAATGATAAAAAAAAATTCTTTCCCAACAAAAACTATGTTAAAACCGACTCAAAATAATAAGCTCTATTTTTGTATCTCCATTGCTATAACCAATGTCCCCATTCACCCAAGTAAAGCAAAGGCCATGGAAAGCTACATCTCTGATTGTGCAACAGAGATTTAGGTTTCCTTCTGAAAATGTTCTATGTGGTTGCTCATCCATATGTAAGCAAGTTTAGGATAAAGTAAGAGACTGTTTAATTGCATTTAAATGCGCAAATGCTTTTAAAAAACATGCACTTTGAGGGTGACAGATTCTCTTGGTGAACTAAATAAGTAGTATTGATCATTGGTTCAAATAAACTTTTTTCAAATTCAAACTATTTTAACACTTCTTAACAAAATATTTTATAATGACGGTGCTTTCAAAGCTTTAATAAATAACAGTATTTCTGACTGAATTTATTTGGCTAATGAGCTGTAATCAATTATTAATAGTACTTTTAGTGGGATACATATTCTGACAGGAGTTCTTGGCTTGTCAAAGAGAACAGCACCAGGGAAAGATTTTCTAACAAATTACAACTTCCTGAAAGTAGTCCTTTATTGTGAAAAAATGCTCCTTAAATTTAAGCTGACTCAGAGTAGCCTGTTTCAGGTCACAACAATGTATTATCAAGAGTTCAGTAGTGCTGAAATGTATTATTAAGAAAATGAAAATAATATTACATCGTTTTGGAGAGTTAAAATTGTACTATTATTCTTGAAGTTCTGCCTGGAAATACTTTCTGCAAGTGAGACTTGTCACAAAATGGAAATTCTAGAGCTTGTTTATCTCTAAACGCAAGCTATCCTGCACACACAGAATGACCTGGAAAGTTAATCAGATTTATTAGCTGTGCAAAATGCTATATCTGCAAAGTGGCTCTTCTGCAGTTGCTTCCTGTAAAGGAACAGCACATTTTCATGTTGCTTTGTTACTGTGACAACTTTGTTCTAATTATAACCGATCAGATTCAGATACCTTAATAGCTTTGCAAGTACTAATTTTAATAGGAGCTGAGTGCACTGAGATCATGTCACAGAGTAGGTAGTCAGCCCTGCTGCTCAGAGGAAATAAGGGATGTTTAAGTCAGGGGAACTACCCAAAGGGCAAATTTGATCTGCTGTTTTTACAAAGAGAAACACAAACTCAAGGGGGTAAATGCAGCGATATACAGGCTGGTATCTGCCACAGTTTGGGAGCCACAGCTGTTTAAAATTGCAGGTTTTCAATGGCAAGCCTCAGCCATTGCTACAACTATTATTATTATTTTACCAAGCCTAATCCTAGGGAATATTTTAAACTGACAAAAGCCTTCTAGCTCTTTGTTTATTCATTGCACCTGTATAGCATCCTCCACACCTGCTGAGTTAAAGTCCTGTTTCTTTTTACTTTAAAATCTGTTATAGCAGGAAGCAAAGATCTCTGATAGAGAAAAACAATTCCTTTGGTAAGGAAAGCAGCACATCTTAAGATCTAAGTGAAAATTAACCATGTGGTGAACTCTAAGGACTATGTTAATTAAAAAATAAGCAACCAAACCCCATATGGCTAAGTCAGCAGTGAAGAAAAGGCCTGCACGTTACACTGGTAACTGCAGCCCTGTAACCTTCTCGAATGGGTATGGTCTGGGTTGCAACAGGTCAGGTCACTGTGGCTGAGGATGCTGCCTCTGAAGGATGCTGTCCCCATTTGCCAGAATCTGGGGTCACGGGCCTCTTGGCTTCGCACTGATGGTTCTGCTTTAACACTGTGCTGTGCTGGACCATTTTCCAGCACTTGACCCCGGGCACAATGTTTTCAACAGCTGATCGGTGGTAATCTTGACAGCATTTAAAACTATCACCTGCAATACGTTGTAGTTAAATGAGTTTCTATAAATAACGGAATCACAGGTATTGATTCCTTTTAAATTGCAGTAGTGTTGCATAGTACCATATTGACAGCTGTGCTATGATGAAAGAGCATGTTATATTCCAGTTGAGTCAATGGAGACCTGACTTATGCCCAGCGTAAGGGTGGCCAACAAATACTCCTGCCACCCACAGGGAAACAGCACTTGGCTCACCAAATGGATCTTTACAGGCAATGTGGACTTGATTGCAAGTAGACTTCCTTTAGGCTGATCCTTACATAATTACCTTAGAAAAGATGGCTTGGAGTCAGAAGGAAACGAAAGCTCTTATGCAGCTGGCTGACAATCACGAATTCAAGGGAGTTTGCATATACAAGGTACAGAAACGTGGACTCCTGAAGGTGATAGTTAATGCTTGTTCTTTGTTCCTAAAGAACTCTTCTTCCACAACTTTAATCCTTCAGTAATGGTCAAAGTTATTTTTTGGTTCAAATTTGTACTTCGGTGGAGGGAGGATTGATGGAGGTGATGTGTCAGATAATTCTCTACATTTGAGCACTTGTCTGACACACAAGGTATGCTTATAAGCATTTTTTCCATGTAAATTTAAAAATTAATATTCTTTTTTATCCAGAGTTATAATGGAATTAATCTATTACTACAGGTTTTTATTAGACTGTTAATCAGTTTCTTACAAGTATTGTGGTTCATTTAATTTTCTGATGATGACACATCATCCCATGTCTTTTGAACTTTTGTGCTTCTGTAATTGCTTGGCTAAATAGTTAGGATTGAGACCCCCTCTGCATGTTTATTATGTATCCAAAATTCTCCTTCTAATTATGAGATGAGCACATCAAGGATACAAGACAAGGCTATATATATGGAAGAATTTCCTTCCAAATACACCAAGGGTTCCCATAGAAGAAATAGTCTAGGGTGCCACATGTCTGTACTTTATGGGGGAAGAGAAACACAAAACCTAAAACATGGGGAAAATACATAGGAGGAAATACTGACCATGTGTCAATGCAGAAATTGCTATAGAAAGACCTCTGAAATCACATATCTAAGAACACAGTCCTGGAAACTTCTCTGCTGACTGTGAGAGAGGACAAGCATCAAAGCGTGAGAAATGTGTCAGAGTGATTCAGTGCTTAGTTGTGATTCTTAGCACAGAGCAATTAGCTCTAAATTCTTCTTACAAATAGTTGCACACTTGCATACTCCTTGCTAGTGAAACTAACTGTGAAGACCAACACAAAAATGGTAATTATGCTAAAATTTGAACACTGTTGTCTTATCTTCACAGTCTTCCATCATACCCTTTGCTGCTTTATTAAAAAGATGCAGAATGGACGATTGTCAGCAGAAAAAAAAAGGTGTGTGCTACTTCAAACAGAAACATCCAATGCACAAATTCAATACAAGGGTTCCTATCCATCAGATACCTACAGATCTCATGGCATATTCTGTCAACAATGGAAGCAGGGTCTTGATTACATCATTAAAATGTTATCTGTCTTATCCATTAGTGCAAAGTGGAAAAAAATATTAGTTATTTGTTCCATCAAGCTGGACATCCTTTGTATTTTGACCATGCTTGCCTTGAATGGATCTTTTAAATAAATGCAGTTGCTGTTCACTCCTGGATTTAGGAACTGTAAATTTACATCCTTGCAGTTGTTATTTTCATATATAATTTAATCAGAATACTGCATCATGTTTCCCACCATGATTTAAAACCACTCCTCTAAGTTTCCAAGTAGTTTGCATCTTTAGAAAGGCCTTCAAACACCTTCTTCAGCAGTTGTGTTTAGAGACAATAACTATCTTAGTCATTATTTGACTGGTGTGTCACGAGTAATACCAGTCTTAGAGCTGACAAAAATACTCAGGAATGTTTGATGGGTTTTATGTACTTGGTGTATGTTAGTGTAAATACAGTATTTCAAAATATATTAATGAGAAAAAGTCATGACGTCTATTAAAAAAATAAGATTAATCTTGGGGGACAAAAAAATGGGCTCATTGTACAATGAGGCTCTTTTTTGAGTGCAGATTACTTAAGATGCCAAAATAAGAGCTGAACCAGTTAGTGAGAAAAAAAAAAGATAAATATAATCCTTTCTTTGTTAAAGATTCATGTCATGTTAGCATTCTTGAACACACTTATGCATAGGAATAGGTCTCACTTGAACATAAGCACTCCGGCTGTAGAGCTGTACCAGAGAGACAATAGTAACCACATCAGGGCTCCATTGGATTTGGTACTAGGACCCTGCACACTCTTAGTCTTACTCCCAAGCTAAATCTGCAATGAACATGTATACAAAGAGACATGGTGTAACATCATTTGTAACAAATCTTTCACGTTCATGATGGGAGGAGAACATAATTCTGTAGTAATTACTGGCTTAGCATTTGGTCATTGTAATTGGAGAACTTGTATCTTTATCTTAGAGATATGGAGGAGAACATTGATGACAGCAGAATAGCTGTTTCCTTTCTATAGGTCTAGCAGAGAGAGAGATGTATGTGAGATCAATACAAAATTTCTTGCCAAGTTCTTAGTGGTATTCTTCATGTCCTAGCGGAGAGGAAGACCATACTCCTGATATTTGTGCTTCAGTCACAGACATTCATTCTTTGCAAGGTATTATTGACCTGATCTAGGTCTGACTTTATATTACCTCCAATTATTATTTATGTGCTAGCAGTGTCTGATTTTTATGTCAGTTTTCTGATTGGCTATGGCTATATATTGGGTTTTAAATAATCTTTTTTTACAATAGATTTGTATTAAGACGTCGCCTCCAAACTTCCACCACCAAAACAGCATTTAACAAAAAACAGCTAAGTATTGGACCGTTCATTTGGTGCAGGTGCTGGTGGGTTCTATGTCTTTCAAGAAACATTCGTAGTCCTCCTTATGTTAGGTGTCTTAAAGATTTGATTAAATGTGTGCTGATAACCAAAGACAAGTGCAGTGTCTGTCAAATTCAACAGGACTATTAGGTTATTTGAAGAAATCAGTACCTCAATTTATATGACTGAAAATATTGAGAGAGAAGTCTAGCTGCCACTGAATACTTGCAAAACTGAATAGCAACAAAAATACAAAAAAAATCAAGATACAGGTTTACCAAGTAATGTTAATACATTAACATTAATGTTAAGAACATGCCTGATTATCATAACTTGGTCTGTTGACGTTGGCTTTATAGATCTATTTTATAATCTTTAGAGGATCCTGTGCAGCAATATACAATACAGTTGTATTACTGCCTGTAACTAGAGCAATTTACAGACCTTGTTCAGAAGATGGGTAGGTTCAGAGTAAGAGTTTGTTAAGATGTGGAAGTCAGATCAAGTTATTTTCTGAGATTTCCAAAAAAATATTCCCCTGAATTCAAAATTGGCATAATACCACACGACCAGTTCTCACCTCATGGCTTTGCAGCTCTGCCACAAATATAACATCAAAAGGCCGCAATTTGCAGACCAGCTGCAACTTTTGCTGAAATCAATGAAGGATGCAGTCATTTGGCACTGCTTAGATTCATAATCATTCACAGCATCGAGAAAATAATGATCAATAGAGAAACAGTAAATTGGAAAAATCTCCAGATTGTTGCTGTAATGGAGTTAATGGTCCCTTATACTAAATACAGTACTGTAAATAGAGAATTGCTATGCAACTGAGATAAGAGATGAGGATTAAATTAATGTTACTGTGGCCAAAAGACTGAATTCAATGCAACTAACACCCAGTGGTTTGTTAAATATAGACTCAAATGCATTCTTTTTATGTAAAAGTCCAATGTATGCAACAGCCTTCAAATAAAACCTTAAGCTTTCCTCTAGGAAAATCAGCTCAGAGGTCTTGCAGTTCAAATTAATAAAAAAGGGCCGACTTGGGCTGTCATACTTTGGTTCTGTTTGATCCAATTCTGAGTGGATGTAAACAGCAAACCAAGTCACAGTAATTGCATAATGTATAACAGCTTATTCATGGCTATAGCTTATTTACTTCATGACTGCAGCTGGTGTTGTATACCCACTCTACAGCAGTTAAAGTTTATAAGTAAATCTCTCACTTTCTAAAGAGCTGTTTAAATAAACGGATCTGATCTGAAAATTACCACAGTATTTATCAGTCTTCAGCTTAGGGTGTTAATGAAAGAAAACTTTGTTTCTTTTTAAAATACAGAAATTAAGCTGCCTTTCATAAAACAAACTGAAAGGCAAGCATTGCTCCCTTCTGCACAGAGCAGGGCAATGTAAATCCTCAGACTAGCATTTAAGATGCGAGATGATTCGCAAGTCACATTTCGCTTATTGCTCTTTTTTCTCATGGTAATTCCCAGCGTTTCCAGCTGAGGTCTCAGGCTGTGTTGTGCTCATCACTGTGCAAACCTCCGCAGCGCTGTGCTCCAGGGCAGGCACCACCTCACTTCCCTAGCAGATCCAAAACCCAGATACCAGGGTCATGGACCTGAGCCCATGCTGGAGGGAAGGGCATGCGTGCTTGGCCTCTGCAGGATGGTAATACAGGCTATAAGAACGTGATCTGCCTGTCATTTGGAGAATATATATGCCCAGGATATATCATTTAAATATATGCAAGAATTCCTGCCCTAAAGAACTCTCAGTTCCAAATAGGTTCTTCAGGACTTTATTATTTCAAATCTTTTACTGGGAAAAACTCTGAAGAAAATAATTGAACTGGAGTTCTTTGACTGAATAAATAGCGTTGAAAATAAGAATGGAGTTTATAAATGTAATTAAGAATTTTACTTTTGGTTTATTTCCATGTGTTGTTGAACAGCTGTCATGTTTCCTAACTGTGTTTGGCTACATTGTGAATAGTGTCTTGCTTTTCCGAGACACACTCTTCACAGAGGTATGTTTTTATCAGGTTAGAATTGAAACTCTGCCACTGATACAAGCTTGAGTATGTACTTATTAGTAATATAAAGAATCCAGCGTTGTGAGCTTGCTGAATTAAAGGCAAAATCAAAGACATTTTACCTGTCAAGACCTTGATTAGGAGTTCTCAGTTTATCTTGCACTGGATGACAATGAGTCATTGATCTCTGAAATGGAGCAGGCAGCTACCTTCATTATACTGAAGCAACTTAAAATCTACACTTAGTGGCAAATCCAGCACTTGTTCAAACCCTGTACGGAAATTCTCATTGTTTAACACTGCTGTATTGTTGAACGTAGTGAATGTGCATTTACTAGACACATCTGTTGGTGGCGAAGGCATGTATTGGTACGGGTTAAAAATAATGTTGCCCCAACAAAACACAAGGTTCAATACTGGGGGCCCTACTGGCAAAATGCACATTGCAGAACTAGGCCTTAAACCTCTGCACATCGCATGGATTGCCAGCATGCTTTCTGCCTCTTCTGTTTTCAGGTTAACTTCAGTCATAGGCAAGCTACAGACAGTTGCTATTATTTCAAGAGGGCACACAGCCCTGTGCAAAATCTGTAAATGACCAATCCTTAACGGACTATTTACTAAAAGCAGCACAAGCTTCTCCCTTGTCTGTCTATTCAACCACCTCCTCTTCAAGCATCCATGCTAAGGAACAGAGTTTCCGGCACACTGAGGAGATGAGATAGTCCCAAAGCTGTCGGAAACACCTAGCCAAGAATGCATCAGTAAAAGTGTCTGAGGAGCCAAGCTGGCACATCTGTGGTGCAGAAAGGCAGCTCAGCACCTTAGTTGGACACTGTCTCAGCCAACCTCTTTTGCTCCTGTCCTGCTTCTCTTCATTCCCTTGTTTTGAATCACAGCAAGCTAATCTATATCTAAAGTGTCCTGAAGATACTAAGTGTGGTGTTTAGATGATCTGTGTCCATCCTTTATCCTTATGTCAAACATCTTCTGTCAGCTGACTTGAGGCTTCAGAAATGCCTGCCTGACAGGAAATGCTGAAGGAAGGGATGATTTGGGTTGAACTTGCTGAACCTGGTGCTGAGGGACTGGTTAGATGATTATAGCTGGAGCATGTCTGATTCCAGCCTCATATGTGACTTTAAAAGTGCAGTTGATTTCTCCCCAGTTCCCATAATTATCTTTCATTTTATTTTGTTAGGTGCAGACAGGACTTGAAGAAAACTTTTCAGGGAAGGCTTCCAGCTCTGCATACATAATTGTCTGCAATAATGTTCATCCAAGCTACACTTATGTTATGTTATACATCACCACAGAAGAGCAGGCAATTAAAAATGTAATTAATTTTTTGCTAATTGAATATTTTCAGAGTAATTCAGAAACCTGGATAATTAACCAACTGCAGGCAAATATTTAGAACTCTTAGTCATCATCTAAAATCATCAGAAATAATCATCTGGATTTGCAAAACTTCTTGTCCATCTGTGTAACACAACATATGCCCCCTTCTTCAGTCAGAGAGAGTGCGAAGACCTGCTCCTTATGAGTGTTACGTATTGAGGAGATGCTATCAGGGTTTTCCTCTGATTATTTCTGTTGTCGAGTGAAATTCTCCTCTAAATCTGCTTTCGAGAAGCTGAATGTGATGCTCAGCATAGGCGCTCCCTGCACCAGTGTCGGTGGGAGGCAAAGGAGGGAGTGTTATAACACCTCAGTCTTCCTACTGAGAGGGCATCTGAGGGGCTGGGAAAAAATGAAGCGAGATGTGAATGCTCACCATCTGGAGATCAGACTCCAGGTTTGAAGAAGGGCTTGGATTCTTCAATTTTTTCACATGGTTTGAGAAGACCTGAATCAAAGAGGAATGATGTCAAGAGTGTGGGAAATTTGGAAATGAACTACCGAGTTTAGAAGAAGCTAGCCAAAAGCTGTCACAAAGCAGGGAAAGCCTGCTTGGACTGTTTCCAAAGAGACTTGAGACTAAGAGGAGCAAAGCTATCTCAGTACATCACTGGAATGATCTTGCAGCATGGCAGTATGCCCAGGTTAGAGAAGGCATCAGGACTCTGTTACGATTCATCTGCAATGAATTGGATGCTCACTCTAATGCAAGAACATGATGTGTCCTTCCCCAGAAGGAATTGTTGTTCTTCACCTAGAGATCTGCACTGCAGAGTGGATGCTGTAAAAAGCCCTCAGGGGTTTCCCATGAGACAGTGCAGGCAAGTGCCATAAGCCTGGCCCCAGTTATGTCTTTTCTGCAACAGAGACATTGCTAAGTGATAGCAGATGTTTCTACATGTTCTGTCTCTTCTGAAACCAAACAAAATATTGTGTCTTGGTCTCATTTAGCCTAGAAGGACAAGATTTGATTTTGTCCTTTGCCAAGAGCAAGAAAGTGGAAAAATACTTGTTTGCCACCTTGATCACTCAAGTACTTATCATCTTGACATAAAACTGTTGTCTACTCTAGTACTACTATGAGGCTCTCACAAACTATAGAGGACAGTATAGCCTCCTGGGGAAGCCAGCAACTGAAGTTCTGGCCATTGATTAAATAGAAAGTTATTCACCTATGTCTCTTTGTCAGACCTTGCCAGTGTAAAGTCAGGAAGAAACAGCTTATTAATGAAATACTACTTCATTTTTCTTATGGTAAATGTTTAAACCATCCAAAGAGAATATGATATTAGGAAATGATGCTCTGCTGCATGCTAGCTTCAAATAAATCTTTAACACAGCTGATGAATTCAGGAAATCTTTTTTGCTTACGCTGTTTCAAAACAACTTACTGAATTTTACTTTATTGTCTAGGTAACATGAAATTTCAATCACACTACAGCATTTGGAATCTAATATTCGGTCTTTCACATCTTTCATTAGCTCACTGAGTCCCACATACCAGGTTTAGAAAAGGTTTGCTTCTAAACCTTCCAAGGACAAATGTGTCTTTAGTAACATTTAATGACTCAAAATATCCCAGAGAGAAAACACTTGCTGGGCTGCTGGCTTTAGTTACTGCATTGTTTCCCAAGGGATACTAAAAGCCAGCACCTTATAGTGGATGTGATGGGACAAGCTTTCAGAAAGTCTTCTTATTTTAGCTACAACTTTCTCTGCCTCTTCCCTTTTGGTCTTGTTCCTGAAGTGGATACAGCCTTTATTACCCAAGAATTGTGCAGGGGTTTGGGCTTATTTCGAGACTTGGCCAGGAGGTCCGAGTAGATAATTAGGCCGAGGGACAAACACTAATAGCTCGATATTACTGAGAATCCTAAACAGAGGGAGATAGAGCCAGTGGCCTGCAGGAGTATTTAAGGACAGTCTTTGGGAAAGCGAGAGCCCGTGGGAGGAGGAGCTGTAAGGCAGGTGAATGCTTGTGTTGACTGTAGACAGCATTACAGTGCCTGTGTGCTTTCATACCTTACAGATGAGTTACCTCTGTGTGTTCTTTAAAGACAAGCAATGGGGTGTATGATGGCCTATATAGCATGTAACTTGGGAAAGTGGGTGATGGCAGAAGGAAGAGGAATAGCTACTTTGGGTAGGAATGTCTGCTGTCTGCTCTCTATTCAGAGTGGTGTGATCCTGCCAGACTCCAGCTTTCGTAAGGCAAGATCAAACCAGGGGATGCTAACCCCTGGTAATGCACATATTATTTTTTCCTGCCTATCCTTACTTGCCCAAGTTCCAAGCCCCTAATACTCCTTCCTGTATTCTCTTCTCCCTAATCTCTAGTCCCATAAGGATATTCCATGTATAATTTTAATCACTTGCACTTATACCAAACTACTGGGAATTTTCAAATTATTTGCCAAAGGGATAAAAATAAAATGATAACTGTACATATCACAGAATATGTTTAATACACACAGTATCTCTGATGACTCGAGGACCCCAGCTCCTGCAGAGATGGAGATGTTACAGGCGTATCTCATCCACTGGTCAAAACTGCTCAGACCTAAAGTGATCTAAGCAATTTTCTCCCATCAAAATGCCAGTGTTGTGACAAATAATCACTGACAACAAAACTGGTTAGCCTAGATGTAAACCAGGCTATTCAGAAATCTATATCCGTCTTTTCTTCTTTTGCCAAGACAAGGGTTTGATCTGGTAATACCTGCATCTGGTTCAAGTTCAATAACTGAGTTACAGTCAGATGGGCTGTCTAGTAACGCCTTAATTAGTTTTTCTTTACAGAATGTATGTCCAGAGATATCTTCACTCAAATAATTTATTCTCCCTATATGTTGCCAGTTTCCAGATGATCTGAGTTCATATTTATATACTAAAATGCTTAGAAGTTTCAGAGTGAGGGTCAGAGGGGGGAAATTATTTTTTCTTTTTCAATGTTTTAAACTTCAATCCTAGGTGCACAACAGCACACTGAACTAAAATGCTTTTTTTTCAATACCAATCAAAATGTTTTTTCAGTTGTAGGCAGAATTATTTACCTTCCTTCAGAGAGAGAAGCACAGGCAGAGTAAGCTGAAAACAATTAGCAAAAATGACCCAGTAAGAGGCAAAATGCAACACTGAACATAGCTGATCTATTTCTCAACTGAGAAGCTGTGTTAGACCTTTGAAATACTTTGCAGTAAAAGAGGAAAAGACATTCAAATAGCATGTTTAAAAATATTCAGTTTAAATTTAACCTTCTAAAAGGTATATTGAAATCACCAGCTTGGAATTCGACTCACCTAATTTCATATTCTGAAACGCTTGCCCTCCACCCGGTGCTGGGAACAGCTTTACTGCCGAGACCATCGCTGGCACTTCTCCATTCGCTGGTGTTCAATTTTATTGCTTTAGTTAAATTTTCTGGTGAAGCATTATGTACAGGCACACCTCATTTGATCAGTTATAGCCATAAAGTTTGGCCAATTTATGGCTACACAGCTCACTCCTGCTGAGGAAGGGATGGAATTTGCTGAATTAATATAAATTTCTTGAGGCTGTAGTTGTATCTGCACAGCACTAAGGGGAACCAATCCTGTTACATTATGATAGCTCAGAGACCTGCATATGTTGCCCTTTTCAACATGGTAAAATCCACATATGATGCATTTTAAGGCAAATGGAATCTCTTTTTTTGATGGATAGATGATGGGAATTATTGATGTATCTGTCTACTGCGCTTGACAGATAGCCTAGTCCTCAGAGGAAAATGGAGAGCTCTTGTATACTGCTACTGTTTTTTGCAAGTGTTCTCAAATCACATACAAACAGATCAAGTCTTGCTCTGCAACATGCATGTAATGGCATTGATCTCAGTGGATGATGCTCACATCCAGGCAGGAGAGAAGTGGGCCCACATCCTTCAAAGCTACTGCATGGTTATGTAAGGTCTGGTCCCAAGAGGCATATTTCACTGGCATAATTTGCCTTTGGTCTTCCAGGACTGGCTGCTCCAGAAGATGCATTTCAATCTCAGTATGCTATGTAGGTTTCTGTGTCTATTCCTTAAATACAAAATAAGCATCCTTATATTTATGTCAAATGATGAATCCTCGCTAATAAAGTTGCACCCACGTGAGGCAGTGAGGATGCACAGCCACTGTACTTTTGAAGCATGTTGTACTGTTGCTCAGTGCAAATGCTTTAGACTCCTCTCCTTGCATCTTTATTGAAAGGTTTTATGAGAATACATAATGTATTAGTGGAATACCAACAGGTAGCAAGTGCTTCACATAGATGTGACCATTGAATACATGCTAGACAAGCAAGACTATTTCAAAATAAACCTTTAAAGAACAAAAACTACACTTAAAGATAAGGAACGGTCTTCCAGACATCCTTACTAGCTCTCAGGGCATCAAAGGATATTCTCACTGCCCACATGCCAATTGTACAGGCTGCATAGACTGCCAGTCCTAGTACTGCTGCATGATTTTCCTTCTTCAGATCCGCATCTAACTAGGCCGAAAAAGAAATATCATAAAATTTAGCTGAAAATTTGAACAAATATAATAATGGACTGAACAACTTGCTGCTTCAAACACAATCTTACTATGGCCCAACAAGAACTGGGTGTAGTCTGCAACCTTTTCCAATGTGTTATTTTTGTAGGCAAGCATGAAAGGCAATGAGACTGAAAGTTTTCTGTCTCAGTCAATAACGTGATGAGTTTGTGAGTTTTCTGTGTGTGTGCATTCATGTTCTGGGATATTTAGGGAGGATGTCTGCATTTTTTATGGGTTTTTGTCTTCATATGTGACCAGAGTATGTAGAAGATGTTTACTGAGTCTTGACTGCTTCAGCTCCTGTAGCCACATTTTCCCTACACGAACATACTGTATTTGGGATTGCTTTCATTTGCAATATTATGGCTGTTTCTTTTTCTATGGTCTCTCACTTCCAGTTTATCTCCCTAACTATCTTCTTTCCTACTGTAGCTCTGAGCTGAAGGGGGGCTTGCTATGACCATCACAATTGCTGCACAACGCAACATATTGCTCCTCTGGAAATTTCCATTTTAACTTAAATTCTTTTCTACATACTGTCTGTTTATTCATTTCTTCTAGTAACTGGTTAGAAGAAAGCTGGCTAGAGATCTCAGAATGAAAGTCACTAATGCTAGCACACTGCAGGGATTTGCTAGTCCTGAGTTGGTTTTCCTCATGTATTTCCATGGCACAGCCACGGGCACAATGCCTACTGAAAGGCCAGTCCACCGTTAGTCATATGCTCACAATTTCCTGAACCAAAAGCTGTTCATTTTCATTCTGGTTAATGACACTTGTTACTTGTTGAGATGGTATGATTGGCATTTTTCTCTAGGAGTCCTTATACTCCTAACAAATACCCTACTTTAGTATCCATTTCTTCTGTGTCATTAATCATACCACTCTTCTATTTATCAGCCCACAATGCATTTGGGAATCCTTGCCAATACTTTCTTTCTCCTCATTTTGAGAAGCATGATTTGTGTAACCTTCAATTGTATTCCTGACATTACTGAAAGCTCCCTTTTATAGTTGAAATTTATGGATGTATATATGCAGATAATTTCTTTTCCTTCTGTTACTTATGGTTCCTGTTGCCATGTGTGCCAGTTCCCCTTCTTGCTATACCCATCTTCAGATTTTTCCCATGGGTGTAGATAATTATACGAAACTCTTCTTACAACACCTGCAGGTCTACTGCTTGTTTATACCAGACTGACTGTGTGTGGAGGTGGACCACATGCTCTAGGAATGATACCTTACTTGTACTGAGTTCTGCTACACAGGAATGCAGGAATCACTTCATGTTCTGCATTATTTCCCTGAAGATTCCCAAGTCCTTTTCCAAGAATTTTCTGTGGAGTTTTTTGCTTTTAAGTTATGCCTATAGTCATGAAATACTGACTGTTCCTATACCAAGCCTGAAGCATCTCTTTCAACTTTAGAAGACACTCTTCTTCTTTTTTTGATAGCTACAGTAGTCCTTGACTGAGTTGCTGATGTTTAATCTAACAAAACTGAAGTGGCCAGTGAGTGCTTTCTATAATGACTGGATATCATTAAATGCTTCAGACTGCTCCCTGAAAAGCTGAAGCTTCTAGAAGCAATGCCAGTAAGGTTTGTTATCTTTTTTGAAGGACTAAGTGTTTCTAGAAACCAGCACAGCCCTCTTCAAACTGCATTTTCTCAGTACTTATGCAGACTATGGAGGCTACTGCCGATACTTTTATAACATTTTATCTTGGAAACCACGTAGGAAAAAAAGAAATTCACAAGTAGTGTGTACTAGATTTAGATGATTTCAAGCAAGCCCTTAAAAATAACTCTTGGATGCTGTGCTCCATCCCACTTCCACTGATTCTGCACTAGAAGTACTCTTGAGGAGTGCATAAATTTGGTTTGAAGGCCAAGTACAGATAAGAGAACAAGCCAGGAAAGGGCTGTGGCAGGTTTTCTGTTTTGCTTTTGTTTCTCCCTGGTATAAATTAATGATCCTTGACAGATTTTTCAATGCAATCCTGCTCCTTTAACATCTTGTCCCCAGCCACTTTTGTACTTGCATCAGCTTACTAATGCTTTGATTCAGCTCACACTGCTGAGAGCAGGTGTTGAGAGAATGGCCTTGAGTGCTGCATTTAGTGCTGAGATTTTGTACATAGTCACTTTCTGTAAGAAAACTGCCAAAACCTTCGACATAAGGTGCAACAAGCAGCTATACAAAGGCGAAACTTGGTAGGGCTTTAACCTTAAACTTAGTCTCAGTTCACTAATCATAGAATCACAGAATTACCTGAGCTGGAAGGGACCCAAAAGGATCATCGAGTCCAACTCCTATTCTTACATAGGACACTCCCAAGGTTCATACCATGTGACTGAGGGCATTGTCCAAATGCTTCTTAAATACAGCCAGACTAGGGAAGTGTTACATTTTTGGGTGCAGTGGGTTGTGGTTTTGGGGTTTTTTTTTGTCATCAATTGAAAAGATATAAAATAAACTGTCTTGGTCAGATTACACCACGTTTTACTGCTTGGAAGCTGTATTGCCATCATATTCTCATATATTATTTTGCTGTTGTCTGTTTTTTTGTTGATCATCCCATTACAGTTAAAAAAAAATCTACTTTTTATGAAGCTCTTCTATTGGCCTGTTAATATTTTTGCTTCTATTCTGCTTGGACCTTCTCCTTCTTCAAAGTCAGTGAATCCTTCACCTCAATTTCTGATTAACTAGTTCATTATCTAGGTGTAGTGTTTTGTTCTATATCCTATCAGTTTTCATGACAACTAATCTCAATCCAGAGGTTCGACCTCACGTGTAAGTTTAGTGTGAGATTCTTTAAGGGATTTTTAAAGTTGTTTGGGGAATTTGGTGAACCATTTTCTCTAAAACCTCCAGCTCAGCAAACTGTGCTAGCATAAACAGCAGCGCCTCATTTTCTTTGAGAGGGGGAAACTCAGAAACTTCTTATTCTGCAAATTATAGTTAATATTCCACTATAAAAATTAAGTAAGACTGTATTTAATAAGAATGTCTCGTGTACACATTAAATTTTAAGGAGCATATTCTCCATTCATTTGATGTGTGATTACTCCTCTTTGACATTAATTGGAATTCTGTGTAAAGGCTGAAGAAAGACCATCAGTAGAAATGTAAATTGAAAGAAATCTCTGACATAATACAGCTTTAATGAAAGAGTCATTCAAGAAACGCTGCTGCAGTATCCAAATATTCTCTGTCATTAATAACTACAGGACTCTCTGGACTGTTAATAATTATGTAGTAGAATGATATAATATACTGTTGCTACATGAAGGCATTAAATAAATATTATCAGCTAATAATTTTACGTAACAAATATTTGAAATGGGCTACAGAAAATGGACTAAACTCTTGCAGACTCACAGCCCATCACAGTGAACTGAGAAGAGATAGCTTTAATATAGTTTGCAGCACCTATAAAAAATGATTGGAAAATTGACAGGAAAGATATTAGTTCCTGACTTGTACATCTTAGTCAGCTGAGCTGGAGACAAATTACAAGAATAGCAAGCTCTGAGTGCTTCCTTACGCAACCGGGAAAAAAAATTCCTCTTTCTGATGACAGACAGCTCAGTGCTCTGTCACTGCAGTTCAGCTAGAAAGGGCAGAAACGGGGGATGCTGAAGTGCAGCTTGCTTCTTGCGGCTCCTGGACAGCTCTCTTACCACTGCTGCTGCGCCCTGTACAGCCACATACCAGGGCCCCCTCACCAGTGCCCTGATATGGGTCTTGCCTGTGGGTCTGCTTAGCCATGGCACAGACCGAAGCCTCTCTCATGGTAAGGCTTTCCAACATTTATCTTTAGGGAAAAAATATAACTTATGATGTACTCTATTCTCTTGATCTAAGTCTTTTCTCTACAATGGTATCTGTAAGGGTTGTTGTTTTTAAGCAATCTTCCTAAATGAGATAATTACCCTGATTTCATTTACCACACAGCCACACCAGCTGTGGTATTAGCACCAGAGAGAAGAGCATGGGTTAAGAAGGGAACAGGAGATGCTTAAGCAGCTCTTCTTGCTGGGAGAAATACTCATTTATCTCAGCTTTGTTGGTTATTTCCTCCTTCAAAGCACTACTTCAGAACCCACTTCTTCTGTAGGGCCTCAAATGCTAACCTTCCTTTGTTACAATGGGTTTTTTAACAGTAGAAAAAGAGCCATATACTCCTTCAGAAGGAGAAATATAGCAACTGGATCTTCTGCTATGCCTTTTTTTTCTGTCACAGTTTATTTCTGTAAGTGACGTTTTATTCTCCTTCTACCTGATGAAGTGCACTCATAGAATTTAACTCAATTTCTTCAACACACACACAAAATGATCAGGATTTGCTTAAACTAAACATTTGTTTCCTTTTCAAATGTAGTTAATTGCTAGTTAGCTTGGTCTAATTTATGCAGTGAGTTTTATTTCAGGAGACAAATAATTGTTTCTAATCTCTACTTGTTTTAAGGCAAACAAGGATGAGATGCAAGCAAATTTTGAAAGAAATGACAGCAAAGGGGATAGATTTGCATTTGTCATCATGTGTTAGCTATTTCACGTCAAATGGCAACCAATTAAATAGATGCAAAAGAGGACCAAAGCATCTGGCTTAGGTAAGGTTTTCATGAAAGATGAGAGGTGTGTTTGAAAGGGAATGTTTCCACGTGTTAGAAAGCATCAGACAAATGTAAATGTAAGAAGTTGGTGAGGTGGGAGGGAGGGAAGGTCTGTGGTATGCTGTACTTTGAAAAGTTTACAGCATTCAGATTGGGACTTACTTTGACTATTGCAAGGTTTGGCTTGCTGTACAGAAGTGAGAAACTGAGTATTATTGAAGTTTGTTTTAAAAAAAATAAAAAAAGCAAACCTGGTACTGGGATCAGAATATAGCATGTTTGAGGTCTCTACAATACAACTTAGTCAGATTTCTGTAGTGTTCAAAACTTCATTTTGTAGTAAGGCTTCACTGCAGAGCTAAGTTTCCCAGTTTAGGGTAATTAAACTAAGTTTCCCAGTCTAGGGTAATTAAACTAAGTTTCCCAGTCTAGGGTAATTAAAAGAGGTGGAAGTAGAAGGAGCTGAATGTTTCTACTACTTTGCAGGTAAGAGTAGCTGATAAATCTATAAAGAAGAGAAGAAATTTATTTCTGTTTTTGAATGCTAATGATTTCTTAACTCTCTTAACTATATGAAAATATGGGGAAGAGAAGGGAAGGCAGTACTTTGCAGCAGGACTATTAAGGTTAGATACAGTTTTGTTGATGTGAAGATTAAGGAAATAAATCTCAGGCAAGTAAGTAGTGCAAAGTAAGGAGGAAACAGAGGAAGAATATTTTCCTGGTTTTGTCTGGGTTGTGAGGAGAGCAGATTTATCCACTAATGTTCATATCTCTTTCCTGCTCCCAAAATGGCATCTCATTTCCAGTCCTAGTTTCCCCCATTAGCTGTCTTTCAGAAATATTGTAGGTAGTCTTGTATCATAAATTACATGGCTGAATTGATCCAGTTTAGCACACTGACTCCAAAAGAATATTTCATTTCTCTTCTGATGAAAAGCATGGAAACCTTTTCCAAAGGCCAATGTGTGTGTCTTATGTCTTAAATTACCAACCCTCAGTGAATAAAGCTTACAGTTCTGGAAAATGGTGCGTTTAAGCCAGAGGTGTCAAACTCGTGGTCCGTGGACCAAATCTAGCCCTCCACCTTCTTTTACCTGGCCCAGCACCTTGTTTCTCCCCAGCGGCAGCACCGAGCTTCTTGCCCCTGCGCCAGTCACATGTGCAGAGTGTGACATGTGTTACGCTGCAGGAGCAGGAGAACAGTGGGAGCTGTGGTTTTGATATCACTGTTTTAAGCCCTGGAATGTTCCCCAGAGAGTGAAGGAGAGCATCGCTGCCTGGGCATGTGCCAGAGCCCTCCAAAACCCAGCTCAGGCACCGCAGGCTGAAAGTAAGAATATGGTGGTGAAAACCAGTCAAGGCGTAAACAAATTTTTGTCCAGGAAGTTAAATTTGGGGGGAGTCTTACATTAAAAACCACAGAGTCCACAGAAAACAATTCCCAGAGTCACTGATTTTTTTTCTTACAAATGTGTCACTTGAATTTTAAAATGTTGACTTTTTTCAGAAAAGCTAATTTTATCCTCTTATACCAATGTGGTATTTTATTCAGCGTTTAAAAGACTGTAGGTTAGTGAACAGCACTTTAAATGTACTTTACCTGTTGTATTAGAACTCGATTCTTTCCGAGAATGCTTTTTTTTAAACTGTATGTTTATTTCAAAAAAGCTTACACTTAAAAAAAAGCCTTTTGACAACCTTATCTTTCAACAGTTACTGAACAACTGCTAATATGTCTCGCTGAGTGTTCTTATGGGTTTTTTTAGGCTTGGAATACATTACTGTTTTGTCATTACCTTAATATGCTTGCAAAACCTTCAGTATGTGAAAGCTGCAAAGCAGCAAATTGTGTATTTTTAAATAATTGCTGAAACTCAGGTCCCTGCTTTGTACTTCCTGCAGCATTATTCTCTTCTGATTACTGTTCTCACTGCTTTTAGCTGCCACCTCTGCACTTTGTCTAGTAGAAATGATGTAACATTGTACATTGTTCCATTTTTAGCCAGTATAAAGAATCAGGTTAAATACTTGCTATGATTTTTTTCTGTTTGTCGCAGTTTTGGAGTGCAAAGTAGCTTGGGTTTGGCAGTTTTGGGGTGAAACGTGGCTGTATTTGAGTTCAGAATTCCCCAAGCTTTTAGATCATATTATCATGACTTGATTCCGTAAGGGTACTCTGGGGTATGCATGCTCAGATTGTGCATATTTGTCTTCCTTCACTGCTATTTGTATAGCTTCTTTCAAATTTTTGCGAGGATGACAGTGTTTGCATTTGGCCTAGTTTAGTTGTTATTATATTATTTCTGCACACCATAATTGACTCTTTTCTGAGATGCCATGTAAGAATCCTGAAGTCTTTTACATGTTTTATTTAAATATTTTATTTCTTCCATTGGTTTGTCTGCATGTCCTATTTCACTCTTCAGAAATAATTTCAAGTGATTTCAAGCCCTGTAACATTCTGTAAATCTACTGAAAGAGATCAGTAGTACCTAGCAAGAAGCTAACTGGGAAATGTCAAGTAGGTATAACAGTGCTACAGTTCAAAACCATTAGGCTAGTGCAAAAATAATAGTTATTTTAAACCATCAACTTTAAAGTAGTAGATCTCAGGTTTGAATAAGATGTATTAATCAAAATAGGAACCATTAGAATCTATGTAATTTTTGCCAACAACAAACAAGTCTATTTCAGCAGCATAGTAATCTGGAATCCTGGGACTGATGGATTCTTCAAAGGGGTTTTGAGCTGTTACTTGGCTATGGGAAACCTTGTCCTGTAGGATGTTGTTGAGATACTTAAAAATGTGGTAATAAGTGGGAGAGAGGTCTGGTGAGTAAGCTGGGTGAGGTAAGAGTTTTGTAGCCCAGTTCATGCAGTTTCTGCAGTCATTGACAAGATACACGGTCAAACATTGTCCCGGACAAGAATTGGTCCTTTTTTGATTGAATGATGTTGGACATAAATGTTGCAGTTCTCAGTGCATTTTGCCAATTTCCTGGCAATATTCCTCTGCTGTGATGTTTTTTCCCAGATTTAAGAATTTGTAGCAGGTGATTCTACTTGCCATCCACCAAACAGTGACCATAACCTTCTCTTGATGCAGCTTTGATTTGGGGAAGTGTTTCTGTGCTTCGCCTTGGTCCTGTTACTGTGCAAAATGCCATTGGTTTCCATATAGCATCCTTTTTTCATCACGTGTCACAATGCAATCAAGTAATGGATCAGTTTTGTCGTAAAAAAAGAAGTGCAGAACAGACTCCATAATAGCAATTTTTTCTTCTTTTTGTTCAGCTCGTGTGGCACAAATTTGTCAAGGTTTTTTGATTTTCTAGTTTGGTGCAAATGTCAAACACCTGTTGAATGTTCAATGTTTAGTTCTTCTGCAATCTCTCGGGTTGTTTTACATGAGTCCATTTCAATACTGGCTTTTAATTAGTTGTCATCTATTGCAAAAGGACTTCTGTGACTCTCCTCATCTTCAAGGCTCTCATTTCTGCTACGGAAGTTCTGGAACCAGCGTCAAGTTTTATGTTTATTGATGGTCCCCTGGACAAATAGTTGGTTGGTATGGCTAGCAGTTTCTGCTTTACGTCCCCTTTTGGACTCGTGCAACACAGTTGCATGATTGTGGTTTTTTTATACATTTGAAAGTGTAATATAAAAAAGAATAAACAGTGAAAGCAATACCATTAGTGTAAATAAGTAGAGTGAATTTTGTGCTTGAAGATTGTATACTATGTGAGCATAGGTAAATAAAAGTTTAATCCAAAACAAACATAATGGTTTACAATGAATACTGTAAAATATTTTTGCAACAATAGCATCTTGCAAAGGGCTAAGACTTCTCTGCCAAGTGCTAACATAGCAGGAAGGGATTAGGCAGGATGGGAGGAGATAAAGTGGTGCAGCTATTTCATCAATGGGGTGAAATTATGAGGTCAATAGTTTGACCAGTGTTGCCAGTTGACTATTTTCTTATGATGCCAGTTATGATTCTAATATCAGCCAAATTCTGCTATATCCTTCCCCTGGTTTAAGGTCTCTTTTGAACATTATTTCTCTACTACAATACTTTCCACAACCGCCATCCAGACCTTGGGACCAAAGTAGAATATGTGAAATTATTTAAGCATTAGACAAAAGCTCGTATTGCAAAATTGGGATAGGAATCAAATATCAGCATTATTTGAACACAGAGATATTTTGGGAATTTGGGGGAATGTTGGGTGGTGGAGAAGAGAGGATGAATCCACACATTGATTTCCTAATTACAAGCGGGTCATGTCAGACACCACAACCAATTAGCTGCTCATTCACGTTTCTACATGGCTGGACCATACTGTGAGTTATCGTGGTGTATACTTTTATTTAAACAGCTGTGTAGGTGACCTTACATAGGGGTCAAAGCTGGTGACCTAAAATATGTTGCAAGTATATCTGCTACCTAGTAAAATTATACTTTCATGTGCCTAAGCAATTTAAGTACTGTAGCCGAGAATCAAAATGGAATACTTGTCCCCAAGTGATTAAGCACAAATTATTCACACTGTAAAAATATTTCTCTGAGTTCATTCAAGCATCAAACCATCTGACTGGATCACAGCCAGAAGGTAACTGAACAAACCTGTGCTAGTATAGACTGGAAGCAATGAAAAAAACTACTGCTAGAATGTGGAGTTCTGAGAAAATACCTAATTCAATTACTTTCTAAATACAGATTACTGGAGTTTATCTCTTAATTTTTTATCCAACCTAGAGGAAAAGCATGAAAACTGGGAGGCAAAAGCATAAATACCCAACATGTAATCCAGAAATCATTTTAGGGAATACCCTTCCCTCCCCAGTCTTCATTAGCAGGCTCATGTAGATTGACTAGGTTATGAAAAGACTAAAATGTGCCGATGAATAATGTACTCTTCTTTCCTCTGCTGGACATCAAATAGACATTGTGTTCACAGGGGGACTGAAGCACTCCAAATTCTAGCATATCAGTTAGATGCCAGATATTTCTGGTTTTGGGCAGCCAAACTTTCTTTTTGGTGTGGACTTTTTTTTTAATTGCTTATTAAAATTTTTGAGAACAAGAAGAGGGTAGACATTAACTGTTCTGCAAAACAGGAATTGTCTTACTGATCTGAAAAACTGAACACAGCACTATAAATATAAGACATATTTTTCAATTTTACTAGAGGTGTCATACTCGGGAATACTACAGGTATTAATCTATTTAATCTCAGCCACCACAACCAAAACCTGCTTCCTTTCAGATGCTATTTGTATTAAAATGTTCCAGTGCCTCAGCTAGTATATCCTGCTCCCTAGGGCTCTTCTGATGAGGAGTAGCAGTTAAGCCTATCCTTTCATTAGGACTTCAATATATTGAAGTCTTCAAAACAAAGAATTGCTGAGGCCACTATTTACAAAAATAACTGGCTCTGCAAAAATTTGTCAAGGTTTGGTTTAAATATTTTTTTACAGAAGAATTTGGTTTGGATCTTTAGGAAAGTGCGGAGAATGAAGGGATATGTATGTCACCTCACAGATAAAGCCTGTTCTTGCTATGTCAACTAGCATGACAAGCGTTACTCTAGTGAGAATTTGACTGGCTCCAGAGTAATTCAAGCTGACAGCCAGTAAGGAACTGAAGCACATCTGCCTCATTCAAGCAGGAGAGCTGCTCAGGAAATTAATATTGCTGTGTACTGTAGTATAGGAATTAACTAGCTGTGATAGAGAAAACATGGATATTAGATGACAGTTGTAGAGCAGAGAGCTTGTACGCTAAATGGAAACAGGCTTGCTGGAACAAGTAGTCTTTATTGTTGCCATTCATTCTTTATGGCTTGACTCACATCATCTGACTACTTGAGTTAATTTATTCACTGGTTATATGGCTGGTGAATTTAAGAAAACAGAAATTAGCTCTACGAGGCACCGAGAATTATAGCTTAAAAAAAAAGGATTTGTGCTATGCTTAAAGTGAAATAATATGTGGTTAAATACTCCATTGAATTGGATCCAGAATGTTCAACATCTCATGGGACTCATCTCCTGACAAATAATTCCATTGCTGCATGTATCTGGAGACTAGTTCTAGCTAGTTAATGTACAAGAACCTTATTACTGCCCAAACTGTTGAAATGACCAAAATCACCATGCTAAGAATTCAACTCTAGTCACATGGAGTAAAATGAGAGTCATGTTTCCATTCCCTTGATATTTACTCTTGAACAGATTATGGCAAATTATGTTGCATTGCTTTGTGATATATAGAACTTAGACTCAGTCCAAGTACAGTGTATTTAATTTTCAGATGTTAATCTCAGCTAAAGAAAGTTGTTATGGTCATCAATTTATTCACATTTGAGGTTTATGTATGTGTAAGTGAATTACACAAGAGTTTTTTAGGAAATAAAAACCCAGCATACTTTAAGATTAATAGAGCTTCTGAATTGTATGGGGAAGAAAAAACAAATGCAAAGAATCGAAAATGTGCTGCAAACTTGTTTACTTACCTACTCAGCTATTTGTTTTAACATCTGAAAATATTATTTGTAACTTGTGCTTCTTGCCTTCAGCTAAATTTCTAGCAAATAAAGAAAAACTAGGAAGTAAGAGCAGAAAAATGAATATTCTAGCTCTGGAAAACAGAGAAAACAATATTTAGAAACATAATTGTAACATCTTTCATATAGGAGAGACTCCTTGGTTTCCTTTGCTCTGCTGTGTTAACGAAAAGGCTGTGTTTCAATAAGAGGTCTGAGTGTAAGTTAATGTCTTAAAATTAACTTTGTTATTTACAGAAGGTTTAACTTAAAAAAAGATTTTTCTAAAAGCTGTTTTAGCAATCTAAAATATTTGATAGAAAGAGTGGAGAAAACCTGAAATTATCATAAAAATTGTTTTTTTAATTTAAAAAAAAAAGGGGATGATATATAGACGGAAAAATATTTCAGCTGAAGCGGTGAACAGACACTGGAAATTCTGAGGACAAGGATATAAGAATGACAGAGCAGGACAGCAAAGTGAACACAGGCAGATGCAGCCTGAGCAATGCAGCTTTGAATTGACCGTAGAAGCGGTTCAGCTGTGAGGAAAGGATGGCTAGAGCTAACAACTGCTCCATGGAGCATTGCCAATGAATAACAACTGTGTTATGAGTCAGGTGCCCACTCACCAAGAGTCTCATCAAAGATTTAAATTATTTTCTTAGGGTTGCAAAAAATTTTGTGGTTCTTTAATCTGGAGAAGTGACACTGGAATGGTGTTATGCAGTGTTGTCACTTCATGAAAGAGGAAAGCTGAAGACCATAATTTAGATACTGGTTCAGCAGCATGAGATATCTGGAGGTATGTTAAATAACAGTGTTTAAAATATCTGCATTAATTGGATAATATTATGAAAATATTACTATTATGTAGTTATTTGCATGCAGACATGATTGATCCTGAAAAGTATCAATCAATACAATGCCATATGGTGATAAAAGAATGGCATCTCTTTCACTTACCAGCACTGCATTAGTATCAACGTGTTTCACAATTTTACAGCCGTTATTCTGGAACTTTGAGAGAAGTTGTTCTCTAATGTTGCCGATTTGGAAGGCATTCAGAGGTCTGAAGCTGGAGATAGACATCTGGTGTGCTGAAAGTCTGAACAGAGAGATTTGCTAAGCAAAGCAGATCAGACTGTGGGCCGGAATCTTGGTCTTGCTGAAGGTCTAGTAGTATTCGCAGCTGGCACTGGAGTAATCACAAAGCCAACGTAAAGAAGCCATTTGGAACATTTCAGTCTGGATTTAGGCCACTGCACTTCTTTTTGCGGCCTTGTGTTCTTCCTTTCTTTCTTCTCCCGAGTCTCCTTTTACCCGCCTAATAGATCACAGCTAAAAGTTAGAGAGGATGGGCCTCAAGCAAGAGCATCCCTATGTGCACTAGCAAAATCTAGCTTGCAAAATCAGCATTAGGAATCAGTGTTGCAAGTATAAATTGCAGAGGCTTATCTGTGACCGTGCCTAGGTTGAGCCATATAAGCCTTGTGAGGTTCAGCTGGGCCTATGATGTCCATCTTGCCCATGCACATCAAACTGATTATCAAACAAAACCTGATGTCAGAGATTCTCTTATACTATCAATTTGTTTAAAATTAATTTCATTAAGTGATGTTTCTGATGTTGTTAGACAATGATCAAAGAGTAATCTATTATTTTCTCCTTGCAATGTTATCTCTTTCCCACCTTTCCATTTAGACATAGTTGTGATACAAATCTGCCATGTGTCTGAGCCTTAGAGAGTCCAGTTAAAAAAATGTTGATCATAATCTTAAACCAGGATTCTATAATTCCAAAACTCCTTAAATAAATTCTGTTAGTTTCTTTTTTTTTAAAAAAAACGCTTTTCCAAAAGGATATAATTGTTTTCCTACATAGTGTCTATTTATTATACTACTACATTTCAAGTAATTCTTCATCTGATTATCTCTAAGCACTATAATTATGGTTGATTATCATAATATGTGTGTTGTATAATTTCATTATGTCCACTTGTGTCTCAAAATACAAGCTGATATGACTGAAAGCAGAGTCTAGACTAGGCCATCATATTTTGTTCTGCTATGGTGGGAGTCTGATGTAAGGCAGCTACTCAGTGACTGGGAGGATTAATGATATATTTTTACACGCTCTATAGAAACAATTCAGTTACCATATCAAAATAGGCACACAATGCCATTCAGATGGCTGAGGTATCCTGTCTAACATTTGCTTGCTGCCTCAGAGAAACTTGGACTTCTTCTATGTACTGCACGTCATTGCCCATCCTGCATAGGTGTCACTAATACCTTAGGATGCCTCAAATGTCACTAGACAAACACATTTGAGCATCTGAATCTCACCTTTTCCATCTAGAGTACAAATATTTCATTATAACAATACAAACTGGTGTGAGACAGTGTCACTGAGGTGTTCCATCCTTAGCAAAAGTAACTTCCAAGCCATTGTTAAGTCTGATGGAAACCTATTAGCAAATCTTCTAAACTATTATTTGGTTGGTTTGGGTTTGGGATTTTTGTGCGAATGAGGTCAGGAAGCAAAGTAATAATACGATTGCAAAACAATTAAACATCTAAAGCAAACCAGTTTTGTTTGTTTTCTTTGTTTTTTTTTTTTAAAAAAGGAAACAGTTATTTGGAGACCAGGGTAATTTTGGTACCATTATGATGTGTTGTATTATGGATCAGAGAATTTTGAGATCAATGCATTAACTTCAACTGGAGCCTATGACATGGCACTTACCACATCTCTAATGTAAACTACAGGCTTATTCAAAAGAAGCTCAGACCTGGCCCAGGGAAAGGTCTTTCACGCTTGTACACTCAACTTTTGGAAACATGCTCTTCAGAAAAGTTTTTATAGAAAGCAAGAAAGATGTTATAACTTTCTATGATAGCATTTATTCACCCAAACTAAAATATGCTTCTATTTAAGGCAGTGAGAGCATTGCTATTGCTCTCAATGAAGCCAGAATTAGGATGCCAGACTGGATTTGGCTACCTTTTAGAAAATGAGGTCTGGATTTTCTTGCAGACTAACTCTGGTCTGCTATATGTCACTGACAAGAAAGAAGTACAAAATTTGAAGCACTAATAAAAAGATTACATTTCAACTTTTTTAAAGAAAAGCTAGTATATCGACAAGTCTAAAATAAGCATTTTTCTCAGTGATACGTGTCCTTTTCCAAACTTGAAATTCAAAATTATACTTCATATCACTTAGTACAATGTTTCTCTACTAACAATCAAAAACTTTAATAACTTTAAATAAATCTATCAAAATCTTGCAATCTACTCTGAAGTTTTCTGCCTTTGGCATAAATATTTAAATGGATACATAAATATATATAGATGTTGAATATTCTTGTAATATTTATAAATAACCTTGGTCTAATCCAAAGGTTATTTTTGTTCTGTAAATGTCTCCTGCTGATGCCAAGATCATGAATCTGGTTCCATTTCTGTAATCTGGCAAAGCACTTAAGCTAGCACTTAACTTCAAGCACAGGAAGAGATCTTGAGTGTAAGTAAATTCTAGGTTACATACCAGCTCCTTAGAGGAAAGAAATTAGCTTGATAATATATCTAGGCTTCCGTAGGTTCAGGGACAAAGAACACCTGGTGCATAGTAGAAAAGTCGCCAGAGGTTCAGATACAGAAAGTTTCAGTTTCATAACACAACATTTATTGTAACTGTGACCCTGTAGATTGTTAACCACTGAACAGATACTGCTGAAAATATCGCAAGCCAGATGCAATTACAGGCAATAAATCCAGGAGACAGTTGATAGTCAGTCATGAAAGAACTGACTAAAATTTTTCATGACTAAGAACTATACAGATTCTGGATTTTGGCAAGCAACACAGAGAGTCAGGCTAAGTGAGACCCAGTGTAACCAGGGGAGAAATCAGGAAGTCGATCACGTGTGCTGTTGGCAAGTGAATAAAACAGATAAAAGGACCGTGTTGATCCTGGGCAGCAAGTCATTGATAAAAGTTGATATGAGAGCTATAGTCTGCAGAGATAGGTGGAAAAAGTGTACTACAGACAGCCAGGAAGATCTCTGCCCAGAAGGCCCTGAAATGAGAGGTGACAATGTTAACGGAAATGGACAGGTCTGATTCTTCTTTAAGTCATCTGTGTCCTCAACAATTCCAGTCACTTCCATTTTCCTTCACTAGGATTTAGCATCAGATTCCAGCAGCCTGAGTTAGCTTTCAGCACAGCATTAGTAGCCTTGCAGAGCTTCAGCTGGATCTAACATCCCCATTCTATTCACTATAGCTCAGCAAAACTATTTCTATTTTAGTTGGTGAGTCTCTGCACATTTTCTTCTTTTTTTCCCTATATAAGCTAAGTATCTTTTTATCATTGCAAAAATAAATATCTGTTAGATCTTACCTGTTTCTTTGGCTTACCTATATACTAAACTCAAACTCAGCCATGAAAAGATAATAAATTCCTAATATGCTAAGATTTTACCCAGAAAAATCAGTGTTCAAGGACAGCAAAATAGCGATATAAGTAGTATGATTTTGCCATGTGCTCAAGCATTTTTGGACCCAAACAGTGCATTAAGAAGTGACAGATTCATGTAGTTTAGCTGGTGATTTATAAAGTTTGCTAGCTGATTTAACAGAGTGCTAAAAAGCGTTGTTGTTCGACCAAGTAAAGAGAATCATAAAATGGTAATGAATGTTATGACAGTTCATGAATATTTCATTGGGGTCTCTTTCAGACACCTGTTAGTTTATCTCAAGATCTAGGAGTATACAGCATATAAATCAGATGGAGGTTGGAGCTACATAATATGCTGAGAGGCAGAAAAGAGAGAGGTTGGGTGAGAGCAATGTGTTTGAACAAGTCTCTCAAAGGCACCGTATCTCAGTTTATTAAATTCAACGTATGTGAATTATCAAGGTCATCAAACAGTGGCCTCATTTATTTACTATTTGAACAGTTAGAAACCACAGGTAGTGTCTTTCAAGCTTGTCACCTTTACCAATGACTTCAGGAAGCGCTGATTAATGGTAACTTTGAAGGTAAGCTCTATATAAAAAAGGCTGAATGCATTCCCATCTCATCAAGTACTTCTTTCTGTTAAAACAATGAGATGTCCATAAACCCGTCTGCTTTTAGCAAATGAATTTGGTGCTGCAATAAAAAGAAAAATGCATGAGTTCTCTATATAGTTTATCACATCTCATCATAACCAGCATAGGTTACTGTGGTGCAATCTCATATAGCTAAGACCAAAGAAATATTTTTTCCTATTATTATCACATTTTAGACAGTAACATACTGAGAAAATAGCGTGAAAAAAATTTTCAGTAACTTCTTCTGAGATAGGTTGATCTGTATTTGCAAGATGGACAACGAAGTTAGAAAATATTTGTGAAAAATTGCTTGTTTGGTTCTGCTTTGTGTCAAGGTTTGTTGTGCAAACCAGAGGGAGCAAGATATGCTGTCCTAGCAGATGTGATTTTTTTACAGTCATTTGTTTGGCCAGTGTTTATTACTTAATAATCAACACTTATTATTACATTAATTCTAATTGGGATATGTGAAACACGTAGTGCATTGACTGCATGACATCGTTTTACTTGCTGAATAATTCAAGCTATTTTTTTCTAATACCTTAGGCTGCAATTTCATTACTTTTAGGCTGTCCTAATATTCTAGTTATATTGATGTTATTACACTTGTTATTACCTTCTGGACATGAAATTGTTTTTCAAATATGGAAATGTTGCTCAAATTTTTCAAGATGACAGAATTCTGCGTTAGTCTATAATGTATCATAATAACAAAACAGTGCAACATAAAGCAAATTATTTGTTTTCTAACCTGTGCCAGCCTTCACAGTGAGGGGACAAAAGATACCAGAAGGAGAATTTTGTTCTGTATATTTTTTATGCATTCTTATCCATTTTGCCAGAATGTAGGGAATAATCTTGTTGATAATACAGAGGCAGCAAACATACAACCATTAAATGGACAGTGTGATTTATCCCACTTCACACTGCTTTATACGCAGTATGTATCACTCCTGTGAGTCATATTCTGCTTAAAGAATTGTAAGAAATATATCTTACTATTACTTTTGTTGATAAAAGAGACCAAAGCACCTTATTTCATTCTTCATCCAGAGTCTTTTATCACAACGTAGCTGTGATTAGGATTCTGATCACCAAGTGTGCCTCTCTGAGATTGAGAGGCTCTATCTACTCATCTATTATTCCTCATGAAGCAAAGCTCCACTGTGCCATCTGTTTTCTTACTGAATGTTGCATGTAGCTGCAAAGAGCTGCTCACTAGAGATTGAGTCTGGTAAATAAGCTCTTGGTTTGCTGGAGATAGCCAAGCATTCACTGCTATTGGCCTGTTTAAATTTCAAGTGACAATAAACAATTGTTCTCTGTTGTGTTTAAATATAGATTTTAGCTGGTATTTAGTTTTTATTTAATATATATTTGGTCATATTTGAGCTTGTATTTTTGTTGCTTTTTTTTAATAAAAAATCAACTGGTAGAAGACCCCAGAAGCTATAAACAAGCATACTATAGAACTGTGTTTGGGGATAGGTCTGCCTTTCATTTATAATCCAGTTTGAATTAACAAAAGGCTGTTCTATTCTGATGATGCCTCCCCTTTTTGACACAAGGAACAGAGGTGGTTCCTAGTGTGATCATGCTCAATCAAAACATGGTAGTAGCAATCAATTGAATATACCTGAATACCATCATTCTGTGATTGCTCTTGTTTAACCAGATCATATATTTAACTTTACTGTATTTGGAGAAGAATGTAGGATTTCAAGGAATCAGCTGAATCACTCCGGCATTGCAAGTTTTCATTATGTTGTACAAGGTTGAAGGGCACCTTTTTAAACACTCTATAGGGCTGGGACACGGCCATCTCTGGGGTGTCCTGCTGTCCCTGCCTCATGTACCGCTATCTCCTACTGTACAGAGATGTAGCTCTACCCAGCTCGCTACCACGGAGCTTTCCCTGTCCTCCTTGAGGCTTTTTTTCCTTTAAACTACATGATGTTACTGGAGTTTCACAATCCTGCAGTATTTTATAATAGTCTGCGCTATCCCCCAAAGAGCAATAAAAAGTAGCTTTTGAGGCTCCTCTTTTTGATCCATTATTTAGAGCCTGATTTGAGCTGTCTGCAATCCCCACGTCAGTGCCAATGGTCCTGCAGTTCTGCAAATTCCCTTCTGGACTAGACTAAAAACATAAATCTTTTTTTAGGAGGTATTTAGATATCATCATAGCACAATTTTTTACAATCTGCTCCTCTTACCATGGATTTCCTTTTCATAGCAGAGAAGGACTGTCTAATGAAACAACTCTATTTCTTATTGACTCTCAGCTTTCAGATTAAATTTTTGCTTGGCAACAAAACTTCTTTCCTGAGATGATGGTTAGACTGTATTGGTCCTGGGCTCTACTCAAGCAAACATTTGTGTTTGTACAAAACCTGGCTATTTTCCCCGTATGCTCAGTAGGACTCTGGGAACTGAGCCATACACAGTCAGCAAGACCTGAAGTCATTAGTCCTGTGCAGATTCTACATCAAGCAATGCAGGTTATTAGACTATATCAGTAGCAGCAAGGGAGTTTATTTTTGCTTGCTTCATTCCTGTAAATGACAGCTTTATAATATGTGTACACTTGGGCAGTCACTTCCTTTCCCCTCCCCACCAGCTTTTACAGCAGTAGTAAAAATATACTTTTCCTTAAATATGCTAAGGGCTTTTTTTCACTTCCATTTAATTGGCTTTGTAATATAAAATATTTTGCCTGATGTGGTAGCCCAGTGATGCCACATGGCACTCTAATATTGCATTATGGTTCATTCAAATGTCATAATTTCACATGCTAATTGATAAAACTACTCACTGACAGGGTCTTTAGCCCAAGCAACCTGTAGTCTAAGCACTAATGATGCTGTGCAATACGAATCCATGAAGTCACAGGCATGCTGCTGGCAATACCTGTGCAGAGGTTTCAGAGGAATCATCTTTGAGCCTCCAAGGAATTCTCTGTGAGCTTTAAAGCAGTCCAGAAGGCACATTTGAGTGACAATGCATGTCAATATGTAAGTTACACAAGAAACCGGGTAACTTTCCTTCCTGCTGGGTGAAGAGCACTTGCATGGGAATTCAAGAAGGAGCACAGAGGTTTGGTCCCTATTTCAAAGACTTCTGGCATGTCTTAGATTAGTCCTTGAAACACAGTTCATCTAGAATGCTGCTCGTAGGAAATACCCTAGGGATATAACCTGTAATGGTATATTACCTTGTTTTGCATTACAATGCTTCTCTGAGAACCAAAGACAATATTTCTCCTTCCCCCCTGCCCCTTTCTCCTTCCCCCCTCCCATTATTTTTGAAGTTTAGTTCAAAAGCAATTCAACAGGAGAGGAAAGAGTCTTTGTCTTCACATCAAATAACCTTAGGCCAATGCTGAAAGTACTCTTCCAGCAGGTAGATCTAGGTAGAGAGAAGGCTGAATGCAAGTTTCCTGGACAACCACTCACTTTGTGGGAGAGAGGCACAGTGCTGCCCTCCGTTCCCTCTCCCTTCAGTGCAGTTGCTGTGCAGTAAGGACTCCCGCTCTCCTCCTGCGCTGGCCTATTCTGAGCAGACTCACAAGGCAGCCTCGGAGCACTGATGGCCTAACTCTCACAACCTGTTTAGCTGAGAGGTACTAAGGCTCGTGTCTGCTCAGACTGCAGAAATTTAGGACACACAAACAAAATTCCAGGCACTCTGGGTTTACTGCTTCCAGCGTCAAGTTGCAGAGGAGTAGATGAGTTTGCTTGTGGGTACTTAATTTCTTCCTAAATCCTCCCTAATGAGTCCAAAGTCCCTGATCTTTAGCAAAAGCCTCAAGCTTTCAAAGTAGCAGCTTCATTACTTTATTTTGGTGATTGCAAAAGGTAGCTCATTAAGATGAAGATGGTTTATGGTCTGATTCAGAGGTAAACCTGTGCAGGCTCATTTGGAGATATGGGCACAAGTAGCTCTAGAAATGGGAAGCGCAAGGTCTCTCAGGACTTCCAAAAGCAGCAGCCTCCAAGTCGTCAAGCAGGAGCTAAGAATCTAGTTGTGCTTGTTACATAAATAGCTAGACAGAACAAAGCCCTTCAAAGAGGGCAAAGACAGGAACCTGGAGGCTAAAAATGTTATGTCAGAAATTAGCCAACAAAAAGGTGGAAATTATTCAGTCATTGCTTTGAGGACTATATAATCTGATATCAGTGCTAAAAATGCAGATGAAAAAAAATTCTTTTATCACCGTGGATGTCCCATCCAGCCACCTCCAATACCTGGGACTTCACTGGAGTCAGCAGATGTGTATCAAAGGTAACAAAATTACATCACTCCTTTTGCTGTCACCTATGACTCTTGCTCTGAACCTGTCATCAAAAGAAGTAACTTCAGTTTAAGACTAGAAGGTGTTTGCTATATCTAAAGCAGGGGTGTCAAATTCACACCGTTCTCCTGCTCCTGCAGTGTAACGTGCGTCACACTCTGCACACGTGACCGGCGCTGGCAGGAGCACAGGGACAAGGAGGTCAGCACTGCCACAGGGTAGAAACAAGGTGCTGGGCCAGATAAAGCAAGGTAGAGGGCCAGATTCAGCCCATGAGCCATGAGTTTGGCACCGCTGATCTAGAGGGACTGATGGGAATGCCTTCCTTGTCTGGCTGTGGTGTGCACGTCAGAGACTGTATTAGAGATGTGAGCTGCTGCTTCTGCCAGTGCTTTTTTTTTTTCTTCTCTTTCTTTGTGGGTATTTCATTTTGTCATCCCTCCAAAAGAGCTGTTATCTTCAACACCATCTGAAAAAAAAAGCTTAATCTTCTGTAACAGGCAAAAATGATCGCTAACAGTGGTGGTTTGCCATGGAAATCAGCAGACTGATATCTCTCTACTCAGAACCTCAGACCTCATTTAACTGCCTCATATCGTAACATGACAGGGCCATGCCAGCACTTTGACCATCTGAACCCATTTATGCCACTGGAATCATCCACATTGCACTGCAGTAATTGAGTAATGCTGTTACTCTGGATGTACTCTGAAAACCCTCAGGCTGGAATAGTTTATACATGAGGAAGATAGATAGTCGTCTGAATTTCTGCAAAACCCTCCTTTCCTCTCCATGTACACCAGGTCTGGCTCTTGGCTATATTATTCATTGTTTGTTTGGTGTTTTTTTATGACTATCCTTCAGCTATCAAAATAATTGTTGCTTTTTGATGGACTGTGATACATATTATCTAACCAGATATAATATGTCTGAAATAGTAAGAGGAAAATGAAAATGAATAGACTGAGCTGCTAATGGCCATGTTATCAGTGAAATACAGCTATCGCCTTTCCACAGATTGACTAGGGGGAAAAGTACATAACAGTGAACTTTTACATTTCAGATTTCCTCCTGATAAAAATAAATATGCTTGATTATTCAAATATAAGCTGATTAAAAAGAAAAACAACAAAATTCAAAGTAGATATTAAAAAATCAAATGGAAGGATAGATTTATGGTTCAGGCCTAGAGCATGAAAAGTTCAGACTCGGGATCAGTCACTAAAGACTCCATCTATGGCACTAGACAGTTTTGTCAGGTCAGATCCTCAGAGTGGCCAAACACTGTTGCAATCAACTTGATGGTATAAAGATCTTTAAGCAGCTCTTGAGGATGTGTATGTGGTCCCTGTGGATCAGTTCTTCACCTCTAAATTTTTCTGTTTCAAAGTACACTTTGTACATTCATTATGAGTAACTACAACGCTTCTGTGAAGAAGGCTATAACCCAGCACTTAGAAGGTGCTAATGACTTTAACAGTTAAATTTCTAACTTTGCTATGCATAACATCCAGGTCTGAACTTTATATAGTAAGCTAACTCAGTTGACAATTTAAAGAATTCAATATAAATAACATATAGAATGTAGAGATTTTATTAATTGAAAAAGTCAAAATCATTCATATTCTAAAAAATAGTGTTGAACTTGATTCCATATGAATGGATTTGAATTCCTTTATAACTGTTAAATAGCACAGACAATACAAATATCTTTAGCACACATCTTGGCTGACTTGAGCAAGTGACAACAGGTGTCTTTCCTCCTGTAGGAAAACAGTAAGTTATAAAAGCAAAATTTTCTGGTTTGCAACTTCACTTTCTGTGGTGATGACAAATCAACATTTCTCAACCTCCAGCTTTTACTATGAAATGCGTATGAAAGGAAAGAGTGAGTAAAGAAAATAAGTTAGCAGGTACATACTCCATTTTATTTATTTAGTGTCTTGAATTATTAAAAAGACAGGCGCTGCTTGGCAGATAGCTTCCATTGTTGTATGAACTGTCTACCAGCAAAAGAAGCAATGTGTTGACAGATATCTTGACCATGAATTAAAATTACAGGGACTGAAACACAAAGGATAGAAAAGAGTGTATCATGCTATAGCTAGAATTACAGCTAGAGTGAACAGAAGCATTACACCTAAATGATAGCATTATTCTATGATTAATTCCTTTTAAACAATAAATGCAGAAGGTCACAAACTAGAGGACATCTTTGCTAAATTAAACTTAATGCTAGGGCAAACTGTCCTGGTGGACTGGTAACAGGCTATAGTCCTTTTACTCCACAGGTCATTGACTAGAATATGTCTCAAAATGCTAATGATTAGTGGAGGGCCAATAATCTCTTCACTGATCTTGGCACTTATATTCAGAAAATGGCAAAAACAATATAAGGAAAAAATGAAAGACAAAAAAAAAGAAAATGCAGTGGTTTTTTTGTCTTTTATACCTTAGCAAGGAATATAGGCAAGATACTGAAAAATGTCTTCCTTAATGTAATGAACTGTCTTTGCTTATAAAGTTACCTTTAAAAGAAATGTGTTATACTTGTTTTTCAGAGAATATATTGTATATGAGCAGATTAAAAAAAATAGCATGATATTGCAATGTGTGTCCCTAACTCATGAGCGAAAAAACATGATTTTTAACATCTGTGTTAGACTGGGAATTTTTATTCAAGTCTTTTCAGCTAATGATATTCTTATTTTTGTACCTGATGTTGGGTTTGGGTGGTTTTTTTGCCTTTGAGGTTTATGTGTTTGTTTGTTTGTTTGTTTTCCTGGGCATAGACTACTGAACTAGACTAAAAAGACTTGATTAAACTATCTCTCTCCTAAGCTCAGTATAGAATCAATTCTGTTGCAACTGTGGAATTCCACAGCTGAAGAAAAGCAGAGTCTTATTTCGTGCTGCGTCTTATTGTGCTCCACTTTCAAATATTGACTATGAAGAGTTGTCCACATGGGGAATTAAGTGTGCTTTAAAGTTCCGCCGTAAATTTCTCTGAACAGCTTCCTCATGTAAATACTCCAAACAGTACCAGTCTTTGAAATATATCTGCTTACAGGCTACTCTTGCAGCTCCTATGGCATCTCCCTGCTGGATAATCACTGTTTTGCTGTCAATATGTTTATGTTCTTCTAACTCTCAGCAGAGAATTGAGGTCAGTCACAACCCTGTCTGCAACTTTAAAGCAGAAGCTCCTCCTTTTCAGAAATGAGAACCATTTGCCTTTAACTAGCACTGTCCTTGCCCTGGATGCACTTGGAAAGTCCTATCATGCTTATCAGATTCCATTCAGAGCCGCTTCACAGCGGTTTTATTGCAGTCACTTCTTCAGGGACACCTTACATCACTGTGCAGAGTCAAGCACGGATGCAGCAGAGCTCATCTACTTTGCATTGCCCACAAAGGACCAAAAGCAGAACTCCCATATAGGTATCATTTCTGCAGAGCACACACCTTTATGCCAGCTCTGCCTGGAACCAGGGACATTTCCCACGTGCTGTGGCTCTCCATCTACATTGAGTCTCTCCCCTATGTCATCCAGTCCTCAGAGAAGTACTTTTTTTTTTTAACAACTAAAATTACTTGAGGTCTCCTAACATGTCAGGTAAAGAACAAATTTTGTGTCTTTGGGAAAAGTCGTAAACACTGCTGCATCTGCCTTTTCCTTTTGTGATAGCAGCTCCCTATCATTGTAAGGAAATAACTTTTTCAAGTGGAAAAATATGATGCTATTTCTTTTAATTCTTCTGGTTTTACAATATCCTCATTCCCTACTTAGGTTTCTTCATTTGTGACACAGAGTGACTAAGAGTGAGTGGCTTTAGTTATCTGCAGCCCCATTTCCTAAAAGGTTATTGGACCTCTTTCAGCTTTCTAGTGGCCAATCCACCTCTGCGGAGGAGAACTTGGGAATAATGAACATGAAAATAATAATAGACAAACTGACATCCAGATGCTGTCTGCACTTCCATAATTATGCTGTTATATGTATTTCTGGCAGCTGGACAACCTGCATAGGGCATTTTTTTTCATGTTGTTAATAAGGCTTTATGACATTTTGACTCCTGTACAGCATGGTAGATTTGAGTACTGTCAAGAATTAAATTCATGCCATAACTCCTGACTATTTCATGAAAGTAGCTTTTTTTTAGCAAGTTAAACAGCAAAATGATGAGTGTGGGCAAAGTCAAAGGTATTCGTTCAAAGTGTGTTTATTGAACTAGATGTGGTCCAGCAAGTGAATCCAGCTATATATAATACACAGAAAGCACACCTGCCAAGGTTTATAAACACTTTCTCTGCTTCCTTGTAACAGCTTAGATCTTCAATAGTACCGCTAATGACCACGTGAACTCAGAGGAACAGTCTTGATTGACTGATCTTAACTTTCTTAAGTAGTCTTAAATGCAGAACTTTTTGTTTATTAAGTTCTGGACAGATGCTTTTAATCAGTAAGGGTTTTCAGGATGCTGTCATGTGCAGCTCCTGGGATGATTAAATCATTTTCTTTCAGGAGAACATTGCCGCACCATTCTGCTCACCACCATTAACTCTCACTAAGAGTCTAGCCTGCACAGAGAACAAGGAAAGTTTCCTCATTCTCATTATTTTCAAAACCACTAGTTCCCTGGCAAAAATATTTCTAAATCCAAGTTGTTTATTACAACAGACAGAAGAAAAAGTGAACTAAAATTATTGCCACATAAAAAATAAACAAATTCAGACCTAATGGTCATGTTTATACAGGAAACATGAAAAACACTAGCAATTGTTTATTTATAGCTTAGAAGATACCCTTTAGCTAACAGGTATTTATCCACCTAAATGCAAAGGCTACTAACCATTTAATTCAAATGTAATCTGTTATGTCTTTGCCACTTTGTTAATCCTAAAAAGTTCAGAGATCATTAAACAACAAAACTCTGTAATTGGAAGTAGTGAAATGGTGGAAATAGTTTGGCAAGGCACACAGAAAGTAATAAGAAGGTATTGAAAATTCTGTACCTCTTAAAGGAAAAACCTCAGTTACAGGCTAAAAATCTCTTTGGGTTGTACTCTAATTTTAAAATAAATGATGTAATTTGAATGTGCTGCTTTCAAACTATAAAAAGACAAATAAGCCATACCTAACTTTTCACGTTGTGATTCTGTTTAATAGTTACATTGACAGAATCTTTCCTTTTATACGGCAGGAACAGGGACAAAATGCCTTAGTCTATGTAATGTAGCACCCTGGTAGTGTGTGCTTGTCAAAGGAAAACTGGACACATGCAAACAGACTTAAAACGAGTAATTGACCCATCCTCTCTGAAGTACATAATATTGTAAATCAGGAGGCTGTCTGGGTCTACATGTCTCAAGAAAAATATCCAGACTGAGAAGGCTAATTTGCACCCTCTAGTGACCCAAACTAGTTGAAACATTGTCAGTTACAAACTACTGAATGACCTGGAAAGGTTCTCCCCTAGTAAAGACCTTTATCGCTCTATTTCAGTTTTAGGGCATATAATCAAAAATCTCAATAAAATTAAGAAAACTGGACTGTATCAGGATATATAAAAACAGACCCTAGGTGAGGACTTCTCCCAGCTGCCAGCCCAGCCATGAGCAGCTGTGTAAAGTGGAAAGCAGGCCCATGATGTCCGTGCTATTTCCTCTACCCTGGCTGTGCTGCTCCCAGCTTCCCGCAGCCATGCAGCCTGGGGGAGCAGTGAAAGCATGTTCTAAAAATAAAGTCAGTTATAGTAATCTGCTGCAGCAAGCATGCGTGTGCATGATACACATTTACTGCAAGCCTAGTGATTTAATAGGATTAAATTCTGATCAGCGGAGTGAAGATTGATCATAGTAATGAGAGGATGGGCAAAGTATATCTGGCTCAGTGGCAAACTGGCTTGAGGAAGAAAGTGATACGGTATAGTGTGTATTATGAAGGAAGCATATTGGACCTCATGCTTATTCACCATATTAAGTGAGCAATACTGTAAGAAAATTGGATAGTCTAGCATCCTCTTTTTAGGTAAGCACCTAATGCTTTACTGTGATACTTTATTCCTTTTTCAGTACTAGGCATGAAATGAAATATTCAAAATAATATGGTTATAAAAACAGATTTGCAAACAGAGAGAAGAATCCCCATCCCAGTAGCAAATGTAGTACCATATAATAATGCAGCATTTGGTAAAGATTATCACGAAGTGATTTTCATGGCTGGATTCAAAACGTATGCTGTCAGTAGTCCTGTTTTCAGTAGCAGTGAACCTGACAGGGAAATTATCTCAGAAAGAATAGGCTCCCAATGTTGTCAAACTGCAAGGCAACTCTCCAAAAGGGACAGCTTGCAGCATACAGATGAAGTAAAGAAAACTGCAGGGGGTTAGACTCCACTAAAGTATAGTACATGCACTCATTACTTAGAGGTAAATCAAGTGGAGAAAGAAAGTTCAAGCAGAGGGCTCCAGGGAACTACCATGGAGAATAATTAAATTTTGGAGAAATGCTAATGTGCTGAAATAAGAAAAGGAGAAAATTTAAAGGTTAGGGGAAAAAATAGGTCAAGGGAGTAGAAAAGGCAATGAAACCTGATGACTGCAAATGTGCTTTCCTGCCCTTCTGGCAGCCTTAGACTTGATAAGGAGAGATTGGTAGAGAGCAGGCAGTGCAACCAGCATATCCAAGTGCAACTAGCAGGCGCTTTTAATGAGAAGCAGTAATTGAAAAATGGTCTCTTCAGAACTATTTTTGCCAGAGCTTTTTCGCCACCCCTCTCCCTTCTACACACTATTTTGTGTTTCTAGTACTTAATTGTATTTTTTTGCTGACTTCTTGTTGTTGGGTTTTGCCTCAATGTGGACATTCTTTTACTTTTATGTATGGTATCTTCATGTTGCTTTAGTTTTGATTTACTAATTTGATAGTGTGACAGGACTTTAGATAAACTTGGAAGTTCATCATACAAAGAAGGTGCAATTTTTAAACATACGGAAAAATCTCATCAAGAAACCCATGCATGGCTTCAGAAAGTGCGAAAAGTCATTTTTTCTTTAAAAAATAAAAATTAAAGGTGTTCTTCAAAATTTGCATGCATTTTTATGCAGTTGTATCTTATTTTTACCATGTTTAATAATAAATCTCTCCACACAGTCCATCTTTTTTTATTTCACGTCTTAAAGCAGAAGCAGTAAATAACAACTTCCCTAAAGTTTGTTATCTGATTAAAGAAATAGAGGCACATAACAGTACAAAGGTTAAAAGACAGGGAGGATTAAAGGATGAGTGTAGCTAATTAAGGCACCAGCCCTATGAACTATTATATACATGGTTAACATTAAGTACTTCAGCATTAATGGGACTATTCGCATGCTTAAGTTAAGCACACGTGCTTCTGAACTGGAGCCTGAAGGCCACATCCTGAGAGACATTAAGAACATGCTATACATTTAAGGCAAGAAGACTGCCCTTATCCAAGTGGGAACTGAGGATATTGTGCGCTTTCCAACACCAGACTACAGCACAGGGTAGCACAAGATAATTTGGTAAAAGCTGTTGATGAGGGTTTTGCAATAAGGCTTCCTAGGTAAATAATGCACAGCATTTCTTCTCAGAAACATTCAGAAGAAAGCCTATGTTGATGAGCACCAATTCATGAGATCCATACTGAAATTAAAAAGGTTATATATGGTATCAGACAGCAATACAGGATAAAGAAAAGTTATGAGCTGAAAGGAATCCATTCCCCTGGGATAGGCTAGTACAAGGTATAGTAGCTGCAACAAGAAGGGGTTGTGAAAAGGTGTGGTTTTACTTTCCAAGCTGCATTTTATGCAGCAGCATAAAGTGAGCTACTTCATTCACACATTTGGGCTCGTATCAAGGTCACAGTCGCAACAACCAAGACCTCATACCCAAAGGATATACAGTAAGAAAGACATTCTATGTAATACATTTGATACAGACATCGTTGTCTAATTTAGTGAATTCATACATCCCTGGGAGGTGTTAAAATCTTAGAAATGCTAACAACCACTTTTCAAATAAAAGTGCACTGAACCTACTCCATTTATAAGTAAAAAAAGCAGTGACATGCTCTGAATCATCCCTGTTCCCCTGATTAAGATAAATTTAATTTGATATCAGATTAAAGTTAGTACCTCCGGTAATGATGATCTGTTTTGATTCAGGAAAAGCAAAGACCAGCTGGGAGAGTTTAGATGCCAGCAGCAGTATGTGGCTGCTTTACAGAAATTCCTACACACTTCAAAAGTCTACTATTTCACAGAGACACCATTCTCTCACATTTGATAAGCCTTCCATACTCAGGCAAGAGTAAATAGTCTCAGCCAAAGAACTCCTCCAGAAGAAAATGAGATTGTCTCTGCCTTCCTCCACAGCTCTCACATTAGCAAGGTAATGCTGGAAATAGTTTAGGTTCTGCTGTTTTTGAGAGGGTGTCTATTAGTGAATCCCAGGGGTGCCCCATGCCTCACTCATGTACTTCCATGCAGGTTTTGGAAAAAAAAAAAACCCTAACAAGTAAAATTTGCATATAATTTTTTCAGCAGTACATTTTATGCAGTGGTAAGCCTTATGTTGCTAGTGTGGATGACCACCTCAGTATTAGAAGGGCCAGACTACACCCTTCTTCTCTTCAGTCATCTTGTCACAGTTCTTCTCCTAACATCATACTAACAAACTAATTGTATTTTCTGCTATTTTTAGTTTAATCTCAAAATCTACTGCCACAGCTCTAGTGACTCTGAAAGCAGAAAAGTATAGTTTTCATAGCCTGTCCAGAGGGTTGGCAGTTTACCTATCGTTCTGTGTATAAGTATCTCTGCATCCTTCTCATGTTGTTCACCCTTAAACTTCGATACCTCTGAAAAAAATTTGCTGAGCATGCAAATTTAGCAGAAGAGTATGCAGTAGTATCTCAAAGTATGTTCTTGTGCATCTGAGAGACCTTCACTCATTCCTTTACCTTTTTTGTTCACTTCATTTAGGCACCTTAGAGCAGGCAGGTCCAAGAACTGTGAGAATTTGCACAGCAACATGTGTTAGGCTCACCTGGACCAACCTCTTCCAGAGTGAGCTGCCAGAAGCAGCAGAGAGAAGAACTTGGCCCTTGGTCTGCCCCAGAGTCACCCCTTAGATTTTCCAATGACAGTATCTTCTAAAGACTCTAATTCTTCTTAAACCTTGTGTAATTCAACTTCAAAGTTTATATCCAGCTGTGCTCACTATTGCTTTTTTCCCTCTTTAGATTCAAATCTGTCGCTAACTGAATTTTCAACTTTTTCAAGTTCTTGGGTCTTTTGAAGCGTGACTACGCCTACGTTCCCCACAGCCTATTCCCTAACCTGCTTTGCACTGTTATCAAGGACTGAGAGACCCTTTGTCCCAAATCTTCAAAGGAATATTTCAGTTCTTTCTTTATCCATTTCTGAGACAGCTCTGTCCCTTTGCCTGTGCACTTCTTAATTTACTCTTAACATTCAATGCATTTTTCTATGGACACTTAAAATTCACTCTTAACTTTCCTTATTTCAATCAACATTCACACAAGGACACTTGCACATGTCTCGAATTGTCATTTTATTAAAACCCTTTGCTCCTTTACCATTTCAATCACCATTTTCTGCAATATTATTTGCATTTGCGTGGTACCTTCACCCATAAAAGACAGAGGGTTTTATTCCCTTTTAACAGATGAGTAAAATGGAATCAGAGTGACTAGAAAGGTATCTTTGCAGGTCAATACAAGTATATGGTCTTCAATGTGGGAGCTTAATTGCATTGGAAGAAAATACTGTAAGCGCTATGGATTGACACGTAAATCAAAGTGATATAAATAACAGATCTGAATGATGGAACCTTGATTTGAATAACTGCTTTTATTTTTGGTTTGCATTTGCACTTTTCATTGTTATTCCAAAAATGTTTGCTCTTACTGATGTGCAAAATCATTCAAAATTGCAACTGCACGTAGCCTTTTCTCTTGCTGCATGTTTCTTGCTATGTACTGTTCCTATAAGTGTTTATTAGAGCAGAAAGTTTAACATATATTTATTCAATTTCTATGGTATAAACCTTAACTTACATTGGAAAATAGTTCACTACATCTTCTATTTTATTAGATAGGAGAGGAGTTTTTTTAATTTGTATCAAGCTGAATATATAATTACAGTTGTCAAATTGAGATTTTAAAATATGCTATTAGTAAACCCTTTTTTCTTAAATATCCAATAGCGTAATTTATTAAAACATATATTAGCATTATATTAGTATTAACTACACATAGTGAACTGGAAACTTGTTTCTTGTTATAAGCAAGGTTTTAGGACTCCAAATCTGCAGTAGAGGCATAATGAGTTTTTCAAAACTACATTGGCAATCAGATGCCTGCTTCCTAAGAAATCAATGGATGCAAGGTGACCTATAGGCAGTCTTGAAAATCCCCAGACCTCTGTTTGCAAATGTTCTCAAAAACCTGTGATAAGGACTTTCAAATTTTTGTTACTAGTAACTAATTGAGTTCCTCCTTGCTTTTTGTGTCTATTCGTGGATTGTGAAATACCAAGATAGGCTGTTCTTTTAAACTCAAAATTGATCTCATTTCTATGAATGACTTATTTGGAAAAGAAGTTCATATTCTCTCTATTTATGCTGAAGTGCAGCAAAAAGTCATATGGCCAAAAGATTTTCTGCAATTCTGAGAACACTTACAGCTTCAAAAGTAAACAGAACCCATCATCTGCTCTATTGTAAAGACAGATATAGAAACTATACTTTGCCAGTAGCACTTTATGTATGTTGTTAATAAAATGATTGTGATAATGAAAAAAGATAAAAACATCTCAGTGATTCTGCATATAATTTTAAAAAATAACATTCTTCAACTCATTAGAATGGGTAGGGTACTTAATTAAACATGGTTTTGTTTAGCTGTAAATTATATCAAGTGTAATCTTAGCACATACTTACTCTACACATAATTTCACAGTAAATTTTAAATTGTTTTAAGGTGATTTTTTTATATGTATATTTTTAATGACTCCTTTAAAAAAATATTTTTGTAATCTATTCTTCTGTTGAGCTTGCAGTGCACCTCAGGCAACGCATTAGACTTTCTCAGGCCTGGTTTCTGTATATATTTGTCGAAATCCTCTCGAAGTCCCTGACAGCAGCACGCTCACTGTTTGACTCCTCAGCGCCTTTCCATGTGGGTGATTGTGCTATTGCTTATCACCTAAGTGGGCTTTTATCAAAAAATTATGAGCAAGTCCTAGATCTTTCCCCTACTAACTCAAAAAAAAAAAAAAAAGAAGGGTGGGGGGCAATATTCTGTGGATCTGCATGTGGGAACAGCCAGAAAGTGAGTTCTGGGCAAAGTCTGCAAAGTGATGTCTGCAAAACTGATGGGTGCCTTTGATAAGCCACATCGTAAGCGGGCCATTCCTGTTGCTGGCTTGTCTTTTCTTTGCTCTCTAGGATTTGGGCAATGGTTGTGTAAGGCCTGACTCTTAAACACTCTCCTCGTTAAGGCCAAACAGCAGTTCTGCTGAGGGCTCCCAAGCAAGACTTGTGTGCCGTAATCAGTGCTTGGGTTGGAGAACCTGTACCACTGCCTCATTTGCCCCACACTTCCCTACACCTGATGGTTGGGGCCGGGACCACAGTGGGGATGCTGCAGCATGTGTAGGGGGGGGGATAGGACAGCACTGGGTAGGCTGTGTCCCTCTGTGCCCCTGAGGTGTTACTGCGGGGTTTGTGCTGGGAGGTGTCCTGACCCCTCCAGTCCCTGTGCTCACACACAGCCAGGGCCTTTGCCCGGACAGACAGTTGGACCCACTGCATGGCGTTAATCACAGTTAATGCGCTGAGCCCCTCTGCTCTCTTGACCAGATGATGGTGCAAAATGATATGATAATTCTTTGCCAAAAGTTGTTGTCTTTGTCCAGAGACGCTGAGGTGGGCCTTCACACTGAGGGCTACACAACACAGCAAAGCTAGGTTCAGCTGCACTTGGATGAGTGCTTTACAATAAACAGCCACATGTCAAAAGCTTTGCTTAACCTTTTATGACGTAGAGATCAGAAAACACTTCCTACCAAAGAATATATTTTTTATAGTGTGAAAATTATCATGCAGCGTACAAGGAAAAGTAGACATTTCAGTTTGATATTCTAAACATTATTATTTCAATTCTAACTGGTAATTTTAAATAATTTCCATTTTATTCTAAAGAATGAAGTTTCAATAGCTTTAAGAAAGAAATGTTTCATTTTTGAATAAAAGGAAATGTTTCATTATGTTAATCCTTTCCCTTTATTTTTTAACTTTCTGCTTTCTTTTGCCTGCAGCTTGCTGCAAATGCCAGCGCTTTTTTGTTTTGTTTCAGGTTAATCCAATACAATTTTCATTTTGACAGCTCTTCAGGCAAATCACAGTATCTGTTATTTATACAGCTCTGTCTGTTAAAGCAGTAAGTGATATTCACTGCTCACCATTTTAAGGACAAATTGAAGTCCTAATCCTGTAAAGACCTACCTATTTTTATGGGTAGAACTGCTTACTGAGCATAAAGTTAATCACATTAAGCTTGTAAAGCGCTAGAGATCCTTGAAAGAAAAACATTAGAGATGTGCAAAGGAGTGTTTTGACTTTCAAACACTTCTCGCTGTCTCTGCCTTTCCTGCTGAAGGATGGAGGGACTCATTCAAAATTAATTAAAAGAATTTTTTAGTTAGAATCTCCGTTCCGTGTATTTTCTTTCATTTTATGCAGAGACCGTATTCTTGTTATTAATTGTATTTTAGTTCAAAATAATATTTGTCAGCTCAATTCAATTTCAGATATTTTATTCCAATCCTTCATTTTAAAATATCATATCAACAGAATCAGTAAGAAAAATATAGAAAATCGTTGCTCACCTTAATTCAAAAGGTGCTTTAAGTAAAGCTTTCTTTACAGCCGGGATAATAACATCCTGTTGCTCTCCTTTCTTTTTCTCTGTTCTTTGCTGGACACAGATCTCAGAGTTATTGACTAAATGAAAAGACATTGCGCTCTTTGCTAACCCTCCTATTTGTGCCCTCTCCCACCTGAAGTGCCCAGGATCATGCTTCTGCTGTAGACTTCACTCAGCATCATAGCTCAGGTAATGCTTTTCATTCTCCTTTTTCATATATGGAAAAATATACCGTACACCAGCTTGAGAATGCTTTACATTCAAACAAGTGAGACAGAATAAGAGACAGGCTTAATCTCAATTTTGCCTCAACCAGAGTTTGAAATGGGTTTTTCTCAAAATGTATTCTAAATAGCTGGGTTATGGCATGGATAGTACCAGGCAGGTCTGCAAAGCCAGGGTGCCACTTGTTCAAAGCTAATATTGCAACGAAGCTGTAAAACATCTCAGGGCAAAACTCTAAGATTTTTATCCTTAGGACAGGAGTTCAGGATCAAACATATGTTGGAGTTGCTGATCATTGTTTATCACTTAGGGCGTTGAAAGGTTAGATTGGGCTTTGGCAATGTAGGTCCTCAGACAGTGTGGCTGTGAAAGCTTGTCTTTGTTGCCTCTGCAGCTGTGCCAGACTAGCCTGGCTGGCAGAGGCTCTGGTACAGATTCAAGACATACTGACAGAAGGAATTTTTTGGCTGGTATAGCTGCACCACATTCCTGACTGACTTCAATAAAGACAGCATTTTTCTGCTGACGTAGCTGAGCACACAGAAACAGACTGCCAGTGTAGCTAAGAGAACTAGAAATGCAGATTTTTTATTTAATTAAAAAAATAATCTCTCATGATTGTTCCAGAAATCCTGAAAATCTGAAGCTAAAAGGCTCTAGAACTAGAAAACTAATTAAAAAATGAAAAACTCTATTTTCTAAAATATCATTATTTGCCGTAATGGGGAAGCACAAGTCATGATTCATGCTTTCTGGCAATTGCAAACATTGCTGTTTGATTCATGTGAGCCCTTCTCTCATGCCCTGAAACCATTGCAATATAATCATATGTTGACACAAGTCTCTATTCTTTGGGCAGAAGCAGGGCGCAAATAGCATATAATGATAACTTAAAAGCTCAACTATATTTTTTTTTCTTTCTTCATTCTGCTTTTTAGGAAACAAGAGCATTAGTACCCCATTTCTTAAATACTCTTAGTATTGTTTTATTAAGCAACGAGGTGGTTTTTTAATTAAAAAATGATGCTACTGAAAATACTTAGCATGTCATTGGCAGAAAAACACACAAAAAATCTTTGTTTAAATCCACAAAGCATATGACTAGGTACAGTCCTAATAAAAGGTATCTCAAGCCAGAAGATTAAGAGATTTTTTTTTTTAGCATGTAAATATAGAAGCAATTTAGACATTCAGGTCAGGCATTCACGTAAGTAAATATATTCTTTAATTTATTAATGAAGACCACAATCCTGTTAAATTGTTTATTAACAGAGCTTCAATATCTTTTGTGTCTGTAGCTGAATATATTTTAAACAGTTAGAAAGTCAATACGTGAAAGATTAAAATAGCATTATTCACTAGTCTGTCACAGCAGGGTGACCAAGTCTGCTGCCATTAAAGCGTTCATTGCCACATTACATAAAACATCTCAATTCAGATGCTGAGATAACTGTGTACATGAAATATTTTAATATTATCAACCAATGAAAATAAAAGTAACAATTAATAATCTTGTGCATTAATATTCTGCCGCAAACATCAGTCTCCTAATTTAATACACATTTCAAACTTACTATTCATGGATTTGAAAGAATTTGTATCTATCAGGTTTGCCACTGACGCAAACACCAGGAGTCTTCAAATAAGCTAATGCTGTTATTGTATTGTGTGTCAGTTTCACTGGAACCTAAAAGTTTTTCCACATAGATGGAACAACACACTATGTTGCTGATAAGGCACCCTAAGGCAACCATACATTAGAATAACTAAAATATTTTTAAATCCAGCTTTGCTTGCTTATAACAGTAAACTTTTTGGATGCAGAGAGCTTTTTTTTTTTTTTTTACTTATTGTGTTTTTGCAATAAGCATTTCAACTGTTTTTAATGAGGAAAGATTAAAATGTTTGGTTTTTTTAAAAAATAGATTAAACAAAATATATACAATTACAGCCTCGAAGTAACTACACACAATTGGCACTGCAAACAGATCAAGTTCTGTATTCATAACTTCATCTTACATCCTTATAAAAAACCATTGCCCATGACAAAGACTTTACCAGGAAGACGTTGTCTAATTCCTTTATGAGTACTTTGCTGTATTTTATATAAAAGTATTTGTAAGTGAGGAGTCAGGTGTGTGTATAGTTATTTAATAGCAATTACCTGTGCATTCCAGTCTGTGAATGTGTGACTGTACGTATTTGTATATAACATGTGGTGTATTTTAATATTTACATAGCTATTCAAATTACTACACCTTACTGGAGTGGAGCACAGTAAATTTTGGCATTTAACAACATTCTGCATAAGCACCAAGCAAGAAAAAGAAATAAAGCTGTTAGCATCTCTGTTGTACTACAAGTGACCAAACTCATTAATACTGAGGCTAAATGATGTGCTATAGCCATCAGCATAGTAGGGGAAATACCTAGCCAGCAGCTTCCAGAACTTTTGAACACAAGAAACACTTGTTTTCGAATTTTTCATAGATCACTGTCCCTCTATATCATCAATCTTTATGAATACAATAAGAGCTGCGAAATAATTAACATGTAATGTGTTCAAGTAATTCAGACAGAGATTTGTGAACGTGTTGAAGTGTGTGTTTTTGTACTTAGAGCACCATCTACTGGGAAGTCGAATTGACACAGCTTTCCTATTTCCTGGGAACAAGGTACACGGTTCTGTAAAAAGAAAAATACTGTAGCTGGGATAGCTATTAAGTGAAAAACAAAGCTCTCTTCACAATTAAATTTTACACTGTTATCAAATATAAAAGGGAAACTAGAGTGCTGGGGTGAAATTAAAATGTTGTAGACATTTAAAAAATTAATATCCACAAATAGATATCATTATATAATGCAAACTTGCATATCTCTGAATAAATCTTTACACATACAATTTTAAAGAATTTTTAGTAATATCACAGTAGCCATATACAGGAAAAACTGTTACTTCCCAAATTAACAACAAAGCTTTATTCTTCACTGATCTTTTTACTGCATGTGAAAAATAACTCAAGGTTATGGTGTAACAAATCTCTTTTTAAGACTTGGAGTTAGAATGTAGTTTTGTGTAAGAAAGCCTTCATAAAAGTAATTCAATGTAAATCAGAAGATGGCAAAATTCAGCAAGCATAAAATAAAAAACTTTGCAATATACCTGTAATTCAAGAATAATGTTTGTTTTATTTTAGGTGGGGTTTTTTGTGGTTTTATAAACTTCTCATACCAGTTCTTTGAGACATAATTATCTAAATTTTATATTTTGAGGGAATTTTGATCAGACAGAAACAGGGGTGTGGGGGTATCAGATACCTGACCTGGAAATACGTCCTTGCATGCTTACATGTTGTTTGCAGATCCAGGTTCTATGCAAACGTCCTTGTGCTCATCTTTATCAAAGACCTTAAGACTGCTCAAGAGTGGGAACATACTTTTTAGTAGCACCTGTAGCAACAGCAAAAGCAATGGTTTTAAACTGAAAGAAGGTAGATTTAGATTGGACATAAGGAAGACATTTTTTTACGATGAGGGTGGTGAAACACGGGAACAGGTTGCACAGAGCAGTAGTAGAAGCCCCATCCCTGGAAAAATTCAGCGTCAGGTTGGACGTGGCTCTAAGCAACCTGATCTGCTTTCAGATGTCGCTGCTCATTGCAGAAGCGGTTGGACTAGATGGCCTTTAAGGGTCCCTTCCAACCCAATCCTTATTCTTTATGATGATGGGAGAAGATTCAGTTAAATTTGAGGCTGGACTGGAAAATCCATCACTGAGGACATTTGATTGGACTAATTACTACCTGTACAGCTTGGGGGACAGACATCAATGGTTCCTCTGCTTGGAGGACCATCTAAAGGGAAAGCTCTCACTGTAACTAAGAAGAGGTGTATAGGAAGACATCAGCAGGGGAAGAGTTAGGAAGAGATGCAGAAACACAAAAGAAAAACCCGATAAACAGAAAATATCATGAAAATTAATAGATAGACACTAGGAGAGCAAAAGGGGACTCTGTACAATGGGAGAAATCAGGGACTGAGAAATGTTCAAAGAAAATACTAGCTTAACCTCTGTAACCTGCTCACACTGAAAGGGCAAAGAATCTCACTTAACATTTCTTAGGTTTCAGAATTCATTGTACTTTGAAAGGACACTTGATAAATTATTTAGACAGTTTCAACTGAGATTGGAAAAATCCCAGCCTGTCAGAAGCTAGGTTAAAAAAGGTTGGTGCTGTATAAATAATTTACTTCTTTGGGGAGGAAAAAACCCATACAAATGCGAGTGTCTAAAGTAGAGAAGAGAAGCACTAACCTGCTGAAGCTCGCTAGCCAGACAGTGAATTTAAGCCCACACTACAAACTGAGTGCTCTCATTTAAAAGCAGAAGCTATGCCAAAGCTAAATTATCAAAAGAAGGTCAGCATTAAAGATTCTACAATTCACTGCTTTTATACATTCACCCTCTTAACACCATGAGCATACTCCAGTTTAAAAAGAAAAACTGGTAAAAGCCTCTTTTTTTTCAGCGATTTCTCATAGCAACTAATTTAAGTAAAGAAAGCTTATCATATCAGTGTTGGGTTTTTTCTTAATTCATTAGTTCTATTTCTATAAAGCAGACACCCTACAGCTTAATCATAACAATCCACTGTTCTTAACAGATACTTCCCATTCCAATCAGAATTTCTTGACATTTCAAGGGGAACTAGAGCAAGGGTTTTGGTTTTTTGTTTGTGTGTTTTTACATGGAATAATTATTATTAATTTTGTTTATTATAGCACCTTTTAAGAATATTCACCATAGTAACAGAATAAAGGAATTTTTAATATATTATATTATTGCTTTTAATTCAGTAAGTATAGGTGCAGAATTTGGTGACAGCGATGCCTTCTGCTCCAACATACAAGCACTATGTAATGTTCTGAGTAATGTCACTTGAGTAATATTAGATTTATAGTTAAAACAGAAGCTGTCCCCACTGCCAGCTTAGTTTGTTGGTTGTTATGAGACAGTTCTTCCTAAAGACACTGTTCCATGAAGGCTTTTATCTTCATTCCTCACTGAAGTCTACAGAAAATTAGGTGACTCAGCAGCTCAGGAAGGATAACAGCCTAAATATAATCATAATTTCTTACTTCTGGCCATTGCAAAAGCCTTGACATTAATAACTAATCAGCCTATCACTTGAATTTTATGTATAGTTAATATACTCATAGCAAGAATGAACTTTCTAGAAGTTTGATTGACACGCATCAGGACCATTTCAGATTTGTGACTAGCAAGAGAAAGTAAATACTGTAGGCTGGTAGGTGATCTGCAGAAAGGAGTTTTGCTAGATCACAATACCTACAAATTATTTAGAGTGTGCCCATATATGAAACGGGAATTCTATTTGAATGCCTCCTACGCAGTCCAATTAGCTCACTAGTCACAGCTAGGATATTTGCATCTCAAAGTTGCTGTGCAAAATCTGTCTTGGTACTTGTCAGTAGAATTATTATGTGTTCCTTGTGACAAGTTGTATTTAGACTTGACTTTCAAAGTATCACTACTGTGAGAGAGCATGCCAAGGCAGCAGCTCCCTGTAATTTGGCTGACCTGTGGGGGAGGTTGGGAGAAGCAGAGTCATGACTTTATTAATTGCTGAGAAACTTGAAAGCATATGGCCCACAGCGTGAAAACATCTACTGCAGGCAAGGCTGAGACACAGCCTTTTGCACCCCATAACTACAAAGATAACACTTTCTATCTGTCTTCAGCCTCCTCTGTATGTTTTGGGTTTGTTTTACTAATTCATGTAATTTTATTCTGTAATACTAACATCAAGAAAATGCCTTAGTTTTGACTTATTAGCCCCAACCACACTTCAGTTCGCAGAGACTCTAGTAACAATCTTTGTTCTCATGTCTGGGGCAGACAATCCCTGCCTTCCTCAGCCTTTGCCCAGGGGCCTCCTCTGGATGTTTCAGGGACTTTGGGCTGGAGCCAAGACAGTCATTTGTTATCTTGATTCTTATCAGCTCTGAGGCCTATATAAGGTAAAGATACAACATTCTCACCAAAAGAGTATGTGTTTCAAAGACTGGCTTTAATTTGGTACCTTTATGACTCTGTAGTAAGTCTTTTAACTGGAAGAGCTTAATGAAGAGGTGGCAGCTTTCTTGTTAGCATTTATGATATTTCTTACATAACTAGTGGGCAGAACATGTAATATGCGTTTAAGTTGCCTAGAAGAGCTATGCATGAAGAAAATTATCATCCTCAGTTTTAGCAGCAGCGTATTGATATGGTAGGTATGACAACGGCTCATAGTATTATACAGAGTTTGCAATAGGGAGTTAGATGGGGAATATTTGCCTATTTGAGAGACTTTTCAAAATAAAGTGTCAAATCCAGTGAAGAAAATGTTGCCCATGATGGAATTTCTTTATTTGCAAAGCTAAGTTAGTTCAAACTTGCTGCAAAATTAGGTTGTTTTAAAAAAAAAAACTTCAAAAAATCAAACAACTCCTTAATATTTACCGTTGATCCCTTCCAAATGAAGCTTTATCCACTGCTTGTCATAGATCAAGAGGGTTATAAAGATGTTATGTATTTAGTAATTTTTTCCCAGATTTGCCAATTTGCCATAACAAAATGAGCAAAAAGAAATGGAGAATTAGTTTGCTTGTTAAATTAGATATCTTTCTTTGCTTTCAGAATTAGCTGCCTAATCAATACTTCTGCTTTTCACATTTACTTACATAAGCTACCAGAAGGGAAAAATCACTAGTGGATAAATAACACCAAGCATAAAAAAAATCTATTTCAGTCTTATTTCATCTTATATAAAGTAAGGGGCACTATATGGGAAAACACTGATATGGCAAAAGAAACAAAACATGTTAAGTGCCTCTGCCTTTTACTAAAGCTAATGCATGCTGGAGAGCAGGCTTGAAAGGGTGAAATGGTGCACATTCCTACCCTGCAGAGTATTCCATTGCACTACTGGAGTACCTTTGCAAGAATAATTGTAACTCAGCCACTAACAGGAGAAACTTATGGTTAAACTTTGTGTTTTAAAAGAGCTACAATGACAGATGGGGTGGGTAGTGTAATTTTTAAACTGGTACAAGATTTTACCTCATGTTCTTAATTGCTTGTTGGTTGGTGGTAGGAGGTAAGATGCAGAAGGAGATGAAAAGGGATTTTGTGGTGTGTGTTTGCAGCCTGTTCCTACAAGGTGGCTCTCACAGGGTGGTTGTCAGGAAGCATCAGTTTATCTGAACTGATGTAGCCCATGACTAACCTGGCAAAGCACTGCATTTCAGGCATCCCACTGGGGTCTGCTTCAGCACCATTGCCCAGAGATGCCAGAGATTGAAATGGAAAAATGGGCAGAACAGCAATTTCAGAAACATATCTGATAAGATATCAAATATATCAAAAGGGTAGTACTGGTTATTAAAGGAACTTCTTAGGACTTCAGTGCACCCCTAGCAGACTCAGAGATGTTTCCTATAGGATGCCAGCTACCACTGTGGTTATCGGAGGCATAATCACAGGGGCTGGGCTGGGGGAGGAGTGTTTAAGCTGCTTTTTGTTTCTATTCTTGCATGGCTGCATAACAATTAGTGGCTTCTATTGAGTCTCCCCTGTTTGCTCCGTGGCGGTGTCACTACATGGGCTGCAGCCCCCAGCACGCCCGGGCATTGTTGCTCGCCTGCTCTGCACGAGCCATGCTGAGGTGCATTGCGGCCCAGGCTGCCGTCCAGCTGCCTGGACAATGCTCTGTCGTTCCTGTGGTGCCATTTGCATCTCAATGCCAGAACTGGGCTGATGAGCTGGGCTCCATCTCACTTACACCAGAATAATAATTGATTTCAGGCCTGAGTACATCCATTGATCTCGGCTGATTTTCTCCAGATTCACACTAGTGTCGTCGAGATTGGTTTGTGACTTCTGTGTAGGATGAAACATTATTATTTGTTTGTCCTTTTGCCTTCATGAAGAGCCAAGAACACACTGCTGACAGCCATATGCTAATAAGGGAGCAAAATGAATAAATAGTTTTGAGTGCAAATCTTCTACGATTCTGAGACAAACGTGAACAGTATTTAAATAGAGATGGAGCTGACAAACATACTATTAATATATAGATCTAAATTTCTGGTTCCCATGATTTCAAAATGGGTTTTTTTTTCATCAATTTCAGAAAAATGACTTATCCAAATATTCAATTTTCTCTCACTGAATTTTATTGTTAGACGAACATGCTTACATTATTTCACAGTAATGCTTTGCTTTTTTATTATGAAAAAAATTTCTTTGAATATTTTATTATAACCTTGAAAATTAAATGAACTATTTGGATAATTATTTATTGACTTGTAGTTCTATTTCCTGTTCTAAAAAAAATCCGAATTCTTTGAAATTTGAAATAAAACCAAAATTTTAGAATTTCCTTTTGAAAGAAACATGCAGTTCCTGCCCACTGATCAAGGCTTATCCTTTCCGTGACAATAGCCAGGTCTGTCCAGCCCAGAATCCTTCCTCTGTGTGGCACTGCCTTCAACTGCTATCACACATCAGAGATCCCCAAGTCTTCCTGAGAACAGTACACCATATCCAACTGAAATTCCAGAGCTTGTTATGATATTACTTGCCTGTAATTCCTAAACAGCAGGAATAATATCAAAAACCCCAAGTGTTATTATTCATTTTGGAAAGGCTGGCTGCAGTAAGCACAGCTCAGCACCAATGACATGGAAAGATCCAACACCTTTATCCTTCCACCAGGGGAAAGAGGTGAAGTCCTACACCATATGACTCCAATCCCAGTTGCTGAGAATACCTGAAATGGGAGATGAGCAGATCATAGAATGTCCTGAGCTGGAAGGGACCCACAAGGATCATGGAGTCCAACCCAAATTGCTTGTCTGCTTGCTAACACACAGGCTGCCTTCCTCTTTGAAGTTCATCTATTTGCCTTTCAAATTTCTGTTCCCCATCCTATAATTATGCAGTTCTGTGACAATCTCTTATACAAATGCGGCAAATGACAAACATGTCTAAGAAATGCAGTATGAAATATTTACAGATTATCTACATATAGCTGCATAGTGAGTATTTAAGCATAAAGCACTTCTTGGCAGAGCGGATTTAAAGAAGTCCTACAAAGTAAAAGCCAATTCTGCAAAGTTCTGTCTTTCTGCTGCCTTTCACTCTTTTCCTTCTTGCATTTTTTTTCTTTTTCCTTTGTCATAAGGTGGTAAGGTCAACACATCAAGTCCAGCTCTCTATGCACTGGAAATTAGCTGAGGCAATGCCTGTGGTGTAGGGAGTGGGATATGACTTACTTTATAGTTCACTGAAGACTTTTTAAGGTACCATGTTTTTCGAGCTAGTAAATAGAGATGATCCATGATTTTCAAAGAAGAGACGTTTCCCACTCTCTCAATGGTTCTTACCAGCTGACTGAAACATAATTCAGACAGCACTTGAGAAGAATTGGCTTTCTAAAACCCCCATCATCCCTACAGAGATGCTTTGGTCCAATTTTAAATAGCTATTTCTGTTCCTGGTTTTGTTCAGTTTTAAAATGCTACTCATTTTAGTGCAACTTCTTTTGCAAATCCTAGAATAAAAAGAAACATTGCAAGTGTACAAGTCAATGCCGTTTGTAGAGAATGTGTTGTAAAATTATCTCTGCATTCCCTTTATACTATAAAATTGCTGACAGCGCTTTGATGTGGAAAGGATGAGATACAGTAGTCTGAGGGGCTGCTATGAAAGGAGAGACATGCTTTAAGCTGGAACTATGCAGAGAAACACAGAGTAATGACAGCTTCACACAACTAATTTCATTCCTTCTTTGCACCACAGTGGAATTATTAAACCACAGCCATCTGCTAATGAGTAGGGAGTCTTCTGAACAGAGGTCACCTTTTTCCCCAATTTTGTAACATTCACTCCGTCCTTCTTATAAAACCATCCATTATCACCTTTTCTTTCACAACATTTTGTCTTTGGTGGCCTTATTATCATATAGAAATCAAATCAAGAAAGACAAAAATTAGTGCCTGCTTTTGCAATTGAAATTACTTCTAATTTGGAGTACAAATTACTTCTAGGGATGGGGAAATTATTTACAAATATTCCTTAAAAACAAAACAAAAAAAAAAACCCTCCTCTTTCCCCTCCCCCAGGTAACTTGCAAATGTGAAGCTGAAATACTATAGTTTCAAGCAGGAGTAACACCGCATGTGTGTTTGCAGATCGTTGCTCTACCAACAAATGACCTCCTGTGCGGGATCACATTTTAGTAATGCCAACTCAAGTTGGTAAATGTTGACTACAAGTGCCAAGGGCAATATATTTCCAAAGGAGCAGAACTATTTGCTCCACTGGGAAACAAAATGTCATTGTCATTAATACACCTGTTCAAGTTTTATATTAGTCTGGGTTAATGCTAAAAGGAACAAACTTCCAGATAAAGGCAAATGTTAATTCTTGAATGGTAAAACACAAAAACATCAAGTTATTTTTTAAATCCATGAATGTTAGATAGTAAAATATTTCCTATAGCTCAGAAATTTGTCAGATTACTAATCAGAACAAAATAAATCCATTGAATTGCAAATAAAGATTTCTAATGGGCACTGAATGCCTGGTAGAAAAACAAGCTGATCAGTTGTCCCATGACTTCCCTGTGTTTGTATCAAACACAAAAATACAAGCTACTCACCCCAAAGTGTCTGTAACCATTACATGGCACTTAATAATGAAAGGAGTTCTTGTTTAATTTTCTCAGAGTAGAGTTTATTCTTCCACCCCTAAGGTATGTGCTGTGATGCAAACAGACTGGAATAACTAGATGTGTGGTGTCAAAGCCATGGAGATCCATAAAACAGAGATTAACAGGATAGGTCTGTAATCCTTTATTTGTCTTTACTTAAGAAGCCAGTATAACCTTTACAAGATTGTTTACCATAGATGCATTTAACAGATAAATTACAGTGCATTTTATTATTATTATTAGGGAATATGATTAGTTGTAGTTCTAATACAACAAGGAATAACTAAGTTCTTAAACTCAGTGAGATAAAGAATGGTCACACTGCAATCCAGAAAGAGTTTGTAATTTCCATGTAAAAATATTTAGAGAATGTGTAACAGAGTTGATAGAAGATGCACAATTTAGGCATCTCCTATGCACAGAATGAAGCTACACGTCACAGACAGTTATACTTTTTTCTGTAGCTGCTCCCAAAACTGTGAGTATAGTTTTATCCTTTGCAAACTGGGAGTATCTGGGAATGCTATGATTTATTTCTTGTATGTGTGCTTTATAGTTCTTTCTCATACATATCTTCATTCACACAAATCTGTACAACTCAGAAGCAACTATATCTGGCAGACTGCACGCTTGATCTTAACATCATCATTTAGTTCACTGCATCGGTCTGCTGGCACAGATCTTATCATGTCACAAGACTTTTACACTTAGTTATCAGTCTGAAGTGCTTTGTATAGTGTCCAGGTTGAGTTCAAAGTGCTAGCTTTGATCTCTAGAGCTCTCAATGTTTGTTAAATTGAGATTTACCTGCGAAAACTAGATCACCCCGCTAAACAGAGCTAAAGAGCAGGCTATCCGGGGAGACCATGCCTACTATTTAAACTTCCCACCACTGTGGTAGATGAAGTCCTCAAGCTGTTCATGTGACAGGTTATTGAAAATTATTTAAAGCAATTATTTGCATATGTAATTTTTAAATTTCATTTATAAATTTCAACTTAAGGCCAACCCATGCAATGTGATAAAGACATAGAACTACCCAATATTCTGTTTATGGTAGATGTTTTTTAAGGTTAGGCAATATTAGAGCACCAGAGTAATGTAAGAAATATTGGAGGTGAATAAATTCTGCTTGTGGAGAATGCAGCTGTCTTGAACCAGCAGTGAGTAAGTGAGTAAAGCTGAAGACGACAGAAGAGTGACACCTAGATACTAGATGAGCAGACTTCGTTTATTGAGAGTAGAGTACACACTTTTATATATGTCGTAATTATGGTTATACATATTCATTAAACAAAGGAATATATTGGTTCTTCAGCTAAATGTCTACCCCGCCTTGTTTTTCTCATTACCCGTTATCAGTTCCAAATTCTGTGCATTCTTTCTTAACTGCAAGTTCCGTCTTCTGAAGTCAAGCCCCTGCTATATATCTCTTGTTTGTTGTCTTAGCAGTTCTTGTCTGCTGCCTACATGTCCTTTCTCATGCAACCACATCTCTACAATTCCCCCATTTTCTTTCTGAACCAACAATGCACGATTCATAGTATTTAGGATTACAGATTTAATCATTGAGAATATATAAATAATCGCTATTATGCCTATCAATAATAAACATAAAATAAGAAAGCCTTGCTTAACTACTTCGCACAGCCATCCAGACAAACCCCATCCGCTGCGTAGTTTATCGAGAGGGCTCTGCCATTCTTGCAATTTCTGCATGTTATCATTAAGTTGCCTTAATCTCTCATGAATGGATTGTGATTTATCAGTAAGATTAAAACAACACATTCCCTCAAACTCATCACAACCATGACCATGTGCAAGTAACAAAAAATCAATGGCAGCACGATTCTGCAGTGTCGCTTTTCTAATACTATCACTCTCTGTAACTAAATCATATATGTGATGTTAGATTAATCTGCTTACTGAACCAGCATGTTAAAGCCTTTATTTTTAAAGCATTATGGATTGAGCTAAGCGAAGGTAGAAATATAGAAGCAGCAATGGTAGTGGCTGTGCCCCATAACTGGACAGTGTCAGTACAATTCTCCTTTATTTCCTTTATTTCCCTTTTATGTCGATGCGTACGTTCCGCTATTTGTATAATTTGCTTTAGGTGATGTTTCCCTGGGGTGAGTAAAGTTAATTGTCCAGTATAACATGGGCCACCAAAAGGTTTTCATGGAATTCCTGGCCATGCTCTATCCCCACATATTAAAAAAATAACCAGGAGGTAGAGCCTTAGCCCTTGCCTTTGTATACTTGATGTCGTGAGTAGGACAATAAGATTGATTAATATACTGCATGTCAAGTGGTGACACTACGGTTTCAATTGGCCCTTGACCGTTTGAGGGAGAGCTAAACCTAATGCATCCCTCTGGGGTTTTTTTGTTGGTTTTTTTTGTTGGTTTTTTTTTTTGCGATTTGCAACATTCTTTATACTTGATTGATTCAGTGATATTGATAAATTTATCCATTTTTTGGTAAAATCAGACAAATTGACCACAGGTCTACCTATCAGGCATGTTTTAAAAGGATTTCCCACTTGATGCAAAGATAGGCAAAAGTCATTCACCCGTGTCCTGTGAGCCCAGTCCACCCACATATTTTCTCGTCGCTGTCCATCAATCAGTTCCACAGGAAGAGGAGGCTGAGCTGCCGTTAGAAAAGAGAGTATGTACACCACTAACAGTCCTTACGATGAGGGTGATGACACCTGTGTAATCAGCATCAATCAGGCCAGGAATATCAGATATTCCTAGCAAAGCCACCGATGATCGTCCAATTAATAAAGCTCCAACAGGTTTATCGTTGATCTTTAAGGGTCCTGTGATTGTAGATGGTACCTTTTGTGGCTTAGTATCGATTAAAATGATATCTATTGCGGTTTCCAAGTCAAATCCCAGGCTCCCTCTGGTGGCTGGCTGCAACTGCTGGGTCCCGGCTGACAGTCCGGTTGCATTGCTGGGCAAGCATTCCAAGTTGTTGTGGTTGCAGCGCCTACTTGTGTCGTTGCGCGGGCAGGCGCGCTGCTCCGGCCGTTTCCCGACTTTCGCCGACAAATTGATGCGTCATGGGAAGCATTTTGACAAGTAGGACACCAGACTCGTCTGCGATCCATTGTCGGTGACTGACTTTGTAAGGGTGCAAGAGCAGCACAAACATGCGGTGCTTGTGTTTGTACTGACAATTTTTCACCTAATTCTTTACCTAAATCTTGAACTGCTTTTACCAAAAAGGCAGCTGTTCCAGTAGGAATTTGGGCAGCTTTATCCAATAACTCCTCTATACTCCACACTCCATGCATTGTAGTTATTGTCTGGTGGTTGCATTCCCATTTTGCAACGCACACTGTCGCAACAATGCTCCTTTCATATGTTCTGGAACTGAGGCTGAATCTAAGGCTAACGATAAACGATCCACAAACTTTCCTAAAGGTTCTTCTCTTCCCTGCTTTAAACCCATGTAAGAGGGGATCCCTCCCTCTGGTCTAATTCGTCAAAAACCCTGTCGAGCAGCTCGCATACTTTCTCTGATTTTATCTGGTCCCAGCATTGCTTGTGCTTCCTGCCTTACATAGGCTCCTATTCCTAACAATTCTTCTAACGTTAAACCATACAGAGGATCCCCTGGCTGCCTTAAAACGGCTACAGATTCTTGACAAGTAGCTTGCCAATGTGCCATAAACAACATTGTCTGACTAGGTGTAAGAATCAATTTCATTAAATTTTGTATATCGAATGGTAGCAAAAGATTACCCGACCAAATAAAATTCATCATTTGTCGTGTGGGCTCACCGTGTAAGCCTGATTCTGAAATAGTAGCCCGCAACTGTGATAATATTTTCCAATCCAATTGTGTAATAGTGGCTTGCACTCCTCTGTGTCCATCAGGGGTATAAATCACCGGACACGCCACAGCTTCTGCCACATCCCAATGTCCTTCTCTTGCTGTCTCTCTGGCAAGCTCACCCCAGTCTACCCCAGTCCTTTCCGACGTTTTTGACGACCACTCCTGAGCTCCCCCAGGAGGGCCCTCCCTACCGTCCATCGGGGAGATTTCTGGCGGTGCACTAGGCATAGAGGGCTGTGGCAGCGTTGCTATACTGGAGAGCACAGATGGAGGAACATACACTGTCTGTACTGAGGGTGGCATCAGCCCTTCCTCCACCCCAGGTACCTCTGTTAACCGTTTTGCCGCCTCGGCAGCCACCTTCTGTTCTACCTGATGTTGTTTTAAAGCATTAATAACTGTTAACCAAGGGATCCCTAATTTTTTGCATTCTTTATCTTCCTGTAATGTTCCTTGCCACAACTCATCTCCATATTTACGCCATTCTTCTATTTCAAAAACACTAGCCGAGTTTGTGAAAAAACCCTTTTTCACACCATGCGATAATAATAACTGTAATTCCTTATCAAAACCTTTATGCCACGCTCCCCGCTTTTCTAAAAAGCATTTCAGGAGACTAAAAGCTGCTTCCTTTTCCATTTTAATTCCCTACACCCTATAGCGCTAGGTTAGTAAATACCTGATAACGGCCGTTGCACCCTTTCAAAGCCAGCTTGCGTTGCAGTGTCCTCACTTTGTCAGGACAGATCCGGAGTCCAGCTCTTTGATCCTTGTGCCAGTGCGAACAAAGCTGCGCCCTCCTTATAGTCACTCCTCCGTGGCCATGTCCGTATGCCAATTGCCGTACGGGTTTAAAGGGGTCCCTGTTCAGGGCGCCATTTGAAGAGGACGGAAGAGTGACACCTAGATACTAGATGAGCAGACTTCGTTTATTGAGAGTAGAGTACACACTTTTATATATGTCGTAATTATGGTTATACATATTCATTAAACAAAGGAATATATTGGTTCTTCAGCTAAATGTCTACCCCGCCTTGTTTTTCTCATTACCCGTTATCAGTTCCAAATTCTGTGCATTCTTTCTTAACTGCAAGTTCCGTCTTCTGAAGTCAAGGACAGGACGCCCCTGCTATATATCTCTTGTTTGTTGTCTTAGCAGTTCTTGTGTGCTGCCTACATGTCCTTTCTCACGCAACCACATCTCTACATAAAGCCAGGGGATCATCAGTTCAGCAGGCGGCAGAGGACCCTGCTGAAACCAGAAGGTGCCTCAGCTGGGCAGTGGAAAAATCAGCTGAAGTGTGTGAACATGTGACTTTGGTAGCTTTGCACTTATACACTTCCAGCTCCTCTGTTTTGGTGTGAAATAGCCTGTATTGCTAAACATGACAGCATGCTGCAAAGCTCATCTGTCAGTGACTGTGGTGTATGGGACTGATGGGGAGACTGCCTGCCAGGACAGGGAGCTCTTTCTCTCCATTTCATAAATTCTATTTTTCACTGCTGTATTGGGTACCTGCTGCAATAAGGAAGATGCTCTTGCCTTTCATTTTAAATTATTTTGAAATGGCTTCCACTGTTGTGGATCTCACTGATAGGAATCTTTTTCTTGATTTCCTTTCCAATAAGATCTGTTACCCCAGGAGAATAACAACCGTTACGGAGAAATGAAGAACTAAGCTTGTGTATTCCTGGCTATTCCTCTCACAACCCAGTATCAGCCTGTCAGCCACAATCCCCAGTCCCTTTCCTTCCCTTACTCTTCCTTTGACTACCCAAGCAATGAGCTAATCAGAGTGAAATGTTCAGTGCCAATGCACAAACTTGTAGCACCACTCTGATGTACACCTTTCTGCCAAACCATGAAAATTGCTACTTTTCCATAGATAATGACAACATTTAGTATACTAGCAAGTAGTCAGATTAGACTATCATCTTTTTTGGGAAGATCCACAATCCACCTTGTGTTGTCTGTAAATTGTAGATAATCTGCAAACAGATTTGGAAAATAATTAAATACACTTTAAAAAATAGTTTGCAGAGTGAAGCCAGTGATTAATTTTCCACAAAACCCACCCTTTTCTTTCCTTTTTGTTTATGACTCTTATTGTGCTCTGTGGGGCCTATAATACATTAAATTCAACTCTACACTGAATGCAAATATTAATGAAGGGACCTTTTTCCCCCAAGTGGCATCCTGGCATCCCTTCTTGTTTTCAAGCCCTCTATTTCTCTCTTACCTCTCCCCTCTCCCTCATGCTCTCTCTGAAGGTAAAGGCTCATTGACAGATAAATTGTCATTTTTTCTTTTCCAAATTTTGCTTTAAAAAATTCCTTCTTTGAAGATGCTGCGTTTACTAGATATCATGATGATAATTCCCCAGTTTTTCAACAGTCATGATGCTGTCAAACAGCTGTTGAGTATCACTCAGAAAAACTAGTGATGATTATTTACTTTTACACCTAAAAAAATGCTAAAAAAATATAATTTCACGGTATTATAAAAATCTGCCTCTATGAGATTTAGAGGTTATTCACAATTATTTTCATATCTATGTCACTCATTAGAGGGAAAATCTTGAGTAGGCTTGTTATTTGTACTTCTAGGACTGTGTTGTAGCTAAAGCTCTATTTGTTTACTCTGTCTTTGTTGTTCTTCTCTTCATACCATCTTTCTTCATTGCTTATCCACACACACAAACAACCCCCCCCCACACACACACACAAACAAAAAAAACATGCTTCCTGCTGACTTCTGGACTGCTGCCAGCTATCCTGATGTCAAAGGGTAAAGGACAAAACCAGACCAGACATAAAAGAACTCACCAAGAAGGAATGCAGCCTCGCCAGACAGCACACCTTGCCTTTCCTCAGAATGCCACCAAAGACGTCTTTTGCACACAGAGCTCTCCTTACTGCACATATTAGAAGAATTCAGTCATTCAGCTAACTTTCTATTATTGGGCATAAAATAAGAAAACCAAAAGAACCTGTCTTTCATCTATCCTTCAAATCAACATCTCATGTAGCAGTCCTTGGCAGAATTATCATGTTTAGAGATTAATTTTCTTAAACTGCCCCTTCCTAAATAAAAGCTCTTGGGGGCACTGTTTCATCAAGAAAAAAGGGAGAAGAGCCAAAAAACCAAAACGCTTCTGCTCTCAGAATTTATACACAGTGATACTGTAGAAATGACTCACCAGTAACAGAAGTATTATAAGCAAGTTTTGGAACCAAGAAAACTACTCAGTGTCAAAAATGAGAACATTACCTACATTCAAGGTAATTCATAACTGGAGAAGAGAAGCAGTGGAATAATACACTAGGTAACTTAAGAAAGGATTTCCAGAAGTAACAGTTCATTATAGCAATAGGTGGGAGGTGGGAAAACGCCCATATCTTTGCAAACTATTGGTGTGGTAGAAAATAACAACAGCTATGTGAATAGGTAGAGAAACACAGGAATACATTTTAATTCCTAAGGTATCCATGCCTAAAAGAAGACATTCTAAAAAGAACTGATTAACAAAACACTCTTTCTACACAAGCAAATTACCTACGATTCACTGTTTAAAAAAAAATACAGCAAAACCCCAAACCCTCCAACACTACCTGCAAACTGGCAGGAACACACACCAAAAAGAAAATCAAATCAGGATTTCAGGAAACATTCACGTCCAAAACCAGACTAGCTTCGAATTTTAAGATTATATCAAATGAGATTTTTAACATTACATCTATAAAGTAAACCCAGTTTAAAACTGAGTCATAGTAGAACTGTAGAGGTCTCTTCATCCAAGTAAGCAGACAGGAACATGGTTTTGTGAAGTTTAGTAATTTTATTCTTTTTGTTCTATGCTAGTTTTTTAGAACTACTGAATCTTAAGCATAGTGAATGGGCTGAGCATTTGTGCTTATTTGCAGCTCTGTTAATTGAGGAGACTGTCTGTCCTTGCTTTAACCTACTTTCTCTGCTGAAGTCATTTTGTCTCATAAGCCCCATGGAGATTTGTGATGCAAAGCCAGTTTATTTCTACAGCAGTCTCACTTTGTTCAGAAATATTGCCAAAGGCTTATTTGGAAACCTTTCTCATAGGAAATAGGAACATTTGGTACTTTGCAAAGACCGTAAGGACTCCACTCAAAATAGAAAACAGAGTTAACAAATGTAAGATGAGTATACTGCCTCCCTTCAAATTTAACATTTCAGGAGAAAGCCCATTAAAAACAACAACAAAATATTATATTCCCCAGGTATTCAAAAGTGGTGTGACACTATGTATTGATATAATTATTGGTTAATTGCTTGATAGCTATTAAATATGACATTTTCTGATATGGACTTCTGTAGCAAAATATTAAGCAAAATTACTATGTTTGTATATGTTTTCATCATGCATTTTTTGCCTGAAAATGTAGAAGTCTTTTCACCATCATCAAAAAGGATGGAACATTCACAACTGCATATTTTGAAAAAAAATTTTTACAAATTTGTCAAAAATTCAAATATGTGTAGGTATACTAGAATGCTTCCTGTTTAGTGGGATGCAGAGGTGACTGATAAGAGTGCCACCTGTATCTAGACAGGACTTTTGTGAGCAGTTTCATGTTAGCTTTTTGCTTTCAAAAAAGTACAGTATCATTATTTTACATGATTGTCCCCACAGTGAGGATGAAAACTCTCTGCTGAAGGATTCCTGAGAAGTGAACAGGTTTTGGTCAGTGTTCAGCTGTAGTCATGGAGTACCCAGAAGTTTCATGAAGTAGATACTTCACCATTAGTAGTACAGCAAAGAAGTATAACCATTTCAGGAGCTGAATTTCCTGCCCTGGGTATCTGAGAGGAACTGTGCATGGCCACAGTGGCACAGGGAGCACTCCGTGCTTGCCATTAAAATTTAACCTCGCAGGGGAAAATAAGAAACCTCTTCCTTAAGCGCAGTGGGATTCTGCCCTTCAGAATGTCCCACCCATGTCATCATACAGTCTCTTCCTATTTAGACCATATAGCAAATCTGTTCTGGTATTCCTATTAACAGGGTTTTTTATTATTTATAGGAGGTCTTCATCAAAACAATAACGCAATTTGTTTGGCATTACTCAGCTGATGCTTGCAGATCTAATAACTAGATGATCAAACAGCACTAAAGTACTATAAATCCTAAAGTTGCTAAAGCACAGCCCTTTGGAGAAATACAGCCATATATCCTTGAAAAACAGTGCCCAATTTTAGTATAAGCAAGATACACATCACATCACACAGAGTCAGAGTTAATTAAGTCAAACACCTACTGTTTGCCTATAGCTTGCAATAGCTATTAATTTGATGGTCTGCTATAAGGCTAAGAAACGATAATTAACAAATGTAACATTTGATGACATGATGAACACATTTCTAAAGGGGCTTCTTATAGTGACTACTTCTGGATAACACTGCTCTCAGTAAAATTTTAGACAATATATTACAGTAATTTAAAGGGAAAAAAATGTTAGTAGATATTACATCCATCTCTAGGTAAAGTGGAAAAAGGCCCAAAGCTCTTGCTACTGAATATACAGTGTGCAAAAACACACAACAACTGCATCAACATTTTGGATGTAGTTTTCATTTTTAACACATAATTTTGCCAATTTCTGTGAAATTGTTTTTTAAATACATATATTTTTAAGCATGACAAAAACCGTATATTTTGTTTAAAACCATATTGAACCACATGCATGCTGTGACTATCATTCCAAAGTCATTGTTACTATATATTTAGTGCATCTCCATCTATCGACTGAAATACCTTCTCTTCTAGATTGTAGTGGTAACTCTTCCATACCACCAGAATAAACTTGATGTAGAAGAATAGGACTAAGGAACAATAGTTATCATATGAACTACAATTAAAAAGACTAAAAAGATTATAAGGAGAGGCAGGAGAGAGAGACAAGGTTTTGTAAAGATTAGCACTGGCTACAATCATGTTATGGAAGATCCTTGGATCACTTTGACACTGAATACAAATGCTGATCTCACACAGTGAAAAGTTGCTCTTTAACGTAACCAAAATGTATTGCTTGCAAGAAAATAACATAGGCACCACATTTTGTATAAAGCCTGATACTTTCTGCAGCACTAGTTGGCTGTTATAGAGGAATTAAATATTTTAATACAAATATGCCAAAGTTTTGAATTTATTGCTTTTCTCGCTACTGTACTTTTCTGTCTTTATTTTATTTTCAATTACATTACTGTTCTGTATATAATAAATTTATTTGTGAAATACTTTAGGGGGTCTTCCAGTATTATTACTGTCTCTAAAAACTGAAGAAAGTGTTTTCAAACAACCTTCTGAGTTTTTTAATCTCTTTTCAGGTGAACTCACATTACTGAATGCGCTGCAAGATCCAGGAGCTCCAAGGGGTGCTCAAGGTTCTGCCAATATCCAGTTGTCCTGTCACGACATCACGAACACAAGACTTAACAAGAAACTGAAGAAATTCTGAAGAAGTAGTCAATACACAGGTTTTTAACATTTCAGGTGCACTAAATAGAAAGCAAACTATATCTAGTCAGGTCCTTTCCAGTACATTATGATACACTATCTACCCTGAGGTACTTGCTTTAATCTCACGTGAGGCTCATTCCAAGTACTTATGAGCTCTGTCAAACAGAACCTTTCCTTCTGCATTGCTGAAGAGATGAAAGATGAACATGACCTCCAAATGCCAGTTCAGTAGTTATGCTGACTTGTCCTTTAGTTAATGGCTTGAACAGATGCTTCAGCTTGATGAAATAATCATAAAAATACAGCAGAAAAGTGATAGAAGTAGCTGGCGACTATTTTTTTTTAAGTGCTGTGAAAGGAAAACTATGTGAAGGACATATTTTCTGTTTCTAGATTGGAAAAGAAAAGTTGAAGAATTTTCTAACCATATAGCCACATTTTTAGAAGCATGTAACAATTAATCCAGTGGTCCTTAATACAGGGAAAAAAATACGTGGAATTTCCAGTATGGATGGAATGGTCTTGTTTCTGATACCTTTACTATTTAAAGGGGAAAATTTGAGTAAAAGTATATATCAAGATTTTAGTAAGACGACTATATCACATGAGTGTGCAGATGTAGTAAAGAATGTAGACACAACCCTTCCAAACGACTAACGAGCACATTATGATACACAATCACCAGTTTAATGCAAACAGGCCAAAAGAAAAGTGCATTCATCATACCCTGTCCCACGGTTTCTGGGCACAAGCCCACCTTTTGGCACTGAATGTCTTGTTCCTACAAGGAGTTTCTACTGTCCCAGCTCTGCAGAACAGAAGAGATATTTTTTTTCTTTAAAGGCCAGGAGATATAAAAATACTTCTAAGAAGCCTAAAAAAATCAGCACATAGGAATAAAAACATAATTGAAAGGGCTTTAGTTGCTAAAAAAAGCATTTTAGTTGCTAAATAAGCTAAGGCTGCCAAAAAATGACACAGTTTAACTCATGGCAAAGCCTCAAAATTTTAGGCAGACTTATTAAAAGTTCAGGGGGCTGGCTGTAGAGAAACACCTTGGTTTGATGAACTGTCACCACTGTGGAAAAGAACTAGTGTTCTGCATGTGTAAGTACTAAGTGAAACTAAGGACATGCGAACACCAGTTTACATAGAGTGGGGAGGCCTATACCGACAGTGCTACCTCTGGCTTCAATCCATGGCACTAAATAGGAATAAGTTCAAATTAAAAAGAACAAAAACAAACAAAAACAAACCGAACCCAACAAAAACACTGATGAGCAATACCAGACAGTTAAAAAAATATTTTTTAACTCTAATCCCCATTTTCTGTGCCCTCCTTTTCCGAATAATATGCTTATTCTGTGTATTACTTTGAGAGCAGAAGGTGCCTGAAGGGACATAAATTGCCTCCAGTCCTAAGAGCTGGTCAAAGAACGGCATTGCCACAAAGTTAAAAGAATGGAAATCTTAGCATACACACTAGTAATCAGCTTTAAGCAGCAGCTGAGCAGATTTCTGACTACTACAAGATGCAGCTGAGAAACTATCATTAAAAATAACAGCCAATATATGTGATGCGTTTTCATACAGTGGAAAGTGTCCAACATATGATCATTCCTACCCACTGAACTCTTGGGAATAGCTTTGCTTTGATGATGTTCCCAAACAAGCGAGGAGTCTCATGGCATTCTCTAGGAAAAAAAAATATTTGTGATGGAGTGTCATGAATGTCACCCATTTGTGGTACTAAAATGAGTTAATATTGTAAATCCATGATCTTCCAGCATCTATTAAAACACAACACTATTTTAATACAGTGATTTAATAAAATACAGTGATGAGACTTCACAGCACAGACAGCAGATTTCTCTGAAACAGTGGTACATATGTGATGCGAGAGCTTCCTTCTTTCTTTCTCTCTCACACACATTGCTTTTAACACCCTGTAGCAGAGATTACTATTTTCAAAAAAAAAAGGCAGCAGAAGGGGTTGCACAGCCATGCCCACTCCGTTTCTGAACAAAGTGAGCTTTGCTGTTTCAAAACTCCTTTGCTGGCTAGGTTCAGCTCACTTAACCGACCTCATACTGAAACTGTAGAGGGCATGATTTCTTGTGTCAGCTGAGGTGTGGAGTAATACCCTACAGCTGGCACATTGTAACTGTGATCTGGAAATACAGTTTGAGCCTTGCACAAAATTTTAGTTCTACAGCATGCTAAAGGTCACACTGATTAACTTGAATGGGAATTAGTTGTGTATAAACACCTTACTCCTAATAAAGCAGGCAGGGAAAGCATTCTCCAGTTCTGTGATTAATTAATGAAGCAATATTAACTGCAAAGAATCAGGTAGTAGAATAAGCTATTGGAGCAGCTACAGTTGCTTTTCCTGTAGCATTAGGCACTTTCAGTATGTTTCTAGATGCAAACCTGCTCATTTGCTGAAGACTGGGAGTTGATGAAGCTACAGCTGTTTATGCCAGGAGAGTCACCAATCCAGGGAGTGCAGCATGTGGATGATTTTTAACCCGTATCATTTCAAACACAATGACAAAACATGCCACGGGAAAACAATATGACTAAAACTATGTTTCCTGTGGCTTACTAATGGACTACTCATGCAAAACATTAAGCTGATGAATATGAATTCATTGGACACATTATCCTTTCTCCTTTTGTGCGGGTTTCAAAGATCATAATTATGTTTGGTTTAAATGCTATTAGTCTCAGTTGAATTGTCACTGCTTTCAGCTCTTTCAGTATGTAGAAATTCTTTTTTTAAATTTGCCTTATCTGAAGGCACAACTTCTCACGTTGATTTAATTTAGTATGACGTGGGTTTTATTGTACTTTAAAGTCTGATCGATCATTGTGTTCCCTTAAAAAAAAAAAGAGTATTCTCTTTATGTTCATTAGTGCTGTCCTAAATATATATAAATATATATAAAGCTATTTGACATGAGTTTATTCAGATATCAGAAGCAATGTGATCCTGCTAGCCCTTCCATAGCACTGTGCTAACATAACATTAGCTATATAGTTTCTGGTACCAGAAATAGCTCATTTTGAGTTAGCTTAGCACATATACCTCTGCTCTGCTTCCACTGTACAGCAGACATGCCCTGAGATTACTCAGAACTACATATAAATCCACATAAAAGTGATCTCTAAAGAGCTCTAGTTAAGAGCACCCTCACACAGTTTCTTCCAGTATGTATCTGCTCCATAATGCTCATGAGTTACTCTTGCTTTTATACGTTTCACTGGAATTGAGATGGTCAGTTTTCAGTACAGGGTTGAACAGAGCCTTGCCATATTCTGACTGGGGGACCCTCTCCTTGCACGTGAGGGCAGCTCTGTAAGGTCACTGGGGTTACTTGTGCATACACCTAGGACTGATGATTGAGTATACACTTCTTTGGGTCCTTTTTTTCTTGTTTCTTGTGCGGTTTTGTCTCTGTTTTGATTTGGGGGGGGGTTGTGGGTTTTTTTTTCCCTAGGTTCCATAACCATGTTCCATTCCAATTGCAATAACTTACTTCAGATTGAAATAAAGATAAGAGATCCTCTTTCACTTACAGACTATCTATATGGCTCCTACTGGGTCATCAGAATCATACAATCATAGAATCTTCCAGTTGGAAAAGACCCTTGAGATCATCAGGTCCAACCGCACCCATCCTCCACTAAATCATGTCCCTCAAAAACTAATGTACCCATTTTTTAAACACCTCCAGGGATGGTGACTCAATCAATCACCTCCCTGGGCTGTTCCAGTGCCTGACCACCCTTTCAGTAAAGAAATTCTTCCCAATACCTAGTCTGAACCTCCCTTGGCACAAGTTATGGCCATTTCCTCTTGTCCTATCACCTGTCACTTGTGAGAAGAGATCAACATTCATTCTGCTACAGCCTCGTTTCAGGCAGCTGTAGACAGTGATGAGGTCTCCCCTCAGCCTCCTCTTCTCCAAGCTAAACAACCCCAGTTCCCTCAGCCGCTCCTCATAGGACCTGTTCTCCAGCCCCTTCACCAGCCTTGTCTCCTTTTTCTGGACGCGCTCCAGCACCTCAGTGTCCTTCTTGTACTGAGGGGCCCAGAACTGAACACAGTACTTGAGGTGTGGCCTCACCAGTGCCGAGTACAGGGGTACAATCACCTCTCTTGTCCTGCTGGCCACACTGTTTTTGATACTGGACGCACTGCGGGTAATTAGGACTGCTACAGTTAGATGTTTCATCTACCACAACCACAGAGATCCCAGTGTTTCCCAGGCAATTAAGGTGGGCCACGTGCTGAGCAAGAAGCAGTGCAAGACACACCAAGAAACAGGATGCGCCTGAATTCCTCCTACTCTCTAGAAGTCAGAAAACAACAGTCATGGCTGTACTTCAAACTCCATACATTTGAGATCTTGAGTGTTGCAGATTCAAAAAAGGCTGGTCTGGGGTATTCAATCCGCACTGCTGTTTACTCCTTAATACACTCACTTAGGAAGTGCAGGCTTTGGTCATGCATGTCTTTTCGCCCTCACAGACCTAAAATTTAGAACTCTTAAAGCACATTGAAACTGTAAGACTTGACCCACTATAAATGGTATTCTCCATTCACCAAAATGAGGCATAACATGTAAGGGTGACACACTGCTGAAAAGGGACTACAAGAGGAGCAGATCAGAGAAGAAATGAGCAGAAGCCAGCTTCACTCCATAATCCAATAGTAAAAGCATTAACTTAGAAAGTTAACTGCTTCTATTCTGTATTAAACTGCCCTTTCCCTTTCTTGTACAGTGATCTCACCTTCCCAACTCTGGCCCCACTTGCCACACTTAAGCAGAGACATTCAAGAGTGTATTCTACATCACCCTGTGGTACTCAGCTGCTTTCAAAACATAACTCATACCTTGGAGGCAATCAGTTGTCTCCTGGCAAAAACATCTCAAACCAAACTGTTTATTTTCCATCCTTCCCAGGCTCCCTCTGAGGGTAGTGCTCAGCTGTCCGTGTTTGCTTTCTCCCAGGGTGTTTTAAGGGACAGCCTGAGTGACGGTACATGCGCCATCAGCCACAGGACGTCCTTCTCATGAAATGCTGCTGCCACATTGATGCCATATGCCTTTTTATTTGATGACACCTGTTTGCACAACATGAGTCAGGAAACAGATTACTTTCACAGCAGAATGGGAAATTACAGAGCATTCACAGGCAGGTGATGTTATATTTTCAGTGGGTTCACAGAATATGTAGTGGAAGCATTTAACAATTCATATTGTCAGAAACTGTATAACCATCCAAATACATGTTGGCTGCAGTCTCCTCTCTTAGTACCACAGTTGCAAACCATTTTGAAATCCAGCAAAATCAAATTCTGTAGCTAAAACTTAGATATAAGCAGAATAAAACCCATGCATTTTTCTGATTACGATCACTTAATATATCCTACACCTGTGCTTCTTTTGATTCCGAATTTCTTGCTTATTGTTTATTATTCCTAGTACTACAAATTAAATGAGAGAGTTGACTTTTATGACTTTGTAAGTAAAAATAAGTATTATCTCTGGAGGGCAGAATTCTACAAAGCAATCCATAGGGTACAGTGAGGAGGTGGGTTTGCACCATGGGGATTTTAAAACACTTTGTTTCAGTACAAACAGTCTTGTTCCAAGAGAATTAGCATAAAATAAATACTGTATTTTCATGTTGATGAGGATGAATAAAATGTGAAGTGATAAATATGGAAGCACAAGTACATTTTTAATACTCTCACCTAGTGCTTGTTATTAAGAGTAACAAATCCCCATCTTTTCAGTAACTACCTTTTTTTAATCAATATCTTAATCCTCCAAAAGCAGAAGCCTTCTACCATTCCCACATTGAGAACTGACTCACATGGGTATACATGAAGCACTAACAGAACAATGAGACTATTGAGTTATAAAGGAAATACATCAGTGTCCTGGAAGGTGATTCAAAAAATGCTAGCTATTCCAGCAACTGCCTGTAAGCACTAGCTGTTGTCACCAAGAAAAATAATCTAGTGTTCCCAACTGTAAATGATTTTTAGAAAGTAGCAAGAAGATAATCAGAACTATCCTTTCCAAAAAAAGTGTTCATGTCAATGAATCCAAATCAGTTGAACAAGGAAAAGATATCGTTTAATAGCTGAAGTAAATAAAGGCAAGCAAACAGCGCTGGGTGCGCGGGGACTCTGCACTCCACCAACATGCACACGTGCTAAGTCCAATTTCTTCTATTTATACTTTCGGATTCCCCATAACCTCCCCCCTCCTCTTGTTTCCTTGGTGTGACGTAGAGACGTTCCTCTCGTGCAGATTCCACTGTTGCTAGGGTTCTGCTGTTGGGGACCTCCGCCCAGCCGCGGCACCACAACCCTACAGAACTTTGTGTCGTGAAGTCGCAAAATGCTTACGGCTGGCGTACGAATGTCCCTGCAGGAACTGAGTCTTGCCTAAATTAGTGCCTTTCTGAGCCTGACCTGCGGTGTCCTCCAAGAGTTTATTTTCATTGTCTCACAAAAGCTGAAAAGGTACCGTAACCCTTTTAAGACCTTACATAGCCTTTCGCTTGTTTTTTTCCCCCATCCCATACATTTAATTACTTCCCATAATCCAAACGAATTGCTGCTTATAACAAGCCGCGGCCCCTCTGGTAGCCTGGATCCGTGCAAACTTTAGGAAGCCAAACCCCCTCCTCTAAGCAGGTACCCTAACAGCATTGTAAGCTCTGGGCACGGCACAACGCGTTGTCTGTCCTGTCGGCATCACAGCCGAAAGACGCAACGTGCCTGCTGTGGAGCTGCTCGCTCAGAAGTCACTCTATCGCCCTCTTTCCCACTGGGTCTGGGTTTTTTTGTTCCCCTGCGACAACGCCTACAAACACCTTTATTCCAAACAACAGCTTTAAACGGAACAGTGCCGGTGACGGCGGCTGTCACCCCCCGCCGCGCGGCTCCCACCCCCGCAAGATGGCGGCGGCCGGAACTCCGCCCTGCCCCCGCGCGGCTCTCTGCGCGCGCGCCGGGCGCAGCCGAAAGTGACGCCATAAGTCGCGGTGCTAGGCGACTGGTTGGTAGGTAGGTAGGTGCACGGAGCGGAGGGTGAGAGCGCTTCGGCGGGCAGGGCTGCGGGCCCTTCTTCCCCCTTTCCCGTCCTCCTTGCCTTCTTACCGGGAGTTAGCTGGAGTCTCTGGGCGCCGCTTCTCGCGGGTTAAGTGGTTGCGGCCTCCTGTCTTGGCTCAACAGCGAGGCGGGCCGCGGGCCGTAGCGCAGCCCTACAGAGAACGCGGCGGCCGGGCCCGGGCCCGGGCCCGTGGGCAGTGATTCGGCATCCCCTGCCCCGACCTGGTAAGCTGGCGGTGGGCTCCCGGCCGCCGCTCTGCAGCCTTGATTGCCTGCGGCGGGCGCTGTGTAACTCGAAGAGATCTGACCCGGTTGGGCTGGGGCTGGGACGGGCTGATGTGTTCTAAGAAGTTTTGTAAGCATAGCTTTAAACAACGAATTAAAAGCCCAAGTTCAGTTTTTATTATCTTCTGTATGTTATAGGTGAGATGTTTTTCATACACTGAACTCCACCTTGGATTGTCTCTTTACTGCGCTTTCAGAACTTTGTGGAAATTAGGAAGTCAAGATGAAGAGCAGCGTGACACAAGTAAATGTAAGTGTTTGTAAACCTAAATTGTGGGAGTTGATTATTTCCTGGTTACTGGTGATTAAGTTTGTAGTTGATGTTGTGTTAAATAAAATTCCCTGAATGTAAAGCAAACCATCCACCGTTGGCAGCTGCTGTTTATAAGGGAAATGTTGCTGTGAACTCAGTGAATTACTGTTGTTTCTAACACTTGTTTTTCTAACAATGGAGCATTATTGGCCTATGATGATAAAATAGGTTGTGAAAGGTGACTGAATGAATAGTGGCTCAACAAAGAACATAAGCATGTGGAGGAATGGAGAAAAGGGGTGTTAGAAATGAAGAGATGTGAAAATTAAAAGACAAAAAAGCAGGGAACAGCAGTTAATGTGGTAGCTGCATTTCTTACTGTGAAAGTTAAAGTTTTCTCTTTTAGAAATTGTGTCGTACACTTCTGAATGGATGGGAATGATTTTAGGGAATGCCAGAAAGAAAAATTGGACGAAAATTACTCTTGTAAAATGATGATTTAGAAATTGCAAGTACGCTAAATTTGGGGCTGCAGTACTCTTCCCATACACTGTTAAAAATCTGTGATATTTCTGTGCTTGTGTTTCTGAAGTTTGACCCTGCATAGGTGTCTTCACACTGTTGATTCCAGCTTTGCTGACTGAAGAGGTTTTTAGTAGAAGTGCTTGAGGGATGGGTTGATATATTCTTTTATCTTCACAGTCTGATGGTTATGATAGTTCTCCCTCATTTGCCAAAAATAAGCCAGTTAGTGAAAGCACACTGGACCCTTAGCGTTCCTAATTTTGATCAAAATGGGCAAGGATTAAGATTAACTTGTGGCAGAAAACTTGGTCGTGAGGAGCTGAGGGTGACAAGTTCTTCAGCGAACACAGCTCCTTTTGCAAGGAGGCATGAGAGCTGCCAGACACAGACACATCTGTCACATTGTTTCATTTCTGTGAATACTTGTCTCTTTGGGTCTTGTCTCTTTGGGTCACAGATGATGTAGAACTCCTGAGAATGGAGTGTACCAAAAAGGCCCACCTCTTCCCATCTACTAGATATTATTCAAATACAGTAACTGTTCTGTGTTTTTCAAAGACTTTTATTACCAATTTCTTGGAAGCTTAGGATACGGTTTTGCATTGCATTATTGGGGAAAAAAAAGCCACAGCTTAAGGACTTTTTTAAACCTTGAATGGTTTCAGTGATCTGCTGTATGCTATGGTCCCACAAATGAGTATTGAAAGGGAACAAAACCCTTGGTGAGAATACTAGCTTGACTCTCAAAGATAATGTTACCCTAGAATTAAATTGACAGATGGATGTACTTTTATAGGGATGCATCCTCCTAGTAAATGATGCAATGCATTTGTGTTACACCATTGTCTTGGTTCTAGTAAGAGTAACTTTGAAACAGTGTTAGAAATGTACCCTAGAGAAGAGTATGTTCTAGAATGTGTTATAGTGGGCTCAACGGTATAAATATATGTGTATACACACATACACAGTAGTTTGAGTGATGGAAAGTCAGCCTTATCAGCCTGTTAACGGGGTGATGCTCATACTCTTTCTTGGGAAAAACTAGGGAACCAAAGACATGGAATGCTTTGATGTCAAGATGTCTGTGCTCACAGTAATGAACATACAATGTTTGAGCTTGATTTTTTTTTTTTCCTGTTTTGTTAAAGCATGGTTCCACTTATGAAAGGAAGGAAAACTACAATTCACGCCAAAGAAGTTTGTCTCCAGAGGACAGGTAGAGTGATGGATTTTTATACCCTACAGTTCTGTGCGTGTAAGTCACACAGTAAAAAAAAAAACAAAATCAAAAACCAGATTGTGTTTCTTGTTATGTATTACCCATAACTGAGCAGTGAAAAATAAGTGTAGGTTTAATAGAATGCTTCAATGTCAATCTAACAGTAATTAAATAGACTTGTTGTTGAAACTAAGTCTTAAAAAAATAATTAGCGTTCAGTTAAATTGTCAAGGGATTTGAAAATGAAAATTAGATGCCAGCTTTTTGCTTGGACTTGCATACTGCTGATACCGCAATTGTCACTTTAGAGCAAGATTATTGATGGCAGCAGGAGGTGGAGAAATATCATTCGAAGTGCAGTCTACTGAGGCATGAGATGAACAGTTACCATTTGCTTTTATTTTTACATTTTAGTTGGAATGAAACCTCTTGTACTGAACGCAATATCATTTTTTCTAATAGTATCTATTATGTTTCATGCTACACAGGCAAAAGTAGGTGAAACAAATGAGTGCATAATATACTAAGGAATGCATGGTACTGACTTCACCTTTGGTAGTTGATGTTACTACAATTTAGCATTTAATTTTAAATTATAGAAGGGGGGTCCTTTAATGGTACTTCTCATGATTTTTGTTTCCTCGCAACAAATTATTATGAAAGGAGTGTCTTCTATTTTAATGATACATATATTGAAACTCAGGTTGCAGAAGTGGAACAGTTAGTATATACATAACATTGTACTTCGAGTAAATATTAATAATATTGCTTTTCTAAGCCTATTACTAAGAAAATTCTCTTGGGTTGCAAATAGGGATATAGATCGTGACGGATCTCCATCTCCTAGAAAGAGAAAGTACTCTGATGACAGCAGATATGATCAGGAATATTCAAGAAGGGAGTACTATGATGACAGAAATTCAGAAGGAAGGTAGGTATCAAGACATTTTCTAATCAGTAATAAAATATTCCTTTTAAAGAATAAAACGTGAAAAATTTTCGCAAACCCTTGGTGGGTTTGGTTTGGTTTTTAGATGGATGGAAAGAGGAAGAGAGAGATACTATGAGAAATGGGAGGAGACAGAATCTGATCGAAGGAAGCGGAGAAAATATTCATCACCTGATCGTAGGACTCCGGAAAGGTCAGCAGTCCAAAGCTCAGTTGCTCATGATGAGAGCACTTCAAAGAAGAAGAAAGAAGAAGTGGATCCAATCCTTACTCGCACGGGTGGTGCGTATATTCCACCTGCCAAGCTCAGGATGATGCAAGAGCAAATCACTGATAAAAACAGGTGAGTTGAAAGTAACATACTAGTTTTTACTGAAAAGCAAAACAGAAAAGGGTTTTAGTGAATGTTGGTGAAAATGGAATACATTTTGTGGACTGTGATCATGTGTTTCAAGGTTTATTTTTATCAGAAGGTAAGAGAATCAGATTATGACTGTACCCGCCTCTGCTACGAAGTGTAAATGGAAAATACAGAACATAACCAGGGATTTTGTGGAATATTGTAAAAAACTGAACATACTGGATTATACCGTACCTGCAGAGATTTACATTTTGGTATATCATGTTGGTTCAGTGATTTCCTAGTAGTTAAATTCATAATTGCGAACCAGTCTTCATCTTTATGCAGTGAATATTTTCTTCTCTGTTTTACTTATTACAGCTTACATTCACCTTTTCATATATATATATAAATTCACTAAATGCTGCCTCAAATTTTTGCATTAATAATTTGTGATACCTTTGTAATAGCTTGGCGTATCAGAGGATGAGTTGGGAAGCCTTGAAGAAGTCAATCAATGGTCTTGTCAATAAAGTGAACGTTTCCAATATAGAAAATATCATTCATGAACTCCTTCAGGAAAATATTGTTCGGGGAAGGTAAGTCTTAGTATATTAAAATAGTTCTTTTGCTTTTCTGCTAATATGTGTGTTGTTCATGTGTACATCATCAATTGTCCTAGATGTAGTGTGTGGATACTAGCCAGATTTTTAAATTAACTTTAGGCTATATTGGCCTAAGCAGAGTATTGGAAGGGGCCAGCAAGAAAGGGGTTATATGCTTGAAGGAATAAGAGTGCAACAGATGGTATATGTTTCTTTTTCTTAAAGGTTTTACCTGCACATTTTACTTGAATGACTTAGAATGTATAGGTGTCTGATCTATTTGCTTTTATATTCCAGGATTTTTTCTGTGGAACAGTTATCTGTAGCCAGTATTTAGGAAAGCAGTTTTACCATAGTTATTTAGCTGGATTGCTTATTGTTAGAGTGTAGAAAAAAAGATTATTACAATATTTGAGCTCAGTACTAAGTAGTGGTGACTGTGCGAGTACTGCATGATGCCTTCCCTTGCTAGAGGTTAAATATGCTAGTCTAAAGGAGTGTGGATTTCTTAGATTGGCTGCTACTTAAAGAAACAAAACAAAATCACCAATAACAAAAAAGCTCTCTGAACAAAATATCCAGAAGTACTTCTGTTAAACTTCAAACACTTAGTGCACTTCTTCTGTCACAACTTAGTCACTGCTATTTGAGGAGTTTATTGGTAAGGAATGCATTACTTACTTACATGTACACCATACCTGTTGGGAAGATCAGAATCCTGCAAATAGCATGAAAATAACTAAAGAGAATTAAATAAAAAACAGAGAGTGAACAAAGTAGTTCCTGAATGAGATTTCTGTTAAAACTAGTAATGAGGTCACAAGTAGCGTGTTGTAGAACTGCTTTTAACGTGGCTGCATTTCATATATCTGAAACTTAATCTTCACACAAGCTCTAATATTTTAGTTTTAAAATGAGCTTATTTAGTGTTTTCAAAGTACACTTGTTTGTGGAGGTTTGTGTGTAGCTTATAAGCTTATAAATTTCAAAATTATCTAGACAGAAAATGGCACCGTTTTCCCTTCTCTTTACTATTAATTTTGACTTCCAAAATTGCACAAACATGTAGATTAATGTATAATATAAAAGTAATTATATGAAACTTAACCTAGCTGTGAAGTCCTTTTCTGAGTTGTCCATGTAGGGAGTAAGTAGAATCTGAACCAGACCAGTTCCTGTTTGTAAGTGAGAGGTAACTAATAGTTTCAAAATTAAATATTCTGTTTCTGTGCACTAGTATGGAATTAGTTGTATTCCACTTGTCAACTCCAAATTAAGTAGGAGTCAGGCCCTTAAGCAGTTTGTATGTAGTATCATACAGGAGGGGTTTTTGAGGATTTCAATAGACCACAGAGAAAATTGAGTTGGATGCCAGTGTACACTTCAAAGATTGGAGGGCTTTTTTTTTTCCCCTTCACCCATTTGCAATGGAGTAGTACAGCAGAAATCAAATTCTATATGCTAAAGCAAAACTAAGAGGGAGGGAAGGTCTCAGATTCTTTTCAGACTTATCTCTTACATTTATATCAAAATTCAATTAGTATGATAAAAGAACTATTATTCATGAGACCTGTGTTTACATTCATTTAGGCTCTCAGTAGTGGTCTTTCATAACCAGTTCTCAGTTCCAAAACTGAGAAAATTATGTCAAAAGTAATGTAATTTCATTCCAGAAAAGCATTACTTTGCCCAGTCTGGTGTCACTGAACATTCAGTTTTATTACTCCTAGGTAGAACTTTATTGTTAGGGACCTTTTATGGAAATGTAATTTTTATTTCGTAGAAGTTTGTTTTGCTTGTTTAAGTTATCATTATACTGGAACACCATTCTGTGTTTTACATAAGTAGTTGTAGAGAGATGTTTTTTTCTGTCACAAACATGATTTTGTTTTTTCAACTAAGGAGAAGAATTTGCACAATTGTACAAATTTCTGAGCAAAGAAGAGCCTGCATTGGGGTTCCAAAAAGGATAATTGCAGGATACACGATTGAGACTTTTTACATTCTTATTATTTTTAAGTTCTAATAGTAACAATATTTGATGAAAGATAAATTATCAGTTTAAGAATTTCTTGTCTCGTACACATTTGGGCAACGCATTTTGCAAAACTCCATTTGTGGCATGATAAACAGTAGTTGGAAAATGACCATCTAGTGCCTTCTAACCAGTCCAATTGTACAATACTATTTGATGTGATATGTACTGAATAAAAACATTAAATATTTTATTACCAGAAAAATCTTAAACTTGTGTATTTTTACAGGGGATTGCTGTCTAGATCCATTTTGCAAGCTCAGAGCGCCTCTCCAATTTTTACCCATGTTTATGCAGCCCTTGTGGCAATTATCAATTCAAGGTTTCCAAATATTGGTGAATTGATTCTCAAGAGGTTGATACTAAATTTTCGCAAGGGATATCGCAGAAATGATAAGGTATGTAAACCGTGAAGAAGCAACATGCTGAAAGTTGTGTAATTCTACTATGTTAACCTGTTTTGAGTGTGGTCACATTACATACTTCAGAGGACCTCTCATTAATACGTTAAGTATAGAGGTATGTGAGAGTATCATGAAAGCTTGACAGCCTATTCTGGGTTGGAACTATGATAGCGTTATTGTTTTTTAAAGTGTACAGTCCTAATTGCGAACAACTCTCAGTATTCCAAAATAGTTTCATAACTTAATTTGATTGTGATATGCAGAAATTTATATGATGTTTGAGTTAACAATTTTTTTCTTCTGTGTGCCATGTGTTTAAAATTTCTTGCTTTATTTCTTTTGCAGCAACTATGTCTAACATCTTCAAAATTTGTTGCGCATTTGATGAATCAGAATGTGGTATGTTACTTCATGTTTGTACTCGATCCAAACTCTATGTGGCTATTGCTTTAGTTTCAAAACAGCAGTAGGCTAAGTGAACATGCTCTTCCTGTTGTAAAGGTTACTGAAAATTTGAGTTCAGGTATAAATGCTTGCTTTACATGGTTAGGACCTTTCTGGAAAAGACAGTGGTAATTGCCTATGCAATTGTTATCACTTACCATTTCACTTACACACAAAGAGTTTCCCCAGAATTCGTATGTTTGAGATAGTATTCTTGATGCAAAACAATCGTCATCTGAGGCTCTGTCCCACAGATCTTGAGCAGAGTTTTCTTGCAGTGCTCTCATCTGGCTTAAACATCTACATAAGCAGAACTAGACTCGGTTGCATCTGAATGAAATTTGTATCCAGCTCTATGCCACTTCTTTATATGTTAGAAGTCAGGATGCTTCACTTTAAATAACGACAAGAAGCAATGTTTGAGGAATGCGTTGGGAATGTATAGCACTTTGGTGAGGAGGAAACTAATTTGATGTGCCAGTTGCTTATAAGCCTGATCCTGGAAGACCTGATTTAATTATAGACACAATGCATTTACCACTAGTTTCTGTAATTTACGTGCCGTTTTATTTGCTTCTTGGAAATTCGTTCTATTTTTTTCCTTAATGGCAAAATGTTTTTTATTGCTTGCTTGTTTATTTTAATAGTATAGTCACATTCACTCCAGAGTTGCTGTAAATACAAGTGGTAAAATTGTAGTAGAAATTTTGACTTTGTCTTAATTAGCTTTCTCCCACTACTGTTGCCTATGTGTGTGATTAAATAAGTGCATTGTGGTGTCCTCAAAGGCTGGACTGCTCTGTCAGGTAAATCACTGTAGTAGTAATAGTGTAACATTGTACATTCTAATTCTTTACTGATATTATTTCCGTAGGCTCATGAGATTTTATGTTTGGAAATGCTCACTTTGCTTCTTGAAAGGCCTACTGATGACAGTATTGAAGTAGCAATTGGATTTATTAAAGAGAGTGGCCTCAAATTAACAAGAGTTTCTCCTAGAGGTATTAATGGTAAGTGTAATTAGTCGGAACACTTGTCTTTTTGGTGTTTGTTTGATAAATCCTTTTCATATTTACATTGGTCTTTTTCCAAAGCAATCTTTGACCGTCTTCGACACATTCTGCATGAATCTAAAATTGATATGCGTGTTCAGTATATGATAGAAGTCATGTTTGCCATACGGAAGGATGGCTTCAAGGATCATCCAGTCATCCCAGAGGGATTAGATCTAGTGGAAGAAGACGATCAGTTTACTCATCTGTTGCCATTAGAAGATGACTACAACCCAGAGGATGTTCTTAGTGAGTTAGAAATGCTATGACTGCATTCCTCATCTAAACAAATTTAAGATTAAATATTCATTGTTTTCTTAATTTTGTATTTTAAATTAAGATTCTCTTTTGTTCTAAAGATGTTTTCAAGATGGATCCAAACTTTATGGAAAATGAAGAGAAATACAAAATGCTGAAGAAAGGTAAGGGGACATGTGTATATAAATTTATATATAATTTTTATACATTTACACACTTATTTAGAGGGCATTTACTATCCGACTATTGTTACCAACCTTTATTTAACAGTGGGTGATATTTGTGTCCCAGATAACTGTCTTTGAGTTCATCATAGATCTTTCCAATATATTCCTGCTGTTTTCTTTAGCATTGTTTCTCTAGCTGTGTTTTCATATGGTTATGACACGCTTTTGCTTTTTGGCTCTACCACATTCTCCACGTGGAACATCGTTTCACTCTTAGGTGTTGGATCAAATGTTTTTTGGTAATTAAACTACTGCGATCTATATTCCATTAATCTGAAATACTGCTCTTTCAGAAATTCTTGATGAAGGTGACAGTGAATCTGAAGCAGATCAAGAGGCTGGAAGTAGCGAGGAAGATGAAGAAGATGATGAAGAAGGTGAAGATGGTAAGTGTATGAGTAGACCCTCACTAGTGCTTGGTTGTAGATGAAATGGGAAAGAAAAGCTTAACTTCTTAGACCTTTCGCTAAACTTAAGAATGCTCAAATGTTAAGGTATGTTTTTAATTATTTTCAGAATCTAAGTGTTTACTAGCAAATAGTGTAAAAGTAATGGTCTAAAAGACAGGTGTCAAACTCATGGGCCGAATCTGGCCCTCCACCTTGTTTTATCTGACCTGGCACCTTGTTTCTGCCCGGTGGCAGTAACGAGCTCCTAGCGTGTTAGTCACATGTGCGGCGTGTGATGTGCATTACGCTGCAGGAGCAGGAGAACAGCGGGAGCCATGAGTTTGACACCCTTGGTCTAAAAGGAAGCATTCAGGACAGGTAAAAAATGAAAAGCAGCTTACCTGATTGTTCTTTACCATATCAGTTTCATGCAAGAAGAGCCTCACAGAAACATAAGACATTAAAAATAGATAATATGAAAACACTTCCCTAAAAACTAGCAAAGACAGTCTTTCTGGATACTTCCTAATGCTCTATCATATTTTTAAGTCACTTTGAAAATCTGAATGGGTCTTCTTAGAACTGCATTTACTTCTTCTGTACCTCACTACTTAGTTCAGTTTAGCCGTCGTTCTTGATCTTTAGCGGAAGCAGTTACTGTTTATACCTTTTCAAAGAATATATCTGACTTCCAGGAAAAATAATGAGGGATGAGCACAACCGAAATGTTTGTGTAGACTGCGTGAGTAATTGAAAAGCCAGTCAAGTCCTATTGTATAAAACCAAGAATGGATTTCCTCACCAGTTTGCTGGAGTATTTCACAGCAGAGTAGAGCTTCCAGGCTGATGAAAAGTATGAGGATTCACATGGCTTTTCATCACTTATGCTACTGTCAAACTTTAAAAGAATGAAGGAATAGTGAATATCTTATGAGTGAAGATGTTTCCAGAATGGTTTTGGTTCGGAACAGATTTTTGTACACTTGCTCCAGGACAAAATAGAACTTTGCAGAATGCTATAACATAGTTACTACACATAGCAGAAACAAAGAATTTCCTCTTAAAACCAGGAAGGCTACATAGAGCATCATATTGCAGAAAATACATTGCTAATGATTTAGACAAGAAGTGTTAAATCCAGAGGATGCAGTGGCTAAGTCACTTGAAAGGTCTTTAAAAGGAGAGTTATCCTCTTAGAACTACATCTCTAAATATTTACCTGTTACAGATGAGGCAAATACTGATTTTTATTTTTCTTCTCTGTAAAAATAAAAACAATTACATAAACTTAGTCCTAAATTATTTCTAGAAAAAATACTACATAGTGTGCTACAGACTTGGTAAATACAACTGTTCCAAGGGATTACATATATCTGCCTTAATGTTTTGCTCTTTACAAAAACATGTTTTTCTTTGCTAGGTCAGAAAGTTACTGTCCATGACAGAACAGAAATTAACCTTGTCTCCTTCCGTCGTACAATTTATCTTGCTATTCAGTCAAGGTAAATTAATACAATTTGTACACCTGGGTGTATTTCTTTTGTAATGGGTAAACTGAATTTCTCTTTCTTTTTAAATTATTTTCTAATGTGTAATTTGGGGGGAAAAAAAGTCAGAAGTGTTCTTTATGGAGCCTGACCTTATTGTACGAAGCACACTGTTTCACTAGTGGGTACTGAAATTCTCTTTCTGAGTTAAATCTTGTTTGTTCCAAAATGTTTGAATAGTACACTGGGACTTCTCTGTGAGGATTGCTGTAATAAATTTTTTCTGAGTGAACAAAAGCCAGATTGTACACCGTCTTAAGAATTTCTGAAAAAAATGTGTGACAATGTACAGATGATGTAGAGTTTCTCCACTTCTTGAGAGTCAGGAGTTCGATAGTGTAGTATTCTTAGGGCTGTTGCCATATGCATTGTTCAAAAAATAAGTATACAGATACCAACCCTGAGGTGTACTGTGTATTCATTTTGGAGTTAAATCCTCTTGCAGTCAATCGCACAAATAGTCAAAATGTGGTGGTATGACTCCAGTGTCACCTGAGTGAAAGGAGAGTTAATCTGTTGCATGCCACTCAATTCCATTGTCAAATGCATGACCCACAATAGTCTGCAGATCTGAACCTGCGTGAGGAGTGATGTGCTTTAGTTACGGTATTGACCATTAGTCATATTAATTAATACCATTCTGAAATGTATGAAAGGCTCTTACATTTCTCAAAGTTACTGTTCAATACTTTCTTGCTGTACTTAAGTTTGTTCATTTTATACTTGGGTAGAGATAATTACTGACAGCCAAAGGCTTTCAATATGCAAGAATGGGAGTGCATAGAGGAGAGTGTGGCATATGCTGCTTTGGGGACTTACATACTGTGCTTGCATTTCAGTGTTTTTCAGGATATGCAATACGACCTCACGTGTTTGTGTTTTGCTAAGTTTTGTAAGATGATGTAATAGTAATAACAAGTAGAGTCATCTTGTTTTCAGTTTGTCTGCAAATGTAATGACTTTGGATAGAAAATGTTTATTAAAAAAGCCCACAACAACAAAAAAACCTCAACAAAACAAATGACGTTCTGAATGTTAATGAAATACTTCATTTCAAAACTGTTGAAGTTTCAGCACCCACAATCAGTATAATTACGAAATGTTTTTAGCATTTTGTATATTGCACAGATAATGAGAAGTATTTTTTCTACTGTTGCAGCTTAGACTTTGAAGAATGTGCTCACAAGCTGCTGAAGATGGACTTTCCTGAAAGTCAGACTGTAAGCTTTCCTTCTTACTTTTTGTTATTAACATGATTAAGAAATAGTACTATGGTAGTATCTAGAATCCTTACTCTTGTCCTGGGACCTAGTTTGTATAAGAAGCAGGTATGAATAAGTGTTTCTTTACAGCTGTTGTTCCTTAAAATGAGTCTTAAAACCTGAAGATCAAATAGGCTGACCCATATTTCATAAGACGTTTTTCTTAGGCAATTGCTCCTTTCTGTCAAGCAGTTCAAATGTTTTCTCATAGCCTGTTTGTAAAGGTTTGTTGGTTGGACTTGTTGGAGCACTTACCTGAAGACAAAAGTACTGTAGCATAGCAGTCAATCTAAAAGACCTCAGTTGAAGATCATATTTGCTGGCAACTGCAGACTTTCTCATTGGAGTTTGAAATTTCGCATAGTGCTAAAAGAATGTTTCTCTCTTGGCTTTCACAGTCGTCTTTGAATAACAATGTATCAAATTAAAGCAGTTGTTGATTGCTTTGTTGTAATCTTGAAGCTCATCAGACAAAGTCTGTTTTGTTTTCAGATGTTTTTTGTTGAAGTTGGTATGTTTTCAAGTGAAGGAAACTGTCCTTCAGCTAGTACTTATACAAGATCCTGGTAGAATGTAAATACCCATCTAAATATATAAACAGCTTTTCAGTCAGCTGTAAGCTATCATCAGAAGAGTTGCACTTGAGAGTGCTGTTAATTTTCTTGTGTCTTTAATTATCACTATTCTGTTTATTTGAAACTACATGTGTAGAAGTAACCTTGGTAATATAATAGTAACTAGTAAGTGGAGATCTGGGCTATAGTTAGGTGTTCTTTGAAAATTTTTAATATAGTTTTATCTAGTAATCTGAAATTGGTTTGCCTGTTTTTTCAGTTCTTGTACTATTTTATTACTAAGTGATTTATGTTGGCATAAACTAAAAATTCAGAAGATAGTTGTGTATTTTCTTATTTGTTAAGAATAGATACAACTAGATACGTGCTAGATCATACAACGGAGTTGTAACTTGTGTAACACTGCTTGTTAGCCAGCTGCTCATAAAACTTCTCAGCTGTTAGTATTTAATACCATTGCGGTCTCTGTCAACTACTGATTATTCTGTGGGCAAGATCTACTCAGAAAAAAATAAACTTAAGGGGGAAGGAAAAGAAAACAACACCAAAACCCAACCTATTAGAATCTTAGGTGCATTAAAAAGTGGATTTTTTTTTTCACCACTTTATTTGGTATTTCTGCTGCTAGGTTATTTTCTTCTGCTTTCTGTTAAGTCTTGTTGGAAATAACCAGATATACACAGATGAATTTAGGGTGTTAATTTTCATATACTTCGTGGGGTACTAATTTACTGAATACGAATCTTTTTATATTACATAATTCTGTGAAAGGCTTTATTTCTGTCTTGGCTTTGGGAAAGTTTCTGTTTCTCCTATCAAATTAAAAATAAATGGATATTTCTATATGCAAAACTAAATGTGCAAGTGTGTTTGGGTTTTCCAGTGTCACTAGAGGCAGAAAAATTGTTATGGCTAATTCTGTAGAAAAGTTCTTAGAGCAACTCCCATGTCTAATTTTGAGACTTAAAGTATAGGTTAATTGAATATGTGGAACTGTTGGGAATCAATTAAACATAGTGCAGACTGATTTAGGGTACGGTAGCTTTGTGACCACCAGCACTATAATCTCTGAAACAGTTCCACTGATTTTCAAGTCTCTTCAGAGAACAAATGGTTGGAGGAGTCAAAACATGATAATCCCACTAGCTGTCTGGTCAAGTCACTAGACAGTATTACTTTGTTCCCTTAACATCTCACTCCAACAGAGTCTTTCCTGTCACTTTGTGATTTGGAAAATGTGTAAAATTCACTAAGCATCACAGTTCTTAGTATTAAAATTCATAGGTTTCTTTGAAAACTACTGTATTTAGATGAATAAGAATTTATGTATTTGAATATCATAGTTTGTGGTACTCAGATTATTCTGGTTAGCACACCAACCTATTAAAAATGCAGAATTTGAGATGCGGTAGTTATGAGTCAGCTGTGATTGGTATGAATGAGATGCTTTTAGAAATAACATTTCTGCATTTCTTTTGGCATTGTGTGTATGCAAGTATATATCTAAAGAAATTAAAGTAAGTTGTTACAGACCTATGATTCAGTATGAATTGTAGGAATTACTACAACTTAAGGTTCAAAATTGCTATAAAACTACATCATCTTATCACTAGGTATCATCTTTGTGCTGATTTCTTTTTTTCCCTAATAATGATCCTTACTTTTTACCTCAAAGATATGAGAGCTTTGACTTGCTTATTGTATAGATCTTGGGGAGTATTTATGGGGGCAAAAAAGAAAATAAATGAGGTTTCCTGATCAACGTAAGAGCAGCAGAAACAACCAGATAGACACAATAAAATTATTCAGGGATTTATGGGGCTCAAATCTGTCTGTGTGGATGAAAAATTAGATGCACGCAGCAAGAATTTCTGGGTGAAATAACCATCAGTTTCTAAATAAAGAAAGTCATCTTTTATTCTTTGAAGTTAATATTTTCTGATTGAAGCCTCTAGTGAATTGATTTCCACTGCTTTCATAATCAGGATTATTTTTTTAGCCGCAGACAACTGAAAGCTACAGCAACCTGTATTGCAGGATGTTTATTTGTAATTTCTTTACACCTTATGATTCAGAGCTTTAACGAATCTTGAGAAGTTCCTGAAATGTTTGCTGAACTCTTGGGTGAATCTTCAAACTTTTCTTTTTGCTTGTAAGAAAATTTAGATTTAGATTGAGGGTAGTAGAGGTGATAATGTTGTGGTTGGCTGTTTCTTACAGTGAAGACCTTGTAGGTGAGAGCTCATTCTCTCTGCCAACTCCTGCTATGAATGTCAGTAATCATGGGAGGCAGATACTAGAGTGTTAGACTGAAGTATTGTTTAGTACAGTTTCTGTTCCTTAAAAATCAGGCGAAACTTAAAATTCTTGTTTCAAAATTTTTGTTCAGATTAAATCTAATTTTACGGTACCTTTTTGATTTTCTTCTGGAAGCCTTTATTTTCTTTAATTTTGTCGTTAAGACCATTTGCATAGGCAGGTTTTGCATAGCGAATTGTCAGTTAAGTACAATCTAAAAACTGATACTATGTTCAAAACCTGAGCAGACATGAATGACAGTCTTCAGACTAATGTAGTCTTAACATTCTTGCAAGTTGATTGTTCTGGAAATCTTTATGAACAGAGACTTTTGGCGTGATTTAGCTGGGATGAGTTCGGGAGTATATTTAGCAGTTTTTATCAGTGATTGAATTATCACATTGTGTCGTATTAACTGCTGTGCAACACAAGTGTTTGTATGCTTCGTACCAGTAATGGATCTGTTGCACATCTCTGACTTGCAGAAAGAGGATTAAAGTTCAAATGAAACAAAACACCATAATGCTACTTTTTGGCATTGCAGTTCAATGCTGGGTGCTGAGGGGAATGTCAGCAGTCTTTTTTATACTAGCTTAAAATTGTGTTCTGACTTGAGATGAGCACATTTTGCCATGAACTTTTTCAGAATTGGGTGATGCTGTTAAACAGAAACATAGACTTTCCATTTCCCTTCTGATTTACATGCAGTTTATTTTAGTCTCCAGCTGTATACTCTTCTTTGCCAAAATACTCATATATTTCCATCTGCTCATCCTTTTTTACCACCCTCGTTTTTTAGGGGGTGAAAAGTTTGCCCACTAGTGTGTCCTATTTTTCTTTCTCTAGAAAAACATCTTTTCTTTCCATAGCTTTCTCTTCAAGGTTCGTAAGCTCAGTTTTAGTTTCCAGCTTTCCAGTTTTTCCTTTTTCTTTAACTCTTTCGCATTCATTTATTTTTGTTCCAGGATTCTGGAAGTGTGTCTGTTTCTTGTATCTTGTGTTTAAACTCTTGCTGATGACACTTGATCTGTTTCTTGCCCTTTTTAATTGTTTTTAGATGACGCCATCACGTTGTCTTTTGCATCAAAGGGCTCTTCTTCAGTCATTACAAAATTAAATCTTACAAAATGTATCATCTTTTGTATTTTATTGATCTTTCATAGGTGTAAGCAATGTGCTTTCTTGTTTCTGTCTATTTTTTGTAACCTTTTAGTAATTTTTGCAGTGTTGTAGTTACCTTAAATGAGCAAAAATGTTACTCTTCTGTGGTTTTACATTGTGTTTAATATAAATGTCCAGAAACCTTTTCAAAACTTTTTTGTCACAGATTCCTGATCCTCTTTCATGCTGTCTTCAATTTTACAGATTTTCAACATCCCCTGTGCTTTAAGTTTTGTAGACTGTTTTTCTATCACTATGTTTTTTTTGAAAAAAAAAAACCCCTCTGCTTCCTTTATTTCATCTCTGTGAATGTTGTTACTGTGACTCAGATACAAAGACAGGTGTGTGCATTTCCTTTGCATTGGGAATCTTTTGTTCTCTCATACTTTTCTGTGTGGATTCTTAGACTTTAGCAGAGGGGTCTATTGCTCTTTTTTTGTTGTTGATTTGACTCACTTTGGCATCTTAGTTCTACTCTTCTGCATTAGAGGTAGAATTTATTTCTCACGTGTTGGTCTTGTTATTTTTTTAAGAAAGAAAGAAAAATAGTTGAAATTTGTCCTTTTTGCAGTAGATTTAATAGGAGGAGGCTTGCTTTTATTGGTGTTACTTAGATCCAACTGAAGCCTGCAGAAGAGAAGTTGGAAAGCTTTCTTGTAGTCTGTGTTACAGCCTGTGAGAAGCTGTTCTAAACAAGCCTTGCTATTGCTTCTTTGGCAGAGTGCACTATTGCTTCAGTCTTGGCAGAGTGCACTATTTCTTTCTTAAAAAGTACTGTTATTATATGTGTTAAAGCTGCATTAATCCTATGCAATATCAGAGAAGAAAATCTAAAGAAATTAAAACTGTAGTAAGATGAGTATGCTATTACTAGTTGTTCAGGTTTCTGAACTATGGGGAAAGCAAATGAACAAGCCCAACTAAAGTGACAGAAATAGGCATTCAACTTTCTGCTTTCTGTTAGCACATTTTTATCGCCTCTGTTCTTGGAGGAGTGTATTTCGGTTTCTGATGTTTTAGTTGAGAGAAAAGAATTAAGGATCCTTATGGTAATACAGATTTAGACAAGATTGACAACTATTTAGCTAGAGAATTGATTCTTCTTGAGGAAGTAAAACATGAGGAATATACTTTTTTTTTCCAACAGAGTACTTAATTTTAAAAGGTTCTTGACACCATTCAAGCTGAGAGCAAAGGGAGATGTCTTACCTTGTTACCAGTCTCCCTCAAGGGAGGCAGGCAGGGACAACCAATCAAAACACCGTAACCGACTATACATTTTTCTTGCTTTTTGAAAATGTGCCTAAACCAGATTGACTTTTAGGCTTTTGTTCCTTTCTTTCGGTTGTAACGAGAACTAAACTTCTATACCATAATGCTTGGAACTTTGCTAAATTAAATTAGAGCCTCTTCTAAAAGACTCAATGCAGTTAGCCCAGACAAAAGTAATGGGTCCCAGCAATTTTTTTTTACTTGACAAGAGTAAAGTTATTGTAGGCCCAGCCTTCTTGAAAGAATTATGCATGCGTTTGTCACATTTTCATTTTTACAGGACAGTGTCACACTTGCTCAAAGTAGTCCTAGTTGGAGGGGTGGGAGTGTCAGTGTCTCTGTAGTGCTATTTATGCATCAACTCTGGAAGATAACAGGATTACGTATTTTACTTGATGTTCAGTGAGAGTGTAGTCGAGGAAACTGGTATAAAGTGAGATGGTCTAAAGCTAATACTTATGTTCTGATCAAGTTGACGATTTCTTAGATTCACTGGTTTCATTTGTTATTATAGGACATTGCAACTGGTAGGTTTGGCAACTGCACCATGATGAGCTCACAGACTTGCTACTGCCTTTAAAAGGTCATCATATCAAATAGATTTCCTTGTATTGAAGCAGGACTTTTTGTGGGCCCAAGGTGCTAAATCAATCTGAATTTTCATGATTTATCAATTATAAAGAAAAAATACATAGCAGTAACTCTTGTCATTGAGGTTAAAAGTATGTTTAAGTGGAGTTCTGTTAATGCATTAACTTCTTCTTTTGTCATTGTTAAGGTTTGGAAATATAAGTGTAATGAAATGGATACACCTAATTTTCTGAACCATATACTATTTTAGCTTGGACTGCCATAGCATTTTGTTCAGAATTTTCAGTAAATTTAACTGTACCTCTTTTCAAATGCATTGACTTAAATCTGGACGTTCTATCAAAATCAGAATGATTTTACTCTCAGACTGCTCATCTGAACATTAGCCTGGCTCAAGGCATTAGTAATCCTAGTTTCCAAATGTTTTAGTATGATAACTAACAGTAAAGTAAGAATTTATTCTATAAAATATAAAGCAATTAATACATCATTTTTTTTCAATTCTGAATTCTTTAAAAACATTGATAGCTGAATGTTTGTAATAAACTTTTGAAAGAAGTTGACCCTCAACCTGATTTCCTTTGTGTTGAAAAGAGCCCTGTATGCTTAAAGCTGTTTCTTAATCCAAGGGGCAGTAACTAATCCCTACTTACAGGGCATAGTGTTTTGCCCTGTTTGGCTATATCTTTATGATCTGTATGATCCTGGGAATGCTTTTGGTAGACCATCAGTTTACAGGGTGTTCATTCTTAGCTTACATGGACCTTATATGGCTTGTGAATTATATCTTTACAATGGAGATAATATTTTCAATGCCAGAGATTTGTAAATCACAAGTTGAAAAGCAATCTGAGGAGTCTTCAGAAGGTGTTGAAGAAAGAAAGGAATTATTAGTGTTATCGGTAGCCTTGAATTTGAGGTGTGTCCACACTCTCACTAGAAACTTGAATTTGATCAGTGTAAAATGGCCAACAGTAACATAATATAAACAATTATCAAGTCAAAGTGTTGACTTGTAAAATGTAAAATTTTTTACAAATTACTACATAATTTTGACCTGGTTTTCACACATGTAGAAGCCTCAGAAGACAACATCAAAAAAAAAAACCCATTCCTGAACACTCTACAGTTAAGATAAAATTGGACACAGTACAGTAGCTGCCAAAAGCACTGCATGTAGTTGTCCAATAGGCCACCTCATACTGGAACACCTTTTATGACTTTGCCAGCCTTGGCTCCAAGGGGCATTTGTAATTTGACAAATAAAGAAGAGGAAGGGGAGGGTTGCTCGGAAAAAATAGGCATGTACGGCAGTTAGACACATTGAAACATGCAGGAGTAGAAAAGGCTTTAAGGTAGTATGTGGAAGTAAAATACAGTTTAGCTGACATAAAAGATAAAAAGGGAAAATGTAGCATATGTAAAAGCAGTGCAAATGTATAAAATGCAAGGCACTAATTTCACATCATTCCATGTTCACATTGCTTTAAACCAGGCTATGTCACTTACTAGGTTTGCTTCCAGTAAATCAGTTCCTTTAGTTCCTTGTATGATTGTAGAAACCAAGTGCTGGCATTGACAGTTTTATATTTAAAGAAGCTACATTAGCTTACAGGGTGGGAATGTCTTGTGATTGCTTCAGCAGTATGCAGTAGATGGAACAGAGCTGTGTGGCTGGTAAGGGAAGGGAGGTGGAAATTATATCATTTCCAGCTGGGGAGGGGCCATCTCTTGAAGGCAGCCTTGAAGGGCAGCCCTAAAATTGATCTGAATGCAAATCTTAAGGAGAAGAAATAGCAAAAAATAGGGAAGAAGTGGGGAAAAAGTGTAACTGTGAAAAGGAAGTCAAACAGAAGAGGGTGAGGAAGCTGAGTTGCTTTAGCTCTTGTATCTACAGTGAACATAGCCTTTGTGTGAAGCTGAGAGAATACAGAGTGGGCAGGGTGTGCTTGTTGTTTGAAATGGTAATTTCCCACATTACTGGGGGAAAAAACAAGTCCAATTTTTCTCTTTCCCTAGATAACCCTTTAGCATTTTTGAATGTATTATGGTATTTGCCATGTTATGTTTAGCTGTGGTCTGTCTAAACAGTTTTCTGGTTTGGGTAAGAGCTAGTAGGAAATGTTTAGGGTATTGGAGAAAGCTTTCTCCTTATGTTCTCTCTTGGCAGTTTTGGGAAGTGCCATTTTTTTTCCATGATCCAGTAGTGATTTAGATATCTGTACTAAAGATGATTCACCATCTGTATGGGATGTCAGATATTTTCAAAGCATTTCACTTCATGATTGGATAGCGATACATACTTTCTTAACTAAACTGTATGATCACTTGTTGAGCATTGTATGAAAATTGTTGAACAACACAGTATATAATTTGCCTATAAAACTAGGAAGCAAATTAATTGTGTTCTTTAAAGCAAGTGCTACATTGAAAAACGCGGACTTTTCATGTCATAAATATCACCAGAAGTGCTATCATTGGGAGCACAGAAATGAGTTAACTAACCTTTAAAGCTATAAACGAAGCTAGAATTGCTGTGTGAGCTTGTCGCATCTTTCAAAAAAATAATTTTCATTTAAAGTTTGTTAATTTTTAATCTGGAAGACAGTTACTCTAGACCTAACCTCAAATTGTTTTGATAACACTAGTAGGAATGTCTTTATGAGCAGATCTATTTTCATCTGTGTTATTATTCAAGATACCCTCCTAGAAATCATTGTAATATTTAATTAAGATGTTAAAATATTTAATTACTGTAAACCACAGGGGACACTAATGTTGTAATTGCATTTAAGATGAGGAAGAAAAGTAATTTGTTTTTCAAGTCTTGCTGATTCTGTTAGCAGTGGCATCAGCCCTTTGCCCTTTTAATTGTTTAAAAACTGATTAACTGCAGCATTACTGTAAAATGGGATAGTATAAAAAGTTAATATGCATTTTAAAACATCACACTAACGCAGTGTGGCAGTGTTGAAAGAAATGTCTTTAAATATCTGTATAAGGTTGTTTTTTACATTACTGCCTCGATATTTGGGGGGTATTGTTTCTTGTTCCACACGGTTGGCTTTTTATTTGTTTTGAAGTTTTGTGATGGGCAAAATGTTTCTTTTCAGAATATGTGCATGGAAGAATGGCACAAGTGGGAGAATATTTAATCCAATGTATGTTGCAGTAAATTGGTGTAAGATAGAGGACAAAATGCTTGAAATTATCCAGTATTTTTTATGGGATTGTTGTTATTGCTTTAAAGAGACGTTAAACTAATTGTGAAGGATCTGTGACTGACAGTCAAACCTATTTGGGAATGTCATAAATTGGTTTATTCTATCTAATTGGTCTTACAATAAAATAATAATTAAAAAAGTTAATGGGAAAACCTGCGGTACTGTGCTGTGTATTTCATGGCTCTTAATTTGTATAAAAATGTTTGCTTCACTTGTCTTAATTAATGTTTCAAAATATGCCCTAAACCAGTTCATAGCTGTATTTCAAGCTGTAATTTACATAGTAGGTCAGATAAGTAAGTTTGTTTTTAAACTTGACAATGCTGACTTGCCTGCTAGATTAAAGCTCTCAGCTGGTGAAGGTGTCTGGTCCTCCGGTGAGGGTGCAAAGCAGAATCCACCTCTTGCGTGTTTCCTTTTAGTCCTTTGTTTGGTGTGTGTAAAAGAACAGGAGGTGGTGCTGCCAGAGGGTGATTTGATATGATCTTGGAGTGGTGGTGTTGGGGAATAGGGAAAAAGGTTTCCTTTCCTTCTTCCTAGCTGAAGAGAGATGCACTTCTGCAGGGTGATTCACACAACAGGAGCCTAAAGCAGCTTCTTTAAAGAAGTTCTCTCTTGGTTTTAGAGGGAGTTGAGGCAGAGCAGCCTCCCAAGGCTATGTTTAGTCTTTCTGAATGTCTCCCATGGGCCTCTCTGGTGAAGCAATTGCAGTGAAATACTTGCTTATGGTGAGCAGAACTTGTGGTGAAAATTATGGCTGCATAATTAGAGATATTAGTATATACCAAAATCTACAGGTATTTGTGATTTTGGAAATACACTGCTAACCATGCACATTGTAATTGAGTTTCCAGATGACTTGTTTGCATGCTGTTTTGACATGTGGAAGTTCCAAAGAACCTTATTTTTCTATAAATGCAGGGATTGGTGCTGTTTAAAAAAAAAAAAACAAACCAAAACAAAAAACCACCCAAACCAACCAACCAAACCTAAAAACACACAAAAAAAAGCCCTCAAAACCTTCGCTTTTTATCTTATGCGTCCTTTTTTGCACTGTGGTGAAGTCAGTTTGTAAACTAGTTTTGATGTTGTCTGGTGATGTGTATGGTGTATTAGGTCATACATTTTAGCTTATGTAGAACAGGAAATTTGAATGGCAAAAGTTCATACTCATGGCCCAGATCATTTCTAAAACATGAGAAATTCAGAAAACTGCTGATGTTTGCAGTGAAGTTTTATGTAAATGCTCTTGTTTCAAAGCTCACATCTATGTAAGATTTTCTTCAGTGTTTTGATACTTAAGTAATAATGGGGAGTTTGCTGCTACTGTGAATTTACCAAGAGAATTTTTTTTTCTTAAACTAGAAAGAACTCTGCAATATGATACTTGACTGCTGTGCTCAGCAAAGAACATATGAGAAATTCTTTGGATTACTAGCAGGGGTGAGTCCTGTTTTCAGATTTTAAATTTTATGGTAGATAATTTCTGGTTTACTCTGTTTCACTGGTTTACTCTATTTCGTATGTCAAACTATAGTTCTATCCATTAAAATTTATAGTCTTGTTATTATTCTGAAAATGGTTATCTTAGTTGATTGAATTAACGTTTTGATTTTAATAAGCATAGTGAATGCAGAATGAGAGAACTTGTTTTCTCTTTATATTGTCGCTTTTTTGCCTCCTTTTTCTTCTCATTACGCTAGAACAATAAATTGTTGGCAAGGGAATGGTACTAAAAAGAGGTAAAAGTATTACGAGTTACCAGAAAGTATCCTTTTTACAGTGCTGAAGATTAATTTTGGAGACTCCTGTCTTTTACCACTTGGTTCAAAGCGATTTAGTAGGTTTTATTTAGAGTGCAAGACTGAATGCTTACTGTCCTGGGGTTGTGGGTAGAGGTTTTTGTTTGTTTCCTTTTCAGTAAGCAACTAGCTCTTTGTTCTTGTGTAAATGATTGCTAATTTAGTTGCAGTTATTTGTTAGTTAAGTTTTCCCCATTTATGCTACTGACAGATCTGACTAGTTAAGATAAAATACCTCTTGTCTCAAGAGAGAAAGTTATGCTGAAAGGGAGTGGTTTTTCCATTTGTCTGTTTTATCCAGTATTTGAGGAAAACTGTTTTCTGCCCATAGTCAGTTATGAAAAACTAACTATATGAATCTGCATATTCAGTAGAATATTAAATGTTAATTTCCATGTTCTTTGGAATGTTTGTCCAAAATGTTTCGCCTCTATGTTCCTTGCTGCCTCTCTGATTTAAAGTAGTCATTCAGTGATGTCATGAGAAAAAGTTATATTTGGCAGGGATACATCACGTGAAAATACTGGATGTGTGGAAGTAAAAGAAATTGATGGATAATCTGCTGTAGTTCGAAATTGATAATTAGTAATTTGCAATGCAGATGAGTTTCTTGTTCTGACAGACTGCTGAAAGCAATAACATGTATCCATTTGAAGGCAGTTTCTGCTCCTCCAGGTGTTATTTAAAGGGAAAATCTTGCAGTAAATATTTGCACCATTAGGTCACTTATTTGTAGGTTATTTTCATATTTAATGTTTTGTTTAATCTGGTTGTTGTACAATTGTTGTCTCAGCGTTTCTGCATGTTAAAAAAAGAATATATGGAATCCTTTGAAGCTATTTTCAAAGAACAGTATGATACCATTCATCGTTTGGAAACAAACAAGCTGAGGAATGTTGCCAAGATGTTTGCTCATCTACTGTACACCGATTCAATTCCCTGGAGTGTAAGTAAAAAAAAGACTATTGTCCTAGATTTCGTTTTCAATAATTAATCATTACTATTTAGAAATAATATATAATACATTAGTTTTTATTCTATACTCTATATTTTATACATTTATTCTACAGTTTGGAACTACTTGTATTTGTAGCAAACTGGATTTTTTTAAGTGTCTTCTCAGGCACTGTTGAACAGTTCTGTTTTGGTCCATGTCCTCTGTCTGCCCCTGTGCATCATCATCTTCCCCCATTCTTCAGCAGTTTGTTTAAATTGTTATTTTGTGGATATCAGCTGGAATTGATTGACTGAAATGTACTTTTTTAGAATTTTGAACTTTCAATCGTCGTGCAAATAGCGAAACAGTTTCTGAAAAACAGATTTCAATAAACCTTTCAAAATTATATATTTAAATTTAAGTTTTATATTATAAGAAATCTTTAAATATTGTCAGTTTGTGATTTAAGTGCCAAATAAGTAAGGAAATCATGCTGTCTGAGACATTTATTTTTTCATTTATAATGTTGTTATATCAAGGTAAATTCTCTTTTCCTAGTGTTTTATACTTGTCTCACAGCCTAGTCTAATTGTCCTTTTTCAGGCACACACAATTCAGTCCAAATATTTCATCTCTTCCACACTTAAGTCCTAAATCTTTAACTTCCCAGAAGTTCACACACCTGATAATCTCTTGTGAAACTTTCCTGGGTAAAATAAAACCTTAAAAAATTAGTAGTATAAATAATATCAGAAACTACTCCCAGGTGGTAGAAAAGAAGTTTTGAGGAAGAAGTCCTTGACTTGGAATTACAGGATTTATGTCCTTTAGTAGTCAGTATTAGTTTTTACTAGTTAATTTCAGGAGGATAAAGGTTTTTAAGTTTAATGTAAGAATATGTGTTTAAAATTGAAGGCTTTTTCTAAACATTTTTCTAAATATTTTCAGGTCCTTGAATGTATAATACTGAGTGAAGAAACTACTACATCCTCCAGTAGAATTTTTGTCAAAATATTTTTTCAAGAGCTCAGTGAATATATGGGACTTCCTAATCTAAATGCAAGATTAAAAGATGAGTAAGTTGAAATTTTGTTTTCAAAGCTGTGACTTCAGTCAATTTATTTAGAAAAGTACAGATAAGAACTTAGTTCAACTAAGAATGCAATTCTGTAGCTGCACTACTTCAAGAATAGTATCAAGTATAAATTTAGTCGTTGCAAAGATCCCCATGAAGCTGAGCGTGTTACCATGAGTTTGGGTTGAAGTATGTGCATGAGTATTTGCAAGGTGTATCTTATTTTCTTCCCAACGACAGTTTAGATTCTGTAAGAATTTTCCAAGTGCAAGTCAGTTTTTATGTATTGTCAGTCATGAAGCTCTGGAATAAATATTACTATGGCTTCTTTTTCTGACAAAACTTAGAAAAAAATACGTAACTACTATATTTCAGTTTTTCTGCAATTATTTGCTTATCCTTAAGTATAGTGTAAATAGCACGTTGTTTTAAGCCTGTGTGTGATTTAATGCATTGCATTCTGGAAATATTCCTTTCAGTTGCTTGAGCCGCTTCCTGTAAACTGGGATTTCTTCTATGTATGATGAAGACTTTAGTCGTAAACTTAAACTTAAAACTATACTTAGGGCCCTGTTTGGGATTTCAGTGTAGGTACCTAGATATTTCAACTTCTTAGTAAGTATTCTTTGCTGTCAAAGGCTTCTGCGATTTCGTAAGCCTCTTCAGGGCTTCATGAAATCAGGCTCTCTGTTGTCATAATCTGACAGTCTATGTATGCAATTTTTCTGTGTGAAGATGATTTTTAAGTAGCATTTTGATCACATACATCGCAGGTATAAACAATGTAATGAAAAATGCACAAAAAGAACACTTTTGCTGTCCTATGGAGATCCATTCCGTTTCTGTTTCAATTTATTGGTGTCAGTGAGAATTAGTGCTAAGCTGTCCTGGTGTTTAACTGAGATGTTTGTTTTCATCAGAACCTTGCAGCCTTTCTTTGAGGGATTGTTGCCTCGGGATAACCCAAGAAACACTCGCTTTGCCATCAATTTCTTCACTTCTATTGGCCTTGGAGGACTAACGTGAGGAACACTTTTCTGATTTGTTATTTACTTCCCTTATCTCCCCTCCCTCTGCCAAAAAAAATTAAATTGAAAATGTTTTTGTTATTGTTAATTAGGGATGAATTACGTGAGCATCTTAAAAATGCACCAAAGATGATAATGACACAGAAACAAGATGTTGAGTCATCAGATTCCTCTTCATCTTCAGACACAGACTCTTCTTCAGATTCTGATTCTGACAGCAGCAGCTCAGGGTCATCCAGCAGCAGTGACTCCTCATCTAGCAGTGGCAACAGCAGTGACTCAGGTACTTAGACTCTAGCTATGTATATCTATTTACTTCTCTTTTATTTATTTCTATACACCTATTTATTACTATTTGTGTATAGTTGTTTTGAGAAAAAACTAGCTATAGGCAATGTTCATTTCTCTGTTTTAAAAACTAATATTTTTTTTTAACTAAAGCTTTAAAGTACCAAATATTGCTCATGGAAATTCGTTTTAGAATTCAGAAAAGCTGAGTTCCATTTTTAGAGACTTAAATATCTGAGAAGCATTGTTTTGTAGATTACTTCTTTTTACACAGTTGATAATGTTGCATAGTCCGTCACTTCAGTTTAGTGAAGGGTGGAGGGAATAGAGTCGTTCCCTATTAGAATCAGTGGGATGCTTACTGGTGAACTGTAGAGACTAATGGCTACAACTCTCTTTTGCTTCGCTTATTCCAATGAGCTTGATACTGTTTGTGGTTTTCATTGTTAATACGTGCCTCTTCATGAGTCAGAAATGACATTGTTGAGTTCAAGGTAAAATTATTCTTCTTCCAAGTCTGCGTTTTTAATTCCTCTTCCTCAGGAATTTTTTGTGGTTCTGTAGTCAAAGTTCTTGTCTGTAGAGAAATCTCAAAGGAAGAATTAGCTTTTGCTGACAACTTAATATTTTGTAGTTTTATGCCTTATAATTAGTGTTTAGTATCCTATACCATCCTGCTGATACAAAACCTCTATTTGACATGAAGTGCCATAAGAATGGGTATATGTTGCTGTGGATTAGCGTGGGCAGTCTCCCCCGTGGTATATAATGTTAGCAGATGATATCACAGCATGACCTTCTATAGTACAGAGGCTTGCTGATTCAAAGTTAATTTGATTCATTATATGCCTTTGAAATTAAAATGTTGATTAATAAAATAAAAGCAGTGTGAACTGCTCCTGTTTTGGAAATGCATTTTTGTTCTCCGTTGCAATCTTAGTGTACAAAATCTAATTTATGTGTCATCACATTAATCGCATTAGTGACAACAAAGCACTAGAGGGGAGGGCACAGTCAAACAAGGTCAGAGGAGGTGTTAGTTCACCAAAGAGCCAGATGGCCTCTGCATAGACAGCTGCAGCTCTGCTGAGCTGCTTGATAGGAACCAGAGAGGTAAGTCCTTAGTGACAAACCAACCGAGTCTGCAGTTTATGACCTTACCTTTTACTACCTGTCCTTTCTCCAGTGAGGAACATGTTCATTAAAACTTGTGTTTTGATATCTTTGCAGCCTGGTTTTACTTTGGACTTTTTTTTTCTGGTTCTTGTGTACTTAAATACAGTGGTCAGAACAGTAATTAAAGATAACTATATTCGTTAATGGTAAACTTGATTGAGATCCACTACTGGTTATAACTCAAAAGTCTTCCTGTGTTTGCAGCTTTTTAAATCTTTAAAATAAATTGGTAAAGTTGAAACACATTTTTCAGAGGAATATGCTACAATATTTCAGTGTTTCAATAGTGCAATATATAAGAGAAAATAGAAAAACTGCTGATTAGAAATTGAGCACAGAGCTAAATTGGAGATTACTATCTTACTGACAGTTAATATGTGGAACTTCTCCCAGTAGTTCAGCACTACTCTGGAGAGGTTATGCCAACCAAAACAGGATCAGCAGAGGACAAAAACTGTCTGTCATCAAAGTAGCTTGTTCCTTTGTATTTACTTTCTTAGGTCTTTTTCTGCATTCTGGTGGATGAAAAATAATAGGGGAAATACAGTTTAAAAAACTTGATGTATTAAAATCTTATGCCAGGAAGCCTTACCCCAGACATGAGATTTAGCCAGCTGTTGTAGAACTCAGATATTTGATGTCCTATTAAATGTACTTATGACTGTGTTGTTTTCAAAAAGTGATTAAAAACAGCTGATGTGATACTGTAGTTCATACAATAAGGTGAATTAAAGGTTATTCTAAATGGCTGTAACTCCAGTGTTTACTGATAAATACTGTTGAGTGAGATCTAGAGGTTCTTGATAAAGAGCAAACAGGAAGAGTAAGGGCACTGATCTGAGCACTACTGCATATTTATAAAAGCACAAGTTTTAATCTTGAAATGTTGACAAAGTGATCACTGTTTCTCTTGAAAATGAGCCAGGGGCCATTGTTATGTTGCTGCGGTATCGCACTCTTGAGCGGTTTCACCAAGCCTCTGTTTCCTCCTAGGATAGCGTTGGAGGTTTCTCCCCATCTGTTGTTCTTAATCTCCATTGACCAATAAGCTTTTCCAGGAAGTAATTGGAAAAGTAAATGATTTTAAGAGACTGGATGGTCTGGGAAAGGTGATATTTCTAAAAAAAATTATTTTTGAGAGTGCTTTGATAGATAACTTTACAGCCTTTGCCTGGTACTTTTGTATCAAGTCCACAAGAGGATGATGATGGGTAGAGATTCTCAAAACTCAGGTATCACTTGCAGGTAGTTAAGAGATAAAAGCCCTGCTGATGGATACTCGTGAGTGGCAGATACATTTGTACAAATACAAGGTGTTCCATCCTGAGCAATTAACTGGGAGAGATTTAGGGAGGAGGGAAGGTTGTTGGATTTTGCCATTCAAGAGCAGATTTGTTTGGGTATTTTTGTAAGTTGAGGAAGAAGTTTCTCTTATTTGAGCTGTGTCATGTTCTTGATACCTGTATAGTCATTGTCAATGGAATGAAATGCAGAAGATTGTTCCCTAATTTCTGATTGTAATGCTCTTGAGGATTTTGAGTGACGTGTTATGACCTTGTTATTTGATAACGTGAGGTTCTTATGTTAATAACAGTGGAGTTACTGAGAAATATTGAAGCTTAGAGGAGAATGGAGAGTAGTCTTGGGCTTGATAGTCAGTTCAAACTTTTATGGAGAATTTCTCCTTATGTAAGATAAGCCTGTAGTCCAAACAGGTATTTGAAAATAATCAGTACCTGCTTAATTAAAGAATGGGTGAATTTTCCCCCCATTGCATGAGACACTCAGTTGAACTCATTTTGAAACCTTTTTCCAGCTTCATATCCATGAAAGTTGTCTGACAAAAAATAACTCCTAGAACTTTCTATGTAGTTTAACAAGTTAGGTGTAATAAATTAAAACGAAACCTTATTTCCCATAATTTTTTATAATTTCAGGTGTTTCAAAAGCCAAAAGAAAGAAAATGCAAAAGAAAAACAGAGAATCTGATAAAGTTTCCAGGAAAAAACAAGAAAGGAAAAGGAAATCCCTCGAAAAGAAAAGTGGAAGGAGGCAGCAAGAGGAAAGGAGTGATACTGAGAGCAAATCAGAAAGAAATCACCAAAATTTGAGAGAGTCGTACAGGAGAGATGATGTATCAAAATATCATCACAGATATGAGTCCAATGGTAGAGATGATTACTATGGTAGAAAGGACAGGCACCATGAAAGAAGTAAGGATCTAGAAAATAAACACAGTAATTCAAAAGTGAAGAATTCAGAGAGAAGAGCTTCTTTGTCTGATGATGAACGTTACAGACAGTGGAACAAAGATAATGAACATCGCAGTAGAAAAAGACAAAGATCAAAATCCAGAGAGAGAGCTCATAATAATTCAAGTCCGAGAGAGGAGGAAAAAGAAGACCGATACAGAAATGGTTCAGAGAAACACCGAGAGAAGTACAGTCGTTATTCTGACCAGTCCAGAGAATCCAGAAAGAACGAGGACAGACGAAGGGAGAATTCCCCACACAGACGAAAATAATATGTAATGAGAGTTTGACATAAGTGTGCATTTTTGAGTTGTTAAAACTGTATTTTAAAATCCATTGTTGAACTTTCTCTAAAAAAAGATTTTGTACAAGTGAGAGTTTGCATTTGTAAATTTTATCAAACTTTTTCACATTTTCAGTACCACTCTTTTATAACTATTGCATTGAGTCTTTCTGTTAAAACCTGCCTTTGGAAAGACAAAGCTGTTTATTTTGTGACTAAAACCATTAAGATCTCAGCAAAGTGGGTGTTTTTGTCCCTTAGCATCTAGTATTTATAACTGTATTTTATAGTCTAAAAAAACACTGGTTTTTAACTTTGCTTATTAATTGAAAGTCAGATACTGAAGCTAGGGTGATAAATATAAAAACTTCAGATGATGTGAATGTTAAATGAGAAGGCTTTATAAAAGTTTCCAAGAAGTGCTTCAGGCATTCTATAGGTGTCTGTTCTTTCAACTTCGCAAACATGAAAGCAAATTTGACCAAGACTTTCAGTAAATACTTGAGTTGATTTTTTTTTCTTCAAGAGTTAAAACTTGGAGAAGCAATGTTGCTGTTCTAAATGTCACATCTGAAAGTGTGTCAGCTTGTTCTGTTACTTTTCACAATGTTTTTTAATATTGTGACATCCTGAGCTAGTCACACTTGTGATCTTGGGAGGGGGAAAAGTTGGGTGGTGGTGTGGGGTTTTTTTAACTATGAATTTGATTTTAAAGTCATAGCCTTCAACTCTAGCCCTACAAAGGAAGTGTTTAAGGAACATCTTTCCCAGTTAAAAAAAAGAAATGGAAATAAGAGGTGTTTCAAATCTTTTTTGACATTTTGAACTACATAGCTTGAAGTGCTCAAGTTTATTGGAAGCAGTTTACCAAAAAAACATCAGTTACTGCCGCAATTTGTATTATAAATTGTTCTACCTGAAGTCATTTGATGCAACTGGCTCAACATTCACTGTATGAGTGATGAATCACAATCCTCTGGTTAAGACTGTAATTGTGATTAGTAACTAAAGAAAATTTTGAAAGTCTTTCAGCATTAAATAGGAAATAGTGTGAACGTGGCCAGTAGGAAAGGCAGAGGTGGTGGCTGTACATTATGCAGTTGTTGATGCTGTAAGACTACTTTTTTTACTTTGTGAAATTAGCACGGTTGCTGGGTATATGAGAACATACATGTTTCATATGTACATCATATTTCTTCTTGTATAAACCATTGAAAATATATTTGAGTTGTTTTACAACAGCAAATAGAACAATTCCTAAGGAAATAGATCAGTTTTGCCTAAATCTTGTCACAACATTTTTCTAAGAGAAATGTCACATTCTTAATTTTTTTCTGTATTTAACAGAGTTTATTTCTGCAAACTTTCATGTAATAAAACATTTTCAGTCAAAAACTTTTGCATGGGAAATAAATCCATATTGCAGAGAAAAAATAAGGTTTACATCTTGTTATACCACACAGCTAAAGATGTTTTAGTGGCATCATGAGGTGTGTGTTGGCTCAACTGGTGAGATTTTGTCCAACCCACTTCTTACTTTCAGAATTAATTGTGCACTTTGGCAATGTGTGTTAATTCCAGGAAAACTTAATTTGGAAGAATGTTTTCGAAGAAGAAATGTGATGATAATTATTATATTTCTTTGATATCTCTCTACGAACATTATTGAAAATTATTTGTACTTAATAATGGTTTAATTGTACAAACTTACTTGATTTATCCAGAGTAATACTTCCTTTACTATGTTATGGGTTTAATAGCATACAATTTATTGACTCATAACTTCTGAGATATTCTGGTCAAGTTTAAAAGCTTGTTAATTACATCTCTAATAAATGGAAATACGTGAAACCAGTAAATGTGAAAACTTAAAACATTTGTTAAAAAATAAAGTATTTTATCTCTGACATGCTTATTGTGCTTTTTGATGGTGAAAAAAGGAGGAGCTGTTGTCCTGGCTGCGTTTACAATTTCTTGGTCAGTAACGCCGCATGCATTCCCAGTTTTGAGCAGGCTGTCACTTACAGACTTCCTGAGCTAAATGTGGTGTGAGCATATCTGGATAAAGCCTCATTCATTAGTGCCCTGATTCTCTAATTCATTTGGAGGGAATTCTGCAGCATCCAGTTCCTGGAGTTACAGTATTTTACTATGCAGTGTGTGTAAAAGTATGTTTCTTTTATAGCTTCTAACAGATTGTTTCCATTTGCTGCTTTCCAGTGTGTTTCTGAATAATGGTGCGTAGTTGTTTCCTGCTTGACATCTTGTGTGTGATTTTATAGACCTAAATTTGTGTATTCTTTGCCATGTTTTTTGCAGAAGTTAGTATTCACCTGTAATTTGTCCTTGTGTGGAACTGCGCTATAGCCCTGATCAATCCTCCTGACCTTCATTTATTTATTTATTTTCCTATATTCTTCATAAGGAAAAATAAGTCTGGAATACCCTTGTTTTGAATACTACATAGTATTTTGGAGTTGCACAGTGACAAGAGTTTTGGGGGCTGGTTTGTTTTCAGTCTGTCCTCTCAATTGCTGTAGAGCTCAGTGATCGACAGTGATCCTCTGCTTTCTTTCCTCAACAGCAACAGCTAATTGTAGACCATGCACAGTAATGAATTGATTCATGAGTCTAGTCTATAGTTAATACTGGAGTTCCAGTTTGCATTTCGAATAGCAGTTTTGAGTGAAACACTTCTTACTCAGTTGTTAATCCTAAAAACATTATAGGAGCAGCCTAGCCTTAGCTTTCTGCAATTTGTTTAAGAGACCTGCACTATCAGAATTCACCTAATGTAGGTACCTGTGGGATGTGTGCAGATAATGGCTGCCTCTCAAGTAAGTACTAAGCTGTTTTCATCTTACTGAGCTGTAAGTTTCAATTACAAGTGCTCTTGACTCAGAAGAGTGGAAAAGTTCTGTCAGAAAAAACAAAATGTGGTGTCCATTGGCCAGTAAGTAGCAACCTTTTGGCCTTAAAAGCGTGTTGCAAGTGGAGGTATTCCCAGCAATGTGATGTTGGGCATCTGGACCTTGGTCTTTGTGATGTGTTTGAACACAGAACTGTCATCAGCTGCTTGGGTTGGCACCCAGTCCCTTGTGCTGCTTGGCATTCACGTGTGAGTTCCTGCTAAGCGAGGCTGGATGTACTACCTATCTTGGCCTGTCAAGGGGAACATCTGCTAGAAGGAACTTCCAGATTGGGTCTGAGCTAGGATGAACCAAAAAGCATTTGGGAAGGAACTTGTGATGACCTGTTCTAATTAGTATTTACCTTTCAAAAGTGGTTGTAATATCGAAGTTCATAGATGCAGTAGAAGAGACTGCATCCCTTTTGCTAGGTCTCAGAGTTTATGAATTTCCTCATGATGTTGGTATTGGGTATTGAAGAGATGAGCTTCTGACTCACCCAGTGAATTCACCATCCTTGTAGGAATTGAATTGTAGGAATTGACTGAAGAGTTTGTGATATTGTAAGAAACATAGTTCTGTAATTCTATTTGGAGCAAGGTCTGGTCTGTGGAGCTTGATTATTGATATACTCAAGTCTCAAGAATGGCATTTTTTGGGTAAAAAAATGCTGGTTAGGCCATCTTGTAATATATAATATCAAAATATGACTTCACAGTACAAGAGCAGTTAAATTCATTTTGGGACAAAGCTATTCACTCTGTTAATACTTCAAAATTGTCGTTAACAAGTCATGATTTCTAAAGCAGTTTTAGTTGCTATTTAAGCTGTATTGAAGTCTTCAAGTTGTAGATAGTTCATCTCACTTCTGCACGGTAATGGGAACCTGACTACTGAAGTGTTTTTCTGTTTGTGTTCATTCTAAACGAATTTTACAAACATCATGTAGATACAGAAGATGAAAATCAGTTCTGAAATCTGCTAGTTGTACTAATTGGACTTAGATGGTATGTTATTTTAGCATAGGTGTATGGTGTTGTTTAATTTCCTTAAGGCTCCAGTAACGGAACTATTCTTAACTTTTGAAAGCAGGGTATACTCTGTAATAGCTCAGCACATGTCAGCCACCAAAAAATACGTGGCTTAGAGTGGACACTTCAAGCTCTGGCAGCAATTAAAGTTTCTCTCTTGTCATTAAATTTCTACATTTCTATGACTATAAAAGGAGACAGTAACTTATCTTCATTCTCCATTCTTAAATTGCTTTTGAATTAACTGTTGAGGAAAGCACAAGGCTGATTTTCATGGAGAATCTAAAAAAAAAGTATTTCTTTAGCAAAGAGAACTGACTCCAGTTACTCTGATATTCAGAGGGCAGGGAAACTTGTCCTTCTATTTATTTTCAATTAGATAAGTATTTTTTAAAAAAGCTTTTTTATTAGTCAAAATATTTAAAAAATATATATTTAAGTCAAGAATAAAGGGGTATTTTAATTCAAACTGCATAAAACATAATACTAGGTTAAAAATGGCATGAGCAAAATATTACTTTATACACTGGAAAAGCTTCAGAGATGTTCTGCTTTTTATATAATTTCCTCAAGCAAGTCTATAATTTGGCTGAGACTAGAGTGAAGGATTTTCTTTTCTTGTCTACTGCGTATAACTATCATCAAGCATTTTCTTCTAACTTCAAAAAAGGGGGAGGGTTACAAATTAAAACCTTGGTGGTGTTGGCAGAATGGCTTGTTAACCCATAAAACAGACAAGTCCATTAAGAAAATCATCTGTCCCATTTTCACTCTGTTTAAAATGTGTTTGGTCTATGTTACTTTTTCCAGTATTTTGTAAAATAAAGTGGGGACCAAAAATTTCCTGATGGAGAAAATAAGTTGCAGTATTTCTTAGAAAAAGGAAGTGAAGAAAAGAGGAAGTCAAGGAGGATGCAGAACTTCCAGAAACAAGAGAATTTGTCTTGAGTGTCAGGGTGCTCAAGGCAGGTAAGGAGGTGAGGTCAGAGTTGTTCTCGCAGGGGGAGCCACTTGCACAAGTGTGTAGGTGCAATGCCAATTGGTTTTAGGTTGTTGACTGGTGTTGCTACGTAGTTACTTAACTGAAATGTGTGTCCTCCCTTTAAAATTGCTAATCCCATGGCTTCTTTTCAGTTTCTTACCTATTGTTTTTGGAGGCATTTCATGCCTCAGTCACAGTTGTAAAATATGTTGTGCAATTTCAGATTCTGGATTTTTGTATAATAATAAGCTGTGTGTAAAAATGCCTTATCACTATCTTAGCAAAAATTTCATTTACCTTGAAGAACATCCCCTGTGTTTTCAAATCCTTATGGATAATCCCCTTTCATCTCATAAAGACTGAAAATTTTCAGCAGTCGTTTTGCTCTGAAGTCATATTAAGCTAATTGAAGATGTGTCTACTGATTTAAAGGGGAGAGCAATAAGACCTTTCAGCTTTTGTTCCAGATGCTGTTCCTGCATTGACTGTATTTGTGTTGCTCAGTTTTCTAACTTTCATTAGGCTCTTCCTCATTTTCTCCTGCACTAGTTACATTTTTTCTTCTTCTCTTTGCACTTCTGAACTTCGTTCTTTATCATGATGTTAGCCATATAGAAAAGTGTAATGTCAAAAAATACACAGACAAAATTCATATCACTTGCATAATGCATCAAAAAATGATTTTTAAAGGATAACACAGCTGAAGAACACTGCATGCATGCACATACCATAAAGAATGTGTGCAGCGTGCTTTTTGCCTTCTCCTTACCTTGGAATAGTGAGTTACAGGACAGCTGCAAGTTTGAGGTGGTTAGTATTACATTCGTAGAATTTTTTTTTGATTGCCTTTATTTTGCACCATATTTGCTAGGAAGAAGTATTGGTGGAGTTCATGATAGATATAGAGTCTCGTGTTTGCCTGTATGCCCTCAGAGGACCCACAGTGGTTCTAGTAACAACAGGAAAAGTAAAGAGGGGTTGACCACGTAGCATGAAGTTGAATCCCATAGGCCTCTGTATGCCTATACAGAGATTTGATGTCTTCTTACTGGCAGACTGTGTAATCAACCAGAATCCTTTTGCTGTAAAGGCTCATGCAAAGGCTTATAGAGAGAGGTGTCCACTGCTCAACCAGTTTATTGATTACTTTTGCCTGGGCAAAGCTATTAGGAGAGAGATGTATCTTAACTGTCCCCTCCCTGTGGTCCCTCACCACCCAAGTTCAGAGCTGGGTGTGTTATGTTGATGTCTGGTGACCATTGCTGTAGTAATGTTTGAAGCAAGGTAAACTGTTCATAAGCACTGAGAGTTTGCACAATGGCTGGCTTGAACAGTGTGAGTGTAACCTATTGTGGCTGCTTTAAGGGTCATAAGCAAAGAGAACAGCAACCTGCAATGACCTGAAAGTGCCTCTCTTGGCTATAAAGAGAGCCCATGGGGAATAGCTTCATGACACTAAGGCTAGCGTTTGCAAATACTTTCCTTCTTTCCTCCTTCATCTTCTTCCTGATGGTCAGTCATAAATAAATGTTTTATGTGAAATTGGGAAGTGTCCCAGTTTTTCATTTGGCAAACTGGAGAAGTGCAAGAATAGTCAACTTAAATTCTCTTGGAAAAACAACGTAGGCCAATAGCACTGAAGGGAGAAAGATTGCACGAGTTCATGAGTGGTCCCAGTTAGGTGGCTGACAGCAACTTGTTATTTTGTTTTTTCACTCCTAGTGAGAATGCCATCCTCTCTCTGCCACCACTGCCCCTTACCACTGGGTGTGTTATGCACACTTCCTCAAGGAAATGCACAAGAGATCTCTGTCAAACTGTCCTCCCCTTCCCATTTTCCATGTTTCCCTCAAAAATGAAGCGATTATTAACTCTTTATGTTTCCTTTTAAAAATTAGCATCCTATCCCCCAAATCTGTTTGTGTATATACACTGTGAGAAGCAGGCTTAAGTGATTGGTAGGTTTCATGTGGTCTTCTCTGCCTCTTAACCTGTGTTAAAATTCTTCAGTGTTGGGACATTTATGGTAGTCACAAAGTTTTTTTTAATTTGAAGGTTGAAAGAGCTGATTGAAAAGTTGATATATTAGATCGTATTATGCTGGGGGTGCCAACAGCCTTTATGGCTTCCCATGAGGAAGGAATACTTAAGTGATGACTAGTGTAAATGCTATGCACATTTTTAATGATTATGCTTCCTTTCTTCAGGCCTTGAGGTTGGAATTCTAGCCCACAGGCTCTCATTCTTTCTTCTTGTGCTACACACTTTATTATGAGCCACCAGAGGTGGAACACAAAAGTGTTTAAGAGAAAAATGAAGCATTGACTTGATCAGCGATTGAGAGACTGAAAATACGAATTTGGGAAAAAAAGTCCTTTTGCAGCTCTGTTCTTTCCTCTCCTCTCTCCTCTGTACAGAAAAAAAATGCTTGTTATACTTCTTTGTAGAAGAGATGGTGTATCAGTCTGTTCTGATCACTGTACCTGTTTGAAACAGGAATTCTTTGAGATGTCATCCACAAGTGCTTCATAGCCCATCATTTCCTCCAATCATGCTGAGAATTATGGTTGTGAGGAGAAACTGTGACAATGGGTTCTTTGCTATGCCCATGGCAGGGAAGATTGCAGCCTCCATGCTCCTCGTGAAGCCTCAGGCTAAATTCATCCCTGTGCATGTGGAGTCTGTTTGTTTCATTTTGCAAAGTAATTATTTCCTCCCATTTCATTTTTAGCTCTCTGTTTACAAATTCACAGACATATTGGAGAAGGATATTTCAGTTTTCCACATATGTATACACACACATTTGCTTACAGTCTTCAGTTTTCATTCTCTTTTTACATGAGATCTATTAGCTGTGAAGTGTGAATTAATATAGTTCATTGGAATAAATGTGAACTATATATACTCTGTGCAATGAGGTTTATCACTGTACTATCTGAATAGCTCCCAAACATTTTTTCATCTATACCGTGTTAAACAATATGAAATATTCGTAATATTGATGTTATGAAATCTGGCTGGAAAAAGAAATGATATGTGATAGATTAACTGAGGTTCTGTGGTGGTATATGTTTTAATATAATGCCACCAAAGTGGAAAAAAAAGTCTGGTTTTTTTATAATACACTTTTCTTTTTTTGCAGGTACTTCAACAGATGGGATTACAGCTACCAGCATTGTTAGTGTGTATTTTGTGTCACATTCTGATGTTTTATATACCTACAATTATACTTTCCTTTCCAGGAGTAATTGAAGTTGAAGGTTTACTGGGGCAGTATGCCTGTCAAGATGAGGCTCTGTCTTGGTAAGCCAGGGAAGATGGGTGGCATATCCTGTGGTCTGTGTGACTGTGATTGCCAATGTAGTAAGGAGCAATGACTGGGTTTAACGCACAGGGGTTTTATCCAAGACTCAAAGGCACATTCATTCTGGATGCATGTGTAATCAAAACCTTTCTTCATCTAACAGTATTTATAGGAAGGTTTTATTTCCATAATTGCAATTTCACTGTAGTTTGTAAACTATGATAAAGAGAATACATCATGAACACCAATTGTTTTAACGATCTGTATATCATAGTCATGTTGAGGGAGAGAGGTTTCAAGGTTAGTTGCATGGTAGTTGTCATGAGTCTGTGAAATTCTCATTTTGAATGACAGGTTTAATTTGCACTTTAACTCTAGCATTGTCTTTAACTTCATCATCCTCCTTCTTCCTAATAACTCCAGTCCTTCATTTTTCTTTGAAGACTATCATGATCTCTTTTTATAAAAAGAGATTTGGGGGGGGGGGAGGAGGAGGCACCTCATATATCCAAAAGACTCCTTTTATTTTCTCTAATAAGCTTTCTGCTTCACCTGGCTGTTCTGAATTACATATGAAATTTTAGTTCCTTATCAGTCAGTGTTTCAGAAGAATATGCCACAAATCTTGCAGAGAATTGTCTACATTAAGAGGAAAAAAAAGCTGTAATCTCTTAAATGTCTTGTTTTCATTTTCAATGACTATCTCTCCTGTTATGAGACAGGATAAGAAGTGCTCATTTTCTCTTCCATATAATATTAATTATTGCTAATGTCCAGGGCAAAGTGCTTTTCTACTCATCTTTTCTGTAAACATTTCTTCAGAGTTTCACTTCAGAAGGAAAGCCTTCATAGGCTACAATCATCTTTATTCCCTCTCATTTCTCTCTTGCTCTGTCCTTTGTCATTTCACGCTGTGCTCCAAGGCCATCAAACACAGCATCCCAGTGAATGGGAATATACCACTAATTTTCAAAATTACATTGTGCAATTTTTTTTTTGTTTTGTTTTCCTTATGCATTGGAACAGTCTGTATGTTTGTTCCTTGACAGCCACTGAATGGTCTTCAAGGAGGCCGAGCTGTCCACAGTGATGCTCTGGCCTTTCTTCCACAATTGATACACCAAACTTGCATGAATAATTCACAAGACTTCCTCTAATGTTCATTACCATATTCTTGTCAAAAATGACTTTCAGCTGTCATTGTGTTGTCCTTTCAACTAATTCAAGTTCTTCAGTTTCCTATATTTAGTTCCAAGTAAGTTGGAAGAATGGTAACTAACAGTACCACGCAATTTTAGAACCTTGGTTTGGGACTGTTTCACTGTCAACCTATTGCCATACAGAATATTGACCAGGTCTTTGTATGCGTTATATCCTAGCACAATGTTCCAAATCCTGTTTTCCAAAGAAACCAACCTCACAACTGATTGGTTTCCTTAATAGACTCTTTTACAGGACTTGTTAAAGTCTTTTTGAAAATCCAGATGAACTTTTAGTGGTTCCTATAATTTTAATTACATTTAAGCTAATACTTTTAATCTTTACTGGATATTTATCAGTAAAATTGAGATCAATAATTCCCCTGAAGACCTTTGATTATGAATTGAATGGTTGAGGAAAACATGAAAATCTTTCCAAGGAAATAATTCAAGGATTTAAAGTTCAGGTACATTATAAAAGATATTTAAAGGGAAAGCTATTTAAATGAATTAGATAAAGAGACTGGGCGTGAAAAATCCTCTCCCTTGTTGTGGCTCCAGGTGGCTGAGCAGCACCATTTGAAACTACATCAGGAACTGCTAGAGTTTAATTTGTTTCATGCCAAGGACCAAAGAAAGCAGTGAAATAAAATACTTATTGAAAACCATCTTAATCCCTTGAACTGCTTAGTTCGATCACAAGCAGACATTACAGAGCCACTCTGTCCCCGGCTTGCTACAGCGGGTAACAAAAGCAAGGGGAAGTGTGAACACAGCATTAGTCCCTCTGGTTTTGTTAATCCACTGTCAGACCTTATGTTATCCCAGAAGCAGAGGTGCAGCAGCCTGGCACGGAGCACAGGGAGAATGTCACAGGTAAAAAGCACAAAGCTGAGGACAGCACAGCCACATCTCCTGTGCTTCCTTTCTGCCTTCCTGTATGGTGAAGTGCTTCACTGTGCCTGTCTCCACGCCCTCCAACCACCTGAATCGATGGCAGGAGGAGGGGACTGGATTGGGTGATGTCCCAGAAACAGCCCGGTACTGACACCCAGCACTGGATCCTCCTCAGATCCAACCTGATGCAGCGCTGAGGAGAGCATGTGGGAACCCTCGGGGAGGCTGATGCAAACTCATACGGGAGCAGGAAACAATCTCCTGGGCTATAAACTTCCTTATTTTAGAAAGCACTAGATGAAATGTACTCTATTTAGGTTACACACACTCTTCACGCACACGGCCTGTGCTGGAGGAGCTCAGGGTTGGACAGCCAGTATATGCTGTGTCTTCTCACTCTGTTCTGCAAATTCCTCTCTCTTCTCTGTACAGAGTTGTAAGCAAGTTCTCTCATCCTGCTTTATATTATTTCTAGATCCTAATCTTAGTGACTGGTATTAAACAGGCTTGCAGTTTACAACATGAAACAGCAAAATACTTAACTTTCAGATGTGATGGGTGTATTTAGGATAGAAACCAGGAAACCTATGTTCATAATACCAAGACAGAGGCATCTGCCATCACCCTGAAAGTACAACCTTATTTCAAGAGGAGACGGGAGGAGATCCACCAGCTGATACCAGTTTTACCTGTAGAAGTAGATAGGGCAGAGGAAAAAAAATGATTGGAATTTTTTGTCATAGCCAAATTTTGTAGAGGAGGTGGGGATTTTCTGTTCAAGGCCTGTATTATTCAAGCAGAAGGGACCATCTGGTGTAAGATTCACACACAAACTGAGTGTTTTAATCAGCTGAGAGCAACGTACAACTCTAACATTTGGCCAGAGGGGCCAATGCCAGCCCATGCAATCAGGGCTGCTGACAGGCAGCCCCCAAGATGCAGCTGCGAACAGCTCTTGAGAAAATACATTTTTTTTCTTGCCCATTTAGTATTCCTCATTCTACTGTGAAGAAGGAACGAATGCAGGCTCTTAGGGTACAGGGGGGGCATCTCCATGCTATCTTTGCTGTCATGAAGAATTTAAGCTCCAGAGCGAACCAGTGGAGGTTGTGCAGTTTTGTGGGACGATGGCTGGCAGTAGAGACAGTCATGTCATACATTGTTTCCTTTCCTGAGACACAACAGCCTGTCTGTGTCATGCAGTTGCCAGACTGTCTCATATCTTTAAAACAGACAATTTCCTGTGCCTACTGGGAAAAGAAATATGAAAAGTTGTTCCTAATGAGCTAAACATTATGAGAAATAGGGACTTTGTGTAGGTGTAGATCTGAGCAGAGCATCATTTTGTCTTCTTCTCAGTCTGATCCCAGACATAATTCATTCATTTCTGTAGTTCTTTCTAATAGCAGTTTCTTGTTATGAGAAAATGAGACTGACAGTGTCTTGCTTGATTCCTTCTTATTTGCCTACGTTGTGCAAATGTAAAAAAAAAATTCCTACTGTTTTAATATATTCAGATTGTTTGGTGTAACAAAGGTTGTTTTTAATTTCTACTGAATACTGTTGCAGCAACAATTGCCGGTATCCTGATCAACTTAGTAATCCATTTCACATTTACAATGAAATGGGAAGAGGAAAACGAATGCATGCACATGAATAGTTTGACAAAATCTCCTGTAGGTTAATAGCTCATTTACCTTAAGTCATTCAAATTCAATTAATTTCTTAGCATAATGACAGGGTGGACCAACTTTTGATAAAACCTCCCTAATATGTAAACTGCATTTGTTGTTTTGTAGATAAACATATATCTATACGCTGAAGCATTCTCTTATCCATCAGGAAAGCAGAGTATTCACTAGTGTTCCCCTTTGAGCTTCCATCAAATGGACATATTAGGAGCTCATAGGGACTTTGTTTCCCCTTTTTTTTTGGCACAGGCAGTAAGTCTGCACGTTCTCTAAAACCTATAATATACCTTGAAAAGCCCCCAGAGATCCTTGTGCTTTATTGTTATCCCTGGAGCTGCTGCTGTGTTTCCTTACAGCCTCTCACTGGCACTCACAACACCCAGGAGAGAGGGACTCATTCTACAGCCAGCAGAGGCTTGATATATTTTTTTTTAGTAGTTCTGAGGAAGAACAGTGGCTGGCACATGTTATAAACTAGTGCCTCAGGCCTGCATTCCCTGCAAAAATCCCTAAACCACAAGTGTGGCTTGGTCCCAAATCTGCACAGTGGTGGGAAGGGTTTCACAGAGCCCCGCTTCCCTCTGCTCCAGCAATATCATTGCTATCTAAAGAGCTCAGTGCAGTAAGAAATCCACCAGTACAAGACTAAGTGCAGCTTTTCTTTGCAACTGTAGTCTAATCAATTCACATCTGAGGTCTGAGGGCTTCCCATTTTGCTTTTTCTTTTGACAGTGCTGAAGCTATGCTTTTTTTGTACACGCTATGCCTCCTCTTAGAAAGAAGGCAGATCCCACAGTAGTGCAGATTTTACATTGCTCATGAGGTCTGATTTGCTGCTCTGTGGTTACATCAAATGTAATTTGGTTTGGTGGATACTATTTTGGTGACTTTTCTTTTTTGGAATTCTGTAATCATACAGACGCAGCTTTTGATCTGCTTAGTATGTAATTAAGTCTATCTATTGCTGTCTTTTTCTACAGAATAAGCAAGTAAACAAACGAATGAAAATGTGCTGGGAAATAACTTTTTCTTCAGCTGAGTTATAAACCCTGAGAAAATCAACTGTAGAATTGAAGTGTTGATATAATGTTTATTCTATCACAATTAATCTCTTCTTAAAATCTTAATGTACAGAATATGCACCAATAGTTTAAGGAAAAATTAATTAATTAAAAATTGTGGGGCTTAATGACAAATACAGTAATTGTAGGTGTATAATTTTGTAAGGCTGTAGGGTTTTATGTTTAACAAGCAGCTATTTAATCTACATTGTTGTGGGTTTTTTAAAAAAAATACAATGTAATCACAAGGTTGCATATAAAAGTTAATCTTTAAAATGAGGAACCCATCTTAAGTTTCCCAGTTATTTTACTGTATTATTTGCCAATTGAAATTCATTAATCACAGTAGTACTCTTTAACTGACAGTATTATCCAGTTTCACCACTGTGCATGAAATACATCCCTCCTACCGGTTAAGCAGAAATAACTTTCTGTAACTTGAATATATGTATGCAGGCATAAAAAACCCTCTGAGAGTAGGAAATGAGAATAATTTAAATCTCAATCTTGGTCACGTTTTGTTTCTCTTTCCACGCCGCTCATGGATCACAAGCATGCTCTTGCAGGTGTCCAGTTACTGTGCCCTGTAGACTGATTCATATGACTCAGCCAGTGTGTCTGAGGCATCCACCCTATTGATGCAATTTCTCACATTTCAGCTGAAATTAAATAAGCACAGCTGCACCTTGTCCTTTAAATACTCTTAGAGCTGGTCTCTGTTCGTATTTTGTGTGAATGTAACTATTTAAGTTACGTTTGGGGTTTGTCCTGCATTTTTCTGAAGCAGTTGTGTTTTGACAGGAAAAGAAAAGGGGAAAAAAATGAAGTTTTAGAAGTTTTTAGGACAGGAAATGGAAAGTTTCCGTGAGAGAGAAGTCTTGATATGCAGTCTGTTTGCTTGGGGGGGAGGGGGAGCAACAAACCAGTAGTCAAATTCTTAGAGATTTTCTGAGATAATAGTGTGGCACACTGTGTCCAATAATGCAGGGAATGCCAGTACAAACTTCTAGTGTGGATCTTTGTATCACCAGATCTGATGGATATACCTATGTCCTGGTATACTCATGTACTTACATAGATTTCTTATACTGGAATATACTGCAGTACCACCACAGCACACCTCATAGATGTGTCTACACCCATACAGAGAATTTTATGGCATGCTGTATCAGGGCAGTTAAGTAGCTAGGTAATATCACCTGTGTTGCCAAATTTGCACAGGTAGTCTTTTTTAAAATACAGACAGAGCTCCAGTTAGAGCCAAATCCTATTCTTGTTGCCACTAGAGTAATCATCCCTGGGGATTACTTAGAAGGACTATTATTTATTTTATAGTACTGGTTTCAGATTTCATACTGAATGCCATTAATTCGAGTACTTGCAATCAAGAATCACAATGTATTTTCATAATCCTTTCTTTTACTCTCATTGTTCAGAGAAGGTCCCAAGGCTGCTGTAAAGAAAACATTCTGTCTTTCAACACCATCCTTCTTAATTTACCCCACAGTAACTTTTGCAAGGTAAGCTTTGGCTATGTAAAGAATAAAAGATTGCTCTTATCCTTGGCACCCTTTTCGATCCACAGCCCAAGACAGAAGATGACTGGTTTCCTCTATGGTCTAAAGCACTAGCATTTACACTGGATTTTGTATTTCATAGTTTTCTGTCAGGATAAACGTGGCAAAGTTATGCTGAATTTTCTTGGCTTGTTGTCTGTCCTTAAAATGGCAAATATATTAGAGAATAAACCATCCCTTAGATGAAAAAATTATCTTTTCAGTTCAGATTTTCTTGGAATCAATTTGTTGCACTATTTTTATATTGATAGAAAAAATTCCCATATATTAGCACACATGATACCTCATCTTTGTTTCTGACTCAGTCACATCAAAGAACACACATGACCTCAAATTCCTTATACTAGCCATCTCCCAGTTCCTCATCTCCTATGTTGTGCAGGTAGTAGTATTTTTAAAAACAGATGATGGGAACTCAGGAGGTGACTCAGATCTTTCACCTGTACTTCTGAAAAAAACCTGAATTGTTATTATCTGGAAACCCCTGGTGATTTTTAGTGGACACTGGTTTAGGAATACTCAGGGAAAGAAACAGTCTAACTGGTTTTGGGTTTCGGCTGAAGAACAGTTTGTTTCTATGTTAAATGAAGTGAAAACAAACAATATGCCATCTGACTAGCCTACCTGTGTACTTTACCAGGAGGTTTTCAGGTGTTCCCTCTGCCAGTTTACAACTTTTAAAATCCTGTATTACTAGTATACTTTTTTTGCCTATTTTTCTTCCCTGTCTAGGAATTATCTATTCCTCAAACCGAATTAGAATTAAAAAAAGGTGACTCTGTTTTGCACAGATTTTATCTGTCTGTCATTGGAATTAATTATCCTCTAATTTACAAAATCTTTAGTGTTTCCAGCATTCACAGTAAATCTGTTACTCAGAGGAAGAGGCCTCCATGTTATCTGTGAGGCTGATATTCTTGGGGGACAGGATAACATTGAGTAGTCTTAATATGCACCAGTGAGCTCTCATTACTAGAACAGATTGTGACTGAAAGGAATGCTTTAGCTGCTTTTGAAGTGCTTGGAAAGATGTTGTGCATTTTCTTTTAGATTACTTTTTTCTGCTTCAGTTTCTCAAAGGAAGAACATCCTGCAAAAAGATAAAAAATATTTAACAGCTGGAAAGGTGATGAAGTACAGATGCAAATATTTCATTAAAACAAAATATTTATTGCTGATTTGCAACTTTTAATATTGTTTTTACTTAGTATAAAACAAGCTTTTGTTGACAAGTCATTTTGAAAAGCATTGTGAGTATATAAATGACAGATTTGTGAAGAAGTATTCATGTGACTATCCGGTTATTCTGTTTGTTGCTTATTATTTATATTGAATGTGCACATACATCCCTACTCATAGCTCATGGCTGTGGTTTTCTGAGTGCAATGTAGACAGATAATAAAGAGATTTCCTTGTGTGAAACAACTTAGGATCTAAATCCACATGATTCTGCTCAACATGCAATTGGGAAATAGAAACACTATCATGGGAACTAACTGACCTGTCACATAGTGCGCAACCAGGATAGTTATGTAAGATTGAATGTCTGTCAAATAATTAAGAGAATAAACTGTATACATAAAAACAACTTCTCAAATAATTCTGAATAATGCAGATAATTTTCAGGCACCCTCCCCAAGCTAATTTAATCAGATACTGAGCAGTCTAGCAATAGCTAGCAGACACTATTTTTTAAAAAAACGAACTATTTTTGAGCAGTTAAGAAGAAAAGTGGGATACTTAAACACACTTTAAAACCACCAGGAAATGGGAAATCTGTAGAGAAAAATAAAAAAGAGCAGTAAAGAGTTAATAGGAAACTGCAAAAAGCATCCCAAGTAACAAGGACTCTGTCAAATATAGATTTAAGGTAAAAAAGAACAACAAAATAAATAATTGTGCTGCTTAAAAATAAAGATAGATTGGGTAGCAAGTAGCAGGGTGGCTAAGTAGTTGCTTTGTCTGTTTTTACAGGGGAGGCAGATGGAGATCTACTAAATCTGAGATTGTTTCCCCAGAGGCAGTAACAGGGAAGCTAGAAAATGTACAGGCATACAAAGATATCTGGTCATAAAATGTCAGATTGCCTTAGAGGAACCGAAACTCAAGACATGCACACAGCTGTGAATTTTAAATTGAGTAAAGAAATAAATGAAGTTTCAAAAGTCTTAAAAAAAATACTTGATCTAGAAAGAATTCTAAAGAACTTCTTTACTGGAAAAAAAACCAAACAGGCAACAAAGAAGGAACTGTGTGCCAGTGGGAAAAAACCTCTTATGAGAAAGTCTTCTGAAGTAATGTGAGAACATACCAAGAAAATCTTCATTTGATTAGGATTCAGGCATGGAAGATCATACTTCAGTCATCAAGAAGGATTTACTTCACCATATTTTATCCATGCATGACAGTAAGTCGTTAGATTTTTAGCTGTGTAGAAGTGGGTGGAAATTTTCAGGAAAAAAAAGGGCAAACACCTCTCAAGGTTTTCTTCACAGATGCCTGGTAAAAGGCTGTTACTGTCTTAGAAGGGGTAGAGTGCATAGCAAACACAGAAGGCTGCCCATATTCAGTTAAATTCAAGAGAACATGAGTTTAGAGAGTCTGGGCCAATTACCTTAGGAAAGAAGACATGTTGAGGCAATCACTTAGAAACACCTCCCATTACAAGAGGAGTTGGTGCTTAATGGATAAGAAATATTGAACTAACTCTGTGTGTAGTCACCGTTTCTACATCTTGTCTTCCAGTTTCTGAAGTCTTTTTTTACTGAAACATTTCTCACCAAGGCTAACATCGAATGGGTCACTGGAGAAGCCATTTGAAAAGGAGTATTGGAAAAACTTGGGTTTATTTCCACAAAGGGAGACTTGTGTAACGTGCCTTGGAAGTATTTATTCTTATTGTTATACTTTGCATTATTTGCCTTATGAGATCACCAAAAATGCAAAACAACATTTGGAGTTTGGAGCATTAGGACACTAATGTCATTATTTCGCACACACCACACACAACCCCCTCCCAACCCAATAAACCTCCAGGCCAATAATCCTGACTCAAATCCCCTGTGGTGCTTAAGCAGCTCGTTTTTGAAGTGGATGATAATAAAAAATTACCAAACCTTAATTCTCATAAACATACAACAGTCAAGTAAAGAAAGACTTCCTTAAAAATAAATAATTAGCCTTTCATACAAATAAAATGGATTTGTGTGGGGAACACAGCAGTTCCTTGTGTTCTGGATGAAATAGAGAAGTTACTTAAATTTCTTGCACTGTGTCCCTCACAGGGTGAATCACGTCTGTAAGGGTTACTTGAAGCCTCCCAGTGGTAACCTCTTCTCATAATCAGATGCAAAATGTCATCCAGCTTTAGTATTACTATTCAGTTTGGCTGGAGATGCTTCCAGCTCTTGGGATTTCCCTAGCTGATTTTGGGTTGTAAGCATCCTTAAGAGGTTTGCTTGCATGCACCAGTCTGCATGAAACTATACCTTTCACTGACAAACTCGCATCACACTAAATCTATTCTTAATGACAGATATTTTAAAAAACCAAAATGACCTAAGTTTATTTTGGTAGAGCCAAATTTGAAGTTCTGAATAAACTGAAGGTACAAAATGCAATTCTAATTCACATTCAGCATGTCTTCTCTTTCAACTTTACTCAGGATGGGATTCCACCTCTACTGGCCTTTTAAGTTGGCTCATGCAGCTTTTCAGTGGAAATGTAGCAAGTAGCAGCCTCTCCTTTCCACGAACTTCCTCTGAGTTTACAGAGCAGTTACCTCCTCCAAGGTCTTCCTGTTGCTCACACCACTTTTACTGCTGTTTTGATATTCAACTAGTAAGAATTACTAATTGTACAAGGTCTATAATTTAATAACTTCTTGCGTGGCTTCAGTGTTCTGTGGAGATGAAATGTGACACTTCGATAATACAGATCACAAAGCATTTAAAATTTTCCATCTTTCCCACCTATAACACCTTCTAGAGCACAGCATTTGACAGGGAGCTGGAGTCAAGGGTGTCAGGTTGCATAGTGCAAGATTTAACTGAAATGTTAAATAAAGATCTTTAAAGTTATGGGTTAAATGTTACTGTTTCTGATAAGAAGAACTATTTCAAAGAGAGTTCCAAGATACAATCTCACATAAAGTGTTCAAAACCATAATTATCTATCCACCATTATATCTCTCTGCAGGAGGCTGATGGTTAGCATTCACTAAAATATCATTTTTTAATGAAAAGTAATTCATGAGCTTACAGAACAGAAATGTATTTGTTCTGAAGAACGTTATAGGATTCACAGGCGTTCTTAAACATTTTCATCTCAACACAAAATGTGGTGCGTGGTCATTGTAGACCACCTTTCAATCTGAGATGGAATAACATCTCTATGGCAACTACAACAGCTGCTTATACAGAAAAATAATATTGTGTGAACATAATATTCTCAGTTCTTTACAATAGGATTTAGCAGTTGGATATAAAGAAAAAATTGCTGATTTTTTTTTCCCAGTCCTGATAAATATTTCGAGATCTCTGAATATAACTTGGAGACTGTCATTCTAAATTACAGCAAGTTTATCTTGAAAAGGATTAAAAATAGAAAAAACATAAAAATTCCTCTCTTCAGGCTAGCTGGATATTGCTAATGTCAATTACATGTGGATGTTTCTTTTTAAGATGATCTGATTGACCCCAAATGCTCCCATCCTGTGTCTTTTGTTTATAAACTGAGCTACTGAAAGGGTTGTGTACACTCCTTATTTCTCTACTATTGGCCCAAAGTTTCCAGTTCAGTAGTTGTTTCTTCCTACTGTGTCATCTATTCCGCCAACAGAGATTCAGACAAACTCATAATTTCTAGGGGAAAAAAAGAAATGTGTCCTGTTTTCAGCTTCTCTTTCTGTAGCACAAATCAGCAAATCTTTCAAAAACACTTAGTTGATGCTTTAGAGTTCAAAATTTTTTCTCGGCAAAAAGTTCATGGTAGGTAAAGTGCCAGAAGAAGGGCTATATTCATGTTTTCACAGGATGATTAGTTCAACCTCTGGTTATTTCCTGTCCTGAATTATAAAAGAACTTATTGAACATAAAACTCTAAACAAGGTATGATGCAATATTTAATAGTATTAAGAACTGCTCTTCTCCAAAAGATGAAATTAAAATACAGCAAGGTTTTCTCCAATTTTAGATGCTTTTGTTGTCCTTTTTGCAGACAAACAACAAATTGACTACCACGGGATTTCCCCTGTTTGCATCATGCTCTACAGGAGGGACATTTGAATTATAAAACTGATACTATAAAAATATTTATACTTAAATTTGTATTGATTTTAATGTTTCTGTCATTTAGAATATTATTATTTTTTTCTATTAAAAACACTTACTAAAACTTATGTTTTCTAGTATAGTGATTATGTTTAAGACGTGGATTTGTACTGTATACAGAACAGAACTGACTGGTAATGCTTAGTGTTTTGCACTGCTTGCAGGTGGGCTCGCAAAGCCAAAAGCTTGGAAATCTTACCAGTGGTTTGTTTAAATTTAGGAAACAAAGACAACCCCCCGCTGACCAGAAACTGAAGTGGGACAAAAAAAGCAGGTGGCAGTGTTCCAGCTTCTGGGACACGGCTGTGGTACTTCTGGCACGGGAATTCCCAGAGAAATCGGAAAATACTGAGGTAACCGCCATCGGCCGCCTCTGGGTTTGCTCAGGGAAAATAAATACGCCGTGCAGGAGGAGGCTGCTCCCCGCGGCAGCCAGTTTCGTCCCTCTGCCCTGGGCCCCTCACTACAAGAAGGAATTTTGAGGTGCTGGACTACGTCCAGAAAAGGGCAACGAAGATGGTGAAGGGGCTGGAGAACGAGTCTTACAAGGAACAGCTGAGGGAACTGGGGTTGTTTAGCCTAGAGAGACTTTCTCTCTACAATTGTCTGAAAGGAGGTTGTAGCGAGGTGGATGTTGGTCTCTTCTCCCATGTGACAGGTGATGGGACGAGAGGAAAAGGCTACATGTTGCGCCAGGGGAGGTTCAGACTAGACATTAGGAAAAATTCCTTCACCAAAAGGCTGGTCAGGCACTGGCACAGCTGCCCAGGGAGGTAATAGAGTCACCATCCCTGGAGGTGTTTAAAAGACGGGCAGATGAGGCGCTCCGGTTTAGTAGTGGATGGGTTGGACTCGATTCCCAGGTTCTTTTCCAACAAAGCGATTCTATGATTCCCGAGGCCCCGCTGCACTGGGGCGGGAGGCGGGGGTAGCGCTCGCAACTTGGGGCTCTCCAGCCCTCGGCGGAGCCACCCAAACGCTGCGCCCGGTCTCTCGGGCGGAGACGGAGCCGGGGCCGCCCGCGCTAAGCCCGTTCCGTGGTGCTGCAACCGGTAGCGGTGCGGGACCAGTCCTTCCCGTCAGCCAGGGCGGCGCGGCCACAGGTGCCGGCGAAACCCCGCCGCCGGTGCGGACACGCCGGCTCCGCCTCCGCGGGCGCGGCCCCGGCCCCACCTGAGCCACCAAGGCGGGGCGGCGGTGCCCGGGGGGGGGGGGGGGGGTGTCGGGCGCATGCGCCTGGGCGGCGGCAGAGGGGGAGCCGCCGGGGTCCGATAGACTTGGGGCGCGCTCGCTTCGGTCCGGCCGGAGAGGGGCTGTAGCCCTCCCCTTCCTCTCGCCGGCAGCCGAGGTGAGGTGAGGTGAGGGGCGGGCGGTGTCCCGCGGCTCGGCAGGTGTCGGCGGGGACCTTGCTCAATGTCACGGCGAGGAGGAGTTGGGGTGAGCGCTCTGCGCGCCGGGGATGCTCAGCCGGGGTGCGGGCAGAGCCGGAGTCCCGGGTGGGGCTCGCCCGCTTACCGCCGCCGGGCAAACTTTGCGGGCGGCGGGGAGCGGTGCGGTGAGGAGTGGCCGCTGCAGGCGCGGAAGGGGGCGAGCGGCGGGGAGCGGCGCGGATGTCCCCGGGGCGCTCACCCGGGCGGAGTGGAGCGGGTTCACCGGAGGCTCTCACAGCGTTGTGTTTGTTTCCACGCGCCTTAAATAGGTCAGGGTCTCCGCCTGCTCATGAGGTTGTTGTAGCGGCTTTCCGTATCGTGGAAAGGTTCAGGGCTTCTTTCCTGGGCTCCCGGGCTGGACGGAGTCGTTTACTTTGCAGACCGAGCGACTTTCTGAAAAACAGTTGTATGGGCGTAGGTCGGCTTGCTTGTTTTATAAATCACGACGATTTTGGGAAAGATAGATTTCTTCAGGAAATGAGGAATTAACCTACATGACGGGGTCATCCTTGATGAGCTAATTACCCGTGTTAAGCGTAAGCACTTGGCTTCCCAAGCTCCTTCTTGAGGAGCCGTCGGCGGTGCTGGTATTCAACTCCAGGTCCTGGTGACACTATGTTTCGAAGTATGTAAGGGAGAGGTAGGTGCAAAGCTGTGTTTTCGCAGAGAACAGACACAAAATTTCCTTGTTTCCGCGAACTGTCTGGATATTCATGCACGTGTGAATGTGTATGTTTGTTTTTTCTAGGCTTTTGACTCGTAAACAAACTAAGGAACTCTCTTCATGGTTTTTAAATCTTCTGGGCACTGGGTCTTTATTATTAAACTTGAATGGAATGTAAACGGAAAAGTTAGAAAAGTGTGGCACCGTGACGACTCAAAAGCTTAACTAAGTCTTCAAAGCAGACATTTAACTGCAGCTAACTACTACTTGCGGGAGGAGGGAGATGATAGTTTTTCCCATCCTCTTTGCTGCTACTTCAGTGATGTCTTTCACAAAATATAAAACTGAGGTGCAAAGTAAGTCCTATCTTACTGTCAAGAACCTGTAAGTTTTCTTATCTGAATAAAATGTAACATGAAATAGTAGTGTAAAAACATGTTGATGAGGGTGCGTATGTGTAATTGCAACAGATATAGATTAAGTATTGCTACTGCAGGTAGCTACAGAGGTAACGGTAAGACACTTGGTGAGACAGGGTGGTGAAGGCAGGAAGACGTGAGCTTCACAGCTTTGCAGCATTATGCTCACCCGTGGATGCAACTGCCCCCTGCCCTGTTACTTCAGTTTGGAAAAGGAGAAAAAGTTGTTTCTTTTCACAGTCTATAGCTGACACTAGATGGGTTTGAATGTATTATGCTGCTTCTCCTTTCCTGAATAAGTAATCTTGCTACTTCTTCCAGCTGACCAGGTCAGTGGACAGCTTAGACAGAGGGATGAGGGATGTGTTTTATTCTCCTTTCTTCTTTTTGGCTGCTAAGCTGTTCCTCCATGGCTGCAAACTTTTCCTAGTATTCGGCCTCCTGAGATGGATTTTCTATACCTTATACATTTTCCAGTGAGCAGAGATTGATGTGATTGTATGAACCCTGAAAGTAGAAGAGAAACTGAGAGTTTTGAAATTGATCACATCACTAATTTCTTTCTCTGTTGTTTGATTAAATAATCTATAAGGTAGTAAGAAATAGGAAAGAAAACAATCCTCTTATGTGATATCTTCACTAAGTTACCAAGTTCCTTTGTTTTTTCCTGGGTTGGTGATATAATGGATGCTTTGTTAAAGTCATTAACAAAAACTAGCTGGTATCAAGAGATGATGCTGTCTTGCCTCTTTCCATACTAGTGGGAGCTGTCCATCACCCCTGTGCTCCATCTGCTCTGCACACTCCCACCAGGATGAATGTCCTCACGCCAGCATCAGTCTTTCGTAACCAGTTTTTCTCAACTGCATTTTTTTCTTCTCTTTTGAATTTTTTCAGCTAAGTTTTAATTGAGAGGATGTCTTCCTATTGGAGTACAGTTTCTTGGGGACAAGGCCATATAAAAGTATGAGAAAGCCTTGTGGAAGATAATCTTTTGGGGGAGCATAGGCTTGTTAGTTAATTAGCTCTGGAAGTCCTTGGCTTTCAAAGAGCAATGAGGATTGCTGCATAAAAACATAATAGACACTTAACCTTTGTTGAAGTCTTTGCTTTTCAGATTATCACAAGGGACTGCGGTTTGAGAACATTTGCTTTATAAATTTGAGAATGTATGAAATGAGGCATTAGTGTTATTTTAAAAATGAACATATGGTACAGCTGTGGTAATCTAAAGTCCTGAATCATTCATCAGACTGTGTTGGAATGTAACAGAGCATGGATCTGGAGTGCAAGGTTCTCTCTAGTTTAGTGAAATAAGCTGCAAAGCTCAGGTCACCTGTAGTTACTGTGAAGAAAAGATGACTTTGCAGTCTGAAAGCTTACTTTCTGAAATTCTGCCGTCAATTTGTTATATGCTTAAAAAATACTGAAATTCCTTGAATGCCAACTTGTAGCAGATAAATATTTTAGTCCTGTTAACTTTTATGTTTCATTCAGAAAATTGTACTAGTTAATATGTTACCCATCGAGATACAAGCATGAATATCTTATCGGATATGATCCTGAATTACCTCTGATGCAGCAAAGGTAGAGGTAGGTGTTAAATGCCGTAATATCCCAGTTAATAGAAGGGGAATTTACACAGATCCATAGACTGCACTTGCATCTTTTATCCTCAAGCTGACGAATGCACAGAGAGTTGAAGGAATTACAGGAACTTCTCTCTCCTGTATGACCATATTATCCCTCTAGCTGCATAGGTTGATAGATTTTCATCAGATACTCTGCTTGCCTAACTTTACAGATGCAGTTCAAATGTTGGTTGAAGGGCTATTTTCTATTGTTGTTTTTCCCACAAGTCCAAAATATACAGGTTCTCTTCTGAGGCAATTTTTTAATTTTTACTGCAGCTTCACAGAGCATACATGTTCTTACTATAGGAAGTTCAGGTTTTATTATTTAACAAATGACATTTTTAAAACAAAACAGCTAAATCTGTGTCCTAAGGATTTCTACAAATGTTTTTCATAAAATTAATCTGGTTTCTGATTTTATGTAATGTACAGAGCAAACTGGGGAATTACGACAAAAATTGGATATGCACAGTGCAAGTCATTTGATGTCATTCTGTGTTACTGGAGAAAGTGCTGCAAAACAGCTACTGTTCTAATACATTCAAGGGAAGCATATATTATTAAGTAAGCATTGCTTAATTCATGGCATCAATAGCATATTGGTAAAAATAACGAAGTACTTGCTAATTTGTTTTGCTATAATGTAGCTTTTAATGACTGGAGGTCAGGGCCTTAGTCTGCCAAAAAGAAAGGCTTATTTTTTGTTATGTGCTGCAATACATGTCCTACATTTCATGAAGTTGAGCTAATATTTATGCCTGTTAACTGCCACTTTATTGTGTTTCCTTTCTAGATTAGTGTTTTTATCAGATTGTCTGCAGTAATTATTTTGAAACTCTCAAATATAAAACATAAAATCTTACCACTTACGTTGTACATTCTGCATACAACTGTGATTTTTCTTATGTATGAGCGAAAGCCAACATTGCTTTCTATAAACATATTCATTGACATGTTAAAAATTCATTAGAGAACCTGAGCTGCCAAGACTTGTAAAAATAGAAGCCTTGTAAACCAATCTAACTATATCAGTGCAGTTCCAGTCCTTCACTTATCAATATCAGTACCTTACCAGTTTGTTGTTGTTGAACTGCCAGACAGATCTTGTAATGACAGGTGGTGCTAATACACATCTAGATATGTTAAAACCGTGCTCTTTACATTATTGACGATTATTTGGATATGTATGCATTAGGCTGTTATGAGAACATTGCTAATAATTAATTCCTCAATTAAATTATCCAATAACATTTTGTTTATTGATGACAATGTTTTGGTGTTAAATATTTATAATAAGGAATTTAAGAGCAGGTTTAGCTAAACATGAGTACAAGTAGATGCTTTAAACACTTAAGATCCTTTTCGCCTCATGTTATATACAGAAATTCTTGTCAATTACCTGATCTTCTCTGTATTTGCTTCATAGATTTTAAACCATTGTGCATCTTCTTTGAACACAGACTGCATAAATAGGGTTCATTTTATGGATAGGTGAAATGCATATTTGCTGTTGCAGAATGCAGGGTCTGCATAATTATGCATCTTGGTTCACAGATTTCTAGATCGTTTCCTAGTGATTTTGCTGCCTGATGGAATGATGGGTTGTGATATTGGTAAAATGCTGTGATTCTGCAATATACTGAACAGCGTTTAATTAATCTTGGCTTTCCATTGTCAAACTGTTTGGTGCAGACATATTAGTGCTGAAAGCTTAGAGGACTGGGGCACACCTGCAACTAAGTTGTTCAGTCTGCATGGGAAGCAGGGTAACCTTGTCTCCTGCAGCACACAATCATACTGAGAGATGTCTCACAAAGTCTACTCTTGCAAACAAAGCTCAAAGCCAGTTCACTCTGTGAAACCATTCACCCCATTACTTGCATCTGTGTGGCAGGGAAGAAGACTAAGGTAAGTCTTGTGTATAAAGGAAGATTATGTAATCCCTTACTATAGGCACTGAAAAACAATTCTGTACCTGACTGAAGTGATGGTGAATCTTTGACTTAGAACTACAAATGCATGTAAAATGGGACATAGGATTAAGATCAGAAGAGTGAAATAAAATTCACTGAGGTGAAACTTGAATTATATTGTGACATTCAAACATACTATTTTTTGGTTTTAATGTGCTGTGGTATTCTTATGGTCTGTGAGGCTTTTGGTGTAGTGTGGTAGCCAAAATGTTGCCATTCTACAACCAATGTCTTCTCGTGCTGAGTGGTTGATAATCAATGTGATATTTCTTTTATGTAACTTGGTTTACAATTTACAGAGTTTATTTGTGTTTATCATATTTTTTAGTTTGCAAAACATGCTTGCTTTCCTAAGCTAGGGAAAAAAGTTTTGAGCATAAAACTAATTATAAAGATGTATCCCCCAGAAGATGAGTTTGGGTAAGATATTAAGTCAACATTCTCAAATTTCTTAGTCTGCCTTGTACAGCAAGACTTCCAAAGAAGGTATAGGTACCTCCTAATGGAATTTTATATAATGGAAATGCTAGTACGAGCTAGCAAAGGAGTACCTGGTCTCAGCAAAGGAGTACCTGGTCTCTATCTTTGCATGACTCTGTATGGCAAAAAAAAAAAAATTGCATGAACTTCTCTTTTTTGACCACCTGCTGATAAAAGGTTTTGAATCTTTGACTTGGAATTGCAAATACATATAAGGGCCTAAATGCACTTTCTTTTAAACTGAGATTGTTTAATACTAATGAAGAAACTTCCTCATAAATCAGTGCCAAAGAGTTATGGGAAAAGATTCTGCCTTTGTCCATTTCTGCAGTCTGTTATCTGCAATTCAGGTGCATTCTCTGCCAGACAGCTGTGTATTTGGTAGATTGTGGGGCCTGTGCATAGTCAATACCGTGTTTGATGCTTAACATAGTCCCTTGTTAATCAGAGAAACAAGAATAGCCATATTATAGACATCAAATAGCATTAAGACACCTTAAAAGTTGTAAATGTAATGATTTGAAAGTAAGGAAATGCTTGAAAATGTTGTCTATACAACCTTAACTGAGCCTGTTGGTATGTATAATCATGAGTAATTTGGGGGATTTTTATAAAGTACAGACTTTGTGCTTGCTTACTGACAAATGACTTCTTGGATCTCTTGGTCCATGGATTGCTATTTGAACATTGCTCTGAAAATGTGGGCTTTTCACATGGTGCTCAGCCTATAGTAGCTGTGTGCTTCACAAACAGTAAAATTAAAAGTTAATCTTTGCAACACATCTGTGACATAAGTAAATGGCCTGACTTAGGAGGCAGTTGCAACACAGAATCTTTAGTAGTGTTAGATGCTCAGTTTGAGAGTTGTGGGGACTGGTACATCAGCACCTGGAATGATGTGTGCATTCTCAGCAGAGCTTCTGTTGGCTTGAATTGCAGAATGAACATTCAGCACTTTTATAGAGCTTGCAGTTGTCAAGTTGGGCTCCCAGAAAAGATGTGCACAAGTAGTGATTGTGGAAGGATTGATTTAAGCAACTTGTCTGGCATTACTAGCAGCTCTGTAGTAGAGACCCATCTACAGACAAATTCTGCACTGCAGTATTCAAGTGCCTTAACCTTGAGAAAATCTTTTTCAGTCTCCTGCTTTTCTTCCAACTTCTACAACAAATGTGGTGTTTTTTTGCAGGAGGTAGCTGTTCTTATGGCTTACGTTGTTTTGTCTTGATTCCTCTGCAGTCTGTGAGGAGAGGGGAAATGTGATAATTTAAAGATTTTTTTTTAAAACAAGCTATACAATTTGTAAATTTTGTCCTAAGAAACCATGGTAAACCTTGAATTCTTCATCAGTGCATTTCAAAATATTTTTATCTAGAGTGTGGCTTCTGGAGCTTTTGAAATTATTGAGGAAACAAGGAAATTGACTTCATACTACTGTGTGGAGTAGCATTAGAGGCTTGATGTGCTTTGTTTGAGTTGCACTGGTATTTGCTTGGGTACCATCAAATCCCAGTCTGGAGCGCTTCAGCACAGTCTTTAACTCAGGTGACATTGGAAGCAGTGGAACCTTATTTTGGGCAGCCAAAATGAAGCTATGACATTCCTAGAACCATAGGTATTGTTGAAGAATCTGAAGTACTCAACATATGGACAGGGATATTTGGTGCTATTGCCTTATACTAGATAGAATTCAGCTGCTGAAAATTAGTACATGTTATCTGCAAATGTATGAAATATGAAACTGGAAATTGCTTCTCTTAGGAGGATTGGGTCTGCTGTAGCTTTACTGATCTACACTTGGATAAGACTGTATCCACTGTACTCAGGACCCCTTTTCTACTGCAGACAGTGACAGATGCTCTGAAGCAAGTGATATTTCTGAAAGATTAGACAAGAGCCACCTCTACTGCTGTTTTCTTTCTGTTTCAAACAGGTTTGAGAAAACATTTCAAGTCAAATTCTACTCTCTTTCCTTGACCTGTGGGTTAGCCTCACCAACTGAGGAATGCTACAAAAATAGCTTAAGAAACCAGACAATGGAGCTTTACAAACTTCAGGCATCTTGGAAAGTCACATTGATGAGAAGAAATAACAAATGTTGACAGAACTGATGTCAAAACATGATTATATTGTCGATTTCATAATTTGGTTATATTGTCAACTATGTTGCAATGCCATATGTTAACTCTGTAAATTTGATGAGTCTCAGTTGTCCTCTTCATAATTACGATTTATGATGTAACTCAAATAGGAAGGGGAAGAAGAAAGCGAGAGGTAGACAAAAGAGGAATGCTGTGATGCTTGTTTTCAACTCTTTCAGTGCATTTGTGTTAGTCAATATTTATGCATAAACTTGGTGGCAGTTTGTTGTTGAAGTTTCAAAGAGCTGGAAATATCTCTGCCCTTGAAGAAAACCCTTGGATCTCTCAAACGTGTTATTTGTAGCACTCAAACTTTTGACCTTGCTTCTGTAACTGTAAATAAGTATATTGAATAAGTTCCTGTATAGTAGTTTTTGTAAGAAACTATTTGAACTTTCTTCTCCATACCTAAAGTGGACATTTAGATATTGAGCAAGGATAGGAAAACTTCCTTCTTGTTCAGAGATGATGTGTACTAATCTGATTTGGTACATATGTTGTGTGCTTGGGTTTTTTGTTTGTTTGTTTGTGTTTGGTTGGTTGCTTTGTTTGTGTTTTTTTTTAAAAGTACATGCTGATGTTAAACCCCAGATGAATGACACAGAATGGTGGCAAGGAATCTGCAGCTGACAGGAGTGTGTGGGGTTTGTAATCTCTTCATGCAGCACCACGGCTGCTTCCTACCTCATGCTGTATGCAGTTGTGTGGTTGTAGTAACTATGGGAACTGTCATGGGGAGTTAGGAGTCAACAGCATATTTCGTGCTGAGCGTGGGGGTCTTGGTAGTATTGCTTTTGTACGCTACTACTGTATAAATACGTTTGTATTAGCATGACCTTTTACATGGAATGGCTTTTGTTTTTACAGAGCTCGAGATCCCATTTTGTGTTACACTGCATCAAAGTTTTGAATGTTTCTGAGCATGTATTTTTGGCTAAATAATTTTTTTTAATCTGTTCCTATCATTTATTGTTATGTTGCTACTGTCATGTTGCTTCTTCCATCTTATGAGATCCCTCAAATTCCTTTAGTGTCAATGACTTTGCAAAAAATAGACATTTTAAAATTGCTTGTAAGACTGAAGGTAGCTGACATTGGGCCACAGAAGTATTTTATGTTGTTTAAGAGGATCATTTCATCTTGCATTTCTGAACGGGCTAGTTCTCAGAAGTGGGCATTAGTGATTTTTTTTAAGCATTTCCAGAATCTCTCTAGAATGCTGATTTCTAGGATTTGTGGTTTATGTTTTTCCAAAAAGTCATAGGCAGAACTTAATTCGCTTATCAGGGTACTGCTGAATGCTTCTTAGAGTTAGAAGATAGTGTAAAGATGAAAAATTTCCTTGAGATTGCTTGGGATATTTCAGGTTTGAAGGTCATGGGGGAGCAAGCTGTGGCTTTATGGGGCTGACTGCAGGCAGCTCTGCCTGACCCCTGCTGCTTGTCTGTGCTGCTCCTGGTCATCCTCCACACCTGCCGCTTTGTTGCCTTTAGGCAGCTTAATGCCTTGTTCTTTGGCCTTCCTTCAGTAATTGTATTTCTTGGCTTTTTCTTATTTCTTGACCCCTGCATTGGCTTGATGAGCTTAGTTGGCCTAGTTGTGTACCTAATACATGTCCACCTTCCTAATTGCAGTCTGACACTACAGATTGCAAGAGTGGCCAGCAACTTGCTGGGATACCCAAGTAAAACATGCATATTGAGTTTGATGCTGCCTCATTTTTAATTAGAATGTTTTTGAGCCCCTTTTCCACCCAGTCAAGCCTGAAATAAAAGTATTTTTAAAAAAATTCACATACCCTTTATTTTGCCTTCAATAGCATAGAAGAGGAATCCTCTTTATTTATACAGCTTAGTAGTCAAACCTGTGAATACATTCAAAGTGGAAAACATTGCTTGTTGTAAGGTATTTGGTGGGAAACCAGTGTTATAACACTGCCATATAAGCACTTGACTATTACTTGCAGTTGCATATTATTAGAACTGATTGAGTATGTATATTTTAAAATGTATTTTGTTAATAATTACTCTGAGATTAATTTTTTTTATTTGTTGAATTGGTCCAGTAGCTACAATTATCAAGTCACTAAGAAGAAGGTGAAGAAGGAATAAAAATAAAACATGTATCCGTATCTTTAAAAATCTTTTAGAGAAAAAGTTCTTGGATTTAGAGGATCAGCCTCTTGCTGTATTTCTGCATGACCCTGGTATATTTGGTTTCTTATCCACTAATGAGTGCTCTAGGTATCACAGTAATACTATTGATACTTAAAAGCCCTCTTGGATTGTGAAGTAGATATATATTTCAGTTAATATGTTTGCATCAGATTTACTTCTAACCCTTCAATGATCTTTTACTAAATAATTGCATTTTCTGAGAAATCTGGTATCAGGAAATAGATTTTTTTTTTCTTGAGTGAGCAGAGGAATCCTATAAATAGCCCGAAGTGCTCACACTTAAGTTTAACTGCTAGATTTAGGTGCATTTGACTAATGCTTTGCTTTAGTGCATGTAGAGATTTCTTGGGTTGTCATTCTGTCTTCATAAGCATAGGAGCTTGCTCTAATTGGAAAAAAAATGGACTAAGTTCAAAGATTGTACACAAGGCTGCACTGCAACACCTGTGTGCAAGGCAGAGTTAAATCTGTTACTGAAAAAAAAGAAAAAAAAAAAGGCTGACTCAGGCTTTCACAGGGCTTCCATACTAGAAGATTAAATATTGGTGTTTCAGATAGCAGTACCCATCTGCTAGAAGAAAATACTTATCTACTTGAAATGTCTTTTAATATTTTACAATATTTTATACAAAGTATGCTCAATTTTAGAGCTCTCTGATATACAACAATGCAAAATTATATGTTTAACTGACCCTTTAATTAGCTCTCATTCTGTCACACATGATTCATAGCTCCATGTCTTCTATGTAAAAATGATATATGACTTAACAAGTGGAAAGCTAGGATGGGTTCACACCTCTAGTTGTTCAATGGGTTCCCCTAGCTAGGTGACTGGTGTGTTGGAGGAGAGGAAAGCAGCCATAAGCATCTTCTCATTTATTATGGCAAGGATTTAAAAATCTGTGTTGCTGTGACTTATGATTGTTTGCTTCCTTGGCGCATATAGAATTCATTGGAGCAAGGAGGGAGCCCAAAAAATAGCAGTAAAGTAATGCAGATGTAATCTTTCTTGCTCAAACTTAGTTTAATATAGCTGTTCCACATACTTGGAATCTAGCTCTAACTTTTTCTTGATACTGGAGAAAAAGTATTCCAGCATGATTTAATTCCAATAATGGAGTGGAAAACCCTTATCAGGCCAACTGTTCTTATTAGCTAAGGGGTTTGGGTTGATTACTTTGGCTATTAAATAACTTTTTGAAGGAAAAGGTAATTGTTTGCTATGTTTCTCTTACACATAAATTTTGTCTAATTATGTTTCTGCTAGATTCTGAATATTTGGCTTTGTGTCATCTTTGATATGGTGGTTCTGATTCTTAACTACAATACTGAAAACGCAAATTAGTTGATTCTGAATTCTTAATAGTTTAAGTGGTCTAAGTATGTATTCTTGAGCGGACAGGGGGGAAAAACAGGGATAACAGAAGTGAAGCTGCCTTCAGCATTGTTTTGATCTCCAAAAATCATTTGGTTTCTATTTGGGGCAGCTGCTTTTAGTAATCACAGGGAGGAGCCATCTGAAGTACAGGAGTGGAATGAGAGGTCCTTTTTATGTTGGTGTGCACCTACACAGTTTAAGTTCAAGAATTACCACCTTCTGTGAAGAGTGCTGTAACATTGCAGGTGTACCTGTTTCTGGCATCTGTGTGGGTCGCAATCATGTATTTAACTCTACATCTGTGTGATCTATAGGCATTTCCTATGTAATCCAGGAAGTGTCTATTCCTTATGTAGTCTGTAGTCCTATCTCTATGGAGCCACGAAGGCTAGAGCCTTTGCTGGCCCACATCTGAGAGTTGTGATCTGTCTTGAGAGATCTGTAAGTCCATCCTTTGCCCCACTGTCCTGGGAAGTTTGGACTTACCACTATTAATCTTTTCAGAACAGTGTGGTACCTCTGCAGTTTGTGTGATCTGCAGTTTGTGTATACATGAACTACTGAATTTATGAGTGAAGACTGTTACCTGCTGCCATGGTGGGAGATAGAGTATCTGACATATTTTTGGGGTTTCACAGAGCGTAATGTTTTGCTGTTGCCAGATGTTTATTCATTAATTAAATATTTAAGTATTAGCAGAATTTACAAGTTCTTCCTTCAAATTTGATCACTTTCTCATATTCGTAAATATTTGTTCAGTATTTGTGGACTTTACAACCTGTTTTGGAACCAGCAGATTTTGGGACAGCTGGTTCAGGAATATTTTAGGTATGTGGCAAAAAAAATAACAACATTCTCTCTCTTCCAGGTGTCCTCCAAGTACTAGCAGTTGGTTTAATTTTGCAAGTGGGCTGTGTGATCATTGTTGTACTTTTATTCTAGGCCTCTGGGCATTTTATTCTGGTCATACTTTTAAATATGAATAGAAGAGAAACTGTGACTTGTCCTTTTACTGTTGCAATTTGTGGTTACTTCATGATTGCAGTTAAGGTAACAGAAATACAGTATTCAAAGAACTATGCAACATTCTGATGTTGTGGCAGAGCTTGCTAAATTGGTGAAAAGCAAAGGCTACGGCTGTTGGAAAGGCCCTCTTCAACTCTGTTGGTGATGTGTTAGCTTATAATTCCAGAATTACAGAAGCTTTTCCAGCAGTTCTGAGGTTGTTACAATTTCTGGGAAATCTCAAACAAGCTGTAATTTCTGCTAGACCTTTCAAGGAGGCTGTTTTGTAATATATTATAGGGATCTTGGATAAACTACAAGGAACATGAGAAGAGCCATTTCCAGAGTAGACTAAGGAGCATACGTGTCATTCCCTGAAAAATCCTGGAAGTACTTGCTGCCAGCATAACACATTTCATAGTGTGTTCCTCCTCATACCCTGTGTGCTGCTATATAAGATGATCTGCCTCAGTTCTCTCAAATGTGGATGGAGGCTTCTTAAAGGTTTATGCATCAGGCTTGTGTCCCTGTTGTAAACCAGAATTTTGGCAATAGTGATTGTTCCTGATTCTCTGTGTGTGTGTGTTACCTTGCTCATCACTATGAGGTAGGCTGAGGTTACCTGCTGAGAGCACCTCTGCATGTGAAATGTGGATACAATAAGAAATTGGACTTTGTCTTTCTAGTTTAGGAAACTAGGAAAGATTTTTAATTAATATGAAATAGAAACACCTGTGCAGAGGTATTTTAAGAAGACATGTCTGGATTTGCATAAGATAACGGCTACAGATGCTGCTAAGGTCATCCAACATCTTAATTTTTCTTTGGGAATGTTTTGCCTTATTCTGAGTAGGCTCCTCCTGGCTTAACTAGGGATATGATCAGTTATATTTTACAAGATGATATGTCTTTTAGGGAGTTTAAATTCTAGTTGCACATTTTTGAAGGTAAGAAATTTATATGTTGGAGAATAAATGAATGTAATAGAGTAACACTGATAATATCTTATATGTTTGCATACTTGCTGTCACACTGAGATTATTACTGAACTATTCAATTGTTCATGTTCTGGACTCCAGCATTTTCCGAGGTTCAGATGCATTGATGTATCTGGCTCCAGTCATGCAAATATATTTGCATCTGTGGGTCCCTCCTTTTCTAGGGAAGATTGTTGCATGCTCACTGATCCACCTGTGCAGAAGCATTTGTGAGATCAGAGCCTAAGCATATTACTGGTAAAGGTAATTGGATGTTAGACTTGCACTGTAGTGCAATTCTTCCAAGTGTCACCCAAAATTAAATGAAGAACAGGAATGACTGAGGACACTTTAGCTACTGAATGCTTAGAAAACCATTAGAAAGAGGGACACTTTTTAAATGGAGAATGAGGGCATGTGGGGCCATTATCATGTGTAACACCTTGCTGAACCAGAAATTTTAAAGAGCTCCTCTTTGCTTAGTCTACTTTTAAAGAACAAATATTGTTTCCCGTGAAATAATTTGATCAAAAAGTAGCATCTAAGTATTAGTATATTGTTCATTTGCTGCTGATTTTGTATATCTGAGTGATGGTGTTTGCAGATAAATCTATCTTTCTTTGCCTGTACGTGAAAATTGGAATGAGTATCTAAAGGGCAGGGTTAGTATGATAAAATCAAGTATTTCCAAACTTGAATCAAATATTCTCTTGAAACAGCAAACCATGGATGCCATACTGGCACTGTTTAGGCTTACTATGTTTTAGGAACCTTGGGATTAGTGTTTATCTGTCCCATAAAGGACATGAATCATTTAGATTAGAAGTAATCTGATTGTATTGAAGTACAAATTATAGCACAAAGGCCATTCAAGTGGGTTAAGTGACCAGGGCTGGTAAACACCATATGACTGCTGATTGGTCGATGAAAGAGTATTAACTGAAAGATAATGATGGATTTTAATCCAAATCTCTAAAGCGCAACAGCTGTAGTTCCTAAATGAGTTCACTCTCTGACAGAGTTTTAGGACACCGATTTATTTGTTCCCAACTATTTCTTTACCACAAGAATTAATTTCAAATGTAAGTCGTCATCCCTCTATCGTATATAGCTATTCCATACAGCTTTCTTTGATCAGAGTTCTATTCCATACAGCTTTCTTTGATCAGAGTTCTATTCCATACAGCTTTCTTTGATCAGAGTTCTATTCCATACAGCTTTCTTTGATCAGAGTTCTATTCCATACAGCTTTCTTTGATCAGAGTTCTATTCCATACAGCTTTCTTTGATCAGAGTTCTATTCCATACAGCTTTCTTTGATCAGAGTTCTATTCCATACAGCTTTCTTTGATCAGAGTTCTATTCTACTTTCAGTAAATGAGTTCAGTATGATTTTTATGCATACTGGAGAAATTGCAGTTTTTATTTTGGTGTTCTGCAGTGTGCTAGGGTAAATTGCTAGTGTGATTTGGTTTAGGAAAATCAAATGTATGTTCTTCCTTGTTTAAGTTCTTTATCAACAGAGTATGAAGTCTAGTTAAGTTTTTTTTAAAGGCAAACTGGTATTCTAGATGAGTTTGTTTCCAAGAATGCCTACCGATAGTAATGCTTAAGAATGACAAGTAAATGAGTATTACTGATAATAAATTATGTGAAATTGTGCAGTGTGCTTTAATTCAGAGTGTCTATATGTATTTTAAAAAGGGGAATTGCACCACATAAAAATGAATTTATTTTATCATGAGAGTGAGAAGTGGTAGCTGTTTAGTAGGAGTGCAATGTAACAGTGTTTAGGATATGAAATGAAAAATTTAGGCTGTGTTTATTAATGACCTCAGTGTTGGGGCTATACTACTTTTTTTTGGTTGTCGTTGCAATAAGAACTTCACAAAGTTTGTTTGTTTTTTAATTTTTCCCTCCCCAAAATTTTGCTTATCCTGAAATATTCATACTATTAAAGGAATCGGATAACTTACTGCAAAAGAAAAGTAACTTGACTTTGTGGTTCCCTGGTCCCTCTGTCTGTTTAGTTTGGGAAGGTCAACAGGAGAACAGATGAAGTGGTCCTATGTTATTGTTTAGAGTCCAAACAGACACAGGAAAAAGTGTTGAAGTCCATTAAAATTATACTGGCTTATCTTATCTGTCTTTGTATATAGAAAATGTGCATGGTTAAACCATTCCTCTATAGCGATTCAGGGTTTATTCAAATAATTTAGATAAGATATGCCCTCATGGCAGGAGCAGGTATTAGATTGTTTTGAGAGCAAAAATAGAATAATTAGTACCCAAGACATGTTTTGTCCTTTTGGTATAGATACACCTGATGGTATAGAAGTATAAGTAGGTATGGAGGTATGGATCTTGCCCTTTAAATTTACAGTATTATTAAAAATACAGTTAGGAACACTTTTACCTGGTACAGCAGTTATTGGTGAACACCTTTGTGGAACTGGGAGGGCGTTGTTCAGTGCATGTTGAAAGGAAGCATTGAATGGAGTTATGTTAGAGCATGACAAGAAAACTGTTACCTACCTCTACTTGATTTGGAGGCTGAGAAGTCTCTTAACTTGTTTTCTTAGAAATGTAATAGATTCTGTTTAGTTATTGAAAAGCAAGAACTTTCTCACTGAAAAGCTGGATGAAGCAGACTTCCAATAAATGGTAACTATACTGCAGTTGCTCTCTTGAGAGTCAAAACTATTGGAGTATCAGTTTATGCATTTAGGTAACAGGATGTCTGTTGTACTACTACTTCAAAGAAAGGGTAAAGTGAGAAAATCTGACAAGGTGCCCAAATATTTTACATAATATAGATGTGCATGTGTGTATGCATGCACACCCACACAATGGGAAGTCATGTGTCATGCTTGTTCAAGGAGTTGTGCAAGAACTTTGGTCTGCCAAAAGATAGGATAGGAGTTAGGGCAAAATAACCTGTTAAATTTTGTTTCTTGAATTATGTCTTACAATTTTTAACATTTTTGAATGTAGCTAATTCATAGGTGATGAACTGTGTGATTTTTTTTTTTCGGTCATTGGAGTTTATGAAGCTGGGAAAACCCAAAGGTGGACATAAGATTTCTCCCTTTCTTTGCACGCTCCAGTTGCCTTGGGAATTGCAGTGTGAGGAATGCAAGGCTGGATCACAAGTGTGCAATGAGAAAATGGTGACTGTCCTATGACTTTGTCTTGAGAATTTGTCGTGATCCAATGTAAACCTTGAATATCTTTAGAGGTCAAGAGCACCAGACCCAGGATATTGTACTGTGGCTGAAGTTTCTCCTACAGCATCTGTAGTTGTATTGAGTTATAGATTTAGCCCTTAAGATGCTTCTTCCTACTATTGCCTTTTTTGTTTTGGGATTTTGGCTTATTTTTTAGAAGAGATTTTTTGTATGTCAAAGAGGGAAAGTGGAGATTAGGATACAACTACAGCTGCTACCCAAGCCATTCCCTGGTTGAAAACGTGAGCAGGACTGAGGAGTTTTTCATAGGATCAGCCTAGCCCACGACAGGTCTCTGGATTACAGACCTTGTTGGTTAAGTGTTTGGAAATCGGAACTGCTACCTCGCTTAACCTCTCAGTTGTGATTCCTGCTATAAATCTGGGGAAAATTCTTTGAATATTGAATATTAAAAAACATCATTGAAAGCTGCTTCTGTAAGATCTAGATTTCTTCAGTTTTTGCTATTGTTCTCTATTTGCAACTCTTCTTTGACAGTGCTGAACCAGGTGCTCATAATGCTATTTGGGTATGCAATTTCTGAAAATAATGTTTTGACTATATTGATTGTTTTCTAGAGAAAACTTTGGCTAAAACTCCCAGAAGTTTCCAAGGGGAAGTAAAAAATATAATTTGAAAATTTACATCTGTATATATTTGTAAGTTTTTTTCTGGTAACTAAATCCATATTATCCATTCCTTTGTAAGGATATCTTGTTGCTGTCACATGTGGTTTCCTGTGGCAGATGACAGTCTGTTTCTGCTGACAGCTGAGCTGGGCTTTCTTTGTTCATGGCTTAGTTAAGGATTCATAAATATTTTAAAACAATAAAGTAGCATTTAATTTACAGTTTGGATTACTGATTGAATTGGCCATTTAGCTTGAACTGAAGAAATGACAATAGCTGAGAAGTCTCACTGATACTTGTCATTTATTTAATCGCTATACCTAATGAAACGTGATTAGAAAATTTTAAAAAAGTGCTTTATATATTGTTTAGACGTATTTTGTTAAATCAACTAGTGATGACTAACCTTTCTGCTTTTTAGAGATAAGGAAACCTTAACATCACAGTTACAAAACTGATGAATGCCCATCGGAGTTCAGAGAACTATTTTGATTACTGCTTGTGATGAGTTCAGACTGAGGTGGGTGCAGAGAAGTGTTCTGGGAGAGCTTTTATGGTAGACTTCCTAAGTCTTGGAAAATAAAGGCTAAGGGAAGGGGAAGGTTGTGAGAACATGGAGGAAGAGGAAACACCTCCCTTCTGATGCATTTATGGACTGTTCACACGAGGGAAAGAGAAACTTTAAATGAACAGCCAGCATTGGCCCAGAATAAGTGGCTGCACGTCACCCTGGAAAAATGTGTATGGCAAAATACAGGTCTGATTGCTGGAGCTTTGCCCTGGCTGAGGTAGACGAGGACTGAATTTTTGAAGTCTTGTGTTTCTTACAGTGATAAAGCATAGCAGCAGTACAGGACTTGATCAAGTGCATGGCTGAGATAACATCAGCCCTCCTGCCTAGCTGCCAGAAATACCATCAGCTTTGAACACTAAAAAAGCTTGTCGGGTCCTAGAAGGAAACTGAAATTGGTTTCTCTTTAATTCCCTTCTAGTTTTTGAACCTTTAGGGTTCATATTTTCCATCGTCCCTGCAAGGATTAGAGGGATATTTAAAAAGCTAGAGTTCCTAGGGATTTTTATGACTGCGTGAGCCAGGCTTAAGAAAAATGTCTAATACTGCAAGATATAATTCTGAGAGCTAGCAGCACTGTACTGAGTGGAGTGTCGTAAACAAGAGACATCAGACTGATAAATTAGTTTTTAAGTGAACCTTTCCAAATGTTTCATGTTTCAAAATGTAATGTTTTTGATGTCAGCACAGGAGGCGTATTCAATCCACTAGGTCTTTAAGGCAATAGATGTATTTAAAACTGTCTTTTACCATAAACTGTGTTCAGTTATCAGCTATTTGGCAAAGTATAATATAATTGGAGCACAGATCAACTAGGTAGGCTAGTGTGAGAGGACAAGGCCTTCATTAATTAGGGGATCTATTAGAGGAATTTCTTATAACAAGGATGTTTTGCATTATGAAGTCAACTGGGACACTACAAAAAAAGTAATTTTTTTATTTCTTAGTTAATAAAATGTTAAGGAAGTTGAAAAATGACCAAATGTCTCCAAAGAATGTGACAGCTCAGATTTGAGAGAGCTACTGAAATAAGGTATAAAAATCAGTTTTACTGCAGTCTCAAAGTTGCAAATGGGTTTGAAAAGTGAATGACCAGAGGAAAAAAATATTTCATGATGGGCTTCTGAAGGATAAATTCAGCTATGAATGCTATAGTAAAAGCTTCTTGGTGTGCATCTCAGCATTTTCAAGTGCAAAAAATATATATTCTGCTCACACTTCCATCTTTCCAGGGGTTATATTTATTCAGAGGAGATTAACGGCCAATTTTCAGTGTGACTGCCTTCATCAGAAGTTTATCCCCTCACAAAATGACGTTTTTACTTTTTATGGGACCAGTATGCATGAATTTCTGTGAAGACTTCAGATTGATAGTTGTAAAAATGAAAGGTGTAAAAATGCTTATATCCCTAAGGAAATGCCAGAATTGTATTCTGTGCAGGATGGCAGTATAAGACTGTGACTGGTGTAATTTTGTCACATCTTCATGTTAAATAACTTTATTGTGGTATTAAGTTCTAATTACATTTATGATTACATGGACATTTAATAAAGGCATGAGTTCTGCAGATGGCTGCAGTAGGATGCATAGATTGGTATTTGAGGTTTCTGCAGTAGAGGAAGCAGTTGGGGATGATTTAAAGCAACTGATGGTTGTGCTAATGGTTATTTAAAGGACAGTAAGGAAACCTTTTGTTAAGGAGCATGGAGAAACTCTACCTTGTGCCCCTCATTGCCTCTGCTTGCTTGTGTGGGGGGAGAGGAATGACAAACCCTTCTGTTTGCGTGTACTTTTCCAGATTTTCCTCCTTTAGATGGCTTCTACTTAAGAGCTAAGCTGTCATTTGGAGTGGATTGGTGTATTCAGTTCTTCTGCCCTGCCTCTGCCCCACATGGTATGGATGCTGGAGGAGGTGAGACACTTGTCCTGGCTGGAGGCGTCTTCCTTCAGCATCCGCTGCTGGGCTTCCAGGATGATCTCTGCTGACGCAGACGTGTTGATGTGGGCTGTAGCACCGAGGGCTCTCACAGTATTGGGTCCCCGCAGAGGCCTTTGCAACCCTTACCTCTGATTACTGTGCAGTACTGACCTTCATGATCTCTCTCCTTTGTGTCCTGTTTTTTTGGTGTTAATGATTTCAAGGCAATTTGGCCATGTTATGAAATTATACTTCCTGAGGGGTGAGCTTAAACAGTACTTTTTTTTTTCATCTGTGCAGACAGTGGTGGAACCTTTACACTTGTGCAAGGTTTAATTCCTTGCCTCAGTAAAAGATTTCCATGCACCGGGTATTTTAGAAATATTTAGAAAATGCATGTGTTTTTTTTATTTTCTCTGCTTATTTTAGATCTTTATTGATGTACAAAAAGAGATTTAATTAGAAGATTTAAGAAGAAAGTGTAGACTTATTTTATGTAGTTAAATGCCTAATGGCCCCAGATTGGGGAAATTGCTGTATTCTCTGTTAACCATCTATAAATGGTTATTACAGATGAAGTGCATATGAGGAAGTTTATGTGGTTTGTGAGGCAGGAGAAGATGTCACGCTGGTTCTGCTTTTTAACTGACTTGTCTTTCCTCTATGTGTATATAGTATGACAGCACACGAGCAGGAGGATGAGAAGGATCTACAGAGATATGGGGGTAGGAAAAGAGCTGGGGCTGGGCAAGAAATTGTAAGATGGAGAACAGCTGTCAAAGGGATAGCAGTAGAGAGATGCAGCGCAAGGAGGCAAAAACCCCATCCTGCCAGCCAGAAGGAAAATTTCTAGAATTTCTTCAGGCCAAAGAAATCCAAGTTCTGCAGAATCTCGTCTTGCTTGTTAGACTTAAGTTCCCTGTGTTTCCCTCTGAGCTTGTGGGCTATATGTGCCTTTTGCCATTGATCATAGTGAGAATACTTTGCTGCTTTGTTAGAAGTGGGCACAGCAGCATATTTTGCAGCACACCCTTGACTTACTGCATGTCTGTTACAGTGCAACTTAACCCTTCTTTATTGGGCATTTAGAGAGCTATAGCCTCCTGACCTGTCTGATCTAAAATAAACTTAAACTAATCTAGTAGGTCTCAAAAGTCTTATAAGACAGCAGATGGCACATGGGTTTTTGTTTAGCCCTGCATATACGATCTTGGTGGGTGGTAACTGCCTTAGGACAAAATCGGCATCCCACCAGTCACCATCTGGGATGGCAGATGATATGTGGGGCTGTCATGAATAAGCATTCTGATGTTTGTAAATGTCCGAAGGAAGATGCTGCTTGTTAGCACAGCAGTTGGTCTGCAGTCAACACTGTGAAAAGCTCACTTTTTGCAGTAATCAGCAAAAGCTAAATTGTATGCCTTAGGTCTGTCTCTGCAATATGGGTGAGAGGAAGGTGATTCTTCCATAGTTTGTTCATTTTGATGGTGAACTTGAATGGCCTTTAATTTGGCAGATCTTTAATCATTGTTGGTGCTTTTGTGATAAAAATGATTTTTAATAGTGTTTCCTAGGTACTGTGTCAGAGATGATATTTAGATGCCTCATATCAGATCTGATGCTAATAATGAGCACAAATGCATGCTATAAAATGTGCCCTTGCTTTGACAGTGTAGTCTGAGTTGATGGGTGAAGGAAGGGAAATATATGGACCTAAAGGTGTAAAATCACTTGCAAAATTACACACTATAGTTTTCTTGCAGCTGTAGGAATGCACATCTTCTGGCCCTCATCTGCTCCTATTTCCCCTTCTCCCAGGTAGGAGATGGGTAGAGAGAAGTGTGAACCATTAGGATACCAACAGGCCATTTCCCTCATCTTCTCTGGCTCTATGCACTAAGCTTCTCTTCTGGGCATACATGCTTTGAGAAACGCTATTTAGATTAGTTTTGGTTGAAAGGATCGCCTGTCATTCATGTGACAGGTTCTTAGTATATTTAGATAATAAAGGTCGTCCCATAGGAAGCTCTGGGTTGTGTCAAGTGTAAACATCTCTGAGAGGAAGAAATCTGTATGTCTATCACACAATTCACTTTATACTGCTTTAAAACACTCGGTTTGTGTTAAAGTATGTTTTAGTCACACTGAGCTTGTCTATGTATGCTGAAACGGGTACAAAACAAGAGTTTCATGAAATGGCATCTCCTTTAGTGGTTCAAATAGCTGATTTGACCATTCTTTTTTTTGTGTGGGTGCCTTCAGGATACTTGGTGCAGAATGATCTACAAGACTGCGGGGCTTAAAATATTTATTCTGTTTAGTGCTCTTGGAATGGTTCTTTGGTATGAAGGTTTTGGGGTAGAGGGAATATACTGAGTCTCTTTGAGTGTTTTGCTGCCTAAGTATGATATACAAATGAGTAATAAAAGGGAAGAAAACCAAATAACAACCCACATGAATTCAAGTGCTACTTTTCAGTTTAAAATTAAAATGTAAAATTAGAGGTATGTCCAGAAGTTTATCAAACCCAAATTAGATTAATGCAATAGTATGGTTGCACTGGCTGGAATGCAAAGAAATTAGGGGGGGTTGTCTGTTGAGTTTGTATGAGCAAATGCACTCACTCTAACAGGTTCTTCATTGAGGTGAGAGCAGGGTGGATCGCCTGCAGCATGGAAGCACACGCATGAGCTATTTCTGGATCAGGGTGTGAACTGTTAGTAAAAATAGTGAAAGGCTGTCTCGTTCTTTCTGAATGGAAGTGGGTATTTTAATGTGGAGTAAGATAGGTATTCAGAATGGATTTTGCAGGCAGCAGTTGCTTAAAGCCTAAGGTGACTGGCAGGTCAAGTTTAGCAGAGGTCTATGCGAGTTTGTGGATGGGAAGGAGGAAACAGGGAGTGGCTGTATTTTTTACTCTGCTAGAAGCCTCTCCAAGTTCAGTATCAGCACAAAATATGCTTAGCTATGGTTCCTTTAAACAAGGGAAAAGGGAAGTGTTACATTCAGGGAAATGCCAGTTTTCATCTGGTCTGTTCCTTCATATGACTTCAAACTAGGTGATCCATCTGCCTATCTTCCAATCTGTCGCTACTAGTTGAATAGTTCCCTTATAACCTAACCATAAATCTTAAGTAGTTAAAAAGCCAAAGCATACGTTATGTCCCTTTACCTTTGTACTAGAAGGGAACATTGCTTTCAATATTTTTTCTGTTGTAAAAGAGAATCAATAGTTTACAAGGACATTGACAGCCTCTTATGGATGACTAATCTGAGACCATCTTTTTAGGAGCGTGTTAGCATTGATGTGCGTAGCCACTGATCATGCTTGCAGTTTTGAGCAGAGTTTTCCCTTTGAATTGTTAGTGCTGTCAAGCAAGCTGATGTCTTACTCATGCTATTTCTGAATGTAGCTTGTTCTTTGTTCATCCCCAGCTATTCTTTTCACACAGTCCTCAAAATTCTTGCGTCCAAGAGCTCTTTTGCAGCATTATGAGGCTTTATCCTGAATTAATGGTTTCCAGTACGACTTCTATTCAGCTCCTAGCATTGTCAGATTTAAGCTGTATGAACAAGAAGGCTGTATGCTCTGCCTGTTTTTCTGTTATGGCTTCCTTTTATTCTCAGGTGACTTCTTGATATTTTTGGGAAAGTTGGAAAATGGTTTTTGCTTCCTGAGACCAAAGCTTTATGTACTCCTTGAATGTGATTATGCTCAAACAAGATAAAGCAACAGTCCCGTACAAATACCCTGCGGGAAGCTCCCATTATGTCATTGGGTTGTGATCTTTATTCGCACAAGTTCATGCCTAAAACTTTCTTTCATAATTAAAATAAATGCTTCGCTTGAAGTACCTTAAATCTTGTACCACTTCTCCAAATAGTTCAAAGCCATTTGATTTACAGTGGGTATTAAGTTATCTCATGAATATAGAATCATAGAATACTTTGGGTTGGAATGGACCTTTACAGGGCATCTAGTCCAACCCTCCTGCAGGAGCAGGGATATCGGAGCCCCATCCAACCTGATCTTGAATAATTCCAGGGATGGGGCCTCCACTACGGCCTGGGCAACCTGTTCCAATGTTTCACCACTCTCACTGTAAAAAAAATTCTTCCTTATATCCAGTCTAAATCTGCTGGAAGGTCTTCCTGCAGCCTTCTCTTCTCCAGGCTGAACAAGCCCAACTCTCTCAGCCTGTCCCCGTAGGAGAGATGGTCCAACACTCAGATAATTTTTGTGGCCCTCTTCTGGACCTGCTCCAACAGGTCCATGTCCTTCCTGTGCTGTGGACTCCAGAGCTGGACACAGGTGAAGTCTCACCAGAGCCAAGCAGAGTGGCAGAATGACCTCCCCTGACCTGCTTTTGGTGCAGCCCAGGGTACAGTTGGCTTTCTGGGCTACAAGCACATGGTTTTGGCTCACATCCAGCTTTTCATCCATCAGTACCCTGAATTCCTTCTCTGCAGGGGTGCTCTCAATCGCATCATCCACCACATCATGTTTTAAGGCATGATTCTAAACCATATAGAAATAATCCGTTATTTGAAAAAAAACTTGATTTTTTGTAGTCCTTTTATTATTGAAGGCGGGTTCAAACCATATACCCTACATAATTTTCCTTTCATAAGTTTGGTTTCAGCTCTCCCGAGTTGTAAAATCTAGTGGAGATGCATCTAATTAGGTTTTTGTTATTCAATGTAGATTTATTTCTTTTTAAGGAGGAAAATGAGGAATCCGTTGATTTAGAAGAATACTTGAATACAATACAATGAAAGATGCAATTAAAAAGTCAATCTAGCAAGTTTGTAGAAGTCTAGATATATAGGAAATAGTCTGAGAAAATTATCTTAGAGACAATATAATTCAATTGATTTTATTAAATTGGTAATTGATAAGACAGTTTCCTAGTCTCAAGGGTGCAGATTCTGAAAATGGGCAAAATTGGAAATACATTTAAGACTAATTTTGTTCGTTTCTACTTGGAAAAATTAAACCTTTTTAAAATTTTGATGTACTTTTTGAGGTGTTGCTATTAACCTTTTAAAAGCATCCCACCTCTTTTTTAATTATTATATTTTACTGGTTGTTTGGCATTTTAGCATGTGAGATGTTTTAATCCTAGCTTTGTTCATCACAGAACTCATTTAAGTTTGTCTATTTTTTTGTGGGTTTTGCCATCCTTTCTGGATGTAGCTTTAAAATTCCCGAATATTTAGGGTTCAGGTCTTTGATAGAAAGCTACGGTTCTGGATGAAATAAGATGTAAATAGGACCTGATACTGGCAATCAATGATGTTTGGTATGTTGTGGACTCCCTTTTTGTTTATGAGGACAAAAGGCTGGACTATGTCGTACCTGATTAAATGTGCTGCAGGTAATGCAATGGGAGTGGCAGAAGGGTTATCGGGAATTTTGTATGGATTTATGCAACAGACGTGTTGGAGAAAGCTAAGGGGGCTGAGTAGTGATTTTCCTAGCAGGTCTATTCTCTGACTTACGCACATGGAAGGGGAGGATAGAGTCCAAGATGACATATACAACCATGCCTAAGGCACTTTGGGCATCTAGATGTTCTTCTATTAAACAATTAGATAAGAGTACTTAAAGTGGAATGCAAGTTAACTGAAGGTAAGTGATGGCTCAATGACAGATTTCCCAGCTGCAGGCATCAACTTGTCAAACGGTTCATTAAGCAAAATCATGTTACAATAATGCTGGAAAATGTCCTTTTAAAGCATAATCCAAGACAGCTGTCTGGACTCCAAACCTGGTTAACTTTCTTGGCAGCAGTCAGGTATGTTACGTCAGGTGAGGATATATCTCTTTGGCAAGTAAGTCAATGTGTAAATCTGTTCATGTTAATGTTAATCATGCTAGAATTTGTAAGTACAGGGGCTAAAAGTAAGTACAGTACAGCTACAAACATGGGCACATGCAACCACAGTCTGTGATAATCTAAGTCGAGTGATTTTATTTAGTTCAGTTTAGCTGAGCTCACAGTTTGGTAGAGTAGGTCTGGTTTTAGGTTTCCGTAACATGGATAATTTCAAGGCTTGTAGAACCAAGCAAAATACTGGCTACTCGAATGTTTTCAGTTTTCTGAATTACCTTGTACTGAACAGCTAATGTTTGTGTTTTGCAACAACCATCTGTTTTTGTAATTTCAAGGGAATCTCGTACAAACATTAAATATTCTAAAAATATGTTAGTGAAGAGACTGTCAGCTATTTGTCATACTACGCCATTGAAAACTTTTCATGCACAGGAATAACAAGCTGATTTCCTATTCCTCTTCATATTGATAAACCAGTGTCAAAATAAAGGCTAAAAAATTACTTAGCCTGGTTTTGTCACTGTGCCGTGATTAACTGATTCTTTAGGTGTCACAGGGAATAAAAATATATTTACTTTTCTGAACCATCCAGTTTTTACTGTAGCTTTGAATTGAAACATTGTGTGCTTCACTAGCAGAGATGAAAGAAATAAGGAAGAACTGGTTTATATGTGTATGGCTGGATAATAAATAGGTTGACAAGTGGAAACATTGAGTAATATGATGCCTTCTTGAGGAATTTCAGAACAAGGCAAAGATTAAACATGGCAGTTTGCTGTTTTGATTTGCACTGAAAGTAAGGGGAATACATCTTCCGAAAGGAAATTGGTCCCTTAAACATATGGGGGATTTTTCAAGGTTGGCTTCGAAATAGTCTCAAGTGCTTTTTTAACACTGTAGGATACTGTGTACCAGGCACTACACATATGCTGTTCACCACAGTATCTCAATAGAACTTGTTGCCCAGATGGTGCAAACCATATGCCTCTCAGTAGTTTATCTATGTTTGGGAAATATTGTCTAAAAATATAAGGAAGGTTATAAGACTCCTCTAAAGCAGCTCTAGTGAATTTCTTTTAAATAATGCTAGAGACTAGAGCTATTCAAGCTGGTTGTATTCTCTTCCCCCCCCTCCCGCCCCCTGTCCTTTTTTAAATGTTTTGTGTGTGTGTTTTATGGCTGAGATGAGGAACTAGGGAAACATACTTGCTCCAGTGCAAGACCACAGCTCTTAAGGCATGCATGCAGACTTCACTGGCCCATCTGCATATCTCCCCATAGGAGCTGCTTAAGAGGTGTGCAGCACAAGGCTTAGTCATCCATCTCCTTTTTTTTCCCCTTCGGTTTTCTGAACAAACCTTTTTAGAAATGTTACAATATAGAAAGCCAGTTCACTTTTATATTTGTTCCTGTGTCTTCGGTTATTCATTTGACTACTTTCAAAGGCTAAAGAAGAAAATTCTCTTTGCCCATATTTAAGTTGTTAAAATACATTTTCTATTTTGCTTACCTGGCACAGATCCACAGAGGCACAATAGTCTAATTATATTTCTGGTATAACTCTTCTTTGAAATATCAAGTAATTAGGAATGGGCATTGCAAAAGTTTAGACCAGTACTTGTGAAAAGAATGCTTCATGTAACCAACCATTTATTCATTAGGATAATCAAAACTTATTTCTTTTGAGTACAGATTTGCACGTTCTCACTTACAGCAGTGTACTATGTATAATATTTCTTTTGTAGCTCTTCTGAAAGCACAAGTCTGTATAAAGTAAATTAGCTAAATTGAAAGGCTAATTGCCTTAATTCGAGTACAAAAGATGTCCATGCTTAGATTTCTTTGCCAACTGCAAGAGGCTAAGACGATGTGGTTTCAGAAATCCTAACAGGGTATCTCATGACACCGAAGAATTTTAATGTGGTGTCATAAATCACTAATTTATTCTTGCTCCAGTATTGCTTGCAGAATCTATTTGGGTAGATCAGTTCTGTGTACTGGGGAGAAATTGTGACAAAGGGACAACTTGCTTAGTCTGGTAACAGCTATATCAAATACATGAAGAGATCTTATACTTGCATTCCTTCCTCTTATGATTTTGATCAGAGTACGAATGAATGTATCTGGTTTGAAGCAGAAATTACTTTTGCAAGAGAAAGAAGCAGACTTTCAACTACCTATGACAGATATGTGTTATGAAATCTTGTTACAACTTAGATTTTTCCGTATCATTTAATCTGAATGTTTTCTAACATATCTGAATGCACTGCTTTTTCCTGCTTTTTTTCTTCTTTTCACGTTCTCACCTTTCATTTTCTAACTGGGTCTTGTCCTCTTAAGTTGAGTAAATACAACTACAGTGATATAGCACTACCTTTTTAATGTGTGTGTCACTTCAGTGTGATTCACAGAATCATGTCCTTTTTGTATGGGATGTTTTAATTTGTGGATATTTTTACATACCAGCTGTTGCTGAGACTTGGCTTTTACTGCACTGTATCCAGGTTGTAAAAACATGGGAGTGTGCAGGATTAATCTATTGTATTTTCCTCATGATGATGTCTATCCTTTATCCATTTTAATGAACTCGTACTCATGTTTATAGTCTTAAACCTACTTCTAAGTACTTCAGAATCCCATCTATAATGCTTACTGTTCACAGTCCCATCTATAACGCTTATTCTAAATGATTTATTTGATTTCACAGAATATGATGATTGTGTAACTTCTTTTTATTCTCAGTTCACTTGACTGTAATCTCAAGTAGCTGCTTCTGTTGTGTGATAATGTTATTGAGCTATGTGTAAGCCTGAGGAACAAAATGCCCCCATTGCATAACTGACTCCTGGTAAGTGAGAATAAGTACCATCTTTAAAAATCTATCTGCAGTGAAAAGCTCTTTTTGAAGGAAAAAGACACTTGCAAATGGTCCCTTGCATAAAATTGGGAGATTAGGAAGTGTAGAGAATAAGAAGAATGCTCAAGTTTTTTCATTTGAGGGGGTTTTAAAATCACAACTTAATGTGTATGTATAAGCTTCTTAAGTGTAAAGCATTCAGATAGCATCCTAAATAAAGGTTACCTCTTACAAAATACATCTGCATTCATATTTATATTCTTACACTGACTCAATGCAGAATAGTACTTGTTCTGAATATTCTAGAGATGGGACTCTTCAGATGATATTTTAAAGGTGTGTTTTTCCAACCAAACTTTAAAAAAGAAAGAAAGGAGACAGGATTTTAAAGACAAAGGGGACCTTTCAGGTGATAACCTTTTTATTTTTCAAACAAACACATACACCACAAAAAGTAATCAGTTATGGTAAAAGTTGTTACATGTGTGAAACGTGTACCTACTGTAAAATCTCGATGGATGTTTAACATCAATATTTTCTTGTTAAACGCTTTAGAAGGGATTGGACAAGGCATTTTGAACAGGGATGATTTGCCACACTAAATGTTCAGGTCTCTGAAATCCCAGGAAAATGAGAGCTGTGAGTTTCTGGCTGTGAGTACAAGTTCTCTCCAGGGTCGAACTGGTCAGAGTGTGCTGCAGGATGCTCTCCTAATGCCAAGGTTTAAGATGCTCGTTGTAGGTATGTTTTTCATGAGTGCTTTGCATCTGCTGCTCCCAGAAATTGTTGGGAGGTCAGTGCTGCTTAGAATCAGGTCAACTTTTAATTTAGATGTAAAGCTTTAGGCTATCAGGGTTATTCTAAAATTTCAGCTTGTGGTTTTAATGCTTAAATTAGTAGCAAGAGATTGCTTTCAAGATTCATTTGTTCTATACTAATGCAACTGAGACCATACTTCATAGTAAAATTGTTTAAAACTATTCTGATAGTTAAAACAAAAGTGAAATTTGGACAGTGGTTCCTTTTTGTTTGACGGAAGGTTAATTTTCTTTCTGGGCTGGCAGCTGGGATGCTGCCTTAGGGTGTAGGAGCAGCATTTGAGTCCTTGCTATGTTCAGTTCTTTCTGGTGTGTTCATTTTAAAAATATTTTCAGTCACATCAGGAGTACAGTTTTGAGGCAAGTGTTGTGATTTTCCACATTAACCTTGCTTTGGTTCATATTTCAGCAGTCTAAGACTTCACCAACTGAAAGGTTTTGTTCCTTTGAATGAAAGTAAATCAAAACATGCAGTCCAGGAGCATGTGTATCTCCTGCTGCTGTGAGAACAGACTCTTGCAGTACTAGGCTGATGCTTTCCAAAATAAGCCCCCTTTGAAAGCTTCTGGTGCTGTTTCAGGTACTTGGCAGCAGCTGTCTGCTTCATCAGTCTGCCTTCTGCACCATGAGGCTTCCTAGTACAGATGTTTGCCTCTGCTGCTTTTAAATGTATCCAAACCAACAGAGTGTCATTAAGATTTTATAGATTATTGAAATAATTACTGATTTATATTTTGAATTTTTGCTTTCTGCAACCAAACATTAGATTTCTGACAAGCCAGGATTTTTAAACTGTTATGTATTTTATTATTAAATAATTATGTTTTTATGTTTATAGCACCTAAAACAACATAATATAAAATATTTTTAATTCAAAATCTTTATTTCAGGGAACAAAAACTACAACAGCACTGTGGAAATAAAAGTATACAGAAAACAAAGGGAGTAGAGGAAGTTATATATGGTTTAAGATATACATTGAAAAGTAACAAATACCAAAGCTCTAAGCAGATTAAATTTTCAGATGAAAATGTCATCTAAGATCAGCTGAGTTGAGTATCTTGGTTGCTTGCCTTGAAATACGATACTTATACTTAAATGATTTAGTGTGACAGTGTCTAGCCTAGGTTTTCAGGATCACTACTGTTTTGGTTTTAAAAGTAGTTGGTACCTAACCCTACAATTATTTCTAATAATTATTTTTCTGTTTAATATTTGATGTGAGGTGTATCTTGATGTATTGTTTATATTTTTTTTATTTCATGAAACAACTGTCAGCTATATGAAAGAAATATAACACTACAACTATAGACTATGTTTAGAATACTTGATCAGGGAATCATGCTTGAGGAGGAATTTGTACAAATACTAAAATTTTAAGCATGGGCTAGAATTTAGGAATGTGGTGAAATACCCTATCCCATCACATAAATGACTTTAATCTATTTCTGAAGTTATTTCCATTTACATACCTGTGTCAAAGAACCAAACAGATGTTCTTCTGGTAATATACACACATACTTTTCTAGATAACAAGAGGATTTTCTCTGGTATTGCTTACCAATATCTCACTGTTTTGATTGCTACAATTGCTTTTGTGTTTCATTTTTTGTGTGTGTGGAGGTGTGGTCTCTCTCATCCCTCCTGTCTAGCAGAGTGGTAGGTGTGCACAAAGATCTGTGCTGCTCTGGTTCTCAGACTGAAAACAGAACCTTTCATTTGTGTCTGCACTTGGGCCACAACAGCCCCTTGCAGTGTTACAGACTTGGGGAAGACTGACTGGAGAGTTGTCTGGCGGAGAAGGACCTAGGAATGTTGGTTGACAACTGGCTGAATATAAGCCAGCAGTGTGCCCAGATGGCCAAGAAGACCAATGGCACGTTGGCCTGTATCGGAAACAGTGTGGCCAGCAGGACAAGGGAGGTGATTGTACCCCTGTACTCGGCACTGGTGAGGCCACACCTCGAGTACTGTGTGCAGTTCTGGGCCCCTCAGTATAAGGACATTGAGATGTTGGAGCGTGTCCAGAGAAGGGCCACAAGGCTGGTGAAGGGGCTGGAGAACAAGACTTACGAGGACCGGCTGAGGGAACTGGGGTTGTTTGGTCTAGAGAAGAGGAGGCTGAGGGGAGACCTCATCACTGTCTACAGCTACCTGAAAGGAGGTTGTAGCAAGGTGGGTGTTGGTCTCTTCTCACAAGTGACGGGTGATAGCACAAGAGGAAACAGCCATAAGTTGTGCCAGGGGAGGTTCAAACTAGATATTAGGAAACATTTCTTCACTCGAAGGGTGGTCAGACACTGGAACGGCCCAGGGAGGTGGTTGAGTCGCCATTTCTGGAGGCATTTAAAAGACAGGTAGATGAGTTTCTGAGGGACATGGTTTAGTAGTGGACAGATATCGTTGGACTCGATCTCGGGGGTCTTTTCCAACAAGACGATTCTATGAAGCCTCTTTCGCTTCTGAAAGTTGAATAGAGGTACACTCTTGCCTGGGAAGAGCTCTTCTGCACAGCTTCCTGGGCCAGGCTTTAGCTGATTCAGACTATTTGGGTGGTGGTGGGAAAGAATGAAGTGTAAACAGCAAGTTATTTAGCCAAGAAAATAGAAATATTTCTATTTGAGTTAACCTAGACCCTTCTTCCCCTTTTAAAGAACCCTCCCACTGCCTTTTCTACTGGTTTAGCAGCATATCTTAAATAAAATACTCACCTATACACCTATCCCCCCAAATATGTAAAACTGTTCATTGTGCAAATTTTTAAATTTATCATAAAATTTTTATTCTCTAGGGACAAGTGCATATTTGAGGCTCTTGGATTGTTGTCCAGAGACTGTTTAGTGAGTAGTTGTGTAGCTCCCACAAGACTAACCTCTAGCTAGTATTTCTCTATAAGTTTTAATTGTGAAAGTACTAACAGCCTACTATTCACAACTTCTTAATGTTCAAGGTGGGAAATTTGGCTGTATGTAAAAGTGAAAAGTAGTCTTCGTTAGTCTCACTTAAACAGTCTACTGTACTGTCTTCCAGTGTTTCAGTAACATCTCTTGTCAGCATCCTTTTTGTTGAATGATTGTATTTGGGGCAGTGGGTACTGCTAAGGGTATTGGAAAGTGAAAAGCTCTGGAATCGGTGTTTAGTGAGGTGGAGGAAATGCTGTTGAAAATCTCTGGTAGAGATGCAATAATAAACCTGCCTGCAGAACACAATAATTAGTTGTAGTGAGTTGTTGTGCACAGATTGTGATATATTGTCAACTTACTCTGAGCTCTGTGGTTTATCATAATGCATGCATTTCTCTATTGAGCAACGCTTCTGCAATTTGGAACCTTATTTGCTGGAACTGGTCTTTGGTTCATGTTCTATAGCATTTTAAAAAAGAAAATGCTGATTTAGTAGTAAGCATTATTAGTTGGCTTCTAGTAATAACTTTGTCTGTTTGCTTTGTAGGTATGAAGCGCCCGTTAAGTCCTGACCAGGTCTTTGAAGATGGGATTATGAATCAACCAGCTGTTCTACGGTGCTTTGAAGAAAAAGGGCTGAGGAATGACAAACAGGACTATCAATTAAGCAAAGAAAAAAAGAAGATACTGTTTTCCTTCTGTGAAGTGTGCAATATACAGCTGAACTCTGCAGCACAAGCTCAAGTTCATTACAATGGGAAGTCTCACCTGAAAAGAGTGAAGCAGCTTAATAATGGAAAACTCCCTACAAGTACAGCTCCTGGCACTTTGTTTGCAAGTACAAGCACAGGTAGATGATTCATATGAGATACTGGATTTTGGTCAAGAGATATGAGGAAGCTTTTTAGCTTTCTGGTTCTGAGATAAATAAAGTGCTGCAGGTTTATGGAATTATTGTTCAGAAGAAGCAAAATTGTTGCTTGTTAACACTTGGTATTCATGAAATAACATTTCAAATTTTCATGAAAACAGTTTTATTAATTTTATTAGGGAATTTTTTTATTAGCCACGAGGGGTGACTTGCTTTGGGGTTTTTGTTTTTGTTTAAAATCAAAGTGCATTAAAGGTTTAAGCTTTTTCATTTTTTTCTGATTTTGATTTGGATTCTTGTTAACTGATTATGACTTTTCTTGAAGGCTGCGGTGTTGTTTCATTTGGTTTAGAACCAAACAGTGTTAAGGATATTACTTGGGTAAGGCCTGTGGTCCAAAAGATTGTTTCTATTGAATAACACCTAAATTACTTAATTGTGTGCATTCTTGAAATAACTTCGTGTCTGTGAGACACTCTAACTTAATCTAAATACTTCTATATGCTGACAGAAAACATCTGAAGTATTGTCATGGGATGTTTTTTGTTGCTTTTTGTTAGCTGGATCCCTGCACCTGAGGTCATTGAAGTCATCCCTAGGGATCACAGCTGATGATGTCAGTATTTTACACTTGCTGGAACAGACACTTTGGGGTTACTGTGTAGCTTAGGACTTAAGATTAGTGTTTCTTTGTGCGTTGTTCACTGTTCTCTGTATTAGATTATATCCTAGTTATTGAGTTATGCTGGTCTATCCAGTGCATGTTGAAATAGACATTGTGTTTTCATTGTTGAAGGATGTTGGTTTCATGACATATAAAAGAAAGAAATGCCTTGCATAGGCAGTTTATTATTATTATTATTATTGCAAAGAAAGTTTGATATACTGCTAAAGAGCCAGTAGGAGAACAAGATTTACTGAAATGTAGCTCTGAAAGAACACTTCCTGAAAATAAGTAGAAATTAATTTTCTTATAAATTGACATTATCCAGGCTCAATTTTAATCCATGTCCTCTGGAGTGCTATTACCCCTTGTAATGGGAGTTTGCCTTTCCCATTTCTTTGACTAACACTATAAACTCAATTAATTGTGTGGTTGGTAAGAGAACAATTGCATTCATTTCACCTCACCAGTGAACAGACTTTATTCCGTGTCTGAATGAAGCATATAGCCCTTCTCATCCTTCATTGTTATAACTAGATCCCCTTCTCATGAACCAGGTAGCAAACAGTCCAGCACACCTCAGGAAACTTTCTGCAAAGTTTTCAGTTAATCCTTGGTTGGAGTTTTCCTCTGTCTTCATAAGATGAATGTGAAATTAATAATAATCATGTTGGAAAATAAGGCGATTGCAAAATATGCATGATAGTAAATATTCATTGACAGTACAGAAGCTGGGATTACAGACCTGCCAGAACTGTCTTGATCCTGTGTGACAGAACTGATCTGTGCATCATCACTCTCTGGCTACATGTTCTTCTGAGTGGGGATGAACACAAACGAGTCGTGAGACACTTTCATATTCTTCTTCCTCTGAGCACTTAACTGCGACAGGTGTCTTCAGGTTCTTATATCTTTTTAATTGCTGACTTCCACTGTGTTTTACAACTATAACCTCACTTTGTTGCTCAGAACTTTCAGTAACAGGTAATGGTCTTTGTACCACTACTGAAAAGTTTGGTAAAATTTGATAACTGTGGAATTCCAGGTCTTGGCAATGAGGGGGGCTATATATTTAAGGTCTAAATATATTTGTTAGAGATAACTTTAAAGTTACTTCTTTATATTTAGAGTAAGGGTACTATTGTGATAGAATTTCAGAAGTTATTTAACAACATTTTTCTAAAAAGCCCACCTCTTGTTTGTTTTGGTTTTTTCCACCCTATTACTGAAATCTAGAAGCTATTTTGTAATTGTACCTTTGCCTGCAATTTCAATTAATTCATAGCAAGTAAACTTGCAGGTAAAATAAAGTTTACAGCTGCTTTTCTTCATATTGACCAGATCAAGAAATTGACTAAATTAGAAGGCTTTTGATGATTTGATCCACCCATTGAACTCCTTGATTTATTTGGGTTGATAAAAATTGTGTTTGTGAACAAAACAATATTCTACTGAAAAAGTGTGTTGCACGCTATATTAGAGCCTTCGATATTGCTTATGGTTAGTGGTTGTTCATGGCTGTTTATACCCATCCTGGCTTACCAGAGCTCAGGCTGGTTTGTCAGCGATACCATTCCCGAGGGCCATACCTACCCCTGTGCCAGGCACATCTCATTCATGGCCAGGCTTCTGCCAGAAGGAAATGAATGGAGTTTCGGGAAAATAAGAAAGTATGTATTTACTTCTGCAGCTTGAATTAGAAACTATTTCAGTTATTTCTTATAAGGAGGAAAAGAAAGGGTGGTTTCTTGCAGCCTTGGGACGTGTGTTTTGGAATGGGCCTGTTGAAAGCTTTCCAGCAGCATGTTTTGCAGGAGCAGCTGCTCGGGCCACCCCGCAAACAAGAGCTGAGGTTTTTGTTCTCCAAAGGGGCCGGAACCAGGGTTGAAAATAAGGCACAACCTCGGCTGATTTAAGCTTGCTTGCCTCCTCCTGTGCTGCCAGGCAGCTAAGGAGCTCCTGCCGGGCCCTGCAGCCGGCGGGGGCCGCGAGGGGGTGGCTGCGGGGCGGCAGAGCCACCGCCAGGTGGTGCTGCAGCCCGGCCAATGGAGCAGGAGGGCTCCGGCCGCCGCCGGCTGCGCCCGGAACTGAACCCCGGGTTTTCCTACGCCTTTTTTTTTTAATTAAGGAAGCCATCTGTAGGGCTGGCAGCGAGCTGTTTGTTAGTGTATGCTGTGACCAGTTTTGTGGATGACTTTGCTATATTCTCCTTTTGAGATGACACTGATCTTGCTTCACAAAATCTCATTGCTTGTTCGCTGAGGTGGCATCTCCTGATTCTCTCTCCTTTGCCCTCGTGCTAAAGCAGGAACAGCTGATATAGTTTGAGGAGTCAGTGTACTAGAAATAACTATCAAAGACCAATTTTTACAGATTCCTGGAAATGGGTTGAGCAACTTCATTTTTTTTAATTACAGGAAATGCCCAAATTCTAGAAGTGGGCAAAGCAGAGTCACTCTTTCCTGGGACGTAGGCTGTTCCAAATAGCAAGTGTGCTTTAGGGTCTGCATGGCACCCATCAATGCCTCTTCGAAGACCTTTCTGTAAGTTTGGCTGAAAGTGAGATTGAAACATCAGTCCTCTGATGGTGTATTCTGGTAGCAGCTCTGCCTCTTCGCTCTTGGAATCTCTGGCTTTGCAGGACAGTTTTGGAAGCACCGTGGGATCCTGTGCTGTGACTTTTTGCAGGGAACAGTTCTACAAGTTTAATGTGTTCCCTTGTGATACTGAGGAAATAATCACAGAATTTCCTGAGAGATTCCCAACGCACGGTTGTGAGATCTGTCTCACAGCAATGACAACCAGGGATTTGTTAAGCTAGGAAAATAAATATATAAATTATTAGACTTCTGTTGTTTTCATGACTTAAATCAGGCTCCAAAAAAAGGCCTGGGAATGCTAATGCAAAGGAGAAGGTAAAACGGGGCTCTTGGATGTGGGAGGACAACAAAATCGTATGGAGAAGTTGGGGGGTTTTTATCACTTTTAGAAATAGAGATTAGAACTGTTTTACTTCCTTGTTCAATAACATATTAAGCTGGAATTCTAGGCATCCTTTCAAGTTAATAGAGGGAGGGAGGCTTACAATTAAAGTACTCAGAAATAGCTTTCAAAGGATCCATAGACTATATAGCTAACTTGCATTTTAGTTTTACAAATTAAATTTTGAGAGTTAGAAAGTGTGAATAGTGTCTTCAGCCAAATGAAAAGGATCTTCTTAAACATCTAGTTTAGATTACTAATTAGTTTTCTAAGCATTTGGCTTTTTCTTTCTCAAAAAGTAAAACTGACTATTAGTAGACTTTTGGAAATATTCTAGATAGTGTTAAATGTACATGCCAGTCAGGCCTGATGCATATGAGGAAGGGTACTTTTTTTTTAAAGAAAAAGTAAACTGTAAAGAACATACCTTGCCAAGTGACTAGGTCATTGCAAGGTTAAACGATGGTTTGTTACAACAGAATGAAACTGCAGTGCATTACTCATCTCTGTAGAGTTTTTCCTTGTTTCTTAATTGCCAGAAGAATCTGATCCTAAATGAAGGTCTTTGTATGTGGTTTTGACTGGGCAAAGACTGCCTTTCTGACAGGTAGCTTAGTTGCCATCTAAGATGGCATTGTGTCAACTTAATGGAGAACAGAATTTTTGCCTACTTTAAGCCTCTTGAAAGGTCTTCAAATTCCTTACCAATGTTTGTCTTCATTTTTCTAAAAAAAGAACAAGGATAATCTGATTTTTATTACAGAAGATATTTATGAATTATTCTGCAAAGCACTCGGAGGATTGCTAAGCAGTATCAAAAAATATCTTGGAAAAAGTTTGTGAACTTAGTCCTACTAAATGTGTGCACACATAGCTGTAGAATCAATGTCTAAGTCTATAGAGAAGAGGAGGAGAATAGTAGAAAGCACTGTGAGTTTACTGTTTCTTGCGTAATGCTAGAGCTGTTTTTAGACATGTAGAAGGTCAGCACTTGTTTTGCCTCCCATGTCTTCTGCCTACAACCCAACCTTTTGGAAAGCAGTTTGAAGAAGATTGCTGTGGGGGCATAAAGTGGAACGAAGTCTTGGGGCTTCTTTCCTCAGCCCTCTATGTGAAAGGGAGGTTGCTTCCTGCTTTGCTATCCTACTCTGGGTAAAATCTGGGTTTCTATTTGGAAAATACTATTCTTTTGCTAAAAAATAAAGCTATTGCCTTCCTCCAATGTAACAGTAATAATAATAAAAAGCTATGTTGTTGTAATGCAACTTAGAAAAGTGAGCTGTTGAGAAAGTATTAGTAGTTCACTTCTTGCTACAGAGTATGTTGACTTCTTTTCTTATTCAGTGGTCTTTTGGACAAGACTGCATTTGGTACATGGTTCCACATTCTTTCCATCCCTTAAGTGTCTTACACCACTTTCCTAAGAAATATGTAATGCTTCATAAGTTAACATTTTTCTTAAAATAATATGCATTTATGATAAGTGATTGCAATCTGTTACTCTGAAATTAAGGGAATTTGTTATATTGTTTCAGTGTACTTGATACTCTCTAAACCATGTTGTAGATGAGAGAATAACAAGAGGCAAAGCTGACATTAAGGATGATTTCTTGTTTGCAAATAACTACAAACTGTACCCATAATACTTTGTTCTGCATCTGAGTAGCAGCACTGTGAAAGTATTTATATAACTCAAAAATAGTAAGTAGTCTTCCAAAAAGTAGTCTTCCAGAGAGAAAAATACGGAAAATTATTTAATTTAATTGATTTTGGTTGGTTTTAAGTAATTGATAAGTTGCATTAGAGGAAAACATGCAAAAATTCCCTGTTGACAAAAAGAAAAAACAAGGTTTTTTTGAAGTTGGTAAAAGTTATCAGACCAATTATTCATCTGTAGCCTCCACTTTGTTCTGTTTGAGTTGGAGAGCACATGAATGACATTTGTAAGCGAACAAATGAAGTATGTGAACAGTATGAAAACCAGCAGTTTTTTAATGGTGGTGCTTTGAGTGGAGTGGTAAGGGGTTTCAAAGTACAACTGGTTACTTCTGTTGGCACTCTTCGCCATTAGTTTGCATAAATATAATCTCTTGCCAAAATTCTCTGCAAAATTCCTTCTTGGAGAGTTTAACTGCTCTTCAGGGACAGTTACACTCTGATAAAGTACCAGCATTTAAGATGTCAGATATTCTAGAGTCCGGGACCAAACACGTAACTCTTCAGCAGCCATGATTTCAAGCTGAGAATTGTTGCAGGTGAAGTGGTGAAGACACAACTTCCACTCAGGCTGGGAATATACCTTGTCATTTAAACAGCCCAGTGATGGCCTGGAGAGCTGCTGAAATGAGCTATGTCTGTGTTACTGCAAGGATTTCTTCACCCTTTCTTTGAAGGATGCAACTCACAGTTTACAGGTGTAGATAGCTGAGATGAAAAGGGATCTATAAATGCAGTTGTCATTTTTATGCATCTGCAACAGTTATTTCTGTATTAAAATGACTGAAAACATAATGTCAGATTTGTTTATTTTCACCTTGCAGAAGTAAATCAGATACTGTGTACAGTAAGTATCATCATGTGGTATCAGGTCTCTTATTACTGTGTCATGAGACAACTATATATTTGGATATCAGTACGTACAGGTATTATAATAAAAACTCTGGTGTCTTTCTGTTTCTTTGCAAACTTAACCTAGTCATGGTTACATTTTACTCTTATTATGCTGTGTATCTCTGAGTTGTGAGTATGCACAGCAACACGTGCCCTCCTACCTTTTTTGGGGAAAGAAAACGCATGAAGTACCTGAAAAGACAAAAAAAATTACATAGTGGGAAGTCTTTGTGGGAGTCGGAAGAGCATGAATTTAATAAGCCATGGAGATTTTTTATAGGCAGTAATTACAAAAATTTTTTTTAAAGACAAAGGCATTGGGCATGTAATGTTATGCTTTTAGTTGCTGATTGCTTTTTTGTACAAATATTTAATCTGCTGGACTATACAGATCTTCACTAGGTCAGTATTCTGAAATTTTTTATCCAAATATTTATGCTTCTCTTTAATAGATATTGTATTTGTTCATGTGTAATAGACTTTGCATGTTATGTGTTTAAAAAGTACTTATTTGTTCATTTGCATAATTTTAAATGAATCTTATTTAGAAAAGCTGTAAGGAATCATTAATTTTTATTGCTGGATTTTTTTTCACAATAATGAACCTTGTCACAACACAGGCTACTGATTCTCTTCTGTCTCATGTTCATTGTAGAAAAGAGAGAGCTATTTTTAACATTTACACAGTCTAGATAGATGATTCTTCGTTCTGTGTGGTTTGGAGCTGAATCTGTAGAGCCTTTCATAATCATATCCGTTTTTTTAATGGTTTGTTTAAATTTGATCACTGTAGCTGATTCCATGCATTGATAATGAAGGCTTGGGTTGCCTGTTTCTCAGCATAAATTCACCTCAGACTTCTACTTTGACAGTGCTCTGTGTTTCGGTACGCATGAAGATACAGAACTGAAATTGCTTTGCTTTCTTTACAAATGACTCAGAGTGTGCTTGTCCTTCCCTAAAATGTTGCCAGCGTGTGAAGGATTTTCAATGAGCAGTGCAATAAGCCAGCATTTGGGAAGGTTTGAGGCTGCACTGGTATAACAGTGTACTGTCACACAGATGATCAGGGCTGGAGCCAAGTCTCTGTAGCACCGTGGATCATATTGGTCACATACTGGAAGTTTTGTTTATGTAACTTGGTTGCTGTTTAAGCTGCTTAAATATTATTGCCGGAATGTGGAGTGGGCTTCCCAGTAGAGGTAAGCACGATTTTTATCATTAAACTTCTCTGAATTGCTTTGTGATATGATATTAAGTGTGGATGCTTACATGTTTGGCATTATTTCTGCGTGCATGTCATTTGTATTTTAGTTATTCCAGTGGAAAGGGTAAGGAAAATGACAAGGTATGTAATGCATATTTTTCTTTTCATCTTATTTAGATTTACTTTTAATACTGAAATACGTGGCAAGCTCCTTTCCTTTGCTTGCTGTTTGCAGAGGGTATCTTTCTAGTAGGTGACTTCCTATGCATTTTAAATGTTTTTGCAACATGTCAGTAAGGCTGTATTATTGTTACAGAAAGAAGCTAATTAGTAGTGTGACAAAACACCTCTCACTAGAGCTTGCTTTCCGGCTTGTTAAATTCGAAATTATAGTTATAAGGATATGTGAAACACTAGAGCTGCCGGATTCTCCAGATAAACTAAAAATAAGGAATGAAATAAATTGTATACTGGATTTGACATCTTGCATATGTCTGTCATTGTTAATATTAAAAGTTATGACCTGTCATGCCCAGGATAGCTTCCAATAATTCATTTGCACTGACAACTTGCTTTGAGAAGGGTATAAAATTACTGTCACTTCTCCCTAATCAGTTAGATTTGACATTTAGTGAAGTTTTATTTAAGGGAGCAGATAGTGTGCTAAAGGTAGCCCCACTACCTGAAGTTCTAGTAGTAAATCTTTAAGCCTGGAAGAGGCATTATCATAAACTAAATAGACTTTGTACCTACGTGTTTAGCAAAAAAAAAAGATTTTTGAGAATGTCACCTATAGCAGAATAGCAGAACACAAAAGATTAGTTTAACTGAGTTACTTATTAAGCATTGCTGTTCTGCTAATAAGTTTAGTTTGTGGTAGGACTGGCTGTGATTGCATTTGCATTTGCTGATAGTAAATTTTTAAATGAAAGAAGGAAAGATGCTAAAAAATATTAAAACGTTTTTCTTTCTTGCTATAGAAATGTCTATGCTTACTATGTAAAGACTGCTGTGGTTTGGGTTTTTTATGAAGAACTAGGACAGCTCATGCATTTTCCTGCTAAATATATTTATGAGGCAGCTGTTTTATAGCTTTCAGCTCTAAAGTTATAGATAAGTGTGTGTTTGTTTGACAGAAGATTCGAGAATTGCCATTTACTGCCAGTACATGTAAAGCTTGGCTAAGCAGACTGCATCAGGAGCACATATTTGTATTAGCCAATCTGTCTTTGCAAGTCCCAGGGCCACTATCTTGCTAGAAGCCACTGTGTGCTTTTGAAAGCATGAAATTAGTTTTATACTGAGCACATGGTTTCTCATTTAGCAGTACTTTTTATGGTAATGGTCAATTTATGGTTCAGTGCCAGAATTTTGGTGTTCTGTCAAAGCTGATAGCTTTTGCTAAGGTGTTCTTCGGAGATAAAAACAAATAAACAAACCTCACAACACCCCTCACACCCCAGAAAAAACCCTGCAACAAAAATGCAGTTTGTGGTGGGTATCCTAGGGAAACCCTAATAAAGGAAAAGTCTCCCAAATGACCTCTACTGCTCACATTTCTGATAGCATTTTGGAGTTGTTTTCTTGTAGCCTTTCAGATAACATTTGTAAGCGTATGTTTGTCATTCATGACATAAAATTATTAAATTAATTGTCACCTTCTTATGCTTCACACAGAGTTTTATAATCAGTTTGCGACAAGCTTTATTTCGTGACATGGCGAATTATTGTTCCTCAATGCTAACTTGCTCTGTGTACCTATTTATGGGTCAAGGACAAAATACACTTGAAAAATGTATATGAAGCACCCTAAACATTCATTATGGATGCTTTTTAGAAAGCAAATTTAGAACACACTGCAAACTTTGCTGGCTTTTTGGAAATCTATAGGAATCAAATAAGTTAGTAAATACTTTTGTAAAACCTCCTTTAATACATATAGTTCATAAAATGATGAGCCAGCTTTTTACCTGTGTTTCATTCTTGGAAGAGAGCATTCTGACTCTACCAGATTGCAAACTGTTCCCTCACCAGCAGCTATCCTTAGTGAAAAATTAAGGTCGTTAACATTGTGCACTGTTTGGCTTCACTGGGGTTACTTTGTCCAACTCCCATTAATCTCTCTTGTATAATAGGTAATTTTAAATTGTGTTGCTTTTAATATAGGTCTCCATAATTCTGACCTGGTCTTGCAATAAGCATTTTTTATGATGTGGTATTTGCTTCTTTGCTCAGTTCTATCTGCAAGGAGCAAAATTTGACATTGTTTTGTGTGAAAGATGTGGTGGGCTCTACAACTGGTAATATTTCTTCTCTTAGGAAGAAGATATGAGGAGAGATCCTGATCAGCTGATAGGCCTTCCTGAGAAATAAGAAGCTGGAGGCTGTAGCTTTCAGAAATTTGCTTACAAAGTAAATTTAAGCTGGTATACTGATGATTTTTTTAATTGTTCCTCCTTCATGGAGGAGGAAGAGAAGTAGAAGCTACAGAGACTACTGCTCTTTGTCAAAGAGACTTGGAAGGTGCAGTGGAGTATCGCTTCAACAAAGCTCCTTTCTAAAAACTATGTTGTTTGGATCATTCTGTAGGATGCAGACTGATAGCTTGATTTTTTATACTGCTTTAAGAAAGGGTTGCTGTTGTTTTTGGACCTTTGAATAAATTTGCCTGATATTCTTCAGTGAGTGTTTAAAAACTGCCAGGCAGAAAATAGTTACAAACACTTGGAGAACCATCTATGAAATGTCACTACCATGACATATAGAACTTGTTCTATTTCTTTTAAGTGCTTGAGCTAGAATACCTTTCCTTGTCCTTTTATTCTTTTTGGAATTCTTTTTATCTGTCCCTTTTAATAGCTACGAATACAAACTTGTCGCATTTCAAGCTGGCTATTTCTTTGTTCCAAGACACTGATGTTTCTAAGGTGCTTTCAGCTTCAGACATCTTACATGCTCTTCCAAGCGTCTTTATTGCTGCATTCTTCCCCTTCTGCCATTTCACATCGGTAGGTAAAGTGAGAAGCAAGATCTGGTGTGCTTATTACACTGGCCAAAACTGTTTTGCTTTCTGTAGGGAGTTCAAGAGCCATTTCTATGTCAGATTGCCAATTACCACATGGCACCATAACTTTAGTTTGTTTCTCTTTTAGCTGACATCAGTATTAATGTATGGTGATCATTTGCAGTATGAGTATCTTGGTTACTGCAAGGTTACTTACAAGGAGATTCTGAAGGAGAAGCAACTGCTGTAAACTAAAAGGAAAAAATTATTGCAGAAGTGGTATGAGGTTGTGAGCAATTTCATGTAGATCACTTGACGTTGGGACCCAAGTCTAGCCAAACTCTTCATGGAAATCTTGAATTTGCCTTGTTTTTAGTGAAGGTCACTGATGAGTTCTACCAGAGAATTTAAGTAAACTGAGAACTGTAGTTCACTGTGGCAGCCCTGAAGAAGCCATACTGCTGAAGCTGGAATTTATATTTTTTTCTCTGTCTATAGGCTAAAGAGGCTGGAGATTACACTTAGAATGTTCAGCCAAAAAATTGTATGTTTTTTTTTCCATTCTGTTTGATTCTGAGCACTGTTCATAAGATCCTCTAAGGGAAAATGAACTGTGTAACTTACCCTTTTCATGTATACTTTTTGCTCCTGTAAGGAGAGAGAGAGGGAGAGAGAGAGAGAGAGATAAAGTGACGAAAGCAGACTACTTTGGGATCTGTTTGGATGTAGAGAGACTGCTTTTGTGTAGGCACTGGCAGTTAGGGCAAATGAAAGGCTGAGTTCCTTAGCCTTGAGTAGATCCAAGACTTACCCTGAACAAGTTTTTTGTCTGTAACTGAGCAGTGCAGATCTTGGAGTACATGAGGAAGTCTTTCATATTCCATGAATAGAGAAATACAGCTTCTTTTAAGGACTGAGACTTGTCAGGTTCATATAGTGTGTTATAGGAGCTACCTGAGGGAAAGGATATGTATGTGAAAGGTCAGTGGGCAAAACTTTTCCTGGTAAGCAGCTTGTGAAAGTATCAGACTTGACTGGACAAGAATTTGTGGTATCATGCATTTGATGTTACCATTTATTAGTATATGTGGTTTCTCCAGATGTTGTATGAGATCTGTGTTTTGTTCACTGGTGTTACAGGGCATTAAAGGATGTTTCCAGATCTAGGGACTTCTGAGGTTGTTATAATATGCTCCTTTTGGGATTTTTTTTATTAGCTGTTCACATTGGTGATATTTGTACTTTTACTGAGCCAGAAGAAGAGACAGAGAGCAGATCTCTAGTGTGCTGACTTCCCTTTTGCGCTCCAAGTGTTCTTTAATGACATAATTAGAAGTCAGAACGTATTGCCTGGACATTTGTGACTTCACCCAAGAGCCTCCGTTTTCTTTCTTTAGGATGCTTCATAGTAGGCAAACAGAAAGAGGAAAGGAAGTGAAGAAATCCATGAAGGAAGTTCTTAAAATTGTCTTTTTGCTCAAACTGGATTAAAAATTTTCTCTCATGCACTGTCTCCTCTTGCTCAGCATGGATGTTTTCAATGATGACATCCTGAAAAGTTTTGTTTTATAATAGGTAGAATAAAACCATAGTTCTGGGACTGAGCATTTAAATGTGAAAAGGAGGCTTTTTTCTTTTACCAGAACACCACACTTAAATGCAACTTTGAGAAAATAAAGAGGTAAGGAAGATTTCTAGGCTTTAGAGTGGTACATCTGGATAAAGAGTGACAGAAATCACTTCATCAATAAAAAGCAGACTAGTTGGAAAGCACTGAAGTTTATTGTTAGGAAATGCAATTTGTGTGTTGTAGCCAGCTTTGTTAGTGGTACCATTGGAGCCCGATACATCTCTAGTAAGGTTCTGAATAGTAAAAATCTGTACTCTGTTAAGTAATCATTGTAGCAACCTCTTTTTAAAGAAACATAAACTTGTGTACCCAGGTTACTTCTTAAAAGATGATTTAAGCTTTTCGGTCGCTTCTGCTGGTGAGCAGGGCACAGTCTTACAAAAAACACAAAGCTGGAACACCAGAATTTTACTTGCTGGGGATTAAATCCTCATGAAAACAGTTTTTGTAGGTACGATTATAAAGAATGCCTATGAAAGTGGTGTAATACCAGATGTTTTGTTAATAACTATTGACAGAAACAAGGCAGAACATGTCAAAAAGTAAAAATATTGTTGTCCCTTCTTTATTGTTTCAGTTGCAAACATTTTAATGAATTATTTTAACAAATATTTCTCCTTTGAGCAATTGTATTTTTTCTTTTCGCCTTCCTGAAAACAAACAAGTTAAGGGACTTTGTTTTAGAGATTACTTCAGATTAGCTTTTCTGGAAAAAAAAACTGTTTGAGTTGACAGTTTTCCCTTAGCTGTGTACTAGACTTCTGCTGTGGAAGTTGTTATTATTGCATGATATCTACACTGTTGGTATCCTTCTGTAGGTAATGTTTCTCAATTGGGTGATCAATAAAGCTTAAAATCCAAATCATTGAAGGAGTAATTCACCAGCAACTAATAAATTAAGTCTGTAATCTAGTTATATTTTGTAAATAATTTTCACCCATTAATATATGGATGATGAAGCTGTTTACTTAAATACTTTATAAATTCACAAATTTTTGAAGATATTTTTTACAAATGAGCACTGTTTGGTACTTGGTGTTGTTTCATGTTGTTCACCAACAATTATTCAGTTAAGAGGCAGAAACCCAGCCTTGTAGCTCAATAAATATATCAGGATATCCATTAGCAAAAAAATTGGTAAAAATGAGGAAAGTATAACTTATATTTTTCAAACTAATCTTTCCATATGCAAACTAGTTATGAAAAAACTTTGAATTTACATAATTTCAAATATGATTTACTAAGACCTATATAATTGTAATTTTTAATTTTTAATTTATTAGCAGATATTGGATTTGTAAACATTTGTCAAATAGTTTGACCAGCTTTTTACCCAAAACTTTAAAGTTGTTCACATGTTATTTATTCATTGTTGAAGCTCAGGTTTACTGTAGTCTTCCAAGAAGTGGGGAAAAAACAGAATGAGCTATTGCAAAATGGGATAAAGGTTGCTGGGGATTTCCATGCTCTGAAGATGCTCTTCGACCTGAACATGTGGCTGCTTCTGCTCCCTTTCATGCGCATGTTTACTTGTTGGAAAGATGTTAATAGGCTTGACTATGGAGAAATTTAGTTTAGGGCTTAAGTAAAAAGGTACCAATTAACTCAAGAAGTAGATGAAAATAGGAGGAAGGAATATGGGAGAACAGAAGACATTCTTGCATCCCAGTGCATGAAATGAAACAGCAACATGGCTAAAGTCAGTGCATTCCAGACTTATAAAGTGCTAGCTACACACGTGTGCCCTTTATCTGAGACTTCAGTGATTATTATTCATGCATCTAAGGTTAAATGTTTGTGGAAGTGTTCGCAGGCTGTTCAGTATAATTCATGAATAGGAGTTTGGATTAGAGCAGAAAATACAACTTCCTTTGAAAATTCAGTCTTAAAAAAGGTTGTGTTAAATCAAGATAAAAAGTAACATGATGTTTTTGGTGATAGGCCTAAAGAAATACTGCTTGCGAAGATGCACACTGGATTTTGGTTCTTTTTCTTCAGTTTTTCAGTTTCTGTTTGCTAGCTTGATCAGTAAAAGTGAAGTGCGGAAAATGAGGCCAATAAAAGGTGTGCAGTGGTGTAGTGCTCTGCCCTTGAAGGTGGGTGATGCTGAAGCATCCCAGGGTTTTGCCCCTATCAGCTGTAAACTGGAAGTGAAGTTGATCACAGACAGATGATTAGACAGAAAATTCTGTGGTGAAAATTTGTTTTGAGGAAATGTGCGAGTAATCAAAAAACATAATTCTGAATAAATGCACTAATATTTTAATTTTGAAGTGTTTTATGTTGCTTTATATTTTAATAGCAGGAGACTAGTATTTAATAGATATGGTTTACTTCAACTTTTTATCTGTGTTTAGAGATTTAATATACCAAACTGTTTATCATCAAAAGTCCATTTTTTATGCATAATAGGCATGTTCTTAAATGAAACAGAAGTTAAAAGTTAAAAATAGCTTCATAAATCATATTTTTTCAGATGATTTGTTTTTTTAATCATTGTTTCAAGTAAAACTTCCAGTCACCTTTCAAGAAAGTGAAGTACTGAAGTCTCTTGAAGAAAAACTTTGAGTTTTTTAATTGTTGATGTAGGTTTCTTTGTGTGGTGGTCTTTTATACAATAAATGTTTGAAGGACTCTTAATTTATTCAATACCAAGCATTGCTGACATTTAAAGATCTATTTGAAATTGAAGTTGTAGATTTAAATCACATTTTATGTCAACTACAATGGCAGAAGGGAAGAGCAGGTTTTAGTGGACAATGATCCAGTCTGTTACACTTTATTGCACTAGACATCTACCCTGGCAAAGACAGGCCATGTTTACAATCATAATGTTACTGCTTTTATGCTTCACTTCTATGGAGGTGATGGAATGACAGACACATACTTTCTGTCTTAGACTGATTGCAGTTATTTTTTCATATTTTTACAGTTCTACTTCAGAAATATTTGTTATGAGAAGGTAGACTTGAAATCAGTGGAGAAAATGGGCAATTAAAGCTGTCTATACTTTTGAAGTATTTTTACTTTGTATTGCTTTCCTCATTTGAAAAGCTGGAAAATCTACAGAGTGGAGAGCCGAAATGTGTTCTTCCTGCTGGCTGCCAATTAGCAGGCTGTTTGACTGACTTGGAATCTCATCCTTCTGTAAAAGGGGTCATTCTCAGAATCAACAGTTGCACACTATGCAGAAGGCAGCTGCCCCTCTGTAAGAGGATGTGCCTTGTTTGTTCAACAGCAATCTCTCTGTGGCAAAAGCATACTGCTGGAAAAGTATGGAGTTAGAACGATGGGATGAGGTGCCTGTGTACAAGAGTGAGCTTAGAATCTGGGTGAAAAAAACCCACAATTTTTGTTCTGTCATGAGTGGCCAAAACCACATATCTAGAAATGATGTATCCTAAAATGTGTCAAAATAACAACTTTTAGTAGATAGCTGAGTGGCGATAATCTGCAAGAAACTGGTGTTCTACTGTAAATGTCCTACCTGTCATGAAATTGAAATACTTTTACTCACTGTATTATTTTCTAGGCCATCTATTGCAGGAACGTGTTTTTTATTACCTACCTTTAATAGAGTTCCGGGGTCAGTAGAAATTATATTGCAGACTCAGGTTTCTGGTGTTACAAAATTGTTAGTGACAACCAGTAATAGTGCAGACACACAGTCGAGGTTTCCCTGAGGAACCGGACACTTGTAGACATGGTCTATATTTTTTTCTTCCCTTTCCTTTGATCTTTTTGCTGAACGTTAGTAGCACGTGACCATAATTTTCTGATGTGGAGCGATCAGCTGCCAGAGTGAAGTCTGAAGGGACATCTACCAATTAACTGAAAATAATGAGAAAAATCTTGTTACACTAATCAAAGCAAACTTGTTACTGAGAAATTTGGAAGTCATCATATTTGTAAGCCATGTATAATCTAGCCTGACTCTGCTGGTATAAGCAAAATCAGAATCAGTGCATCCATTGGGGCTCGTAGACTTTGAGGACCAAAGGAATTACTAAGCCGTATGTCCTGCGCAATACCAGACACAATCTCAAGCATTAATTCCTTCAGTAGAAGAAATTGCTTTCCCTAACATGCCAGTGCTTGCTGTTAAGTCCAATAAATCTGCAATTGAACTTGAACACATTTAGAGACGCATCCAAGTTCAATTTAAGGACTTCAGGATGTGATGAATGTACTTATTACACTGTTGAATAGTTTAAATAACCCTTTACCTTTGCAGTTAAGAATTTCACCTTACTGCCAGTTTAAATTTGCTAATTATGAGCCAGGAGGTGCCTTTTCTTCCCTACTGTTAAAGAACCCTTGTTATTAGGTAGATTCTCCTTTTAAACCAGCAAGGAAGCTTCATTTAAGGTTCAGCACTGTTTGGATTAAGTGTGCCATTACAAACACAGGTTGTGCAACATTTAAAAAGAGTATGTAGCACTTTTTTCTTTTAAAAACATGGTTTGCATCAGTAGTGTCTGACTCTCTGATGAATCAGAATGACAACTTTGCCTCCACAATAGTGGACTGTTGGGTCCTGTTTTTTTAAAGTCTGCACAACTTACTCTTAACAGTAACAAATACTCTTTCAGCCAGAATTGAATTTATAAAGCTCTCTCAAGTTAGGAGCATGATTCCAGTACTTCTCAAGATATTTCTGGACTTCTGCTATCTTATCTTTTCCTCTCCTCCAGTTAATTTTCAGCTGGCAGGATCAAGCTTTACTCAGTGAGCACTTCTGGAAGGACAGTTGTTTTCCTGGTCAAATCCCTTACTTCTGGTATGCACTTCTTGTTTTGCTCTCCATAGAGGCTGTCCTCCATTTCTAAAACCATATGTTACATACTGAAAGGCAACTATGCAGCAGCTCTGTGTCCACTTCTTGATGCCATCCACAATGTGCAGTGACCTTTGGTACCCGAAGTTATTTCACAGATTGTTTTGGTTTTTTTACAAATGCACAAAAAGCTTAATACCAATGTGGGGATTGGGGTGGTGTGGATTTAGTCTTATTTCCTTTATATGATGTATGCTTATGTCACCTAATTTTCTTATTATTAAGAGTTTTACTTATCTGAAGTTTCCTCAGGAAGTTGCAGAAAATGGGGAATGCAGAATCTTCTGCTTATTTTGTAACCAGCTTGTAAAGACAGTGTATTTATGATTTACCTGACCGATGTTTTTTACAGCTTTGCCTGAACTAAGAGTATCTGTAACCTAACCATGAAATAATTTTGTTGTATCTTAATCTTTTTTGGTACACTGGTACTAGTACCTGACAGACATCCTGATTAGCCATTGTCTTTTTTCCACTACAATGGGATTGTTTAGAGACAATATCATACAATACTGTACTCAGACTACTATCCTTGGAATGTCTTTAGCTGCTATATAGCATGTCCCCAGCTCCCACATCTGTCTATCCACAAAGAGTGGAAGCACAGGGTAAGCATCCTGATTTATTTGGATGACAAGTTCCTCCTTGTTTTACTCAAGGTAAAATACTTACAGTTTAGTTGCATGAAACTGTCTTGACAAGATATTGGGGTTAAAAGGCTGCTCTTAAGCCTGTGGCAGTAATACATAACAATAATCTTTCTAATACCTTGCAAGCTAGCGCTCAGGATTTCTGACTCCAAAGAGTGTGCTACCAGAATATGGCTTTTTTTATGGTACCAAACTTTCTCCCACAGAAGTGGGAGTGAAGCAGCTCTGTAAATTTAAGTATTAAGTATTTGTGCATTTTCTGTATTGCCTGCAAACTTGATGTTTATCTAAGCTCTTCTTACTTCTGTCAGGCTGACCACGATCCATCTGTGTACCTGTAGTCAGGATTTTGAGTGCTCTCTGTGAACACATCCAAAAATACATGGCAATTTTATATTTTAAGAGCAGCATGGTTTGAATTTAAAAAGGAAGTTATTTTGTAGCAGCATACAGACAGAAGTAGAGTTCTGTTCTGCACAGCATTGAATGTCTAGGAAGGTCAGTCACTTCTGAATTGCCTGCTTTTTTTTCCTGATGTGCAAGCCTCTACTAAAGTTAAATAGTTACCTCGGGTTGGTTACTTTTATGTCTGAAACATCATCTTGCACTCTTGTAGTCTGACTTGAAATGTTACGCAATCACGTGGTAGTATTTCTCCTCTTATAATTTTTCTTTTAGTGTCAGAGTTTGTAATTGATTTTTCTCTACAGTGAAGTAAAAATGTGTCTTTTTCCTATGACTTATGTTCCTTTAGCTACAGAATTAATTTGTTTAACATGTATAAATTGTATTTATTATATGTAAGTGTTCAGGCCTTTTTCTTAATGACAAACCTAATGTCTATTCTGCTTCTTGTTTCAGCTCTGAGAGTATCTTGAGTGTTTTGAAATACAGTTTTGGAAGTTGCTGGTAGCTGCTAAAAAATACTTTTTTTGGTAGATAAAGCATTTATAGAATATGAGAAGTTGAAAGGAAAATATTTTTGTCTAAGGTAGGAAGCTTGGCTTGGTTCCTCTAAAATGACAACTTTCCTCTTTTGTCATCCATCAGCCACATGTATATATTAGGCTTCTGATCTTTGGTTTAAACTACTGTTAAATTTTCATTATAAATGTGCCACCTACTGGAGCAAAAGGCCCATTGGCAAATATTTATTAGTGTTATCTTCTCCCAGACACATTTGCATAGTAATTTCTTGCTAGATTCCCATGCTTCTGTTTGTCAGATGTACACTGCTTCTTGTCAGCCTCACCATAGGGTGTGAAAATGGTAGTAAGAATTGGAGAGGGTGTGGAGCATGGAGGCTTAATAAAATGCCTTTAAAAAAAGAAAAATTGATGTTATGAAGTATAATGAAAAATACCGGCCTGCTGATGGAAAGCTAATAAAGCAATCTGACATATATAGGTACAGTATGTCTTGACTTCAAGATAAACAGAAGTATATGTAGTTGTTCAGTGTAGCCTTGTAGCAAAAAAAACTTTGAGATTTTAGATTACCTTGTGGGTTTTTTTGTTTTGTTTTTAAAACAAACCTCTGTGCCTTGTCTTAGCATAGGACTAATCATGATCATCTTTGCAAATGAGAGGTGTGTTGCTCAGAGCTTGTTGTCTTTTATGTGATAGTAATTAACTGAATCATTATTTGTATTGCAGGCATGTCTTTAAGATCCTTAATTTTATAATACAAGACTTATGCAGAATAATGGGTAAGACTTATCCCCAAAACTTAAAAATCTGCTTGGAAACTTAATGCATGAAGACAGTAGAGCAAATTGGAAGAAGAGAACAATCTAGAAACAATCACTCTGCTAAAGTCAACTGATTTTCTTGATGTTTCTCATGAAAGTTTGTTTTGGCAACACTTCATTATATCATAGTAGAAAAATGACTTAATGTATGAATAAGAAGTGGAATGGCTTTCTGAAGATGCATCTGTTTTGCTACGTACTAAATTGGTAAATTAGTGTGTTCCTGCGGAACAGTCTTTAGCTTGGTTGAGCAGGTTGGTTGTTTTTTTGTTTGTTTGTTTTATTGTAAGGGATTAAACACAATGTAGCAAATATGTTAATGAGACAGCTATAAAAATTTGGTAGTTTTTCTTATACAAGTTGCTGGTTGTTTCTTTCCAAGTAAACCACAGCCATGAGGGCATTTGCTTTTGAAAAGAAAGAATGAATTGATGAACCACCCTCAGGAAATGACTGTGCAGTCTAACAGGCTATGAAGAATATGCTAGGAAGAGGTCAGACCTCCCAACTCCATGTCTCAGGTTGTGATGCATGTTGCATATGCCCTGGTTTTCAGAAAGTCTCAAGCAGTTTCACTTTCCAGGTCCTCTGTTAAATGTAGAGAGTCTAAATTTTATTCTTGCTTGAATCTTAAATTTCTGTTACATTTCAATAAAAATACAAATAAGCAATTGCATAGATTTGGAAGCTTTCATTAGTAACACAGACTTCTAAGCTGCTCACCATGATCAGTGTCCTTGTACAGTGCCTGTTCATTCTTTTCATCTGTCCAATGCTGTTAAACTGGTTTTTGATCTGAAAATATTGGTATCATGTTAAACATTTGGTCCATATATCATAGATAAATAGAATACATCTATGAGAGATTGTAGGGGAAGTTGGAATGCCTGCTGACACGGCTACATGGGTACATCTGGGATGGCACAGTAATTGGATGGGGCTAGTAGCAGGATGTTTTCCTTTAAGTTTGGCACCCACTTCTCTGCTTAAAAGGGAAACTGTTTTTTTAATCATAGGTATTTGTTGCGTGAATTCTCTTTGCAGTTGTTTGTTTGATAAGTGAATGACCGATTTCATATTGCTGGGTGAAGGAAACTTAGTGTTGTTAAGGTGTGCACCTGAACCATTTCCAAATTGTTTGTTTTTAAAAATATATTTTCTTGGTTTTATGCCTGTCAAATAAGTGAGCTTTCACATTCATTTTTGTGTCACACAGATCAAGAAAAAACATGTTGGAAAGCTCAGTGAATTAATGGCTTTAAATGACTTGGAGATCCATAAATGAGATGCTTTACAGAAAAGTACTGATTCTGATTCTTATTTTCCCATTACAAAACTATATTTGTCTTAAGCCACTTCCTTGGACAGAATAAGCTTTAGGGGTTTTTTCTTCTCATGACTCATCTGGTTTTATGTAGAGTAGTCCTGCTTATGGAAAATATATTATTTTTTTCTTTGGTAGGTGACAGAGCATAGTCTTCTGCAGTTTTGTGAAACAGGCCAGGGTATAAGCCTGGCTTTGGTCCAGGTAGTGAGCACTCAGAGTGAGCTGAAGCAGTGCTTCAGGAAATGTGCTGCTCACAGGAATAGGGCTCACATTTCCATTGGCTGGAAAAATAGGAACATCAGCTGGAGTCATTAACATCTTTGTTCTTAGGGGTGTCTGTAGCTGATCTGCCTGCTTTCCCAGTATGGGACATTGAAGCCAGTAAATAAGGCAATAAAATATTTCACAGGTAATAAATCTCATACACCAAAAGAAAATAAGATCTAAACAGTTCTAAGAACACCCTAGTTCTTTCAAATGTTAGGGGATCGGGGTTGTATAGATAGGGTGTGGATAAAAAACTACTCCGCTATTTTTATAAGAGATGGTAAAGGTTGTATCACAGGAAACTTCTGAAATGCTTTTAAACATTTCAATAATGAAAAAACCAGAAAAGGGAGGTAAGTCTTAAGCAATGTATGAAAGTGAAAACACTTAAAGTATGTGAACGTAACTTGAGGAAATACCCGAATACAAAAACATATCCCAAGGAGATAGTTGAAATAAGCAGAGTACACTGTTACAGAACTGAAAAATAAAAAAAAAAAATCAAGTTCTGCATGCAGCTTTATGGGCATGTGGAACTGGTTCAAGGCCTATTTCTACATGCTTTCAAGGGTAACGAAATGACCTAATCTATTAAACCATTGTTCAAAGCATGATTTGATTTTTCAGAATGATTTGGTCATTAATCTTTTACCTAATGGTTTAAATCAGTGATGTTTCAATTTATAATCTTTTATAGGGATATACGTGCTTGTATGTAGTATATGCACTTGTAGAATTAAAAAAATAACTAAAGATAATTCCGGATTACAAAACTGGAGTAGGCAGAGAAGTGCTGTACTAGTTGTCTAAGCATTCTTAGACTATTTCAGTGAATTGAAACTAAGTTATGTGTATTCATGATGAGAGCATAAAGTATTTGATTTTTATTTCAGTTTATTTTCTGTTATGGCTCAGCAGAGAAGTATGCTTAGGAATATGCAGAATTCGGGACTACAGAATTTTAGCAAGAGTGAAAAAGACATGCTAGTTGAAGAAACTGAGAGCTATACAATGCCTGGATATTTTTTGTAAAATATCATGGCATCTTAATTACAATTTTTCAAAAACGTGGCAAGCTTTTTGTAACATTAACATAAACTACTAAAAAATAATTTTTTCTGGAGGAAGATCTGGAATTATTTTGAAAGTCAAAAGTTTGAGTCTTTGACTAACTCAAAGATGCTTTTCTAGGGTAAACTCAAAATAAGCAGGTGTTTTCCCATTTGTATGTTGTAACAATAAATAAGACTACAATTTTATTTATCTGCCAGAAAGAGACTTGTCTGCTAGTTACTTTTCAATTGTTGATATGAGCTAAACAAGTGTGTGTAAAAATATAATATATTCCGTTTTTGTACTATTCTCTTCATGCCGCTGTCATACTGGATGCCCTTAGACTGATTTTGAGATGTTTTGAGAATTTTTTTTTGTGTGGAGTTTTACCTTCCTGTGTACAGGAGGAAACTGCAAGGAAGATTTTATGAAATGAATACATAAAGGTGTGCAATTTGGTGTGTGGGGGTGTTTTAGGTTTAACAAATTCGAGCGTGCCTATGTCTTGCACTTGTGTTATGGCAGTGTGGTTTGTTTTGGTTTTAGCTGAGTAACCTTTATGGCCCCTGTCAACCATTCAATTTGCCTCCACTTTTGTCAGTTGGTAATGATGACTTGACTATGGTTGTCAGTATCTTGGAGCAGGTTCAACTCATGGCATTAGGAAAACTCCAGATACTATGTCTTGTGAACAAAGATGGCTTTAGCTGGAGGAGTGGATATTTGCTGAGCATTTTTGTGGTGCCTTTATACTCTGAAGGACTAAAATGGTCCTTAGCTGCATTTGTAAAGACAGCGACTACCTTCCTTGTTTAGTATGTTAGATAAAGGCTTTTCTCCATCTCTTCAGTGCAAGAGATGGCAGAGCTTCTCTCCTTCTGTGAAATCACCTGTGTGTAGATAATCACTCTGTCCATGCTGCTAAATAAAACCTTTATTTCTATCCACTGCTCTGAGTCAAACTGTTGATCTAGATTATTTGTTTTGAATAGGTATTTTAACATTCTGCATAGTTCACAGAAACAAACTGATTTTTTCTTTTATCTTTTCCAAATGTAGCAGTTAAGCACCATATTGCTGAAAATAAAAGCTAGGTGAGCTGATTTGCATCCCTGGCAGGGTTGCTGTCTATTCCTCAAATGCTTTTTCTGGTGCATCATTAAGGTTAGCCCACCAATAGGTGTTTAACAGTGTGCACATGGTTAGCATGCTGTGGTGACATCGCTGGCACGTAGTCAGTTTGTAGGGAGTAGTGCTGTTCTGAGTTTATTAAAGATGAGCTGCTCGTTTGCATTGCTTGTTTGAATTTGGAATGTGCCCTGTATAGTTGCTTGCAGATATTCACTGTCCCTCAATTATCTTCTCAACTTAGCAACTGATCAAAGGAGAATTGCCACTTGCAAAATTAGATCTGTGATAAAACGTTCCAACATAGCTGCAATCAAGTTGCCACTTGATGAAACCCAAGCTGAATCACTCCATGTTTATCATATGAAGTATTGTGCATATCTTAAGATTTTACACAAGAACAAATGTTAGATTATGCTGACTGCCATCATTAATTAGTTTCTAAATTCTGTCTCTCTAAAGTGGAGTTGCAAACCCACGTCTAAAATTCTGCATTTCAGCCTCTGAGATTTCTGTGAGGTTTGTAAAATTGTCTGTTGCCAAGATGCTTTCTAATGAGCACACCTCTGGGAACGTTCCTGTGGCTCGCTTGTTTTATTCAGTTGAAACAGTTACAACTCCAGAAATATGTTCCTGATTTCCCTATTCAATATGGTAGTGTACAAAAAATTGTGTTGAAGAGCTTGAAATGTCTGCTTTTAGCCAGATTGGACTGTCTTCAAACACTTGTAGAAAACATTAAGCTATCAGTGTATGGATATTAAATTGGCAGAGACTTGTATAATGTGAAATTATATATTATAGCTGAATTAGGTCCTGATTTTTTAGTCAATAGCTATAGTCATTTGTGATAGACTACAGTAACTACTAATATAATAATATTGTCAGATAAGTGTGATACAACATGGTGTGCTGGCTTACAATATGTGTTTAAAAAACCCCTATATTTCTTGCGGAATAACCTGAACCTCTGTTCATCTGCTAATATGCAGTGCACTTGTTTTTTTCCTAAAAACTTAAAATTACTGTTAAAGTATTCTCTGAAAATGTTTTGAAGATTCTTATTAGCAATACAGATATTAAAATCAGCAAGGCCAGGAAAACTCAAGTTAAACTTGCACGATAATTCATCTATGCCTAGCAGTTTAATGCTAAATAAAGCAGCATACATCTGGGTTTCAGCAAGGACTTGATATAGGCAGATGTTGTTTGGAATCCAGGGGGCACTTGAGAGCTTAATTGTATCTTTTTAAGTAGTTCTTTTGACTATTTGTGATTAAATATGGATTTCTCTTCAGTGACTCAAAGGCAGTAAAACCAGTGCGATATCTTGTACTCTGGGGCTTCAACTGGTACCGGGAACCACTGGGGTTGTACATCAGAGCAAGATCAAACACTGAAGAAACTTCCCTGAGCAAAGTTCAGTAGTCCAGCTTTTATTAGGAACTCCTCAGTAAGATGTGGAAGATTTGGTGTGTTGAATTTATGGTTGGAGATCGTTTGGAATTAACGTAACTGTGTTCAGATTGTGGCACCCATATTAGTCACCTAATTCTCTTGATTTGTGAGAATTTCTGTGTTTATTGCTTTGAATAGACTGAAGTGTGTTTAAGGTTCTGATATGTGTTTTTATTGAAATGCACTGCCATCAATGTGTGAAGAGATATTGATGTGATTAAGCTTTATGGAGTTGATGGAGAAGGACTTTTAACATGTTTCTAGATTCTATCTTATCTTCATTTACCAAAGTTGCTTAAATAAATAAAGGCTAAAATAGCTGATGCAATTTCTAAGTAGTGTAGAAGACTTGGGATTTTTAAAACTTAAAAAACCTTGGCTTGTATTAGTATGTCTAAATGTATTGGCAATACTACTCAAATTCAGGCGATATTTTCTCTTTTCTTTAGTTACGTACAAGTTTTGATATTAAGTGATAAACCTAAAAGTTTTATCACCTAATTAATTTATAAACCTGAAATTTTTTTTATCCTAACTGTTTCAAATCTTATTGCGTTGAATAATTTTCAAAGAAAGAATGGAACTTCAGTGATGAAGTCTGTATTTGATGTTGAAATATGTGTTGTATCTGCTCTAAATTGATGTGAATGAAGCATGTAGCATTGTTGCATGCTTCTTTTATCATTGCTCCATGCAAAGATACACCAAAATCTATGTAACATGATAAATTATATTTGCACACTTTCTAGAATATTTCCTAATCATCCTCTTTTCTCAATAAATAGCATTTACATTTATTAAAATATATATTTCTTAGAGACACTTTTTTCCTCTTCCTTTGAACCCAGAACATTCATAAGGCTTTGAATCCTTACAATATTACGTGGGTGTTTTTTGGAGGAGTTTCATTTGGTTGTTGAATATTTGCAGGATTTTTGATTATGGTACCAAAATGTAACTCATCACTTATGAACTGACTAAGCAAATCTTACGTATGTGGCTGATTAGAATTAGAAACAGTCTTTGCTCTTATCCCTAAAAAAAATCTACAACACATTAATCCAGATGAACCAAAGGGGAGCTAAGAGATTTTATATAGGACTTAGCTACTTAATAATCATCTGTTTTTGAGGTTTTATTCATTTACCGTAATTATAACTCCTAAGACTCTGAATGTTTCAGGAATCATAGGTATGTCATTTTTCCCAGCCAACATATGTAATCCATGCACACCTCTCTGAATCAGAAGAAATAGCTGAATTACTTGCAATTCTTTGCAAAATAAATTTTTAAAACATAATTTTATTATACTATTTCAGTGGTGTCCAAATGTGTTTTAGGGGATTGTTCCCCTTGTGGTTGTTGCTCTTGAAAATCAGATTCTTCCTAGATAAAACATGGATGCTGCTTTCAACAAATTTATATACATCCCTGTGTAAATAAAATGTGAATTTATTCATGTGCATTGTGTTATATTTTCATTTATATTTCCATAGATTATTAGTGTATTATGTCTAGTACATTTTCCGAATTCTTTTACAAGCACTTAAGTAAATGAGATTAAATTAAGCAAGCACTTCCTTATTAAAAGTTTGTGCTATTTAAAGGATGAGAAGAATCCTTAAAGTAAAGAAAACAACAGGAGTTAAATAATGCAAAGTTTTTATACCTGACTGTCTATTAAATTTTTTTCATTTTTTCTTACTTTTGGTATCTTATATTCATGGTAGTAACTTCAGTATCCTGGCAAAAATGTTGTGTGTCCTTTTTGCATTTGGCAGTCAGGGTTGTGGTGTGGTAGGGTCCCCAAGGAGGGGTAGGGGCACAAGACAATACTGACTTCCTAATTTACAGGATGCTTTAAAACCAGGCTCAAGAAGTGTGGTATCACAGATGGAGGGGAGGAACATGGTTATGGACCCAAATAAAGAAGATTATGTAGACAATACCTGATATTTATATAGCCCAGATATGTAGCACCATTGCTTTTGCACAAGCTGTACAGTATCAATAGGTTAAATATTAATGCCCTCATGAACCACTTACCTAGCTGCTATAGGAGGTGACAATTTCCTTAACATAAATTATTAAAAGGTTTGTGATGTGACCATTAGAAATTTCATGTGGTGAGGTGACATAAGGAGTGATCCATTTATGAGGAACAAATGAGTTGACGCTCTTGTTATCAGTGGAATAGAATGATTGGCAACAGAAGCCGAGAGACTGCTTTGCAAAGAGCCTTAAAAGATACTGTTCAACATCTAAACATAAGGTATGCTAGTGCTTGTCATAGCCTGATGAGCACTCTCCCACCACCACAGTCAAGTTTTGGTGGCTCTAGTCAGCTGTCTGGGGTCCAGCCCCTCCTTCAGGCTGTGCAGTAGGTTTTCCAGGAGAAGTTATCCTTGGCTGCATTTCAAGAGAGTCCAATTTCTGCACTTGTGTTTCATGAATTAACATCTAACCTAATGTAGACTTTCCTTCTGCCTTATAATGGTGGTCGTGGCTATAAACCCAGATGCTGTCACCCATTATTTGAGCATTATTTTCCCATTCTCTTCAGCAAGCCATGTGATACATAGTCTTGATTAGGGTGTTGTGTATACTGAGCCAGGCCTTATAGCAGTGCAGTCTCACCATTTCAGTCAAGAAATGACTGTATAGTCAAAACCAGAACACTAACACCTTACAAAGCAAACCATAAGTTAAACTGCAACCAGGCTAAATATTTGAATACAAAGGAACTAGTGTGGTGAAGAATGTGCTGTAGAGATTTGTTAGCCTTATCTGAAAAGAGCTCAGAAGGACAATCTTATTGATTTTTTTTTTTCATATCTTGATGACCTTGTACTTTGAGTTAATGGTTTCTAAACTCCACTGAAGAGTTTGCAGGACAGTCCTGTTTGTCTTCAGTCAAGGAGAAAGGGAAGTAATGTAGAGCTGAAAAACAAACTCTTATGGTTTTGTTCATTATCTCAGTCTTTAATACGTATTTTAATTTGTATGGGTGTAGAATCAATTAACGTATTGTAGTCTTATAGTTTAGACAATACTGAAATGTATTTCAGCTATGTTAAATGATATATTTATCTTAGTGATCCGGAGGTCATCTGGAAGTCATCTGGGACTCAAGTAGGTGTACTTACTCTTACAGAATAGAAATTCTTGATTAAGCTACATTTTGAGGAGAAGGAGGGAAAAAGGAGTGGGGTCTAACTGATCTAAAAGTCAGGCTTTTTATCACTGTGGCAGTGTGTGTGGCTTCTAAGGCAGAATATATTTATGCATATATCTGGATACATTTATCTAGTGAGGAAGCTGTTCTACTTTCAAGAAAGTAGGGCTGCAGAATCATCTGAGGGAAAGATCTTTTGTGACAAATCACTAATTGATTTTCAAATTGTCATAGCTTCTGTAAATCCAGGCATTAAAGTGAGTAGGCAGCATTTTGTGTAGCTGGTGTTAAGATACATCCCAATTTTCAGTTCCCATGTGGCATGGTGAACCTCACCTTCATACGTAATGTTGTTGTTAAAATCTGAATGCTGGGTGTTTTAAAACTGAAGACGTTGTTGCTTTCTTGTAAATGTTAACTATCAGGGCAGTCTTTGTAAGATCTAGAGGCACCAAGGTATAATGTAACTGTGGTTTTCTGAACAGCTGTGTCTATTTCAGAAGGAAGGTTCATGATAAAAATATATAATCAAGCATAATCAAGATTTTTTTTGCCTGTGGCTGCTATGGAAAAACTTTCTTAAATATTTTACCCTTACCCCTTTGAAAGATTTGAAGTTAGATAAGCAGGATTTTAATTCAGCAGCAACTTTATTAAGCAAAAGCAGCTCAGATTTTCAAACTTATAGCTGACAAAAAGGACCAGAGTTGTAATCACCAAATTTAATATCCCCTTTTTTTGGCTTTCCTCATGGAAAGCATCTCAAGTCAAAGGAAAATTATGTTAAAGCAAAAAGTGTTTTGTTCTTAAAAGTCAAGGAAAAAAAAAACCAGAAACAACATAATATATAATTATATGAAATGTAAAAGAAATAAAAATGAGGTTTGAGCATTGTGATTTTTTAATTTAAATTATGAAAATATGTCTGCTCTTGGGAATTTACTTACTAGTATCCTTTTTTAGCAAGGTGGCTAAGGATGCTTAAGCACGTCCTTTCTTTTGTATAAGCAACGAACATAAAAAAACCACAACAAACTTATAGAAGATACAAGGGGTGGTGGGGAGGCTTTTATTTCTATCATTTTTATTCCTTTCATTCAAATGAGTATAAATATCTAATAGCAATATATAGAGGTTTCTTTATATAAATTCTATCTATTATGTGCATTATTAAAACTCCATTTTAAAAATATTGACAAATAAACACTTGCTCTCTTACATGTGATTGAAGTAGAGATGTTTGAGTCTCATTAACCTCCACTTGGTTCATTTTTTTGAAGATGTCTGAGCAGTAGAATGTCTACATTTTAAGTTACGTTCTTGTATTAATGAGTTAGTTTCTCATTTCCTGAACTAGTATCATGCAGCACACATTTTATTATGGACGCTCTTGCTATGGCATTGCTTTATCTTAACACATAAGACTAGGAACTGATTTAAGTAAAAATGGAAACTAATATTGCAATAATAAATTTCACATGAGTAGGGTAGGGGAGAGAAGAGAACTTGTGGTAGTTTAATTTATTATATAAAACCCGATAATAGTTTCATTCTGGAAAATTAATTTTTTGTTGGATAGACAACACAAAAATGAGAGATACAAGATGAGTAAAAGATGTGGGATTTGATCTTGCTGTTTGCATACCTAATGAATAAATTTCATAGTAAGACACTAGTCATACATGGCATGGTAATGAGCCCCTTTTCAGGTCAGAATTGACTGACTATTATCTGCTACAGAAGATGCCTCCTCTGAGGAAGAGGAGCACAGAGCTGTACAATGTTAGGTGCTCTTGTGGTTAGTTATAATCCACAAGGACTTTTTTGTCAATGCTACAATAATAAGAGAGAAAATAAAAACTGACACACTGTATCGCTTTTTTGTTTGTTTTCCATTATGTTTTAGCAACTCAAGCTGAAGACATGAAATTGCCATTTCATGTTCACCTTTCCAAATCCTGATGTTACGTGTAGTGTTTTTATTAGAATATAAAAGCACATTACCTGTATCTTTTTCACACTGGGCTTTAGGAGAATGCATGTAGCAGTAGAGGTTTTTAAAAAGCCTCTTAACTGGATCATTCTTGGAATTGTTATGTTTTGAAAATTTTAAGTCACAGTATGTTGAGTGTGACCATTAAATCATAAGAACAGTGGGTTTTTTCCATCTCTCGGGGTTCTGTACAAAGAATAGACTCAATTATTTCAGATAGTCTACAGGGATTTTGGCAGGTAGCTGTTGGTGGTATGGATGACCATTTTTCCTTCCAGGCTGATAGCTATAGATTTCATGAGATGGATTTGTTATTTTTATGCTCTAGAATTGTATGTTTAAATCTATCTATTACTAGATAAAACAGTTCATCCTCTACAGACTGTGCTATATATCGTGACTGTGACCTGAAACTTGCTTAAGCAAGAAATACTGTATAAGGAGAATTGTGGAAATCATCACAGAGTTTCAATGACCGTTTTGAAAAAGAGCGAACAACTGATAAGCTCTTTGGTGTTACATTAATTTAATGTAATTGTGACAATTTTTTCAGTATATTAATTTTTGTAAGTCTTTTGGCATCATCTTCAGCTGTATGTATGCTTATAGGTTTTATCATGACATATCCTTGCAAAGCTGGTTAGTCATAGTATCAGAGAACAGCCTGGGTTGGAAGGGACCTTAAAAGATCATCCGGTCCCGCCTTCTGTGGGAAGGGTAGCCTAGATTAGATTATATAGCACCCTGTACAATCGCATCTTGAAAGCATCCAGTGATACAAACTCCACCATGTCCCTGCGGAGGCTGTTCCAGTAAACAATTGTTCTCATGGAAAAAAAAGTCTCATATTGAGATGAACATTCTTCTGATGAAACTTTTTACTTGTTGCCCATTGCCATCTCCATATGGCTCCTTGTGAAGACACAGCCTACATCATCTTTGTAGATGACACTTAAGTACAGAAATACTGCAATAAGGTCCTTGCAAAGCCTTCACTTTACTATGGAGAATAGACCTAACTCCGGTCTCTCTTCAGAGGGCAGGTTCTCCAGCCCTTTGATCATCTTCAAGGCCCTTCTTTGGACCTCTCTGGCCTTTCCATGTCTCATGATTATTTTGGGGGACCAGAACTGTACACGCTACTGCAGGTGCAACCTGACGAGCGCTGAGTAGAGTGGGGTGATCCATCTCTGTTGTTATGCCCCTGGGGATGCAGCTCAGGATCTGATTAAATATTAATCTTAATAAAGATTAAATTACTTAATGTAGATTAAAAGTATTTTTGTTTCATACTGAGATTTCAAAATTGGTTGAAATGATCAGTGCTGATAATTCTATTCTACACTCTATGTGTTGGGATTCACAGCCAGTAATGTCAGATGAGGTTTCTGGGGTTCTTTTTCTGTTGGTTGTGTGTGTGTTCTTATTGATAGATGATGTCCATTTCTTTGCAAGGAAAAACAAAGATATTGATCATCTTCAAAAAGTAGATGTAAGGTGCAAGAAGATTTGTTTTGGTGATAGTCCTTATATAAGTGTTTTACTGGTCAGCCTTCCTATATGAAAATGTATTTGAAGGATAGAGACAAAGTTCCTCTGGCTTTTCTTTACCTCTTAAGTTTCAGTCTGGATCCAAATCTGACTTTGATACAGAAGCAACACTTGTCTCATTAGTCATTTTTTCTCTTGTCAGGGTCCAACAATGCTGAATAGAAATGAATGCGAGTTGTTTGGGAGGGGTAGACAGAAGAGTGCTTGAGCGACTGTTCAAAGCAAAATATTAATATCTTACGGTACTGTTGCTGCTATTCTTTCATGTTTATTTACACTGACAGAAGACAATTGCTTACATGCTGGTCCAATTTATTTCCAAAGAGGACAAATTGGTTTTTGTAAGGGTCCTCATCTGGATTTTGGAAGTACTCAACTTTTCCTCATGATGTATTTGAGAGTGGCTGCCCTATGCAGATTAACCCACTGAAAAGAGATATGCACTGGGACAAGACTGATGTTGGTCTGTATTCTTACCACTGATTTTGAAGGACATAAAATTCTAGGCTTGTAGGGTTTGAGGATACTGTGTTAATTACTCAGGCTTTTCCTTCCCCTGAGCTTTTTTTATACTTTTAGCTTTGTACACAAGCATCTTGAAACCTATACTTTCTAAAGCAGTTATTTTCTTGTATACAATGTATTTTTAATGATTTGAGATACCAAATAAAACACTCATTTACCTTTGCATGATGGTGTTTAGATTTTTTTTTAGAAGTCCAGTTTCTAAAATAAGAAACCAAATCTAGTTTTACTTTTTCTGTTATTTTTGTCGAAAGAATGAAAAACTGAGAAGAGAAAATCCAACATTAAGTTATCCTAAGATTAAACATTTCTGCTCCTCTTCCGTAAGTCTACCTAACTAGTATATACCCATTAAAATTTCCTTTGAAATCAGTGAAATTAAAGAAGATAATCTGACATGAGAGCAATGGGCCTGAAGACCTAAAAATATGCGCAAAATATAGAAATAGTAAAATAGGCAACTGCTTAAATAATTGCAGATAGGTTGAGAGCAGGTGAACTTTCTCACACTGCCCCTTCAGTAAGACACTTGTTAAGGTACTTACTTTAATTGGCACTGTGGTAGTGCAGGCAGCAAGCCCAAACTATCCAGTCAATCCATTCCTAGACAAGACAGATATTTCTGTATATCGAAGGAAGAAGTGAAAATGAGATTAAAAATACAGTCCACCATTTATTCATCTGCCTTGAAGTGCAATAGTGTGATGTAGCCTTGGAGGTTGCTCTGTGCAGCCATATTCCTAGGTGCCTGGCACCTGAGGGGAACATTCCAGGTAAGTAGAAACCCACTAAATTAGTGACCTGGACTTGTCATGAAGTAAGTAGTGCAGGTCACAGAATAGCAGGGCTGAGTTACAGGTAGTTGTGACACCAGTCAGAAGGTTTGGGGAAAGCAGCAGGTGACTCTTCTATCCCAAATTCATTCACTAAAGCACTCTTAACATCTCCGCTAACCAGATTTGAATACAAATGTAAAGACAAATGAACAAAGGGCTTTGTTGCTCTGTTAGGTTTGCAAGTAGGTGCTGGCTCCATCTGCTGCTCAGCAGGACTTTTGACAGGTCCTGTAGACTCATTTTTGATAGTGTCTTTATCTTGGTGCAGTAATTGATTTGCATCTGGAGGACTGTAGGTGGGCATAGAAGGGTTTTTCTCCTCTGTGATCCTATCAGGTGCTTGATGCTGGCTTGAGGATTTTTGAAACAGTTTGTTATGGAAATTTGTCTATATTTAAAGAAAAAAAAAAGGCAAGGCAGGCAATAATATAACTTCTTCATTGTTAAAGGAGATGTGGAAGTTAGCTTATTATTTTTTAAATATATTGTTAATCATTATGATGTAAGTTATCTTTTCCAGGTGTTTGGTACAGTGTCAAAATGAGCAGACTTCAAAAACTGGCTCATTTTCAGAAAGTGGTTCTCTGTTCAAGGCAGTTTAAAATTTGCTTCTCTAAACTTTAAGCTTTCTATTTAAAAGAAAACAAAACAAAACCCAACTATTATGATTTTATTAAACTGGGAGGTAGTGAATGAACTGAGTCCAAGAGACTGGGAAAAATTGGGGAAAGTGAGGGACCTAAGAATAACTTGGTACATCAGGAAAGAAAGAAATGATAAGATCTTATCTGAATGCTTGATTTTTCCAGAACAGTTTTTAAAGGAGAGTGTCAAACTTTTATGTGTTTAAAAGAGAACATAAATTGTCTCTAATTTCCATTAAACTCTGTTTAAATGTTATTAGGCATCTCAGTGTTCAGTGGCTAGAGGAAGTACTGACTATACTGCAGAGTCCATCTCATTCAGCTGGTTTTAGTTCATTTGTTCCTGTATGTTTATTATTTGTGTTTCGTTGTGTGGCAAAACATGAGGCTTCCCTAGCGAGCTGGCTTGCTCAACAAAATCTGTCTTGTAGTATCATTTACAAGTAGGACAGACATCAGTCTTGTCCACATTAGCAGGTCTTGCTCATCTTTTTATTAGCAAACAGGTCAATCTTGGCAGCTTGAATCAGTAATGTACAAGCCCGTCTAACTGCAATTGTTATGGTTTGGTATAGTTCATGAAAGGAGAGCTTGAGGTATTTCTTTTAAGGGTACTTCAGGTTTTAACTGATGTGAAGCTGAAGGACTGCAAGTCTTTCTGACAGCTGCCCCAGTTTTCCAAGGTTACAGTATCTGTGCTTTTTTTTTTTGACTTCTGTGTAATTTCAGAGGTTCAGTGCTTTTGGACATTGGGCCAAGTGGTGGATAATAGTGAAATAGCCCTCAGGAATGATCACCAGATTAGGGAAAGACTAGTCAAATGACTTTACACTTGTGATATCTTTGTTTAGAGAATCACACTATTGAAAAACCTAATTTGAATGAGATTTTTATTGGAAAAATGCATCATGTTTGTTGTAGTAAAACAAATGTTGTGATGCTATTCTGGTTTTCTTATCACGATTGAAAACTCAGCTTTGTTTTTATAGGCATAAATCTGCATCCTGTTGTGCGTTGAAGTATGTTAGTACTGTGCCAAAAAGGTGGCAGACTGCAGAGTTACGAATCTACTGAAGAACATGGAAATTTGTTTTAAGAAAATAAGTGAACATGCATGCCATTCTGATTGAGCAAATCTAAATGACTTCATTCTAAGATTAATTAAATTATGTTGTGTAAAAATTCATAACAGTTGTCTGGAATGACCTAATAATGCTATCAGTGCTTTAAATGTCTCTGGAGAACTTGGATTAGCTGAGTACCCTGTGAAAGAAAGGATGTGAGTAATGTGGATGTGTCCTATGTGAGCAAGTTGTCCCAAAGGGGCTCAGATGGGGGTCTCAGATGCCCTGGAGGAAATACATACCTAAATGGATGTGATGAAAGGCAGCTAAGGTATCAATAAGAAGCTTAGAGGTTAAAATTGCAAGATTAGTATTTTACCCAGATGGATATCATGTATAAATTGCAAATAACCTTCTATGAGGGAAGCTTATTGAATGTAATGCGATTCAGAGATAATGTTTCAAGACGAAGTAGTCACTTTGAGAAGTCCCTGTGATTTTTGATCCATAACAACATACCCTACACAATTCATGTGACACTTTCAGAAGTGATAGCTTTGGAAGCTGCTGGAATTTTCCATCAAAACGGTATAGGTGGAGGTCTGACAGTGAATTCACTGCTGCAGTGCTGTTCCAGGAGTCAGGTGGTGGGAGGTGTTTTTCTTCCATCTGAAGCCTGGAAATTTTCAGCCAACCTTCTGTATATCTTGCACTTGTTCATACACAGCTTTGGGAGCATATGTTTGTATTTGTAGTAGATATCAATACTTATGGAGTCTCTCAAACAGTCAAACAACTGTGTTGAATCTCTGAACCTGCAAACCTTTTATGAATGGATATTAACGGGTGTAAATCTGCTTCTAGTTTTGATGTATCCATACAGATACCATCTCTGCAAAGCCCATGTGCACAATTTGATGACTTTGTAAAGAAGGCTGGCAGCCAAGAAAAATTAACTTCATGTCTTGTGTCAGTTAAGCAGCTTCATTGGGTTTCACACCTACGGCTGAAATAAAAGTGAGCTACTACTTGTCACCGTGCTCAGAGAGACAGGTCTCTGAGTAGCACACATCCATCTGCTTCAGAGGGACTTCGTTACAGCAGATTGTGTCGTACTACTGCTCTGGAATTCAGCTGCCTGACTCCAGAAACAATCCACCCATGCAGTGCAGAGCCCTTGGTCATCTTCTAACATACATCTACCATCTCTGAAATAACCCTGATACGGACTCTTGTGTGCTGGGTGTCTCCCTTCCCATGGGCCACAACGTAGCTATGCTGATGCAATGACTTGGTTTCTTTCCTGCTAGTGGTTGTCATTATTCTGGTGTACAAATACAGAAATACTGAAACAGGGGATCGGAAAGGAGTTATTGTGCAAACCTAGAAAAAAAAAAAGCTCTAAACTCAAGCATCTCAAGCATCACCAAAGAGGAAAAAGATTCAGTGTGCAAGAAATAAAAAACAAATGAAGAGAGGCCACTGTCATCTTTGTTATGCACAGTTGAGTGTGAATTGAGAAAGGATAGAGAGAAAGATCAAGAATAGGGAAACTGAGATAAAGTAACAGAGAGGAAGGATTAAAGAGAATGGAGTGAGGAGGATGTAAAATTCCTCTCCAACTTGAAGAGACTGTGTAGGAGAAGGCTGGAGCGAATACAGAGTCCACAGAAGAACAAATATTTCACTTTGCGTTTTCAGAGTATGGGTGGAATTGTATTTCTGAGAGGGTGCCAGTTAAACAACTTATCCCCTGAAGGCAAGAGAATCTTCTCATCTGTTTTACAATTCTAGCTTAACACAAATGCTAAGAGAGTTGCAGTGTGTCATACTTGAGTCCTGTTGAAACACCCAGGTTAGGACTAGCCTGCACAGCCTTCTAGCTCTGCATTTTGTCAAAAGTGTTTTCATCTGTAGAAACTTCCTGTTGTGCTCTGCCATTAAATAAGAATGTCCATTTGGAGAGGGGAGGGTGTGTGTTAAAATCTGAGCAGAAAGAGGTATTAATAGCTCAGATAAGCCTGCCAGTAATATCCACTAATGAGTGAGCATGTGAGTCAGGCATGGCTTTTCTTGACATGGTTTGATTTTTTTTTGTTTCTTCTTGCATCAAGATGTTATTATTTTCATAACTCAGCATTCAAACATTAGAAGGTAATTTGGGGCCATTAGTAGCACAAATTTCAATAAGTTAGTGACTCAGTGTTGTCATCAGCTCTGAATGTTATTTAGAAAAAAGGCCTGTCATGCCTAAAATATGAACTTAAAGTTGATCAGTGTGTCCTCATCTCCTTAAAAATGTAAATGAAGCAAATCACTGCATGGAATTATTTTTGTCTTTGCTGTGCTGTTGCTTTCTAATTTAAAATTTTATTTTCAAAGACTACAGGGAGAGGAAAAGGACAATTGAATAATCTTTGAGATTATTCGGGGAATTAATGCAGTTTGAGCTATCAGCCTGTATTATAATATACCTGGAAGTGTCGTTTGTTTCTTATGACTTCATTTCTCAGTAAAACTGTCTTGTTACTTCGTACTCATATTCCAAATTTTTGGTATCTTGTGCCTTGCAAACAGTATACAGTCATTGGGAGGATTTGAATGTATTTTCAAACTAAATAATGGCTCAGGCAGCTGTCTTAAACTTACTTTTTCATGTCAGTGCAAATGTCTGTCTTGTTTTTTATCATGAATCTAACTTTTCTGTGACTGTGACCTACTTTGGTTCCATTTATGTCATATGAATTGATGATTGGTTTGTTAACATCTGTTATACCTTAACAACAGAGAAAAGCATGCTGTTTTTTTTTTTTTAAATATATCTATATGGAAGTTTTCATTGCTCCTCTTCCACAGCCTTTACTGTATTTTCATATTTTTGGTGTCAAAAGGGTGACTTTCAAGATAGTTAAAGAACTTCTTTCAAGGTGTTTGTGATAATGAAGTCAAATACTTTCCTTAGAAATTGGACAGTAGCCTTACTAGTATCAACAGATGCCACAATGTCCTTCCCTTGCCCAATCTGTATAAAGTCCTTTCAGGACCCTGAATCCCTATCCTCTGCTCCCTTTTCCTCTTCCCTTTTTCCCTGAAAGTGCTTATGCTTTTGTTCAAGCACAAAGGCTTCCCCAGCCCTGACCATGGATTATTTGCATCACAATTTGGGAGTCTCTGGAAGATGAGTATTGCTTTTTCCTCAGTGACCAAGTGCTTTTCAAATGGCCTTGGACTGTTAAGCCTTTGTGGGGTGATTTTTTTTTTTTTGTTTGCTTGTTTTTTATGTTGTTTCAGGAGGAAGGTCACTGGGATTTATCTGTTGTGATGGGATAATTGTTTTCCAGCTTTAGTAAGGTTGACTGAATTAAAAGAAAATTATTGGAATAGAAAAAGCTTAGAAGAAAGGATTTTTTTTATTATAAAGCAGGGCATCTCACATACTTTCTTTTTGACTTTGGGAAAGTCACAGATGCTTTGATTCATTACGCATAAAACTTGATGTACTTGTCACTGTATCTTTTTTGTATTGCTTATTTGAACTGTAATCTCTTTGGTCAGGAATTCTTAACTTGTGTATGTAGAGCTCTTAGTATTGTGGAGCTTGATGTCTTTTGGCACCTCTTAGCATTACTGTAATGCATATAATTAAAAATCATTAAAGGATATTTTATAGAAATTTTTTAACCTAACTTGCAGCTGCTTAAGCTCTGTGATTTCCTGTTGTTCACGTAATTTAAGGTGTCTTTAATATTATGATGAGTGTACATGTCCTGGAATTTTGGAAGCAAAAGCTGTGGAATAGATATATGAATGTTTTGCCATTTTCAAATATACCATTATTTCAGTTCTATATTTTTTCTGAAGGCTATCCAGAAATGCAGTACGAACAGAATTTGAGAATTAAAAGGTGATGAGTCTTTCAGAATCTGTGTGCTCATGATAAAGAGGAAGAGTTGAGGGGATCTGATATACTGCATGGGGAACATCCTCTTCTACAGAGCTTGGGAGCACAAAGCAGAAAAGTTTGTCATTCTCTTTTTTCCAACTGCAGTGGAGTAATTACTGGGATGGCTCCTAAAACATTTGCCATCAACTAGACCTTACGATGACAAATCGTTGGGTCAAAATAGCAAGTGAGTTGGGGCAATGGTGATTCATGATGAACAAAAATAGGTTTTACTGTGCATTTATAACTGGAGTGGCATGTCTTTGGTATTCTCAGCGGTATTTGTTAGAACTTTGAGGGCTGCATACTTGTTGGACTCGTAATCCTTGAGGCTAGAGAAAGAGTTAAGAATTTATCAATGAAAATACCTGTTGAGAGGTGAGAACTAAATTAGCACTATGTTCTTATGGCTGCCTCATCCCTTCATGACAAACGTGCATGTCTTAAACAACATGACACCTGGTTGCTAAGTACAGAAAGACTTCTGTGTTCCTTAAAAGGGTAACATATGGGGGAATATATTTGTCATCTCTTCTATGTCCTTGGAAGAGTTGTAGAAGGCACACTTCATTTTGGTCATTGGTGGAGTGTCATACCAAAGGGCAAAATTAAGATCTAAGGAGCTGGAATGTAATGATAGTATTATGTTTTACTCTTTTTGAATACTGTAAACTGGAACAGGAGTACTGTTTTATTATTTCATTTAACATGCAACAGAGTACAAATTGTTACGTTTAATGGGATGTACAGGTATACGTGAATATATGTGTGTAAGTTTGATCTGTGTGAAGCAGATATACAGACAAGTAGCAATAAGAAGAATTTACTTCATGTAAGCGCAAGTAACAGGATACATAGCGTGAACTGGTAGTTTTTAATAGTCCTTTGATATGCATTTCAAGTATGTGTTTACTAAGAGAGAAATGTTTTATCCATAAACTGGGCAGATTTAAATTTTGATTTTCTAAATCCTCCTACAGCAAGACTTCTGGTGAGGACTGAATGGAGTGCTCTGTATGACAGGAAGAAAAAGAGTTCCAACTCATTTATGACTGAGTGTGCATATGTCTAGGTGGAGATTATGACTTGAGAGTTTGGGAGAATACAGTTGCTTGTCTCCTTTGAGTCTGTGTCTGTATGTAGAACAACTCACTGTAATTAACCTGATGTGGTAGAAAGACTCAGAAAAGAACTGAACTCCTTTGATTTAATACTTTTTTTTTTTCTGAGAAATTTCTGAGAAGCCTTGTGAGTTTGTCACGTCCTGTGAAATTTATCTAGTGAGGAAGCGATTTAACTGTTACTGCCTGGTTGTAGTCTTGATGATGTTTTCTGCCTGTTCCTGTGTGTCTGTACGCTAGGTTCAGGCTATTCTACCTCACTTCTGACTTTTATTTTCCTCCTTTAAACTGAGGTGATTCTTAAGTATTGTGTTAAATGCATCGATTAAAAATACTACTGAAGTGTGGCCAGCAGATTCCCCAGCATGTTTGACAGGGCTTCAGTATTCTTTTGACAAAGTTAGCTTGCCTTTGCTTTGATTCCTGCCTTGAATTTTAACAGTAAAGTATGGGTAATTTGGTACTCCCTATGCTTAGCAAAATTTGGATTACTGGTAGGATAGTTGTTCTACTGAACAAATGTTCTTTCTTTCATGTGCTAGTCACTGGTTTCGGTGTATGTTTCTGAAGAGTGCTTGTAGTTGATCAGTGTGATATTCCACATATGTATCATCATTATAAATGCATTAAGATATTAATGATATTCATTTTTCCTGGTGTCTTAACAGTAGCATTCTTCTGCTTAAAATATATACATGAAAATATTTGGTGAACAAAGTTGAGGATTAAGAGTCATGATAGGTAGTACAGTAACAATAAAGTCAAATCTTTACGAAATTTTGTCTTTTTCTTAGCTTTTATGTTATTACCAGTTGTAGACGCTATGGCCCATATTTCCTAGACTGCCCTTTTGTGAAAAACCTGTGCAACAATTCTGCATATGAGTAGTATATGGTGCACTGAAGATACGACTTTGAGAACAGGTACAGCAAGCCTAAAGAGTTGTTCATGCAGGAAAAGCAAAGGATCAAACCTAAAGGATCCAAGCCCAGCCATGCAGAGAAGCCTCTTTGAGTTTGACGGCGGGATGCTATTATTGCTGTTTGACACTAATCTCTACAGAATTCCAAAGTGCTAACTTTTGAACTTCTGGAAGGGTAATTTGCTCGGTGCTCTAGCTGGAAATACAGGAAATCTACATATGCTGGTCCCTTTTTCTTCAGTCGCATCTGGACAGTACACTTCACCAAGTTTCTGAACAAAATCCAAAATACAAGCATGTTATGTTGTAGTGTGCTAGGGAGACTTGTCTGTATCAAAGCAACCTGGGAACAGAGAATGGACGCCAAAAGAATGGAAGTCTAAACACTATGTTTTGTGTAGATGTTGATGGATTCTGAATTACTTTTGTTATTTATCAAACCTTGTTAGTCAGAGAGAATAAGTAACCTATTACAAATGCTCAGAATGCCACTTCTTCATCTCTCGTATGTGGAGGCTGGAGGAAAATATAGGGAAAAAAATTTAAAGCTTGTACTTTGGTTAAAAAAAAAAAAAGACACCACCAGAGCACCTTACCAGTTGTATGTCACATCTTCATTCTTTGACTGCAGGATCTGCTCATGAATGAGACCTGAATGCGCTTGCCCCCAAATAACCTGCTCAAGAGGCCTTTCCTTTCTTGTTGCTTTACAGTTCTAGTGTGCATGCTCTTGTGTGCTCTCTTTTCCCCTTAATTAGATTTGTGGTAGTAGGTGCCACACTTGCAGTGGGTGTTGTACCACCTTCTCTTCTGGAAGGTCAGCACCTGATAGCTAGCTGAAAAAAATGTATTTGCTTTTGTCGCATTTCATTTAACAGTGTTCTTTGCCTGTTTTACTTTCATTTCTCCTTTCTTTTTGTCTTCTTTGCCTTGTGCTATCTTATAATAACATTTTGCCCTGTCATTCCATTCTTCTCTCACATAGTATACTGAGTTTAAGCCCTTTTTTTATCTTTCTCCTCCGTATTCCACCGTTTCTCCACTTTCTCTTCCAGCTCTGATCCTTTTATTGGTGGTTATCACCATATGTGATCACCGCAGACTGGTATTCCAAAAGAAAGCACTGTCCTGCTTTCCTCCTCACCTACATCATATCTGCTGTGCTTGTTCCTGTTGTGCTTGCACAAGCATATTGCATGCCCTTGTGGCCAAGGAGGCCATCATACTGGCAAGTGTGGAGGTGCCATCAGTGATGTAACAGCACTGCTTATGGATTTCTGAAGGGACCTGCTCAGGCAAAGGAAAATCAAGGGATCTCAAAATTTTGGGACAGTGGGCATTAGTAGACTAGATGGGAGTGAGTAGTTGTTTTAAAGGGAGGGGAAGAGATTTGTAGTTAAAACCCTGACTGTGTCCTGGAGTTGCAGACCAAAATGTTAAAACTGTCATCAGGGGGTCATAAGACCTTGCTCTGTAACTGAAAAGTGTTCTTCTGTGAGATGGGCTGTTCTGTGCTTTTGAGAGGGAAATAGAAAGGAGCTATAGTGCATCAAACTATCCACACTGTGAAACATGAGCATGCTAGTGAAATATAATGACTTAGCAAGGAACTATCAAACATTGCCAAAAAAGAGACATTGCAGTCATTGAAAAGTTGTAGGGAGTGGGGGAAGCATGCTTCCCAGTTCAGGGGGGTTATAGTTCTTGTCATTTTGTCTTGCTATATAATTCATAAACATACTACGTGCTTAGAGAATGTGTGAGACACTTTTGCACTTAACAGTGAAATTAAAAAAAAGATCCTTCAGACATCATGGAAAATACAAGTAGTAATATTATTGTCAGCATGAGAGAACATAGTATTTACTTGGGAACACTGGTCATCTTGCTAAGTCATCTGAGTCTATGTAAAACCTACATAAAGTTTTATAGAGGTTTGGTGTTGCCAATCCCAAGTGCGCAACAGGAATGAGTCACATCTTCCAAGATCACAAGATTTGCTTAAAAATCAGAGGGGTTTATTTTTAATTTGGTTTCATTTTTATTTGCCTTTTTATGTCAAAGCTGATCCATTTTTTCCACTGTTTTTCTGTGATCATTACTGCTAGCAATGCACACTTTTTTTTTTTAAGGAAGGGACTTCTAACACGAATACTAAATATATAATATATAATTATGTAACAAAATCATGTAATTGCTGCCAAGTCATGCTAGCAGGTAATTATTGAAGTAATTCCCCTTTTAGTAGAAAGAATGAGGAGTAGGAGATTGTAGAATAAAATAAGGTTTCATATGTGGTGTTTTGAATAACCAATAATCACCTAGAAAAGAGTGTTGTCACTGGAACAGTATTTTTTATTAAGGACTAGGTACAAAATTAATCTGTTCACAAAAATTTTTTCAAATATTTTTACGATTATGGAATTTTGTTCCAAGTAGTTTGCCTTTCGAAGTCCTCTTCTACACCTCCTCCCATCCTTTCAGTTTTGTTAAAAACAAACAAGGAAATCAAGAAAATCTTAATTCTGTACGTTTAAAGCAAAGCACTGAAATGGTTTGTATACAAGGTTTCTTCCATTATCTTCTGTTTCTCCATGAGGAATTATCTGACATTACTGCAACTGCAAATTGCATCAGATAAAAATCTGTTCCTAATGCTCTTGAATTTCTTTATGTACCCTTTTTTTTTTAATAATAGAACTCTTTCTATGAAGTATCCTTTCTTGGTAAAGGGTGCTCTTGGTAAAGTTATTTTGGAGAGTCAGAAGGTCTGTGCCGACCCCAGTTGTGGTGTACTGACACAGCACATCCCAAAGCAAGGGGACACAGGGCATGGATACCTCTCTGTTAGAAATTTATGATTTGAGTCTCGGCTTTCCAGGTGACGTGCCTTTTGCTTTTATAATAGGAAGATGGGGTTTTCTTCTTTTCATAGCAGAGGTTAATTTTAATTGTGCAAAAACAGTCTGTGGTGGATTTTAGTGGACAGTAGATACTTGCCACAGTAGCAGAAGCGTTTTAAATCCTTTTGCTCCATGTCCAAATTAGTCTTGTAGGTGGCTTTTGAGTTAAAGAAGTCTAGATTAAAAAAATCCCAAGTCAGTTCCTAGCTGAGATTTCCTTAAGGGAAGTCTTTTTTTGTCAGAGGAGACAAATTCAGCTGTGATGTAATAAAGCACTAGGGAAAGATGGGGCATTTGGTTATGCAAAACTTGAATTTAGCCTACAATTTAGATTTTTCTTGATATATTGTATTACTCTAAGTAGTACAGTAGTTCTCTAGGGAGTTCTTCCCTTGGTTAAAGACAAGCAACTAGTTTAAAACCAATTTTGGGATAAATATATTGAACTACATGACTTTAAAACTTTAGTGAAGTGACAGCTTTTTTATTACATCAAATTAAGGTGCACGAGCTACTGTCTGTCTTTGCATCACTTCTGCATAGTCTGAAGACATGCCGTTCACCAGTGAGAGTGAAGTGTCCCAGCAGCTTTATGGGGCAAAGCGTATTTCTCAGCAGCTCGAGTTCAAACCTTACTCAAAACTTGCATCAAGTCAAAAAGGAGCTTGTGAGAACATTCCCTTTGCTAGATCTATTGTGCAGAACTTTCTATTCTGCTGAACCAACTGTAGATGAGAAACATGCTTCTGGGTAATTAATTCCATGTGGAGGCTGAAATCTGTCTTTCAACTAGCTGCATAATGGAATGCTGTGTGCTTGCTCCAGCAGTATGGAAGGAGAAATACATAAAATGTTTTGCTGATTTGTTTTTAATAGCAATCCATTAGTGAAAGCTGTATTCATTTACTCGAGTTTAAGAACTAAGTAGTCAAGTTAGGAAATAGGACTGTGGGTACCTATTGTCTATTTTTTTAGATACCTTTTATCTTTACATAAGCTGTGTCAGAGAAATACAAATGCCAAAATCAGCATTTGAAATTTATCCTTTTTTTACCCCCCACTGCTCAGGTGGCAATTGTAACCTTTTCTGAAGTAAGGCTACAAATGAAAATTCTTGTTAGTAAGCCCATTAGAAGAAAGTATTTCTTAAATGTTAAATAAATTCATTTCTCATTTGTGAGCATACTGATGGTTTCCTGTAAAAATTTAATGCTTGAGTTTTGTATATATTTAATATCCTTCTAGCATTATGCCACTAAATCCTATTGACTGATATTGTGTTATGTAATAGTTTCAATAACTGTAAATAGTAATAGCATTTGAAATAGGGAAATGCCTTAATCTGTATTTTGAAGAACAACTTCAAATTACTGAGCCAATGAAATGTTAATATGTTGCAGATCACGCTGTACTACTTAGAATTCTATTGCTTTTGAAATTACTTCTTTTACATCTCTCTTCTTCTAAAGATGATGTGTAGCTATTGACCATAATTTATTTATTGTCACTTTGTTTTAATGTTCTAAAGCCATGAAAATGGCCTCAGAGGTGTTTCTGTTAGTCAGAATTTAGGAGTAGTGTAGTATTTAGCTTAGTCTAGTTAAACTGTTCAGATTTCAGCAAGTTAGGTTGCATGTTTAGGTACTTCAAGACTGCAAATACAGCTATTTCGTAAGCATTTATCCGTTTTTTCTCTTCGTGCACCTATATGTGTCTCCGACATTGTGCTTTATATTTTGTTTGATGGTCATAGTTTTTTCAACTTGGGTGCTGAATCCTTTGCAATAACGAAACACTTTCTGATTTTTCAAGACCTTTTTTTCTTTGTCGTTTTATGTATTCAGGCATAGCTATTATAATAATTTTCTGTGTTGCAAAGAAACATATGTTGTAGAAGATTTTAACAGAGAAGCCTGAGAGAAATCTGGTGATTTGGTTGTTCCTGTTGCTCCCTTATGCGATTTCAGTATTCTGTACTTAAAAATTTATTAGTTCTCTCTGAACTTGGAACAGTCCAAAACTACCATGCCACCTTCAGGATGCTTAGTTAAACATGACTAGTCATAATTTCCCTGTACTAAAATTATCATCATAATGTCTAGATTTACATTTGTCTTTGGTTTTCTGGTGTGAGTCCTCTGACAGCCCACAGAATGGGCCAGGCTGCCAGGTGTTGTCCACAGCAAATGCCTCCTGGGTCATGCAGACAGCCCAAAAATTTTGGGCTATTCCTGGCTTCTGGGAGACAAGGCACAGGCAGTCTATGCTTGGCCAGGCACTGGCTGTCTGCCCCTCTTGGACAGCAGATGGCAAGTCCAAGCTGATATGGTCCTGGCAAAATGGCTTGCAAGCTGAGGGAGAGAAGTGAGTCCAAAAGTTGGTGTCAAGCCTTTGGGAACAGTCGCAATGTGATGAAAAGGGTAGAGAAGATTCTGTCTATCCAGAAAATGGGGGGAAAAAAACCCACCAACCAGCCGAACAAGCAGGACCACCACCCCACCCCCCAAAAAAAGAAAACTCAACAACAACAAAAAACTGAAAACCCAACAACAAACCCAGCCAATGGAAAAGAAAAAGACCCGATATTAGCTTATCAAAACTGCTTTATGCCGAATATGCAACTCTGTGAAGCTGAGACATATTCTAAGATATGTTGAGAGGGAAAACCCGATAAAGCTTGGAAGCTTGTGCACCAAGGATGATAAGAATTTTGGCAAGACCTGAGCAAAAGGAATGCTGCCAGATGAGGACAAATGTCTAACTCTTACTGGTGGTGTTGACTGCTGCTGACCTTGCTGTGAAGGAAACAGGCACAGGATTCTGAGTCCCAGAGGCAAGAGGCAGCAGTGGGGGTGTAAGAAAGGGTCCTGGAAAGTGAATGTTTGGACAGAAGTCTGAACTTCTGGGAGGTGTTTGGGTAAAGAAAGGTAATTCAGAAGTACTCCACAGTCACTTTCCCAATGATATTTCCTAGTAAGAGTAATTTAAAAAAGCTTTCTCTGTAAGAAAGGTGAAACTGGCTTTGCAGGGAAGCAAGAATTTCAGTGATGGGTGCTGGTAATGGGTAGTGCACAAGTAAAATTTGTGTCATAATTTTATGTTTAGGTAGGTGAGTATCCCAGATGCATGTACAGGTTTCTTCGTTTTGCAAACAGATATTTGGGGTTGTTCAGTACTTGAAAATTTGACCTTTGGGGAAAAGATGCTTTTATGTGCTGTAATACTAAAATGCATTGAGCAAAGTTTAAAATAATTTTATTCTATAACTGTAGGGAACATTGAGTTCTTTTGGAATGACTTATTTGAATATCTTTATAGTTGATGGTGTATTTGTATTTGAATAAATTCAGGAAAGATTCATCCTAAGCTGTTTCTATCCAGTACTGCTAAAAAGAAACAGGAAAATAGAATCATTTCATCACTTAAAGCTGCTTAAACCTTCAGGGGAAAAAGGGTTACTACTTAAATTTCAGATGAAAGGAGTGTTTTGTGAATTCATCTGTGTCATGTATTCATACCTGAATTAAAATGAGCCATGATGTACTGTACTTTCTCAGGATCATTACATAAACTTCCTTGTTCTAAGCCACGCAAAAGTTTGAAATGAGCAAACAGAACTGAAAGAAACTTTGCAGTAGTTTCTCCACAGGCAGGAAGCCTAATATTTATACAACAATCAATAGGGTAATGGACACAGACAAGCAGTACTCTCTCCCACAAAACTTGGTTTAACTGGTAAAAGAAGGTAGGATCTATCTGAATGACTTTCTTTTTAGACAGACTTATATGGTTAGTGGTGGATTTGGCTTGTATTCTGTGGAACCTTGTTGGTCAAGGGTTTGAGTTGTGCAGCTAAAACAAGGGATTATTGAGAAGTGTGTTACATTTGGAACAGTATTCTGTTTCATTTTGTGGTATTTTGATCAGGTCTTTCACGAGCACTTTTGTGAGTCTCTAAAGAAGGTTAGTTGAGGAAAAATCTGATCCTGATAAAGCTTGCTTTGGCAAAGCTACTTATTTGGAGTTGATTTATGTATGATTTACTTATATCTTCCTGTAATTATTTGTTTCTGTTTGTCCTATGTGCCTTTAAGGAGAAGTTCTGCCTCGCTGTGGGCAGGTAGGCAAAGGCAATCAAGGAGACAACTTACCTCTGTGCAACCAGAAAGGGACGAGAAGGGACAGGGGACAGTATACTTGTTATTTCTTGTTATTGTCTGATCTACATGGCTAATGATATTATATGACAATAAAAGTTGGGAATTTTCAATTTCAGCAAAAAGTTGCCAAATCCAAGAACTTGTAAGAGGAAGCTAAACCTGTCTTAGTTCCTTTAATTTCCAACATCCTTCTTGCAAGATCTCTGAATAACATTGGTTTTCCCCGAGTCCGGTGAATAGGAACAATTGCTAGTCACATGTGCTTCCTGCAAAGAGTGGTTGACAGAAAGACCCGCCTGTCCTTACACCCCTGGAGATGACCTGTCCATTGGAAGGAGAGGAGGTGGCTGGAGTATTGAGACACTGCTTAATTTCAGTTTTGAGAGTGGATGTTTTGCTTTCTTACGCTGGCAGTCTTTTTCACTGCTCCAGTGATTATAGGGGATCAAGTTTATGAAGGTTGTGGGTATGGCTTGACCTTTAGAGGTAGCATGGTCCTTTCTGAGATTGGTCAGAGTTTTTGGTAGATTGTTGAAATGTCTTTGGCACAAAGGTAAGGGTAGAAACTGATGATTTTTAACACCTCAAAAGGTACATCAATAAATCAAAGATTAGGTGGACAGGAGATTCTTCCAAATGTGAGCAGTCAACAGAAATGTGTGAAGTTCCCCGAAGATTTTAAGAATTCTTCACAATAGACAGCATCTGGTAATCCTAATTGGGTGAAGTCTACCAGTTTTTCTTTATTCAATCGTACATGCCCCGTATTTATTTATAATAGCTGTTCTCAGAAGTGACTTGAAATTTATAATAATAAATATTTAAGCTAGGCAAGGCAAACTTCAACTAATATACTGACAAATTATAAGCTGCAGAAAAATGTGGTCTTACAATAGTAAGTATCGTGCAAACCTCCTAGCTATTCTAGATGTGTTGTCTCTTATAGTAATAAAAGCCAGACAGTCAAGTTCAGCTTCTATTATGAAACCAAATTTAATTTTCCGGTCTTTGTGATTTAAATATATGTTTTATTGGGTAATTCCATTAACACTTATTAACAAAGAGAAATGTTTCTCAGACTTGCACATTTCAAAGGGCAATGCTCCTCTAAGAAATTTTAGATGCGCTATTTGGGCACAGATCCAAACCAGTGTCCACTATTCCCTGATAAAAGATTCCTTCATTTGAAGTAGTGATTGATTTAATAGTGTTACCCACTAGTGAGGAAGCATCTTACCAGCATTTACAAGGTACTTCCTGTATGTTATTTTCAAAACCCACCTGTTGGCTGACAGCATCTTCATGTCTATGCAGAATTCCACTTCATATTACTTTCTTATTTGTATGGGTATGCTTGTGTGGAAGAATAAAAAAAAAGAGACACTATGTCGCTATATTATATTCTGAAATAATGTTTAATTTTTCCCTCTGCTTTTAATAGAATGTATGTACTTGGTCATGCTATGCTCTATGCTTTGTACTAAGCTGAAGTCGATGACTAAGGAATCACATTGTTTTTTCTAGATTTTATGGGGAATTTGAAATAAGAGAGACCTTGCAGAATGGAGGAAATAAAATTTCTTTTTGAACTCTTCTTCTTTGTCGTTCTGCAACAATAAATTCATTGTTGAATGTCCAGACATTTGCTTGATGCAAAAGAGTGCTCAAGTTCTCTTACCATATCTTGCTCCTTGTTACCTGTATTTCTTGTTCTTGCTCAGGAAAGCATGCAGTCATACCTTTTACCACAGTGCACAAAACCATCATGTTGCTCAACAACTTAGATGTCTGTCCTAAACATGTAGTATAGGCTGTTTTGATTGTTTGAGAAAAATGCTAAGCATAAAAGTAAAACCCCAAAACAAAACACCGCCTCTAAAAAATCGTAAACTTGTCATGTACTTCTATAGTTGTGTTCAATTTAGAATACTTTGTTCATTGTTGTAAATAAAGCAAAATATAATATATACTTGAATATTGCTAAAATAGAATTAAAACTATTGCAAGTTTTGAAGACTTTGTATTACTTAGAGGTTACTTAGGGATACAGTCCTACAGAGCTCTTAGGGAAGTAGTTATTGCTGACATGTATCAGAAAGCCTTCATGAAAGTAGACGTAGATGACAGAGTGAAATGATTACAATAAGAGGCTAGTAAGTCAGCCATAGGCCAGCTTTCCCTTCCTTTATTTTTCCTTTCTTTTCTTTTATTTATTTATTTATTCAAAAAGCAACATCTGATGATTACTTAAAAATGTGAAAAGAAATAGCGTTGGTCTACATCCCTTGATTTCTTTTGAGGTTTTTTTGTGGTCCATGTCTTATGGGTAGATATCAGATTAGAAGAGTTGTGAAAAGGTGGCTAATTCTTAATCTCAGACAAGTAACTAAAGCATCTAAAGTATTGTTTTTCTCAGAATTCTAGCTTTAAAGAGCTTGAAAATATTTAGGAGGTTCCATGCTACCAAAACCAAATTTTATTCTCTCTTTTTTTAAGATTAAATTTAAAAGGATTGTGTGGACTAGAGATTGTGTTTGGCAATAGCTTCCAGGGCTATTCTTGGATTGATTCATGTGCTTTGTCTCCTGTGTAATAATTAATCAGTTTGTTGATATTAACAACTACTCTTTAGTGACTTGAGATACCATATATTAATGTCTGTTAGCATGTCATGGTGACACAACTGAAACTTAACTAGAAATGTCAATAAGTCTAAAAATAGTTCCGAAAACTTCTTTGAAAAGCTACTGACAACTTCCTGAAATGACAGGTAGTAGCACAGCAGAATGTGAAAGCAGCCCTGACTTGTGGGTGGGTGAGGTTATCTCTGACAGAGAGCCAAAGTACTGCCTGTATGAGTAAATCATAAAAAAGTCATCACTGACTACAAAGCAGGTATTTTTTTCCCTTTTGGGGGCTGAATATTTAACTAAAGGATATTTGCTTATGAAATTTTAGAACTTATTCACAAATAAGAAGAAGGCAGCAATTCCTAAGTAAATAGCAATATTTCAAAGATCTTAATTTGAACATTCAGGTTTTTGCTAAGTACAAAAAAAACTCATAGGAATTCATTAATTCTGTCCTGAAAGGTAACGTCCATAACTAAAGCCCTTCCTAAATCCCTACTCTTCCTTCCCACGTTCTTGCAAAACCAAGAAACTTCATTTGGTTTAATCCAAAAGCCAGTCTGTTACCTCTCAGGTAGTCCCAAATCTCTAGAACTGCAGATAACTTGGTAAAGTGCTTCTCCGTAAACAGAGGATTTGTTAGTTAGAATGCCTGGGAAGAGAGGCCATTTTGGAGATGTACATTTTAAAACTTCAAGTTAAGGGTAAGTGTAAGTCAATAGCTGAGGCTGAGAAGGATAACTGTATGAGTGAAGAATTTGCAAGTTTTTCTTTTTAATGTGCTGTCTGATGAAATGGGAGGGAGGAAGAGGTGTCGGAACAGGTGGGGAGAGAAGAATGGAAGTAGTAGGGTTTCTGGAAAACAAAAACCTGCAGAGGAAACAGTCAAGATCAGAGTAGGGGAATCATTAATAGTGGGAAGAGACAATTTACACCAGGCTTCCTTAGACCTATAGGAAACTAAGGGCACTATAGACATGGAAAGAGAGTAAGTCAGTGTTTAAAACTTTTGAAAAGACTGAGGAGTAAGGATACTGAGGAATGCTTATGTGATTTTGATGGCACTGAAAGGGTAACTGTTCAGCCAGTAAAAGATACAGGGAATAGTTGAAGGTATAGTAGCAAGGTGTCCTCTCTTTCACAGTGTTTTTACAGCTTATGGTATGTGCCAAGCTATAAAGCTGAACAACCAGGTTTTACAAGATTTCCTGTGAACGCTCTTCTTTACCCTTAAACTGTTAGCTTGTAATTTTGGTTTTGTTGAAGTTTTGCCTCTCACTACAGTGGAATAAGGAGTTTACTTCTGAAGTGGTATATTGTATTTCTGACATACTTTAAAACAAAAGGCTGCTTGGCATCTCCACCGCCTATCAGTTACCTAATGTAGAGCAGGTCAGTTGTGGGGCATAAGCGCCAGTGTTTTGTGGCTGGTTTGCTTAGTCTCTATTTTTTACTCTTGTGTGTTCTCTGAGGGTAGTGGAATTGATAATCTAGTGGACAAGAGCATATGTAAGAATAGAAATAGGCTCAGCAATCCACAGAATCTGGTCTTTTTCCAATTTAAATGAGAGATAAGTAAAATTCTAGAAGGGAGGTGTGTTTAAATTTTGGTTCTGCATTTTGAGTGCAAGGAAGTTGATGGGGAGTGATGTCAGGTTTCTGATTAATAGAACTCCACATTAGAACAAACTGAATCAGCTTTTCACTGAGCGTACTCAATAGTAAAGGATACACTTTAAGATCAGCAGTGATAGAGACTACATGATTACTCCATGTTCTTTAAATATTAAAATTATGGCAATTATCACATTTCAAATACATTTCATTTGTTTTGATAGTAGAAATACAATTGAAACACAGGTAAAACTGTTATTGGAACATGTGAAAATAGGCTGCACTCACTAATTTTATTATTTTCTGATCCTTCTGTAGAAGTCTTAAGTAAGCTATTTGCCTTTCCCGCCCTTCCCATGGGATGTTCTCCTTTTGCCTTATTGGATAGGTTGTTTTGGATACTGATTTTCCCAATATTAAGCCTTAGAAATACCATTCATTCTAATTATGCCCTATTATATTAAACTAAGGGACATTCTTTGTTTCCAGTATTTATGCCTCAAACATTTGTGGTGCAGTGAGGGGTACGGACAATAATTTCCTTTTAAGTTAGTCCTAGTAATAGCAGTAGGAATGGTGTTCTATGGTTGCTTTTAAGTGTCTGAATAACCTCATTAAAATATTTATTTCTAAATTGTCTCCACCTAGTCAACTCATAAATGCCTTTTGAATAGTACTTTCTGTGCCGTGGAGTTAGTCTGTGGTTCTTGCCCTGATCCTGGGGTTCATAAAGGTGACATTTCGTATTCTGCCGTTTGGTCGTTGCTGTTCATTTGTGTGCTGTAACCTTGGAGTTACTTTTAGTGGCATGCTCCATGCCTTTGTGGTGCTTTGAAACATTTGTTAGATTACATGAAAGGTTTGTAAGCCAAACATTTACTTCTGGCAGCTGTAAATGGTATCAGCTTACTGTTATAGCTGTCTGCTTTTGGGACATTAAGAACAGTATCATTTTACTTTTTTGAGTCTGTGTTCAAGTTTGGCCATGGAGAAACAGTATCAGATAATGAAAGGGATGGGATCCTGTTACAGCTTAATAATAGTAAAACAAACAAGCAAACAAACAATGGAATTACCGTTTTTCTTCCTCTTCAGCAATAAAATTAAAAGACTTACTATACTGTAGTGATACTTAAGTTAGTAATAGTTTTAAAGTTTCAAAGATACATTACTGGGATTTGAGTAGCTCTTTGAGTTAAAAGAAATGAGTAGCTTTTGTGGACTGGGAGGGTAAGATGATTACAGAAAAACTAACCACAGAACAAACAATAGAACTTTCTAATAATTGGTCCAAATAGGAAACGTTCATCCAGCTATTATTTAACATGCCGAATCTGTAAACCCATGGATTTATTTTGCTCATAGTTGGAGGGCTATTTATAAGATTTGGGAAATCCTTCTGTTACAGCTCTTTGAGAAGTACTTTGAGGTGTAGTTGTGCAAGTCTAACAAAAATAAGAATCTCAGCAGTGTCTTTGCTTTTTGAAATTAAACAAAGGAAAGTCTTCTACTTGAGAGAGAGGAATTGCTTCTTGTATATCCAAACATCAGGGATAGAAAACCTAGATACTTAGAGCAATGAAATTGTAAGAAATAATAAGAAGCATAACGAAGTTTCTACAAAGTCAGTATTTTCAATGCAGTTGTGAGTCATTCAGTACTTAAAAATTATATAATACTGTCAATTACAATACAAATCCAGGGGGAGTTTTAAGATCTTTCATCAGAATTTTAAAACTCTAATAAGCTAAGGATTAATCCTGTAAGGAAAAATGAACATAAATAATGAAGTACCTGAAACTGATCTTTGAGAAAATATACAAGTTCCTATGAAATTGCATCTGGAACAATTGTTCACACCACAAGAAACAAAAGGACAAAAAGGCAGCAAAGTTTCTTAATATTGCAAGAACCTTACATGGTGGCTGTAACAGCTTCGCCATGCTCTGTCCAGAGCCCCTTGCTCTGAGCAGCAATGCAGCTTCTCTCTGCCAAACTTCTGGAGGGAAACGTTTCCAATATCTGTGCCTTCATGCCAAGGAATCCCTCGACTTTCCGACTAAGGTGCAGCAAAGAAGTACTAAGCTACTATAGCAAGGTAAAAGTTAAGTTTGTGCTTTATGTGTTTATTTCTAGAAGTTGCTAGATGTTCTGTGGGATTTTTTTTGCCAGATTCTGAGTTGTTTTTCATAATAATGATAATTTGATTGGACCCCTTCTAAAACCTTGTTTGACCTCTACCTACTTTTCATCTTAAATGCATTTCTTCCTTTGTATTTGAGTAGTGTGGGTATCCTACTCCTTCACACTCCAGTTTCTCCAGATATTGTTCTTTATTTAAGATATTTAAAATAGAACTATATAAGCTGAAATTCCTGCAAGTTAACTGTCTATAATTATCCCAGGGCATTAATTTTATTTTTTGTTTAATCCTGTCATGTGACAAACACTTCTACTTTTTCTGAGGAAGTAATAGGTCTGCTTTTTCCCCAGGTGTCATTAAATGAATTAAGCTGGACTTCACATAGATGCTAGTACAGTGTCACTCACAAGGAATTTGTGTGAATACCTATTAAGGTTTAAATGCACACCCTTTCATATTCCTCGTAATTTCTGAATATATATTAATCTTCAAATACAACTAACCTTGAAGTTATCAGTTTCTTGCTTTATTTTGATTTGAGTTCCCTTCGGATTTTTTTCATTGAACAATTTTTACCAAAAGTTTTTCCCCTGTAAAATGGTCTTTCCGTATAACTTTTTAAATTAAAACCTTTTATTTCTGGCCCAGTCAAACATTTGTTTAAATTGAGTTTTAAATAATAATCTTCTCTCCCAAGGCAGGAGCAATTCCAAACATATTTGATAATGCCAGTGGCACTGAGCTGAGGTTGTCACTTGGCTGTTTTCCTTTTCCCTTTGAATTTTACCTAGTTTCATGGTGCATGGACTTCTTTCCCTCAGTTAAGCCGGGGCAGGGGGAGGCAAGGATCAGAAATTCAATTTACTTAGCAGATTTGTCTTATCCCTTCATCCCTCACTTTTTGAGAGATGTGAAATTGAGCTTGGCAACCTGTCAGAAGTGATGTGCCAGACTGCATTTTTCTGTCTGTCGCCAGAGACAAGTGTGTTGGCTCAGACTTGCCAGAAACCAGCAGCTGCTGTGATGGTGGTGGGGTGATGCTCAAGTCCTGACCCTTCCTGGTGCTGATCGAAAGGAGGAGTTGTGTGCTGTAATAGATGGTGTGCAAGAGTCTTTCTGGCTGTTCGTGGCTCTGAATAAGGTGCCATAAGAGGAGAGCAGTCTCTCCTTTTGGAATGAATTCCTGCCTTGCTGACCGTCTGCCCAGGTGACTAGCATAAGCTTTGCAATCCCTCTGTGACTGGACAAGTGGAGAGTAGGACCTGCTGAGGAAAAACTGAGGCTGGTATAATGAAACTCCTGAGAGTGAGCAAGGAGCTTATTTAAAATAGTCTTGCTGTCTTTTCAGTGAATTTGTTCCTATGTTTTCAATCCTCTTTGTTGCTGTAATCATTTGCATTATGTCCCTTAGACCATAGGTTTGCAAATAAGTTCTGTCTGAGATGCTGAAATTAAATAACTGTAATAAAAACTTTTTTCATCATCTCTCATTTTCTCCTTCAAGTGATAGAAAAGTATTTGTTCAAAAAAACCAAAAAAAAGTGTTCTTCCAGAATTTTATTTCCACTTTAAGCACTTTGCTATATATCAGAGCCTTTGTAAAACTAGGATCTATCTGTGTATTTAGTTTCAGCTTATCAATAGAATGTTCTCACTCAGCTGGAAACTTCCAAGTTAGAGGAACAGAACTCTGCTGTCACAGCTTGCCTGTTCTTTCATATATTAGCATTTAATATTTTTGCTTTTGTGAGCACCAAACTCAGTTCAAGTCTTCTTAGCAAAAACAGATTTTGTCCAATGCAAGTAAAAGTTCATAAACCTCAGTGTGAATTGTTCTTTCTGCAGTGCCAACAGAATGTATTTTGTCACAGAGGCTGGGTTGTTGAAAGCTGTGGGTTTGCAATAGGTTTTTGTAGAGGTAAAAAGAGCCATGAGTGGGATGTCAGGGCTGTAGGCAGCAGAGGCAGGGAGGGCAGACATAATTCAGTGACTGAGCAGTGATGTGTGGGAGTGTTTCGAGCAGACAGGTCTGGTGAGGAGAAGGAAGAATCATCTTTATCCCAGTCTTTATCCTCCTCTTGTGCGTTATCACCTACCTCTTACTCTCTTGCTAGAACATTTCCTTCTGATTGTATTATCCTGCACCTCATCGGACAAGGCTTGTCATGGTCTGCTCATGGGGCAGGAATCTGAGGGACTAAAGCTGCTCCCACTGCTGGGGAAAGATCAGGCAGGAACCCCTGGGAACAGATTTTGTGCTTTTGCTGCCTCTGAGGTGTTGGGAGAGGAGTAGCAATGTCAAGTGAAGGCTTTTGCATGGGAAAATATTCCTTCAGCTGTCCCTGACAGCTGCTTACTTTGCCTGCTGGCTGGCTTTGTGGAACAAGACTCTGCTTTATAGATTTTTATCTCTGATCCACTGTACCAAACCAGAGATAATCTGCTATTTATAATGATCTTTAGAAATTCTCTGACTCGCCAACAACAGGATTTAAGGTAGAAGAGTCTTTAGGTGATACTCATTTTGATGCAATGCATTCTCTCTGTTCAGGAGCAGGAGCAGGAGCTGTGGTATAGTGGTGTAGCGGAAGGAATTAAACATATAGGACTGGAATCTGAAAGGCACTGAGTATCCTGGGGCTGAGCACCCTCAATTCCCATCAGTTGCAAGTTATACTGTAATGTGAGTTAATGGATTATGAGCAAAGAGCAGTGGAATTCAGCCGTTACTCTGAGCTTCTTCACATACTCTACGTAGGAAGGGTTGCACTAGAGAAAAAGCAGACCTGTATGGCTAGAGGAGAAAATTCAAAGAGAGGATCCTTGGTTCTTTTTCTCTTTTGTGTTGTGTTTCTGCGGATGGAGCAGCACTTTACCTGAGTTGATGGGAAAGATGAAGCATGGAACTTCCTTATTCCTTTCCATGTTGAGGTTATTTACAACCTAGAGGCACTTGGAGAGAAAATAAGGTAAGCACCTTGGTGCAATGACTGTTCTATCCTTCGGGATATGGAACTGGAGGCAACTTCTGTTTTGCTGATCTCTTGTTCCACAGCAGGGAGATGGACTTCTCTGCCTTTGTTCATTACCCATAGAGCTAGGGTGGGTAGAAAGAAACACAAGTCTCTTTCTTGTCTTTTGTCTTTTTTTTTTACCAAGGCTTTGATTCAAAAAGTATTATTTATAATAACTTCCATTAAACCCCAAGACTCCATACTGGCAAGTAGCATCGTGTTACTAAAGAATGAGCATTTCTCAAGCATTAAAATTGCTATTCAGCTGTTCTTTTATCTCCATGGCAACTTTAAGCGTAACAACAAAGCAGTAGGTGATGTTGTCAGCCAAAAAATCTGTAATGCTCAAGTGACTGTTGATAGCAACAAAATGGATGCCGGTGCAGGGTCACTTACAGCCAGTAACAGATATTGCAGCTATGGCTGAACTATTGCTAATGACATTTTAAAGCAGAAAACATAACAGAAAAAAGTAAAGTTGATGCAATTGGCAGTTTTTATAAATTGTACATGAGGTACTGTTTTAAAATTCAACAGGAAACTTTGGACTTCGGTCTGCCTTCACTAATGGAATGAGTTGCATGGAAAGCGAAGAGCTTCTTGTATATATAATACATGCCACCTTGAGAGAGGTGCTTAAGCTTTCTTCTTAGCTTGTTAATGGAACTCAGAGCAAACCCCACTTTAGAAAAGTGGAATCAGTTCCTAAAGGAGATAAAAATTCAAGGTTAAGGGTTGTCATCTAGCTTCAGTATTGATCTGTAAAAGGAAGCATGTTAACAAAGAAAAGGCAAAGCTTTTCCTAGAAATATGTAAAAATAAAAGGAGATTGGGAGGAATCATCATCAGATTTTGATCTTAACTGCATGCTACCAGCGTCTTGAATATTTTTCTGACATGTAAAATTGAAAATTGTTTATGGGAAAAAGCCTTGAGAAAGTCAGACTAAACATTGCTGAGACTAGTGCTGGAAACCAGCTATGAGAGATATTTTATTGTCAAAGCTGGGAAAAAAAAGGAATTAAAGTCTTTTTTATGTAGTTGAGATAACAACTAAATTAGGAAATCTGGTCTAAAACAAAAGAATTGACAGATGAGTTACTGAAAAGAAAACTGTATGAAATAATTTGTGTCCAGTATTTGACAAACCTCTCTGAACTGTTGATGCTGGGTGTACAGTGGAAATTCTGCCTTTTATTATATATGTACGCTGTCAGTGCATCATGTACCAGGACACCATTTGGAGTCTTAAATTAGCTGATTCTGAGTGCTACTTTCTCCAGTTAATGTATCACATTAGTGCCGTGTGTTTTATAAAGGTGTCACCTCATTTCCTGAATCCAGGATTCCTTGCTGTTTGAACTGTTATCACAAAAGGCTTTTCTCCTCTATGAGAAATATGGACGATGGAGCTTGCAGCCAGCTGTTATTCAGAGTTTGGCTTGACAACATTACACAAACCCTCTTTTAACGCAGACAAACAGAACAGCTTTTTTCACTGACAACAGTATGATACTGTCTGATGTCTGTTTTAGACTTCAGAGACCTCTACAGATACTCATGTGGTCTTTGATTACTCATGACTCCAGTTACACCTGTTTGTGTCCCTCCTGAATTAAGGCAACAGTAGTATATTTTGGGGTTTTTTTGTTATTTAAATAATTGATCCTGTTTGCACTATGAAACACGTCCAACTCTGTTTACTTACCTTGTGGGGGGAACATTTCCTGCTTTTTTCCTGCAGTGTTCATAAAATAAGGTTCCCAGGGCTGCTAGTGTCTCCTCTCCCACCCATAAAGCTTGATTCCCTTACTTGTTTTTGTTTGTATCAGATATAAAAGCTTTATGAGGAGTCTTTTGTTTTTGAAAATCCATAGGTAAACTGGAAGAATACTTGTAGTTCAAATTAAATAACACATTTTTTTAAACTCCCAGTAATATTAGACTTTCTTAAAACTCTTAATTAAACTGAAACTCTAATCTACATAGTCCTTGACTGTTCATATGCCAGCCTGTTGTGTGTGAATTTAAAACTTAAGCTGAGATTTTATAGTAATTATTCATTTGTGCGTTTACAGCTTTTTGTTTGAGACCAGATCCGCTTAAGATACCGATACAACCACAGCTGTAGTTAACATAAAAACTGCAGGTTTCAAATGAAAGCACTGTTACAAACTATTTGTTTCTTGGTGTTAACAGCTCCATAACTTTCTTATGAAAAGTTTAGGATTAGTTTGAACTAATGAAATTTGTCTTGGATGTTCTTTCTGCATACTTTAAAAGCTTATACAGACAGGTACCCTTCAAAAATGGACGACTTCATGAAGTTCTCTTTGTAGTCAATACTGGTAGGGGTTCTCTGCAAGGGATTTCTTCCAGATCAGTTTTTGAACTTATTTTGTGTTAAGTTGCAATGATGAGAAGTAGAACGGTCTACAGAAGCAGGCTCTCAGGACAGCAACCCCCCTCCCTCCCCTGGATGGGGTGAGCATGGGAACTCGAGACAGAGGCTCCTGCTTTGCTGTAAGAGGTACCAACAGCAGTAGGAACGCAGTCAAGTGGGGAAAAATAAGTAGCCTTGCATATTCTTACCAGTTCTGCCATCACCGCATTGGTGTAATGTCAAGGCAAGCAGCTAAGGAAACTGTTTGGACATGCTTGACTGTCAGTTGAAAGGCATTGCAAGGAGATTCACAAATGTCAAGATTTCTGTCTTTTTACTTTTAACCTTTGGAGGGTGGACATAGGGTAAAGAGCTGCCATCTACTCATTCATTTACACTCAGCTATCCATAAAGCAGTAAAAGAAAAGATACAGAATGGTGAGAATCTAAATGAGACTGAAATAAACTTAGCTAAATGTGTTTGATGATATTAATTGGTATGAGTTGATGGGAAGTGTGGGACAATAGTTGCCAGGTTGCTTAATAAAATAAATGTTATTCTCGTGGGAGACAGAGTAACAGCAGCACTTGAGAATGACAGGCTCCTTTTTAAAGAGTGTTTATAACCTCAGCAATGGAGGCTTGTCTGTACCTGTTTTCTCTCCTGAGGAGAGAAATAGTGCCAAATGTGGCTGTACATGTGCCATAGGAGGAACTGGAGACCACTGAGTAACTCCAGGCTGCTCTCAAGCTGAACAGTGCCTCCTAAAGTCAGTGTCCCTTCAGGCTCGATTCTGTACCTCATCTTGAAGTGAAATTTTATGTTCCATTTCAATCCTTTTCCCATTGCTTGAGTCTTTTGAGGAGCATTTCACTTCTGACTTGTTGTGTTTGCTAGATCTCACTGATTTCCTAAGTTGCTCAACCTACAAGCAAAGCTGTTATTGCCCCTAAGCAATATAAACTCTTCTGAAAACTGGAAGTTGCATATAATTTTTTTTGCTGTGGTTTATCACCAATGACAACTTTTTTTTTTGCAAGAAAAATATGTATTTATACTTTTGCAACTGTAACTTTGCTGGTGTAAGCAAAACTTTGAGCAGTGGGATTCTAGAGAGTCAGGGAAAGATGGACCAAATGTCTATATTGTTCTCACTGGTATTAAAAGGACAGATCCCTCAACGTCTAGTTGTTATTGAAGGATGAACTTTGAAATGCCTAAGTAGTTGTTAGAAATCCATCAGTTAGTCTGCATAATTTACAACTATAATCTAGACGATTATTTTCCCTCTATATTTTCTCTCAAGTAATTAAAGTTCCAGACTGTGCAAAACCTTGATGCTTGTCATTATTTGCTATTTACTCTGCAACTCTCACATAATCTGGCTGACTCTTCTTTTAAATGTGAAACAAGTTAGAGATTTTTAGAATTTTTAGTGAATACTTCTTTACAGTTCCTTAACATCTGTTTCAAAGATCTGAGCTGCACATGCACAGAAAATGCACTAAATTCCAAAAAGCCAGTAGCAGTCATCTTTTATTTTTCTTGCCCTGCTAACTTTTCACTTGCCTTTACTTCTTTTCCTTCTGTTCTGACTCCTTTTTATAGTAAAGTGATTTTCAAATAATATGGAGTTTTACTGACACCATGGAGTAAAAGTGGAATTCTTGTTTTATTCCATGGATTGGACAACTTGAGATTGTCTGGCCCTAATTTCTGTGATTCAGTGATCAACTTTTAATCAAAATGCTTTGATATATCTAGTAATAATGGCTGAAAGTTGCCATCACTCTAAAAAAAATTTTGGTGTTGTGTTGGGTTATAGGTTGGACTTGATGATCTCAGAGGTCCTTTCCAACCTTGTGATACTGTGAAGTATAAATTCTTTGATAGATACCTTTCTTTCTTTCAACTTGCACAAATTCTAATGTACCTAAATGAAAGCTGTCTCTGCTTTTCACTGCTTAAGCTCACAGTGCTTTGCATGCAAGCAAATTGCTATGATAGGTGTAAGAGATGTGACAACCAGCAGCTGTGCTTGGGGTGTTTTATCATTAATTTTTCTAGAAATGGAAAAGTAACATTTAACATCAGATATGACTTATTTTTAGGAATAAAATTATAATTTTTGTATTTATTGCAAAGATAATTAATGCTGCTCTTTAACAGTGTTCCATGAACAAAAGTTCCCAGTTTCATTTCAGCTCTGCAAATTTCCATTTCATGTGTAGTGGTAGCATGACTTTGCACAAGTTGTTTTGACAAAAAATATTGTTTATAAAAAGAGGAAAGTTCCTCTTGCAGAGTGGAAGGGAATCTTAGCAACCTTTTTTTTTTAACCAGAATGTGCAGCTGCTGCTGTATGGAGAACTCCTAAAATGTTCAATTGTCAACAACCAGATTTGACAGAAGTGAAATGTGAAATGTGAAACATTTTTCTGCCTTACTTCTCCACAGGAATAGGTACATAATTCCTATCAGTGATTCTGTTAGTGTTTATATTTTTTCAAATGCAAAAAAAAAATAAAATGCAAGTACTGTCAGAAAATAAAAATGTAAATTTCAAACAGAAATAAGTGCTCTTGCCTCTTACTAAGCTGAAGCTTTTTATTTCCCTACCCAAAAAAATAAAAGATAGTTCAAAACATTTCCATATTTTGACATTTTGACAATCCTGTTCGTGCAGGAAAGACCCACTTTTGTGCTTTAGAGTGGACGCAATTAAATACACTGAACTGGAGAGATTCATGTCAGCTTATAGCGTGTGTTTGTGCTTTTGTTTGCTTCTGCTAAATTTTCTTTTATTGATCTCTTGACCAAAGCCTGTGATAAAACTGTTTCTGAAAGCCATAGCCTCCTTGAGATCAAGCAAGACCATTATTTGTACTTAATAAAAGAAAAGTTTGGCCCTGGCTATAAATGCCTTATTACAATTTGTCTTCAACGACTGCAATCATAGTACCAATTGCTGGTTATCTGATCCTCTCCTTGTCAATGTGGAATTGCTTCTCTTGTACATATAACACCATTTTATTCAGTCTTGATACAAATGCATGTGCAGTTCAGATACCTGGATTCTCTTGGGAGATTATTTCCACAGTCTGGTTCAGCTCAAAAAGGCTGCCACTATGAACATTAACTATCACTTAGAATAATCCTGGTGTCAAGAAGCTTTTCCTGATGTTCAGACCTGTTTTCCTCGGTTATATCCTTTTATTTAAATTCTGCCTATTCTCCAAACCTCGCAGAATTCTTTACTTCAGAAGTCTTTGAAATACTCTTGCCTCTTTGTCTATCGTGTATTGTTCCTAGAGTGTTCATATTTAACTTCTTGTATTTTCTAGACTTCCCAGAGCTTCCTTCGTATATTGGTTTGCCCCAGTCTTTTTTGAATTTGTAAATTCTTTCAAGTTAAAATGTACCTGCTGCTCAACACAATAAGCATTATCAGACAGGAACTGATAAGTCCCTGCTTTATGTAAGGAATTCACTGATACTTTGAGCATTGTCCCACATGCTGTGGCCAGGTTATTAGGGTTCATACATAGTGGTTTTATACAGAAGGAGGGAACTGGGCTTTGTCCTCCTGAATCTGAATTGCCACTATGGCAGATCAGTCCCGCACTCCTGTAGCTCAAACATTATTTGAAAACACATCAAATGCTTTTACTATTTATATGTTTTTTCATATTTCTCACTGTATGACCAAGGTCATCTTTACAAAATTTTTGAGACACAATGTCCAGATGATTTTATTTTCTGTAGGTTTTACTTAAGTCTTATTTTAACTCTGCACTGCTGCCTGATGGATTGATTTATCAGTTTATAACCTATACCTATTCCAACATATGAAGACCAGGTGGTCTTAAGTTGATTTTCAGATTTTGTTTGAATATGCATAAACAGATGTAGAAATACTGGGCAAGGCTTGTATTGTACAAACCTCTGTTCTTGTAGGCATGGAGTTTGAGTCTCAAAAGTAGTCAACGTTTACTAATTCTGCTGCTTTTATGATTTCTTCTTATTCCTATCTTAAATGCCTTTTTCTTATCCTTCATCATGGATACCAAGAATTAAATACGTGCTGCAGGTGAGATTTCATGCCATAAGATGACTCCTTCTCAGTTTGCATTGGAGACACGTGTCCTCAGGGGCTTTTCAGGCGAAATGATGCTATTAAATCTGGGAAAAAAAATGCTTATGGCTATTTCCTCTTCTGGCTCCAGTGCTGTCTACAGACATACCTATTTTTGTTTTTAATTGAGATATCAATCATGGTACTGTATTCAAACGTGCATTCCATAAAGCATTTAAAATATGTGACATACATTTCTGTATTTCTGTTCTTCTCTAATAGGAAAAACATCTGAAGATTAAATTTCACATTAATTTTCTTGTGTAACTTTCAAAGGTGTTTAATAGAAGATGTTTGAAGTTCATGTCCTGGGAAAACGATGTTGTAAAAGCCTGAATTTCCATGTCAGCAAAATGCTGTAAGATAAAAACTGTCTTTGCAAAACTTGTGGTGAAATGGACTTAAACCTCAAACAAATATAATACATTTCACATCTTAAAGGGGTGGATTTAGAATTCTTTACAGATATTTTTCGCTTTAATGTAAACATTCTTGTACTGGCAGATGGACTTACTCTACTCTTTATTGTTCTATTCTCTACACTTGTTTAAATACCTACGGATTGTTTTCCTTTGGAAGCAGCTAAGACCATACTGATTGTCACAGTTTAGTCCCAGCCTGGCTGATTTTGGCAGCTAAAGCCAAGCAGCTTGTCTCTCAAATCCCTCTCCACCACCCCTGGGGAAAGGAAAATAAGGGCAAAAAAACCTGTTGGGTTGGAAACTAAAACTACAACTTTAATGAAATAATAATAATGGTGGAGGTGATGGTGGTGATGATGATGGTGATAATAATAATGAAGGAAATCATAGAAAGTAATAAAATATATACAAATACATGAGATTGTGCTCCCACCCCTCGATGACTGTATGTCACCACAGATGCTGTAGAGCAGACACAAGGGAATGGGTCCATGGCTAGGAGAGAGCTGGGCTCAGGAACTGGATTCGGGAATGCACAAATCCAGGATCGTGGGCAAACAGAGACAAGGTCCTCACTGGACATCAGCCATTGAAGAAAAAAGCAAGACCCTCTTGATCTCTCAATTTTATACTGAGTCTGACGTGTATGGGATGGAATACTCTGTTGGACAGGTTGGGGTCACCTGTCCTGTCCACTCCTCCCTGCAGGTGCGACATTTTTTTGCCAGTTTGAGAAGGGCCTTGGTTTCTATAGGAATAAGTATAAGCAATGGCTTCCCGCATACCAATGTCCTGCATTATCGTTTCTAGAGAGAACACTGTCTAAAAAAGAAAATGCAGTTAACTTTCAGAAAATGAAGTTACTTAGACGAGACTTAGCTGAACTTAGAAACTGATCCTACTTTAACTCAAACCACAGCACTGATGAATGTGCATAAAAGCAAATGAATATTAAATTCAGTTAGCTGATCTTCTGTCGTGGCAGGCGTATACTATACTTATGAACAAGTTTAATCCAGACTCTATATATTAAGTTCTTCCTGAGAACAATTTTGAAAATTCTGAAAAATGACAAAAATTTCAAGGGTGTAGGCATGACCAGTACAGGTGGAGGGAAATGGCTTGTGCTGTCTGTTGTAGGTGACCGTGTTAAAAGTGCGTAGGCTCATTCTATAGGTGACTGACCTCCAGAGAGTAGTTCTGAAAATCCAAGTTCAGAGTCTGCTTCTTAATCACCACTGCTCCATGAACTTCAGCTCTTGAATTAGAAACTTTAGGTTCCTTAGGTTAAACAGCAGTGAGTATATTCTGGAGTGTGGTTTCACTCTGAAAGGCTGTATGTGTTGCAGAAATACATGGCATATTTTAAACACATTCTGGAATGCATACTTAACTGTGAAACCATGCCTGCTGTATCCACAGGAATGTATAAAGCTTGACCTTAACTAGGGAGCCAGTCTTTCATACCTGCCTTTGTCAACTTCTCTTGCTGAATTTAGCATGCTACGGTAGCAACTATACATGCAAAGAGATATTATGATTCAGGGCCTTTGCACAGAAGGGAAGTGAGAGCTTCAGTGTGTAGCCCAGAATATGTAGTTGTAGAGGAGCGGGTAAGCTATGATCCTTTCTCTGGACTGCAAGTCACTCTGCAGGTCTTGCTGTGGTCCTCCTGCTACAAATGCTGCTCTGTGTAATGTTATAATTGTCTGCCTCTTTCCGTTCAATGTTCATAAATTTCATGTCTTCACTAGGTTCCTCTGTGCAGCAGTTCAAGAACAGTTTAGTCAAGGAGGAGCATGTAGTAGTTTCTGTTCATGTAGTATCAAAGTGAAAACATGAAACTATGCTAGCAAATACCATGGTGCCCCTTCTTACTATTCCTTTGCATGGAGAAGCGCTAGCTATAGTATCTGACCTGGCAGCTGTTTTTTCTGCACAGAGCTCCTCCTGATGAAGTTAATCAGCCAAATTTCACACTTGTGCTGCTGCTAATCCTAGTGACTCTGTGGACTTAAAAGGAATGGTGACAGATTTGCACCAGGTAACAGATCCAAGTTTGGACCCTTTGCTGGAGTTTTGTACATCATGTTGTTCCTGCAGGCCTTAAGTTTATAAAAACAGTCTTGCTTCCTCCTGGTTTTCTCCATAGCAAACGTACGCAATTAAAAGAAAAAAGCGGAGGTATGTTATAGATACTTTTTAAGATTTCTTAGTGTCTAAAAGTATACACTTACAAAATGCTTTCAAATGTGACTTCTAAATGTTACATGAATCATTCTTTCTCTAACAATCTGGGTTGCATTTCAGGGCTTTTACCCCCCCTCTTGCAGTAAGTGGCATCATAGCTACCAGAAATAGTCATGGATAAGGGGAAGCCTTGCCTTTATAATAGCAGTGGTTTTCCCTCCTCGGTGCCTTTTGCTAGTTCTTCCTACCTCACAAAAACGCAACGTGTTTTCTTTGAATGATGTAGTTTCATGTCTTTTAAGTTTTGAAAAGTTCAGAGGTATAGAACCACATTTCAAATTGTGTTTTCTGTAAAAGCCTCTTACTTCAGTCTTATCAACAGCTAAGTATGAAGTGAGGTTTAAAGTACTCTCGAGAGAATTAGGAAAAGAGTTTAAACATGAAGTTGAAGTCCAGTGATTGGGAATTTAAGCTTATTCTTAAAATAGGACTCAATACAAAGTTAAAAAATGATGGTAGAGTTTGTTGCTTCATTCTTACTTCGCAGTATGATAGGCTTGATTATTCACCGTATAATATAACCACAGATCTAGAAAGTGGAAGGGTGAGGGAAAGGCATCTGCCTGTTTTAGGAGGCAGGCTGAAGCCTGTGTACTGGTTAAATCGCTCTATAAACTAACATTTAAGATACTAAATATTATGAATGGATTCTTGCTTTTATTATTGTAGTGAAATATTACATTGATTTTTAAGAAAATGTGATGGATATTTATTACAACTGAGAGGGAATTGTTTCTTAATAAAAATAATAATAGAATAGCCATCTTCCCTGACTTTTAAGTTATGCAAAAAAATGCTTTGTCTACTTATTGATAGAAACCATGTAGTATGCAAAAGGACCAGTAGTCAAAGTAATTTTGAAGAGGGGATTGATGGGTATTTTTCTTCAAGATACAGTTACCAAGCATATTTATCAAGCATATTGTGAGAATCTGGAAATTCTTTTAAAGAGACCCTATTAAGAGCACAAATGCAAACTCTCCGATGGCAGAGGAAAGATGAAGCATGGCAAGGATAACTTGACTACACATTAAGCTCTTTATTAAGTGAAGCACAAGAGGACTGTATGTATAGGTAGGAAATGAAAAGTAGTTTAAATTACCAGGGATTATGAAGTAAGAGTAACACAATTGTATAGGCAAAATTGGAAAATAAATAAGACTGAAATATGCATCGAACTTTAAGAAATCTGTATTTTAGTGCACTTCCAATAGTTACAGAATACGAAGGAAAAAGGTGGATTGTCATTCTGGAAATGTCACAGGAAGCCAAGATTGCATTATTTTTCATTAGAAAGACCGATTGTGATAACCTGACAGCCATCAGTAAAAATAACAAAAACCTCTAAGAACAGGTTAGAATGTCTTGTGAAGAGAAGATGAAGTCCAAGAGCACAAGAGAGATAATGGGATCACAGTATTTTTAAAAGGGGAAAAAAAACAGGCTGAGTTTGAGGACTAATAGATTATCTTCCCTCTGAAGAAAGGGACAAATGAATTCTGCTAAGATATACAAAGGACAAAGAGCTGAGTAATAACTGATGCAGCACATAAGCAGAAATTGCTACTTTCTGGATGCTGGGAAAGATTTTCTGCATTATCACAAGCTAAACGCCAGTTAACACTGCCATGTTACCAGCTAAGATGGACAGCATCCTGAGAGATAGAACCAGAAGCATAATGTTGCAGGCATGAAAGATGAGGGCCAGTTCAGGCAAACCTGGATGAGAATGAAAGTATGAGCACTCACAAAATTTTTCTTTTCAGCTGCCCCCATCTGAGCACTCTCCGTTTCATGACTGTGACTTCACCTTGACCAGCTCACTGGTCTGGTTGAAAGCAAATTCTCTTCTGCTGGTTTGCTGCAAATTTATTTCCAACTGGTCTGAGTCTCTGGGCTGGTGTAGGGGAAGTGTTGGGACTGCCCAGCCTGCTACCAGTATGATCATGGAAACTCAATGCAGGCTTCATAGCATGTTTCATATAAATGCTTTCATGCTGTTTTTACATCAGCCCTCACCTTCTGTTTATTTCTCTTTATTTTCAGTATAGTGTTTTATTAATTAGATTTACTTTATGAAAGGAGTCATTTTGAAGTGATCTTAATTCCTGTCTGGGAAATTAGAGTCTTTATGAAAGAAATCAAAAGTCTTTATGCTCCAGGCTTGGCCAGGCTAGTGCACTGCTGCATCCAAAACCTGAATAAGGTTTCTAGTCAGATATCATTCTTTAATTAATGTTCCATTATGATCACGAATGTGGTGATCTATGCTAACAGATCTGTTAATCTGAAATCTATTGCCTTCATTTCTCCCTGTGTAAGACAGACTAGATAGCAGATATTATAGTTTTTATGAATTTTCAAGTTCTTACTTATTCATCAATCCTGACTTTGAGAATAAGTAAAGCAGTGGACCTTAAGTCAGGAAAGGTGGGATTTGTGGACTTCAATGTTCTGATTGCCATGACCTTGCACTGTCTGTAACCTTGTGCTACAAGGTCCCCTTTTATGAACTTTTTGAAAAAAATCAAGATACTAGTTCTTATTTTTCCAAAAGTTATTTAAAATGCAAGTCTGTAGCAGCCAAATAGTTAGTAACCCCTCTAAGTTTAATTCTAAGAATAATATCAAGGAAAAATGTCACTGAACTACAGTTTAGCAGTCTTTTAAGTTATATTTGATCTGGTGATGTCAAGAGCAGGCTACCCTCCTCTCGAGTCAAATTGAGAGTTGCAAATGCTCTCTTCAGGGGTAATTAAAGCTAAGCACACAATTACAACAGCCTGGATTTGTTCAGGCTTGCTGGTTGTCCAGTGTCTCATAGCACCTAACATCACAAAAACACGGTGTTGAAATGAAAGGATTATTTATCTCCGAGTCTTGTGTATGTTTAAATGCTGCAGAGGAGCTGGTTGTAACCTTAGTGACTGATTACAAGTGGGAAGCCTTTATGGGACCACACGATCTATGTTTTATTATCCTTTTGCTTTGCTGAAATGATTCATGGTTGTGTGGTCATAGCAAAACCCCCTGCAGCTTCTGAATATCATAAGGTATTGATGGACTTGTAGTATCTGTCTTCCATTTATAAATGGCCTAAAGAACTTTGGTCAGAATTAAAACTCTTGAACTCTTTTCACAGCCAGGTTAAAGAGCCTTTATTTGTATTTTTAAGTGGGATAAGTGCTGAGTCTGTCTCCTGCTTTCTTGTGTGATGTGCTTTTCGTGTTTCTAGGTACGGTACAGCAAGTTGCACTGTTAACTTGTAAAACTCAAGAAACAAGCTCTGATTTGTGCCTTACTGTGACTTTCATGAGTGTGGCCTCTGTACAGAGGGAGATGCAGTATGCCGTGTTATTAGGAGAACGCTGAAATCCTCCAGGAAATTCTGTGAAGACTTTCTTGTTGCTTTAGTTAGGGGCCGCAGATAGAGAAGTCTGGCAAGGAGGAACTTTTCCTTTCTCTAGTATTATCTAGGAAATTATGAAGTAGTTCATTCTTTTCTTTAAACTACTAAGAATTTCTTCAGTATATCAGTCTTAGAAAAAGGATTGTATCATCTGGACTTAAACTGTATGTGTGATAAATCTGCCCACTACCTTTGCAAGTTTAACCACTTTTGGACAGGTGCTTGTATGCTGTGTGCCCCTCTGCTGTGGCAGAGCAGTTAAATTCAGTTTGGAATGTAGGCGACGGGCAATGTTATGAAGGTTTTTAGATTTGCTTTCTCCCCTGTCTCATTGTTTCTTATTTCTGACCAGAATGACAGTGATTCTTCTAAAAGCATATACCTAATTAGGAAAATGATGGCATCTAAGGGGAAGATTGTGACTGAGATTGTGACCTTTTGAACAGAAAGGGGGTGGCCTGGTAGTTCAAAAATATGTTGAAATTTCTGAGAAAGTGAAAATTTTCATTGGAAGAAAAACTAAGTTTCATTCAGTAGAGATCCTGGTTTCCATTGTAAATACTCTCCAGAGACCACTTTAAACAACCTAAATTAGTTGTTGCTGTAGTCTTTTATCTGAGCAATATTTAGGGAGCAATACCAATAGAACAACATACAAAAAAAACCCAAGAGGCAACTTAGGTAGCTGTATTCTCTAGAGGTGATTGTGTAATATGTGGAAAAAGCAAATGAGGCATGAAATTCTCTGAGCTGTGATGACTTTTAAGAGACTTGGAAATTTTCTAATGTTGTTACTTGTTGTAAGGACACATATGGGTCTAGACCTCTATTACCTTTGCACACAGCATTCAAGTGGAATAAGCAGCAAAAAGCCAACTGCAAACATTAATCCCCCAAATGTAAAAGTTAAGGCATAATGGTTTTGGCCAACTAATAACAAAATGCTTACCCAGCAACATTCCTGGTGATAGACTTGTTTGGTCTCCTGAAAAAAGTCTGTCATGAGACTAACTGAGGGTTAGGTATGAGCTCCATGGTGACAGAATTCAGAATAAGAGTTGGACTTTGAGAAACATCAGGTTATATGAGAAGTGAAGTGATAACTGACTCTCTAAGAAGCTAACTGCAACCAAGTGTTGTCTCCCAAATTATGAAACTTTTAAGGTAGTGTAAATTGGGCGTATTTGCTCCTGTTCCTCAGTAGGGAAGCTTCAGTTTGTCATGAAACGTTGTGTTAAATCACAGTCCTGAGGCGAGAGGGAAGGGAGTGACCCTGAGACACTCAGGGGCTTAATGCCCAGCACCTAAGAATATGCATTGAGGAAAAAAATGGAGACTGGCATGGAAGTTGCACCGTGCTCTGACAAGATAGTGACTTCAATAGTTATTTAGTGATGGCATGGTTTTAGTTAAGGAAGACAAATACCTCTCTCACTGTGCCTTTGTGTTGGAAAAGTGGAAAAGGGAAGGCGGGGGGCCTGGTTTGAACAGATCAAGGAAAAAGGATCCCAAGGATTTCAGAAAGATCTCCATTAGTGCAGATGGCAAGAGAATAGAGAGCTGAAAAAGACACAGCTGATTTTTCTGTTATATTTGGGAAACTTCAAAGTGAAAACAACTCCAAAACAGCACTTCCTAGAAGCACATAAGAACAGAGGAGGGAGCAGAGCTGCTCACTCAGGCCCTGGGTACCAGAGGGAGAGGTTTGAGCAAACCCGGAGATTCTGAAAAAAAGAAATTGGGATAAACTGCAAAGTTCCAGTTGACTTTAATGTAGACAGGAGCATTGCATTTATTAATAGTTGTCACTTTGATTAAAATAAAATCCAACTTAATGAGCTTGATGGTGTTAAGCTATAACATGCCACTCTGTTTTCTGGTCAAGCAAATCGTCTTGGTTGCTTTACAAGTCTAGAGAATTATCTCTTTTAAGAAACTAATCACAAATACTTCCATACTAACTACAGATAACAGCAAATTGCAGTTGTACTGCAGCCAGCATATTTTTTCTAAACATAGTGAAGGATGTTCCTTCATTAATGGCTTAGACTTGACAAGGAACAGGTGCTAACAAACATGCTTTGATACTAGTATGGAACTTTGGTGTTTACTTGACTTGGGAGTATAAATACTGCAAAAATATGTCTGGAACAATGTGTAGCACAATTACTGTGAAATTCAAGCTGTACACTGTGCAAGCATGCAAGTCTTTTCTCAGCTGCCAGAAGACAAGAGTGGTGGCTAAAGGAAAAAGAAGACAAGGATGTGGGTCACACATTATACAGTTACAGGATAGGGACAGAGCTCTTCTGGATGTTCTGATCAGGCAATTGTGACACAGTTGTTAAAGGAAAACGCAAGGTAATCTGTTCCACTTCTGATTATTGGTTGTCTTTTTCTACTCCACCTGTCCTGGTATCTTTTACAAAAAACTACAGCCATTCATAGTATCACAGTATCACAAGGTTGGAAAGGACCTCTGAGATCATCAAGTCCAACCTATAACCCAACACTAACACCAACCATCATCTAAACCATGGCACTCAGTGCCACATCCAATCTCCCCTTAAACACCTCCAGGGTCGGCGACTCCACCGCTTCCCTGGGCAACACATTCCAATGGCCGATCACCCTTTCAGTGAAGAACTTCTTCCTCACATCAAGCCTAAACTTTCCCTGACGAAGCTTGAGTCCGTGCCCTCTAGTTCTGTCACTGGTCGCCTGAGAGAAGAGACCAACCCCTGCCCGACTACAACCTCCTTTTAGGTAGTTGTAGAGAGCAATGAGGTCTCCCCTGAGCCTCCTCTTCTTCAGACTAAAAAGCCCCAACTCCCTCAGTCGCTTCGTTGCCCTCCTCTGAACACATTCCAGTATCCTAACATCTTTCCCAAACTGGGGGGCCCAGAACTGTACACAATATTCCAGATGAGGCCTGACTAGTGCCGAGTACAGGGGGACAATAACTTCTCTGGTCCTGCTGACTACACTATTCCTGATGCAGGCCAGAATGCCATTGGCCTTCTTGGCCACCTGGGCACACTGCTGGCTCATGTTGAGCTTCCTGTCAACCAGGACTCCCAGGTCCTTTTCTGCCTGACTACTCTCCAGCCACTCTAGCCCCAGTCTGTAGCTCTGCATGGGATTGTTGTGTCCAAAATTAAGTACCCGACATTTGGACTTATTAAACATCATCCCATTAGAATCAGCCCATCTCTCCAATCTGTCCAGGTCCCTCTGCAGGGCCATCCTACCCTCTAACAGATCAACCCTTCTTCCCAGCTTGCTGTCATCTGCAAACTTGCTGATGACGGACTCAATCCCCTCATCCAGATCATCAATAAAGATATTAAACAGGACCGGACCCAACACCGATCCCTGGGGGACACCACTGGTGACCGGCCGCCAACTGGATGAGACACCATTCACCACCACTCTCTGGGCTCGGCCATCCAGCCAATTCCTAACCCAGCACAGAGTGCTCCCATCTAAGCCACGGGCTGCCAGCTTCTCTAGGAGTCTACTGTGGGGGACAGTGTCAAAGGCCTTGCTAAAGTCCAGGTATACCACATCCACAGCCTTCCTCTCATCCACCAGGCAAGTCACATGGCCATAAAAGGAGATCAGGTTGGTCAGGCAGGACCTACCCCTCTTAAACCCATGCTGGCTGGGCCTGATCTCTTGGCCATTCTGCAGGTGCCGCATGATTTCACCCAGGATTATCTGCTCCATGATTTTACTTGGGACCGAGGTCAGGCTGACAGGTCTGTAATTACCTGGATCATCCTTACGGCCCTTCTTGTGGATGGGCGTCACATTGGCCAACTTCCAGTCTTCCGGGACCTCTCCAGTGAGCCAAGACTGCTGAAAGATGATGGAGAGCGGCTTAGCAAGCTCATCCGCCAGCTCTCTCATCACCCTAGGATGGATCCCATCCGGCCCCATAGACTTATGAGGGTCCAAGTGGCTCAGCAGGTCTCTAACTTCCTCCTCATGGATTGCAGGAGGGCCATATTTCACCCTGCCCCCATCAACCACTTCAGAGGGCCAACTGTCAAGCGAGCTGACATCCTTGCTGTTGAAAACTGAGGTAAAGAAGGCATTAAGTACCTCAGCCTTCTCTGCATCTTTGGTTACTATTATTTCCCTCCACATCCAACAAGGAGTGGAGGTCGCTGCCGCCCTTCTTTCTACCATTGATATATTTATAAAAACTCTTCTTATTATCCTTAACAGAAGTGGCCAATTTGAGCTCCAGATGGGCTTTTGCTTCCCTGATTTTCCTCCTACACGACTTAACAACATCTTTGAACATGACCTGGCTTACGTCCCCTTCTTTCCAAAGACGATACATCCTCTTTTTCTTACTTAGTTCCTTCTGAAGCTCCCTACTCATCCAGGCCGGACGTCTGCCCCTGCGACTCTTCTTACAACACATGGGGACAGCCCGCTCCTGCACCTTCAAGATTTCATTCTTGAAGTGTATCCAGCCTTCCTGGACCCCCTTGCTACTAAGAACTATTTCCCAGGGTACTTTCCTGACCAGTTCCTTAAATAATCCAAAATCTGCCCGCCGAAAGTCCAGCATCGATGTTCTGTTCCTGGCTTTTCTTTTTACATTGTTTAGAGAGAACCTGATTATCTCATGATCACTACACCCCAGACAGCCTCCGACAACAACATCACCCACCAGCCCTCCTTTGTTTGTAAACAGCAGGTCAAGAAGAGCCTCACCCCTGGTGGGCTCACTCACCAGCTGCGACAGAAAGCAGTCCTCAATACACTCTAAGAACCTCCTGGACTGCCTCCTCTCAGCAGTGTTAAGTTCCCAGCAGATATCCGGTAGGTTAAAGTCTCCTAAAAGAACAAGGGCAGCCGATCTAGAGGCAGCCTCCAGCTGCTTAAACAATAGAAGATCCATCTCTTCCCCCTGGTCAGGCGGTCTGTAACATACTCCAACCAGGAGGTCAGACCTGACTGCCCCTCTGACCCTTACCCATAGGCACTCAACCTGGTCATCACCGATCTCGACTTTGACAGCATCCAGGGTTTCCCTAGTGTACAAGGCCACCCCTCCACCCCTCCTCTCACGCCTGTCTCTCCTGAAGAGCCTGTAGCCTTCCATGGCAGCACTCCAGTTATGAGAGTCGTTCCACTACGTTTCCATGATAGCAACTATGTCATAGCTCTCCCGCTGGACCAGGACTTCCAGCTGCTCCTGTTTGTTTCCCATACTGCGTGCGTTTGTGTACATGCACTTCAGTTGGGTTACTGACGACACCCTTTGAGATGGCTCATCCTCCACAGGAACATCTTTGGTGAGCCTAGTAACACCCCTCTCCCCCTCATGCCTAGTTTAAAGCCCTCTCAACAAGTCCTGCCAGCTCCTGAGCTAGAATCCTCTTACCCTTTGGAGTTAGATGAGACTCATCTGAGTCAAGCAGACCAGGTGCCGTAAAGGTTTCCCCATGATCAAAGAACCCAAAATTCCTCTGCCGGCACCAGCCCCTAAACCATTTATTAACTGCATATATTCTCTTGTTCATATCTGTATACATCCCTGCCACCGGAGGAACCGAGCAGAACACCACCTGTGCTCCTGCCCTATCCAGTGACCATCCCAGCTCCTGGAATTCCTTTTTAACTACCCTTGACCCTCTTTTCGCTAGCTCATCACCACCAGCTTGTACCACCACAAGCGGGTAATAATCTGAGGGTTTAACTAGGTCTGGGAGTCTCTTGGCGATGTTGTGTACCCGGGCTTGGGGAAGGCAGCAGACTTCCCTATGAGTTGGGTCCATCCTACAAATAGGGCCCTCCGTCCCTTTCAGAAGGGAGTCTCCCACTACAATGACCCTGCTACAATGATTCCTGCTATGATTTTAAATTATTAGAAATGCAGCACAACTGAAAGGAAAATGAGATTTATCTAGATTAGTGTTTTGATGTATTTGTTTCTAAAAGACAGGCATTTCAGATTTCTATTGTTATGCTTCTACCCTCCTTCCCTGCCACCACCACGTACAGATCATTACTTGTTCTTCATGATTTTGATGTACTAAATGTAGAGACTAAAGAAATGTTGACACTGCTCCTTTGAATATTAATATTATAATAGAAGTTTTCAGTCTCAGTTTTTCCATGATTGTCTTTGTATCAAGTACATTCATAGTGTTTATGATCTGTAAGCTACCTTTTTTTTAAATTAACATCCTTCAGTCATAAGCCATTGGAGATGAAAAACAAATATATAGGCAGAAAAATATTAATAATTCATGGAAATTAAAGTGATTCCAAGTCTGCCCCTAATATTTTAATGAGGAAAGGTCTGATCTTATGAAGATTTGTTTACTTGTGAGTGCAAATAGGTTTATGTTTTTATTCTAGAGTCTTTATATGAAATACATGCAATGTATTGCTGTGCTTTTCTGATTGTAAGTGATCTTTATATAATTATCAATTTTATATAAGTAACAGTTGGCTTTTTGGATTGATTCATCAGGGAAAGTTTAGGCTTGATGTTAGGAAAAAGTTCTTCACTGAAAGGGTGATTGGCCACTGGAATGCGCTGCCCAGGGAGGTGGTGGAGTCGCCAACCCTGGAGGTGTTTAAGGGGAGACTGGATGAGGCACTGAGTGCCATGGTTTAGATAATGGTTAGTGTTGGTGTTGGTGTTAGTGTTGGGTTATAGGTTGGACTTGATGAGCTCAGAGGCCCTTTCCAACCTTATGATGCTGTGATACTGTGATTAAATGCCAAAACTTCCATTTATTTCAACAGCACCAGATTTCAATTTATTTTTTTGTATTGACCTAGATGGTGGAATCATACATGTTTTTGAAATGCAGAAATACCTCATTTCGTGGTACCTGATTTCATACAAAAGGAGAATATGGAGTTCTGCTGGCACGCCTTCATAGAACATTTAGTTTTAGACAGATAACGATGGAAATACGAACTTCATGCTCAGGCATACTGGAAATGATGTTTTAATTTGTAGGGAGAGAATTATTTTCATAATCTGACTTTTTTTTAGATAAGTCATTCTTAAGCGCAAAGAGCTTAAACTGTGCTATATAGAGATAATATGTATGTTGCAGTGAGGTTGCATAAAATGCCTCTGGGCTTGCTGAAACACCTACTAAAAAAATAAATTTGGAACAGAGTTCAAAATATTTGGCATGTCATTTCGTATCCATGAGTTGCTATGGAAGACTAGACCTGGACCAGTGCTTTCTTATCACTTGTCTTATGAGTGTTCCACAGAGTGGTTCTTTCGTAGCGCTGTTGAGTAGCCATAAGCTCTACACCAGATCTTGCTGCCTTTCCTTGTGGCTTCTGAAAAAAAACCCACGTCTTTTGAGGATTTACCTATTTTTAGTTCTCAAACGTGTATGGTTTGTGCTTTTTTGTGTGAGTCAATGGGAAGTCTGACTGCTCCATTGATATCTGAGTAATATTTAAGACGTACACTCCCCAAGTTTTAGAAGATGTGTGTGTACCAGTAGCTCTGATGGTAATCACATCAGCTCCCAAAGGAACTGTATCCTCATTCATCAGTTAGTTAGTTTGTATAATACCCTAGGGGCAAAGACGCTGTTAGCACCTCTCCTATTGTCAGCTGGGGGCTGTGCCACGTCTTGTATATGCTGGGCTTCTGCTTCAAGTTATTTAAAAGAGAAATTGACTGGATAGCAAGTTATCTCTTAGGATCGTGTTAATTTGCCATTTGGGAAAATCTGTCTTCTCTCTCCCTGACTGCTTTACTTTTAACAGACTGGAATCCCTAGGGGTATCGTAAGTCTCATTTATCATAAAACCATATTATAAGGAAGCAATGTTTGTTCTGCTCCGTGAATCCTGGAAAAAAACTTCTGCTAAAATGCTGTATTTTTTCACATTGCTTTTTATCTAAGAGAGGAGAATGTTTTAAGGTTCACTTTGTGAGTATTATTAATAGAATGTATCTAAATAGCTTTTCTTTATTTTGCTATTAATATCTGGTGTTCAGAAACTTAGAGTTATATTACTTGCACTTCACTTGGTTTTAGTGGTTTATCTTATGCATAAACAGAAAACACATTATTCTGTAATACCTATATATAGCTGTAAGTAAACAAATAAAATCAGAAAATTTCTGAATTTTGTAAACTGATCATACTAAGAAGCAAAAAGGCTAGTATTTTCATTAAGTGTTGGGAAAAATCTCAGAGGCTAATGCCATATAAATACCTAAACTACAAAATGTAGTGAATTGCAAGTGATTGGGTTTTTACTTGACGTTTATGGAGGATAAAATTGTAGTGAAAGCAGAGAGATCTGGAGCATAATGCAATGGGGCATCAGGTATAAGAGAAGAAAGCTATTAATTTTTTTATGGCGTGTATTTCTGTCCTTAGGTGGAGCAATTTAAGTTCACTGTTCCAATCTTCCAATGAAACTGCACATAAGCAAGTGTAGGAGAGTCCTGTGCAAGTTGGATTTCTTTGGGGTTTTTTTTAATTTTTTGAAAGGTGTGGGTAATAATGCTGAAGAGATTTTTATTCAGTCTGAAAGCCTAGGTAATACCATTGCCTGTAACCTGTGCTTTGAGCCACATGCTGAAGTTTGTGGCAACATTCAAAACTCCACTGACAAATAAATAAACTGTATTGAAACTGTAGGGTCCCAGAAAAACTCATAGATGAACCCATAGAGAATTATCTCAGAATCCTTCCAGATAGATGTTTCAAATCTGTCTTGCCTGAGCAAAGTCTTGCCTGCAAAGTCTGTCTGCTGCTTGCATCTCCAGTACCGAGGTAAATCCTGCCATGGGAGGCAAAATTGACAAAGCTAAAATACTATATGAAAATTATGAAGCTGAAATGAGCAAATGAATTTACAAGGAAGTTCAATTGTGTTTATGCCAAAGATTTACAAGTATTTTAAAACAATCTATGTTTGACATGGTAAGTTGTCTTTATCATTAAAATGCTAATGAAATGGTAAACATCTGTTAAATTTATGAAGATAATGCAGGTTGTCAGCTACATCTTTCTTGTGCCAGTATTCCTGCTTAGCTCAGGTCTGCATATAGTTTGGTGGAATGGTGATGAGAATCCGTTTGACCTTTGGGAGCAGTGCCGGTGTAAAACTGCCCAGTTCAGTTTGACTGGATGAGTTCATCCTTAAGTGCTTCTCTACCTGTAGTTTTAGGTAATCTTTATCCAATTGTTCTTCCAGAGGCTTTCAAAGTGGGTCTGAAAATCAAAATTCAGTCAAACAGGGTCAGCAGTATTTGATTAGTAGTAGTTGAAGCAGTAAACTGGCAAACAGAAGTAGACACATTTCTTGCTAGTAATGCCTCCCTAATCAGTCTGGTAGCTGTGTATGTTTTCTGTTTATGGACTCAGAATGTATCCTAATCTACTGGTCACGTATTACCCTGGCACCAGAAACATAATGAATGGCAAAACTGAAGGTGGATTTCAAATGTTTTTGTCATGTGAAATGATCTGTTTGCAGCCAAGGAGTACAAAGAAGATTGCATTGTTTGCAGGAGGATGCTAATTGCTTTTTAAGTTTTAAAACTTTTATGTCAAATGCTTTCTATACCTTTAAAGATAGCATCAGAAACCTAGTTTAACTCAGATTTTAAATGTCAGTCACAAATTAACTCCATTCTGTCATATTTTTTCTGTAAAATTTAGTTAAAATAAGTAATCATAGCTTCATTGAAGAATGTACATGGAAAGAGAGGATGGATCTCTTTTAACTTCATGGATCTTTAATTGATTATGAATTTCAAAGAGAAACTTGTAGAAGTTAGATTGATCATGGCACTTTATGGGCTTTAGGTAATTAAATACAACATAGCTACTGTTTGAGTACAACTCTGAAATCCAAATTATGTAAATCTACTGTTTCAGAACTAGCTACTAGAAATAATCATCATTCTTACAGTTGAAGATATTTTCTTTGGATAAATCCTCTGACACACTGCTTTCCTTTTGATGCATTTTTTTCATTTGGACATGAAAAGGAAACTATAGGCACGTTAGCCTTTAGGTTTTTGACGTTTGTGACTCCACTTGAATAAGCTTTGACTTACCGTTAATTAAGCACAACTGTCAATGATTTTCATGGCCTAGGCAGAAACAAACCTTACATTTATGAAAGTACTAAGGTAGGAGAAGTAAGAAAAAACTCTGAGAAAGTGTCTTAAGCATATTTTTCCTTTCAAGTTATGCAGCTCAATTCAGATGGTGTTCAACTGTTCTCTTTCCATAGTTGTCAATGACCCATCTTTGTGCAATCATCACACTTCTGGAAGAAGAAACAATGAATAGATTATAGCCTGCTATTCATCTGCTGGACTATAATATAATGTTTACTGTGCTGCAGCTGTGATCAAAATTACTGTCTCTCCACCATCTACAAAATTCCAGCTCAGGGCTAGTTATAAGTGTTTAGTTGTCAAAAAAATCCATGCAGGCCCATCTGGCTTCTGAATCCAGCTTTCCTCTTGGATACAGTAAGATGAGTTTGAAAATGTGTCTGTGGAGGCAGGATGATGAGATGAAAAGGAGGAAACCTTCTACTCTGCCTTCAGTTTCCCATGTCATTTACAGGTAGAAAGGCAGATCCCTTAATGGAAGACTGATACTCAGACAGCCCATATGGATTGCCTGGCATCTTGCAAGTAGATACATATGATTTCATTTTGTGGAGGAAGAGAGGGAAAATTGTTTGTTTACCTCCCTCCCTACACTTAGTTTAAAAAGCTCGGATGATTTCTATGGGAAAAAGCATATGTTTTGTGTCAGACCAGAGAAACTCCTCAGAGGGCTGTTGTGCTCCCAAATAATATGCTGGACACTGGTGAATGGTAGAAAGAGGTAATTGTGGAAAAATTCTAGCCGAGGTAGGAGAGACAGAGAGTGACTCTCCTTCCTTTAGAGGTGCGGGACACTTGTGTCACAGTACCTGGTCCAGAATGTATTGAATTATTTATTCAACCTTGGAAGGAGAAACTGAGATTTCTATTTTTTTTTTATTTATTTCAACAAGGAAATTTTATTTGAAATCTATTTTTTATGATTCCAGGGAAAAAATATTCCCACAGGCATAGCTGGAAGCTGTGTATTAGGCAGACTATTACGTGAATAGGGCAGATAGCTAGTTAAAAATGAATATTTGGACATCTGTCCTTTCTCATTTCTTCAGGGTCTTGCTAGGGAATGATTCTCAAGTGTATACAGAAAGAATTTCAACATGCAGATTTCTGGAAAGTTTTTGTTTGAAGAGAAAGATCTGGGCTCCAATTAAGAAAATGCTAGTTTGCATTACATATAAAGAGTTATGTTAATTTTTGTGCTAGCTATTTAATAGTTGGCTGTATTGTAATATTTGCCTTGCACTGTAAAACAGAAGGCATGGTGTTTGTGCAGCACCTGATAGTTACTGTCAGAAGAGAAAAAAATAAACAGACGGCTCAGTATTTGGAAACAAACTCGGGGTTTCAGCTTGCATGTATTGTCTGTGCTGGCTGGCCTAATAGGCAACCATGAACTGCAAAAGCATCTGACTTTAATGGGCACCCATCCTGGCCTTTTTTGGCACAGAAGAATTTTTCAGCCTTAGATAGGATTTATTCTATCTGCCAGTGTGATTTATATACCATATGTCTCCTCTTCAGTGTCTGAGTATCCATGTCCATAGGGAAGTGCTCTACCTCATCCGTAGTGTGTGGAAATAGGTTTCTTTTAGTGATATGAACTCCTACAGAGCCACTTTATTACCTCCGTGTATTATTTTTTTCTTGGCAGTTGTGTCAGCTATAATGTGTGTGTTGTGGAAAGGAGAAAACTATGAATTCCTGGTTTTGTTTGCTCTTGGCAGGAACTACTACACTTCCTACCCTTGTGCGCACACCTACCTTGATGATGCAGACTTCCCTGGATATCAAACCCTTTATGCCCTTCCCTGTGGACAGCAGCTCTGCTGTTGGATTCTTCCCAAATTTTAACACAGTAAGTAAAGGTGCTTCCACAATTAGTTGCAGTGTATGCTTTCCAAGCTGATTTTAATATCCAGTATTGAAGCTGCCTTAAAAAGTGCATCCCTGACACAATTTGAGAGAACTCTTTTTGACTCTACTATGATGGTTGCTGTTCTCTTGTGCAAAAGGCTCAGAGTGGTACTCAGCTTTCTCATTATGAACGGGGTCAATTCTTTTCTAACTTGCTCTGTTGGGGTGGTGTTTGCACACTGAAGAAAACCCCCACGGCAGACATTTGATGAGCGATAGAATCATTTTGAGCCTGGGCATGTTCATATCCACATGCTATAAAAAAGGAAAAAACAAAAGCTATGGAAAAACATCTATGATAGATGAGGTGTAGATCTTCCACTGACTTGAATCAAGCTAAATCCATTACAGCCAGCGAAGCAACTGGAGGATCTTGTTAATTATAACAATGAAGTCTAAAACTGCACAGCCAACCAATGTGAAAAATGTGAACCTGCTTTTTTCAGTTTTTGGTAAAGCATCTTGGGTTTTGACCAAAAAATATTATTGCCAAAATAGTGCCAAATGCTCCTGCAGTTCTTTTTTTCAGAGCTACAAGAAAAAAAAAAATCCTCTTCTAAAACTCTCACTCCTTTAATATCTCATTAAATGGTTCCAAATATTATCAAAATGCAATTTTGCTATTACACCTCAGCATTTGTTTAATTAATTATCATCTTAAATGCGGCAAAGAGTAAGATAATAACAACCGGAAGGAAAGTGCTCTGGGTCATTTCTGCTGAGTCAGCAAGTACAATCTGCTCATACATGACCATTGCCTGAACTGTACAGCATCACACTTGTCACTGTAATTGTGAGGGAGATGGAAAGGGAAGCAATGTCACCACTGCCAGACAGCTATCAGCTGAACCACTGCCAAGTGTTTCCTTTCACAAACTTAGCTTCTGTCTGAAGTTAATAGAGCAAAGGGTTTTTTTCTTCATAACTTGCAAATACATCCTGCCAACACAGGCCTTGTGATACAGCAAAAACCATGCTGTGGGGTGGTTATAAGGGAACGTTATCAGCCAGTTTCTTTAAAATGTCAGCAGCCCAATGCATATTATAACCAGTAGCAAGTATTACGAATTCGTTGCAAAACGTGTATGTGAAAACTGTATGTTTATGACAGATGTGGGGATGTGCATGTGTATAGAATGGGGGGGGGTTACATGCACGTGCCTGTATAGAAAGAAATAAAAGATTAAAAAACAATCCAGTTATGTTTGAAGTGTAGGACCAAAACTCAATACAATTTTAAGAAAGTAATGTGTCATTCTCATTTCCTAGGCATGATACAATTAATATTCATTTTCCATCCTCTTTCTAATACATTTGAGAATTTTATTTCTTATTGATTTGTCTGCTTTCCAGTTGTTGGTTCATAGGTGAGCTTTTTCACAGACTTATACATAAAGACTCAGAGAACCTTTTCTTTATGGAATGCTGTAGTTGTAGAGTCAAGCAATATTATTTGCTTACTGGTGGTATTAATGAATTCCTGAGTGGCAGTAGCCTCTAGAGATAGATTAATTTGGATATTTAGACTAGTTTTGCCTACATACACCAGCTTGCATTTATGTGGTTTACACTCCATTTGCCTAATTCCAGGAATGTTTATTCTTCACAGTTGTCATTCCTCTCCAGACTTCTATGGGTTTTATTAAAAAAGAGGGATCTGAGGAAATCAGCAAATATTGTTGACTCGGAGTCTACTGCCTCCCTTGGAATTCTTGATAATTATATAAAATCGTGCTGCTATGCACAACAGACACTGCATATTTAAACTATCTTTTTTGAGGAACAGTGGTTTACTACTCTATTTCTAAATCACAGACTTTGCCATTTATCTTGCAGGTATTGATTTTTACCTAGCAGTCTCTTACAATGGACTTTAAAGCTCATTGGAAAACTAAATCTTTCATGGTTATCTGCTGACAGGCACAGTGAATACCAGCTGTTGGGCATTTCCTTTCTTTCTAACTTAGCACAACATTTGCAAATATAGATTTCTATGTTTTTCTTCTTTTTTCCCCATAAGGTGGTGAGGGGAGTATGTAAAATATATAAAGATTGTAAAAACCTTTTTCCAGAAGGTCAGGTTTGAGTGACTGGAAGTTGAATCTAGTTGACTGTAATGTATGTGTCATCCAAAGTGCCATAATTTTTCATCTTGTGTAGGAATAGCATGAGAAGAGCATTTTGTCCCCTTCCCCCCCCCCCAAAAAAAAAAAAAAGTCATTTGCCTTATGGATCAATCAGGAAATCTATGCACTTCACTGACAAGAGGACTTGTCGATGACTTGTCAAGGACTGTAGACACTGAAACCTCTCATGTGAAGTACTCAATCTCTATGCCTTCAGTAGGTTTGAGGGGATCTTGCAGCGTGTACCAGGGCTGCAGTTTGTGCTTGCATGTGTTCGCTGAAGGTGGCAAAATGAAGTGCAATCTCAAGAGAAAACTTCTTTGGATCCACCTGTTCATTTTCAGTGGCAGTCAGATATAGGAGCATTTTTCTAAATCTTGCCAGGAGCTACTTTCTAACTTAATTTCTGTGGCCTGAAAAAAATAAAAGTTTTTGCTTAGGAACTTGGTACAGTAACTACTAGGGCAGGAAAGCCGAGGTAAAATATATTAACTACAGGCATGTTTAAAAAAACACCCCCTACAGTGTTTCCAAAATAACTTCTCTTATTTATGGAAATATACTTAAAATCTGGGGTAAACCCTCTCTTACATAGTTCACTTTGACAGTTTTAAATTCTGAAAACATCTATGATGCTCCAGATGAAGCATCAGTGTTCCCAGTTGTTTTGTTGAAAGTATTTTGATTACTTGCTTCTCTCTGCATGGGGTACTTTCAAATGAAGCATGGAGCATACCCTGATTTTTTTTTTTTAAGAGAAATGCCTACCCCAAGTATATTTTATTTCCTTGAAGGAATTGTGTCATTTAGTTTAAAATGTCTCCCTTCTGTTCCTTCTGGAAACATTAATAGTTTCAAAAATGCTGTAGATGTTTGTATAGTACTTATCAATTCATGCCCCAATTAAATTTGTCTTTGTTCCTTAGGAACAAAGCTTATTATATAGGAAAAATAATTGAAGAATGATTGCACTAACTCCTTGGATACGTGCTTTTATTCCTCAGTAAGGATGCCTTTTTGTTTCAACAGCTCAGCTGGAAAGGCATCTTCTAAGCGCAGAATAAATAATTCCAAGCAGAGGGGTATTGCAGAATAGATGCTCTCTTCTTTCCTGGTCTTTTCACAGTGTCAACAAATAATTTTGTCATAATAGGACAGGCATGATCAGGCTGTCACAGCTTGAGCCTGAGTTGCTACACAGAAGGACAAATCCTCTCTCAGAAGTGCTGTAGCAGCAGATTCAAAGATGTCATCCTATTTGTCCCGGCATAAAGTTCTAAAAACTCTTGCTCAATTACTAACACCCGTCTGTCTGAAACACATAGCTTGAATCAAATTCTTGGTTGGTATTACTTAGAACATTCTTGTTTATAGCAGAATAGGAGACAGCATTACAGAAACTTCCCAAATTGATACCTCCAATTTGGAATGGATGTGTTCAAAAAGGTATTCTTTAGACATATCTCTTTCTTTACACACTAAAATGACTTTACTGATTCCTGATTCCTTAACATGTAACATCTTGCATACTGATTGCATTTAAAGATCTGTGAGACTTCAAAGTCAAGTGTACAAACTCAACAGAAATCAAAGTTAAGATTACTGTCGTCCCCATTGTGCATTTATTATAACACAAACTTGAATTTTATGCTTGCTGGCTTCCATCATACAACTTCAACTTCTGTTCCTTTTTTTTTGTTACACCTCCATTATTCTTTGTCTCATGTCATCTATCTTGTGGAAGAAAGGATGTTTTATGGTCACATCATGAAAGATTATCATGATGCATGCACTAAAGTGGCTGAAAGCCAGGATTTATCTAGCAAAACAAACAATGATCGTTATCTGGCTCTTTCTAGGATATATTCCTCCTCAGAAAAAAAAAAATCTCAAAACTCCAGTACGCTCTACCTTGTCCTGAAATGAGAGCAGCACTACATGATTCAGATATAGTCAAAGTGGTACAGCCAGGGATCTGTCAGTCTGCGCAACAGCAGTATCAGCAGCTTCTCAGATTCTATCATCGTAGGAAAAAATCAGCAATTCATATGCTTCCTTCTGAGTTTGTTATGGCCTCAGGGGTAATCAAAGATTATAACATCTCTTGTAGCTTTCACGTGAGTGAAGTATTTTCCATCTAACTAGCCCATGATTGGTTTTGAAGTGCTGGTTCTCACCTTCGTATTTTAGAGGACAGAGGGGTTAATGTGACCTAGTTACTGCTTTAAGTGCCTATTTCTCGTCGAATAGGTTTATGCTGATTCTTTGTATTAGAGTCCCCCTCAGTCCCCTTGTGAAGTGGACCAGAAGTATTTTACATCTGCTAGTGAAGGTGAGCCAGCTGGAATGGGTTACAGGAAGGGAGAGAGAAGCTGACTAGTAACTTAGTCAGAAATCTCTGTCTCTTCTCCAGCTCTACCCTTGCTTGACTAAGTATCCCTGGCCTACCCCCAAGACAACTGCTAAGAGGAACTAATTTGCTCTTTCCTTGTCTGCATTTTCAATTATGTCCTTCATTTTTATTTACTGACTATGTAGTTCTTATTTGAAGGGCCCAGTAATCAGCCAAGGCAGAAGTGGAGGTCTGCAGATAAGAGTGCAGAGCATTTCTATCGCTGGCTTCCCTTACCCCTCTATGTCAAGTGCCTCTTCTGTGTTTGGCACAGCACTGTGGCTTGGGAGCTTGCTGTTTCCTTAGCAGGGTCTGAATTTGACCACTTAACGCCCTGCTGCAGTGCCAAAGTATGCTCTGGAGCTCAGGATTGTATACAGGAGGAGCAAATTACAGATGCAGCCAACTGGATGTTGTCAGCCTGTTATCTACGGTCCTCTTCACTGAAGTAGAATGTCTATGCATGCTGATTTTTCCTTTTCCCTTTTGTGAAGTGCTGGAGGGGAATGACCTTCTCTGCTCCTCTGCCTCGGAAGCATACTGCTCTGGAGAGCAGGTGAAGTTTTGTAAGAGCTGCACTTCATACTCGTTAATTGCTTAGATTTCCTGTCTGTGCTGTTAGTTAACTTAGGAGGATAAGTGTTTTCTGGGAGTATTTTGGTAGCTGGTTATTTTAGTTGGGATTTTTTGGTTGTTTTTTTTAATCAAGAAATGTCATTATTATTTTCTCATAGACATTTTATTTCCTTTTTTATAGTGATGAAGGCACAAAAGGCACTACAGATTTGCCTTCTATTCCTGTGCTGAGCACTTAAAAATATTCCTGTTTCATTTTTATTTACTATGGCTGGAACAGTTCATGTTTTCTAAGTCATAGCTAGAATCACCCAAACTACAACGTGAGGAATCAGCCTGTTACCTTTATAGAGGGAACAGAAGAGAATAATAGGTGTTTTCCCAGATATTTACAGGTGAGAAAAGCAGAACTTCATATACCACATAATAAAGCCCAAATTCTGGCAGCACAGACCTCTGCTCTGCACCTAGTCTTTGCTTTCTGCTCTGACTCTCTTCTTCTCTCACAGTACCTGACTGCAGAGTCCCTTGTCCCTTCACGTCTTCCTCTTTTCAGTTTCCCTTTTCTTTGTATCTTTAGGCTTTTTGTACCAAGCTAGGAGTCTCTTCTTTTCTTTCTGGCTTTGATGCAAACCAACAGAGATCTCTTTCAACTGTGGTAGCAGTTTTTGGAAAAACTCTTCTCAGCCTTTGTAGGCCCTGAAAACTACTTACTTAAAGTGGTATATTTTTTCCCACAAAATATTTGAGCCATTTCTGCTGAAAATTTAAAAAAAAGTTGAGATTGTAGAAAACACCTGATAAGATACACAGAGTTAAATATGAAAAAAATGTTGCCAAAAGCAGGAGATAGTCATTCACTCTTTGACAGCTTTTACAGTTCGTGGTATTTTAACATAAAGGTGCAAGTTCTGAAGGATGTCTTTAAAGAGCAACTTTTTGTTAAATAGATGAGTCTAAATAAATAAGTTTCTGACTTGTTTCTAGTCTTTAAGAAAATAAAATCTTATCTAAAATAACACAGGCTAGCTTTAAGGGAGAATCTCTTCAAACATTAATTATTGTTTAAATTTTCCTGTTTGTAATTTTTCTAAGGAGAGCTGGATGAATGAGCTTCCTCTTCTCAGTTGCCAGATAAGCAGCCAGATAGCAAATCCTGTCTCTAAGGAGGAAGTCCACTGACATGCAGTGGTGTAAAACAGAAGCTGCCAGGTGCAGTAGCCTTTCACGGCTGCTTTGTAGGAGTTCAGTGTTCATGGTGTGGTTCCGAAAAGTAATTCCTAACCTACTGCACTGCTTCCATTGTTGTAATTATGTCATCAGTCTAATTCTATAAAGAAATACGGTTGCTGCATACAAATCCTACCGTTTGCTGAGTCCCCAGAAAATATGCTCCTTAGCTATGTAATCTCTGTCTTTACAGAAAGCTTAGAGCTAACCTCTCTGATACTTCAACAGTATTTATTTCTGTCACTGGTCAGCATAGGGAAAAGCTAAGAAGTCTTTATCTTCCTTGAATTGCTTTCTTCTCAGTTTAGTAGTGTTCATGACACAAGGAAACTTGTTAAAGGGAGAGAGTTGTGAGCCATAAATATTTTAGGTATTAGATCATTGAAGGGTGTTTTGCAAATACGCTTTGAGGACTATGCCTCCTCTCAAAGCAAGCAGCTGCAAAATTGTAGTTTAAAATAAACAAAGCATGTGTTGCACAAAGATTCAATAGTTTCTTGTTTTATAAGACTTATCCTAAGCAAAATTCTAGAACACCTTTAGAAAAATGTAAGTTCTCCATGTGTCTGGTGAATACAAAAGTGGCTGCTTTTGAAGTATCTTAGCATATACACGGCTGGCCCTCCTGCAATAATTAATAATAAATTATAAGAATGTACCTAAGAATTCATTATTATTTAACCTTTTCATTATGAATGTGAATGTTGCTAGGTGTCTTTTAATCTGGACACAATTTTATGATACTGTAGAGCACATTACAATCACAGTGGAAACCTGTCTTTCTTTAGTATACCTGAAAACTGATGACAGGTTTGAAGCACTGACCAGTCCATTTCAGCTACCAGAACAAGGTTGATTTTGAAGATCTGTGCTTTTCAAACTGTTCTTCTCTCTACTCAGTCTGTCTGGTCTCACAGTAGAGACACCATGAACTTCAGCTGCTTCCTCAAGTTAACGCTAGGAAAAGAGGATCAAATTTTTTGTTCATGTCTTTTTTTATTAAAGACAGTTTTCTGCCTTTGCCCACTTGTGTCTCATTTACTTCAATGTTAAAAAAAATCCACCCAAACAAACAAAAAAAACCCCAACCAAACAGACTTTGATACTACATTAAGTTTCAGGACAGATTTCATTAAAAATGCAATGTTCCTTCAAAGATTCATATCTAAATGCAGCACTTTTTAATCAAGAGCATTTTAAAGCCTGTTTGTGTAGCACTGATCAACCCCCCAACCCAGAAACATTGGTATGGATTTTTAAAGGAAGAAAGCTTGTTATTCCTTCCTTTCTGTGAGCAGTGGATGACAGCTGTTGGCTACGTACTTATGAAATTCTAGGTTCTGGTTTGCTTCTCATTTATATTCCACCATTTTATAAATTTGTATTGAAATATATATCAAGGTATGTTTTATCCTCTTTTTAGATTTTTTTTTTAGCATGTGAAAGGTAATGAATTAATTTGTTTCAGAAGTATAGACTTCCTATGCCTTTATTCTCTCCTGTTTGCAGAGTTAATGAATTTGTCCCTATCCTCTTTTTGCACAGTTCAGAAGTGTAGAGGAAATTCAAATATACCTAATGGCATACCACTCATTTTTATGTGGTGTTGGCATTCTGGAACAGGTTCAGAGCAAGAAAACTGTCAGCAAACAGACTCTTAAGTTGAAAAGGGTCATATCTTAGGACCATCTTAAAGATTAAAGCAAAAATCAGGAATCTTGCTTACCCCAAAGCTGCTTTTCTAACTACAAGCTCCTAGACTTGTGTTGTTGGACAGAATTACACTGAAAGATAATTATTCATATTATTTTATTGTCAGGTGGAAATAGGTAGTGTAAGAAGAATAGCTTTGCTCTCAGGGTATGTTATTTGTTTGATTTCCACAAGTCTCAAACTATAGTATGCTTTTATTTTTTGCTGGATCTGGAGGCAAGATGGTTTTGGCAGTGTGTTTTTGTTTAGCTGTGCACGGTCAGGTGTTCTGAATAACAGCAGCCTTAATAATAAATAGCAGTTAGATAGCATCTTCCATCAGATGATTTTGAAAAGTTGTAAACATATTATTTAGACCTTTCAGCCTTTTTGTGAGGTTGTAAATATTTTTATCCCCATTTTACAAGTCAATAATATAAGACTCCAGTGAAATTACTCATGTACAGTTAAACTTGTGAGTCAGCAGAACCCCAAAGGCAAGGGAAGTTGCTGTATCCCTTGAGTGTAAGTTTAACCATTCGGTTTGTACTTTATTCTTTTTCTCACATTTGGTCTGTTGTCCTGAAAGTTTATCTTACGAAGTCTATGGTAGAGGAGTAATCTGGGTGGATCAAATAAGCTGCTGCTGATTACTTAAAGCAGGTTCAGTTCAGTATAAAACAAAGCATTAAACCTCAGATAGTTGCTTTTTTCCTCTTCCTCTGTTTGCATGGAAGTCTTCTCCTTCGTCTCAAAACATTTCAACACCTTGTTTATCTCAACTAAAAAAATCTCCAATCTAGTCTGGAGCAGAAAACTTCACTGTTTCTACTGTAAGGATTAAATCTGTCGTTGTTCACATTACAAACTCAATACCTTTATGTACCTGTATTTTCACCTGAAAATAAACCTTATAGTAAACGGAGACGAGAATTAGATATTTTTTTGCTATGATGTCTCATCAATTCGTTCTGTCTTTCTACAGAAAGCAAATGTTCAATTTTAATAGTCTTTTTCACAACAGTTTCTAAAATAACAGTGATATTTGATTTTAGAACACTTTCTCTAAAGCTCTTCTGATAATGATTTTCTAAACCAGGATTTATTTTTAACATGCAATATATATATCCACGGGTGAAAGGAAGGGCCAGGCAGAGGAAATATTCCTAGCACTGAAAAAGTAATAGTAAAAAGTAATTAAAAGATGTTTTCTCGATTCTATTTTGACATTTGTGCTTAATCATATCGCATATCACTCCGCAGGATGGAGAGATAGATTACCTACATTTTTTTCTTTTTTAAAATACCAGAGTCTCAATTTAAGCCAGAGAAATGCAAAGATGGGAGAGAACACAAGAGCAAAAGACAAGAAAATCCCTGACTTATTTTCAGTGTAGAGTGCTCTTCATTTTGCTTATGTTGGTCTAAACCAGTGTTTTGGACTGGTTGAGGAGAAATAATGTTCTTCTAAGAAGACTAATTCATTCTTGGCTCCTGAGGTTGGTCTGACAGTGTCTTGCAAATTAGTGAAAACCCTACTAAAAGCAGTCTGTGCTCACATGTAGGATTACCCAGTTTGGTGCTCTTTCAGATGGCTTCCTCTCCAAGACTGGGTCAGGATATATCCTAAGATGGCAAAGGATGTGTGACAGTGAAATTATTTGCACTAGCACACAAGAAGGATAAATGGGTATTTGTCAGTATAGATTTAGGGTTGTGCTTCCCAAGTTCGCGTGGAGGAAAGAAGAATAATGCATTTCTTCTTAAAAGAAAAAACATTTAATCAAGTAGGTAAAGAGAAAGTATATTTAAGCATACTGTTTTTTTAATTCTAGTACTTATACTTGAGTGGCATATCGAAAATCTGAACCGGAGTTGGAAAAAATCTTCTAAATGAATTGAGGCTTTTATAGTGGGAGGCTTAAGGAACCATTTATCAAAGAGAAGGTTAAGAGCTGATCTGATTGCAGTGTACGAGTGCCTACACAATCAGAAAGTATCTGAGATTAGGATGACCTTTAATAGTGAACCACGAGATTGAGTGGTTTATAACAGCAATGATAAGATTTGGTTTTTAACTGTGGGAATAATCATTAGCATTGCTTCCCCAGTGTTACAGATTTATCTTAGTTGGAAACTTAAAGCTGGTGTTGGGGTGTTTCCCCTGAAATTTAGGCTCTGGTTGATCACAAATTATCGCCTGATAACAGGAAGGGATGAACCTCTCCAGTGCATGAAATTGTGTCATGCATTTTTCAGGAAATCAGATGCAATGGTTCATGTTGGCTTAAAACAAATCTGTAAATTGCTGCAGACATCACTTTCACTATTCTGTGTGATTGCAAATGCAGGCATGCAGAGAGAATCATCCCCTTTTTCATTTTTCCATGCAAGCTGTACTTTAAAAGGCAAATGTGCAAGAGGGTAGCACATGAAGTGTGCATTATGCCATAGGACTGGGCATAAAAAGATAGGGAGGAAAGCCTAACTGCTAGTGGTGAGAGACAGAAACTCAGTCTCCTAAGTCCAGGACTCCAGCTCTGCAACTCTTAACGGAAATAGTGTAGAATTTCTAAAAATAAAATTAACTGAACATTGTCTCTCAAAGGAAAATGAGGAAGCAGAATTTATTAATATTTCACATTTTTTAAGATATAAAAAGTTGTTCCCAGCTCTGGGTGCCCTTTTAGTTGTTTTCTACTAAAAAATGAAGTAGAATTGCAGAGTCCAAAGTTGTCTCTTTCCTTTTTTAGTTTTTAAATATTCACTATTATTCCAGTGAGTGACTCTTCATGGATAGCTGTAGTATCTGACATGTCAGCGAGTCAATTACAGCGAGATTTTTGTTTTGTTTTAAAATGCCTCTAGGCTGTTTTCACTGTTTTGTAGTAGTGTGTGGAGGTCACAGCTATCACAGCCACTGTTTTCCTTGGGGAAGATGGAGCTTGTTGAACAGGAGAGGCAAACACAGTGAGGAGTTACATTCAGAGAGGTTTGCCTTCAGAATACAGTGTTGTTATTGTGTTTTGGGAACCATATGGAAGGGAAGAGAGATATTAGTCGCTGTTGTCTCTTTCTTAGTGGATGTTTGTGTCTTCATGCATTTGGGGAAAGCCATCTACTTAGAATTTCAAAAAAAAAAAAAGTCCTTGTTGCAGCCTGGGCGTGGTTGGATGTAAGTTCAATGTGATCCAAATTTCATGCTCTATGCAAATGTGCTATATGTAAGTGCATTTTAAGTTAATTATTCTTTTTAGTTTTTGTTGAACATTCACACCACTGTATAAAGTACATCTCTGTAGGAACACACTCTGTGCTAGTCAAGGAGGGCAAATAAGCATCGAGGACATTACTGCAAGAAAAGGAGGTTGTGCACATCGTAGAATCATTTAGGTTGGAAAAGACCTTTAACGTCATTGCATCCAACTATTACCCTGACACTACCAAGTCCACCCCTAAACCATGTCCCATTTCTACACGTCTTTTAAATACCTCCAGTGACAGGACTCAACCACTTCCCTGGGCAGCCTGCTTCAGTGCTTGACAACCCTTTCAGTGAATAAATTTTTCCTAATCTCCCATGTAAGCCTCCTCTGGTACAACTTGAGGCCATTTTCTCTTGTCCTATCTCTTGTTATATGGGAAAAGAGACCAACATCCACCTGACTACAACCTCCTTTCAAGCAGAGCACCATTGGTAGAGCTGACTCAGGTGCTTCTGGTGATGCAAAATAAGCAAAGAAATGTGTAACAGTATAGCATTGATTTGAACAGTAAATTGCGCTTAGCATTAGCGAAATGAGAAATATGTTCCCTGTTGATATAAAAGCAGCACGAGTGTGGAGAGAACAGATTCTTGCTAGTTTGCATTGGCTAAGTGTGCCAAGTATTGCGTCACAACGTTAACATCTGTGATTTTATGCTGGGCGTTTTAAATATGTGCTCTGTTGAGTACGTATATGCAAATCTGTCACTTTTTAGTCATCAGTACAGTTATGGTACGAGGTTGTGTATGGCAGAATTTATGATAAGCTTCAGCATATGGTCATTCTCCACAGTGGCAGTGTGTTCAGCTTTCCTGACAGCTGGAACTCAAACACAGGGGTTCGTGTAGGCCTTGTGATCTAGAGGGATGTTGAAAAATTCTGATCTACAGGATGTTTGTTATTGTTTGTTGACAATAATAATCATGATAATGATAATAATGATAACACAGAAATAAGGAGTGTTGTCCAATGGTTAGAAAAGTCCCAGAATTACTTTAGATGCTGCTCCTGCATTGGTAATGTATACATGCCACTGTTTTCTCCCTTTGTTTCCCTGAGGGAAACGCTGGATTATTTTATCAGTTTATTCCACAATACAGTTTAAAATTTAGCTTTATCAGAGTAAAACAACACAGTATGCTGTAGGGACACTCTCAATGTAGTTTCAGAATCCTCTTAATGCCCAGTGGTTAAGTGATACTCAGTTATACTTGCTTACCAATATTCTGTTTACAATTGATTGTCCAACCAACAACTCTAGATTTGCCTGAAGAGTTACATCATGATGAACTGAGGGCATAAATTCCCAGTCAGTTTTAAACCTTGCCCAGATTTAATGTTATGCTCATATAGAACTACTTTTGGACCTGAGGACAGAAAGATAGCAAATGGGATGCAAATTTTTAAAACTAGTTCCATAGAGAATGTATGGGGTTTGAGTAGCATATGTTTTCCAGACAAATTAATAGCAACTTTAATAAGAACAGTGTTAGAGGATGCCGCAGACTGTAAACTGCCTGTAAATTGTCAACATAATTTCTTCTTTACAAACATGTTTGTAGGGGTCAACAAACATGTAAATAAGGATGTTTTAATTGACATACTTTGAATTACCAAAAGCATTTTCACAGAACCCATTGGCAAAGATTGCTAATAAAACTAAATTGGCGTAAGAGGATACTTACATGCCAGAAACATACTTGTGAGGTAAGTAAGCTCAGGCAAGTTGCTAATGGTGAAGCTCTCCAAGGCAGAGAGGACAAAAAAGGACTAAAACTTTGTGGAAGACCTTAATAAGAGTCAGAAACCAGGCAGTAAATGTTTGGTGAAGTTCCATCTAGATAAATGTAAAGTGATGCACGTGCAAGGAAAACTTCACTAAGCTTCACATATAAAGTTATATGCTATGAATTGGCCATTAACACTTGGGAGTGATATCTCAGGTTTATAATAATGATTCCATTAAAACATCAGCTCAGAGTTCAGTACTGTTTCACCCTGAGTATCGCGTGTGGTTTCTGTCCATATGTTCAAAATATTTGATTGTATTTGTTAAATTGTTGTAGAATTGAGAAAGGCAGCAAGAATGCTCAAAGGAATGGAATGTTTTCTGTGCACTGAGTGACTGAGCAACACAGACATAACTTGCGATAGTACGGGCATTAGAAAATTGAGTTGCATGGAGCTACATTTAAACAAAAAAAAATAGTTTATTGACACAGCAAATTGTAGGTATTGGACCTCACTGCAAAGAGTGGGGGTAATGTTTTACAGAAGTTCAAGGGTTGACTATGCATGAGAAAGTAACTGGGGTTTACTAAATACACAGAAAGCATCTATCTCTGGAAAATTTCTGACAGGAAAAATATGTGGAACTTGGGAAAATAATCGAGGGAAATGCCGTATATGTTTCTGCTGCTCCGGTTCTTCTCTTGGTAATTACATAGATTGTTTTGGGTGATAAAACAATAGGCTAGATGGAGCTTCAGTAGAGTTCAGCAGTTCTTCTATGGTTCTGGATTGTCTATTGCTACATTTGCATTTTCTAAGAGCTTTAAAAGTCATTATTGCCAGTCTCAGTAGTTGTAGAGTATTTCTCATGTTTATGTATTCTGAAATAGAAGAATTAGTAGTAGATTACTGCTGAAACTTGTCCAGATTCTGTTAATCCTCGCTCACTTTGATAGTTCAGGGGGTTTTAAGGAGGTTTGTTGCAAAAACATAATATCTTCTACTATTGAAACAGGAGAACAACACTAAGTTTATTTAAGCTACGGCTCTACCAGAGCACGGTGAATCGCTTTATTAATAAATTCTTCCCATAACATAAACAGCATAGTGTAGATTTCTATTTGCATTTATGTGAGCTGTTAGCTTCTGGTTTTATTTTGTTTCATAGAACTGTTTTTTAAATGCCAGTGTTCCCCACTGGGCAAAGTATGCTGCGTCATTTCCTAATATATACCTCAACAAATTACTCTCCTACTCACTCCCTGCAATGAAGAGGATAATTTTGTGTGGTGATCTGAGATCAGCTTACCCTGCACCATTAATCTTCTAACAGAGAGATACTATTTTATTTTTCCAGTATGCTGTAATCCACCCCAGTTTCTGATATATTTAAAACCTTTAAATTGTTAATGTTGCACTTCTTGAATTCTAATCATGACCAGACTGCATGTGGGGCTCCGGTTTGGGGAGGATCATTAACCGTTCCCCTGGGCATCCCGAGATGTACTTTCTGGAGGCAGTGTGAGCCATATTATTTGTGAGAGTTTGTCCTTATGCTGCTGCATCTGTTTGAAACTGGGACTTCGTGCATAGCTGTGCTGTATGGTTTTGAACTAAACTGCCTAATACTAGTGTTGTGGATTGTTATCTGGAATGCACAGAGGAATCATTGATCACTGCTTCTTTTTTACCTTTTTATTTTTTTAAACGGGACTGCAAACGCTAGTGGATATTTTTGCTGTTTCTTTTCACCAGTCTCAGACCCTTCAAATGGTTGAGGTACTTTTGAGCATTACTCTTTTATTCTAGACTACCTGATGTAACAATTAGTAGTTAAGTTGAAAATCTTCCATTTAAGAAGATAAAAAAGCTATTCCCTAATGATACATCAATCTTTTAATATATATTATAAAAATAATAATATATTGACTGTCATACCTGTTATAAAATGGGTGCTCAAAAACTTTTAATCTTCATGTATAATTGTGATATATTATGCAGGGTGATGCAATAAATGGTACAAGTTAGAAATGGATTATTTTGTTATATTTTAAGCTATTAAACTTTGGACTGTCACTATATTCTAGAAACAGAGAAAACAGGAAGTAAGAGTATTTGTTTTGGGGTTTTTTAAAAAACTTCATCACATTGATTGTAACAATGCTGTAGAGTCATGTAATAATTCAGTAGTATTTTCTAGACAAGATGGTTTTACTTCTGTATTTGTCTTACTATGGTATCCCTATGCAAATGACATACAGTATTTAATGGCAAAAGCTAATAAAAATCGTATTATCTGTCCAGAAAATTCCCTAGCAATGACATTTGGAAAAGCATGTATTTGACTTAAAAGGAAGGTAGCAAGGAACCTATGAAGCTGTGGTCAAAAAAAAAATTGTTTAATGTTGGGTAGCATAGTACAGGAGAATGTCTTCTTAGATACGATGGAATGTGTTTTTCTTGAATTTGTGTATTTGTGAATGTGTCTATCTGTGGAGAAAATTCTCATTAGTGGAAGCTTCTCTGGAAGCTTAAATGTCTTCTAAGTGAAAATTGCAATCTTTTCCTCTGGTTTAGAATATCTTGAAGCAGCTCATTTACTGTTATTATTCTTTAACTAATGAATCAGTAACTTCAACTTTTCTCTCTTCATTTTGTAATTCAGCTTAGTATCAAATGTGATGTGCACCATCCAAGATTAAACATCTAGGTTTGGTTTCTTGAAATAGTAAAGGAAAAAAACACCCATCACTGTGACTGTAAAGCAAGCTTCGGAAAAACATAACTTTATAACAAATTGAATTCTTTTCTCCTATGATAGTTTAAAAACGGGGTTGCGAAATAAGCACTTACCTCTTCTTGTAGACCATAATTTTTGCCCTCTCCTGTTCAGAATCCATTTCTCATATTAAGTGAGGATTGAGGACCACATATGCACAGATGCTTGTAGAATAAAGCAAGCTGAAAGGGAGCTCAGAGGCCATCTGGTCCAACCTCTAGTTCAGAGTAGAGTCAGCTGTACTATCAGAGAGAGATATTCTGTTTTATATGAATTTGAAAAAATATATTTGATTCTTTTTGAGTCAGGAAATTAATTTTAATCTACATCCATGCCACATCACCAGAAAGGACGTATTTTGCTTAATTGAAGCCTTGATGCAATAGCAGTTATAAACTTTTTCCTTGACATCCTGTGCCATTCCCCAGCTCCTGAAGTGTTAACAATAGAGCTCTCTGGAATCTTGAGGATATTCTAAACTGGTGACCAACAGGAGTCCAAGTATTTAGCAAAGATGTAATCAGTTTCTATTTCCTGAAAATTTTCAGTTAAATTTAGGATTAATATATTCAGTGCTTCACTTATCTCACATTTTTCTCAGTCTTAAAGTGTTTCCTGAAGTGTGGTAATTTCAGTACCATTTCCTGGTGCGTGTTCCTCTGACCTTTATCCTTCCCATTGAGTCATCAAATCTGCATGGAAATGTTTGGGGATTGGGATCTTTTTCCCCAACAAGTGATGTTTCTCATGGAGCCTGAAAAGGACCTCCTCTCACAAGAGGTCTCCAGGAGAGAGTATTTCCCAGATAAGTGCTAATATCTGAACAGTACTAAACAGAAAAACAAGTAGACAAATGACAGTGATTTGTTAAGGGGCAAAAGTGGGTTTTTTTGTAATGTGGCTGTTGGATCAGGTGATAGGGAAAGGCTTTTAGGGGGCTTTTTGCAATTCAGATGTGATAGTGAGCAGCACAGGGGATGTGCAGGGTCAGGGAAGGAACTATTTAGTAGCCTGGATACATCAGCAACAATGGAGCTGACTTCTCTTCATAAGCTGTATCATGTGGGGCTGAAATTTTGTTTCCTCTTGTTTACGTCAAAAAAAGTAAAGAAAAGAAAAAGTACCATCAGAAAGTGTTATTTTCTACTTTTCTTCTGCCTTGCCCTAAAAACTTGTAAATTGATTATTGTTTTTCCCCAGATGGATCCTGTGCAAAAAGCAGTTATAAACCATACATTTGGAGTGTCCATTCCCCCAAAGAAGAAACAAGTCATTTCTTGTAACGTCTGCCAGCTTCGCTTTAACTCTGATGTGAGTATTGGCTATTCTCATTCCTTTTTTTTTTTTTGGTACCATTGGTATAATTACTATAAACTTATTTTTCCATTAAAAAAAAAATCATTCCAGTTCTGACTGCAGTCTCATATTTTGGTGTGTTAAAGGTAGAACTCTGTAGCGGTACATTGCTCTTTGGTTGTATTGAATGAGTCTGGTGTGATATCCAATGCCACATCCATTGACCATGTCCCAGTAACCTTCAAGAGGTACTACAAAAAGAATTATTATTTTTTTTAAAGGTGCAGTTCTCCATGTCATATCTGCTCTTCTTCCAGAAGAAATATATTTTTCGTGTTGTTACTACATCCTTGCTGATACGTCTTCCAATTTCTTAATGAAATCACTCTCACAGTAATTTCCGTTTGTAAGAAATATGAACATTTACTTATAGCTGTCTTTTTAAGTATGATAAGGTTCAAGGAAATTGTTTTCTAAGGTGCAATAAAAAATGCATTACAGAAGAGTATATTGACTGATACATTTAAAATATATATGCAGTTAATATTTTTCCTGAGTAACTTGAAAGATAAAGAAATTCAAGAAAACTAAGAAAATTATAACTTTCTACACTTTAAAAATATGGGGATTTTCTTTGAGACTATATACTGATGTAAATACACTAATTAAAAAAATCCCAAAATTCTCAGATTTTTTGTGGATGTTAGGTGTAAGAGCAAATCCTTAAGTGATGCATCAATATATACTTTGCTATTAAAATTTAAGTCTTAAGAAATAGTTGCAGACACCTTCTCAAAGCCTTCAAGTGCCTGGTGCTCCTAGAAATTCCCTGTAAAGCACCCATACACTTGCCCTTCCTCTTTAAGGTTAAGATTTAAGGTCAAAAAAAATCTTTCTGCTCTGATATTTGGTCCAGGTACCTACTTTTATTGATTAAAACAAGGAATAAAGTTTTTAAAAATTCCGCTGTGCTTTATGAACCTGGATCTCACTTGGCCTTACTCCATCACGAGGGAGGCAGCTCAGCTTGTTCCTGCTCTTTCCTTCTGAGGTCGAGGTCCCTCTGATGATGGGTCCTGTCTCTAGAGGAGTCACTCATTTTGGCTGCAGTGACATTCAGATGGACAAACAGCACTTCAGGCAGGTGGATTGAATCACGACTCAGTGGCTCAAAACAAAAAAGGAGCTGAAATGATACTACTCTGTATATCTGCCAACCCTGCAAGTTTTCCTATCTAGACTTACAAAGTAGAACAAGAAGTATATATCATATTCTGTTTTCAATGGTGGCATCAGAAAAGCACGTCAGATTATAGCCTGGCTTTCTCTTCTAGAGTGGGTGTATTCATACTGTATCGTACTTTCTTCCTAAAAGGAATCAATATGCTCACTTGTAGTTACTAGAAAATATCATCATCCTTTCGTAATAGATATAAGACAGGTGGAAGCATCCTGACTGTGCTACTGTTAGTAGTAAAATGCAGTTCCTTACTTTGTACAGCAGTTTGCGTCACTAGGACACTCAGAAACAACCTGGAAACTTGATTTTAGAATGTACTCAGATTCTAGTAGTGTTGTTAATACTAGAAAATACTTAAATATAAAATTAGTTTCACAAATATTTCATAACCACATCATACAGGAATATTTCTAGAATGAGTTTTCATAGTAGAGCACTTTTATTTTTAAAGCCGTCTAGCCTTTCATCAAATTATTCAGTATCTCCTGGGAAGGTCATATGTGATTTTAAATCTTTCCTCCAGGTTCAGTCTTTTGACCTTGAGAGTTATTTATCCAAGTGTTTGTTACACTGTTGTTTTTTCTGAGAGATATCTCATTTTATTCAGGTATTATTCTAAACAGCAACCTCCCATAATCTGCATTGTCATAATTTCTCTGAGGTAATACTGATGGCCTTTCAACTAAGCTCTGCAGAGTAAACAGAAAGCTCCCTTGATGGAGTTTTCTTACACATACATGCATGCAAGTATGTAGGCGAGTATATTCTTGTGGCAGTTATTGAAAAGATAACGCATAGTTCCTTCTTAGCTTGATCAAAGATCCTTCACAGAAAAAAAATCTGGACTCTATGCTTGTATTTTTCTTTTTTTGATCCCTTTATAATGTGAAATGGTGCTTAGGAAGTGGAAAAGTCTTTACAATCCATGGTGTATTTATGGACTGGGGAAAAGGGAGTCAGATATTTGTGAAACTTGTACCTGTTGAATCTTTCAGTGAGTCAGCTCCACCATGTAACATCCTAAGAATGCGTTGGGAGCCTTTCAGGTGGCATCAAACTGTGATAACCTGCATTAAAACCTTGAGCATAGCACGTTGCAGAATGAGATTAGTAGTACAGCCACTTTGCACTTGCAGTTTCTTCTAGCTCTGTAAGGCTGACACGCTTCTTGTTCATAGACGTTTTTTCTTTGAACTTCTGTTGATCTAAATAAAACAAATGGAAATTAAATGACAGAAGTAAGCTATTAAGTGCGTTTCTTCCTTTTGTTGTCCTAAATTAATTTAATTTACATGGTGTTTGAAGATTCTGACATGATTCTAGTAGTATCTATTGCATGAGTAACATATGGACCAATGGATATTCAGCTGTGAAAATCGATTTCCTTCCCTGCAGTCTTTTCCTTGTGTATGGACACTCACAGGTCTGGGTTAATAGACCAAAAAAATTTAGAGTAGTCAATTTATAGTTGTCAAATCTCTCACAAAATTAACACAGTAAATTGCAAAGGTTTCAGTTTTCTTCTGCTAGTGTGTCTGCAGGTTTAGCTTTGGTGAGAGTGTTCTGGCATCAGATTCAGAGGCAGGGATCTGCAGCTGTCTGCAGGAAGAAAAAGTGTGATATCCAGAATGGAAGGAAATCTTAAAATAGGTTGTCTCCAATATAGGAGTAAAGATATCTAATGTTGATGTGATGACTTCTGTATTTTGAAAAATGAAAGTTGCTAGGATTATGCTGGTTTTCTTCTACCATATCATAGTTTGAAGAGACTGAGTCCTAAGTGAAGTCTCCAGGATCTCCTAGTCTGCTGTACCTTTAAAAAAATTTTTTAAAGTACAACATGAAGAAAAACATTGCATACAAACTCGAAATCTGGGTTTGTGTTAGCCTGATCTGTTTATCCTCTTTCAAAAAAGAAATTAGGGATTTTGATTTATACTCAGAGGAATTCAACGTTATACTCTATCTACACTTTTCTACAATTCATTAGTTGCAATTTGGTCAGTTTGAAAGTTGTATTTTTCCGCTAATCAATTCTGCCGTAATTCATAGTTCAAAGCTTTGTCAACTCCAGGAGAAACTGTAGTATAGAATAGATGATCCAAAATCTTGAGAAACAGAAAAATAACATATCGTCTGTGAAGTAACATCAAACTAAAGGTCTTGTAATAGTATGAATTTTGAGGTCCTTGAATGAGAATTTTATTAGCCTGAAAAAAGTGATACTGACGTTGCTTCAACAGTATTTTTCGCGTGATCTAGCTAGGCTGCTGTAGCTGGTACTTAGAGTGGGATTAGGTGCCTAAACTTAAATGTCCTGTCATTTGAGTATCTGGGGCATCCACATCAGGCTGATAGAACTGACAGAGGAGCTGCTGTTGGAGGTCAGGCAGGACACCCGAGGACATCCCAAATTATACTGGATGCCTTTTTCTGGAGCTGAATCCCCACTTATTAGGTTTGCTTCTATTTTCTTTTCCCTTTCTTTTCCTCTGCTTTTTTTTGTTCTTTTTGGTTTTTTTTTTTAATTGGGATTGATTAGTCAGAATAGAGGTGCTTATTCCAGTCTGCATAAATTTTTTTTCTGTTATGAAGATGAACATACATTTATGAAAAGCTGTTTAAAAAAGCCCAAGAAACATATATTAATTGTTACAGTTGGATTTGCTCTAGTATATTAGAACAAACATAAGTGTTTCCATCTTTGCATGAAAATATCTGTTAACACCATTGTATCTTTTAATTTTTACATGATGATGAAATAGTATGTGTTCCAATGCAGTGATGATTAATGTGTCAGTAAGTTCAAGCTACAGTCTTGTGTTATAATCCAGCTCAGAAGAACTGAAAAATATCTCAGTTATATTTACTACCACCAGAGACTGTGTGGCAGAAGAGGAAGATTCTTCTTCATGGAACAGATTGTGATAGTGAGTCAGATTTTTTTGCTTGCTTAGAGGCCACCGGAGCAAAGGACATAAATGTATTCCATCAAGAGGAAGCAAGGTATGCAGAGAAGTATCTTAGACTTTGAAAAAATATTTTTGAGGGGCTTTTAAGAATTTTGGGATTCCTTCCAAACCTAAGGTATAGCTATGTGGATTATAAATAAGCTTTGCTAATTAAGTTTTCATATTAATTACATAAGTCTGGTTTGTTAATTACAGATTTTCTAGCAGAAACAAAAAGCAACTTGAATGAATTTGCTGAATCCTTGTGATATCCATAAAAGGGTCCAGTAGCAACAAGGCAAGGGGAAAAGTAGCTGTTTTCTATCCCACATGGGTTCCTTCTCTGCCTGCTCTTGGCTCAATCTTTCTCATTCCTTCTGACTACTAGATGAATCTGCAGCATCTCCTGCAGCTGTTGTGTGGCAATAAGTCCCTCCAGCAGCTGTGGATCTTTGTCCAGACTGTCGCTGAAGTGTCTGTTGTATTCTGTTGTTGCATCTGACACTGTAGCCTGCAGCTATAAGCGTAAAGTGAGTCTGGCTTCCTTGGAATTGCTTTTTTCTCCATATCTATGAATCATCACCTTACATTCAAGTAACTTCTCTCGGCTCTTCTCCCTCATTTGCATTGATAGTCCACATAGTTTTTGGAGCTTGGGCACAACAATGTTAGTGCTAATCCAGTTCCTTTCCTCAGCAGCCAGACCTCTCTGTACTCCAAACTCATAAATATGTTATGCTAGCAGTCCACATGGGGTTTTGTTCATTGTTTTGTTTGCTGGTGGTTATTTGGAAAACAGTTTGTCATCTGTTAACCACATCTGGAAGAAGCATCCGTTTCCCCCTGCCCACTGTTTCTTGTAAAAGGGTCTTTGGCTGTGATACAGCCTGGCAGGTACCATCTTGTTGATAGGATATAATTTGATTGAAATAACTTGTGTTTGCGTAGTGTGTTTCTCTGTAAGTAATGACTATAAGTCAGTACTGCTTCTTGGTGTCACCTGCAAAGACTTGGAAATCAAGAAAAAACACCTTGTAGGCAGATGGAAAAAGCAGATGTAACAGTTGGGCATTAAGACATCCTGAAGGTCATCTTATTGTTGAATGCATTTATAGCTAAGAAAAATGATTTGCCAGAAGGCAAATTTTTGAAGTTTAGGCAGGTTTTGCCAAATGTTAACTTTGCAAATTTGAATGAATCACTCATGTTGTCAAAAACATAACGTACAAAATAATCAATAGCATCAAATAAAATTTTACAAAACTGTCATCATCTTTTGTCAAAGGTTTTACATTTTCCCTATAAATAAGACTATTTATATTGATGCTTTGAGTTGAGAGGGTAGTGAAGCAGATAGGGCATAATTAAAAGCATAAATCTCAGGGACTTGTGAAGGTAATTTCTGTTTTGTAGACAGAACTGAAAGAATGATGGAAGTTGTTATTTCCAACATGACAGAAATATTGTGTGATTATAGGATACAGAGTTATAACATGCTGAAAGATCTGTTCAAATAACAGCTTTCTAACAAAGCTTTTAACTAGGTTTGCTTAGATATTTAAAATATTAGTTGAATTCTTAAGACATGGCTAATCTAACAGCTTTTTAATTTTTCTGTATCCTTTTCAATACCTTACTATTTGGAGCAATAGGTTTTAGAAATCAAATGAGAATGGAGTTGAAAAAACAGTGATGCATAGCTTTGGTGTAACAAATGTATGAACACTTCACTTTTGAAGATTTATTCAATTACATCTATTATTAATATGAAATAAGATAAAACTAAATTTTTCAACACCACTTCCTAATTTATCACTTCATATAATTTTAAAGCTATGATTCTAGTTTAAATTATTCTTAGTTCATATGGTCCTCACATGAGTATGCACACTCTTACAATATGATTCTAACAGGTAAACTATGTGATCAAATATTTGGTAGATCTTTTACTATTTTAAGGCTGAAGAAACATTAAAAAAATCTTAATCTCACACACATACACACTGAACCATTAGACTTAATCAAACTTTGCATCAGGTTGTCATTTAAGGCATCTGGTAGGTTAATAGGTCATCTCTTTATTTAGTAATAAATCCAGTTAATTAGTCATTCACACATCAAAGAGACTCTAAAACTCAGTCACTTGTGAACTGTCAAAATGAATGCTGCTGATTTCAAATACACTTGTCAGTCATTGCTCCTGACAGGGATAATTTTCTGAAATCTTACATTAATTTCAAAGTTTTCTTAAAGGTAATACCACTGCCAATGAATCTGTATTATCTGTATTTTTCATAGTTATATACATCTTTCTATATATACATATCTATACGTACACACACGTAAGTTTATGCAAAGTAAAACTACTGAGGTTATTATAAGCACTATAATATGCTAATGATATTCAGATTTAGTTTAGAAAGCATGAATACATGTTGAAGATGAAGATTTGCATTGTTCGTGTTTTATTAGATGCAATCTAGTATATAAGGTGAACGAACTGTAGGTAGTCTCACAGGTTAACATCCTGATGCTTAGATTTAAAACTCAACAATCTGGAGTTGGAAGTAGCAACTAACTTTTGATTTTAATTAAGATGTAACATTTGGAACATTTAGATGTCTCAATGAAATACATTTTTGTCCTTTCTTACAAATAAGTTGTTAATTCTTACTGCATAAAAGGCTTTCTTAAACAAAAAAAAATTGTAATGTTAATTAAAATTAACATTTTTAATTACTTACTACTTATAGACTATAAATGGAACTAAAAATCTAGATCACTTAAAGAGAGGACAGATGTCCTCCCACCATTTTAAGGTGTAAAAATTCAAAAACTGGTGGGAGAAAATTTATTTGTTAATATTAACTATTTGCAACTGAATTCAAAATACAGCTTTTCATTAAGCCACGATCTTATAAAGATTTAGACATATGTTTAGTGTCTTAAAATATGCATCCTGTCGATAAACAAATAATGCTAGGCAAATCCCTAAAGTAAATGCAGGATTATACACCGGAATGAATTATTGTGGAATTAAAAACCATCACAATACATCAGTACAGACAGATTTGTTAAGGTTCCATATCTTCGTTTTGACCATTCCTAACTTCTGTTTTTCCAAATATCGTTTTGATGGTATGGAATTTGCATGAATTGTTTGTGATTTGTAATATTGGTCATGATCAAAAATTACATTAAGTATCCATTTAAAATACTGCATCCCTAAGATATTTACTCTTCATTTAATTTTATATTTTATTGGGGTATTATTTTAAAATGGTGAATTATCCTTCTTTTAAACATGTGGGTTTTAAATCTTGTGTATGCAGAACTTCTTTGGATTATTAGAGCAAATGAAAATAAATGTTCAGCTTCTTGTCTTAACTGAAAAGGAAAATTTTGTATGTTAGAGCTTATTTCAAAGATACATTTAGTATTTTGGTAATGTAAGTCATAGAGCTCATAGCCTGAACTATATTGTTGTATTTGTGTCAGAAACAAGTTTTAAATGGGACTTGGAGAAAAAAGTTTGCCTTTAATATGGTACTTGTGCGAATATTTTATAAAACAAGGGCTAGTAATGATCATGACATTAATAGTCAGAATAATTGGTACCAGTAACAATCAGAAAGTGCATTCCAGTTTCAGATTCCCACTGCCGATCTTTTTTCTTTTGCTTACTGTGACTACAGAAAACTCCAATGGTTTCTGTAACACAGTTACACAGAACACAGTTCCGTGGTAATATGGCATTTCAGTTACTCAAAGACAACTATCAAATTATTTTTACCACAGTGGATAATGAGCAAACTCTGAACTTCAGGTGTATCTGAAAGGGTTAGAAAATAGTGCTTATGTGGCTGGGAAACATTGCTTCAGTACCTCAAGGAGTGCTCCTCTAACTTCATGTTTCAGAAGAGTATTTGTGTTTCTACTCTCAGAACAGATGATTTGAAAGAGCCTAAAAAACAAAGGTTTAACAAAATCCAGCCCCTGAAAGTTGGAAGTAGACAAATTTGGTGTAGTAATAAATAGTATGTAGATTTTACATCCCTAGCTGCTTTAAAATCAAAACTTGACATTTTTTTTCACCAAAGGAACTTGGACTAGTTCAAACAGTTTTGGAAAAGGTTGATGTTCGGAAGCGCTGCATAGGTGGTCATAGCAATACCTTTTAACTGTATAATGTACAACTATGAATTTGATAATAAAAAGGTTGTAATAATTACAAAACTTAAATCAAACCATTCACCATGTTTCCATGAGGCTTTGCTTGTGTTTATGGAAATCTTAATTTTAATTCTGCCTGGGCTTGTTTGTTCTCAACAGGTCTCATGTACACTATATGAGGACTCAATGAAAGGAATCAAAGACTGTAGTAGGTTACTACTGATATTGCAGGCATTATTATTGCAAATATCAGCAGAAAGGCTTATTATCATTGAATTGACTTACTAAGTCTTTCTCTTGAGTGCACTTATGTCTCTTATGTTATAGTTTTGGCCTCAGGCAGCATATGATCATATCGGCAGCACATATGCGCAGAGCAGAGTTCAGATATTTAAAGGGACATCATCAACTTGAGAATGCTTGAGTGGAAAATCTTGTAATTTGTTAGTTAAAAGTATTGGAATATAAGGGATATATATATACACACCTCAATTTTTAGCTTCACTTTTTGTACACTGTGACATGTCAGTAGTTTATTTAATTTTGTTGATGGCAAGCACACTTTCTAGTGCATCCTGTAACAACAGCAAAGCTTAAGAGAAGTGTACAAGGGGAGGGAGTGAGAGAGTGAGATTCCTATGCCTGTGTAAGGCCCATCAACATAAGAGGGTGCAAACAGACCTGTTCTCCTCTACCCACATTCGGAACTGAAGAGGTCCAACCCAGAAGTTGACAAGTGTCCCTTTAAGTAGTACACGTAGCAGTAGTATAGCTGTTTAGTTGTTTCTTTATAATCCTTAAATTATGTTTGTACACATGTTAATATTTCATAGGTTTTAAAATCAAGAAATAGTTTAATAGCAATTGATGAGTAGACTCTTTACTGTTTTTATAATAAAGCTTTTAAAAAAAATTCAAAGGAATTCAAAGTAAAACTTACATTGCAGCCTTTCTTACTAAATGCTTCCTTACTGAAATCTCATGTAAAAGATGTCACATACACGGTCCTTTCAAGGTGGAAAGCATTGTGTTTCACAGAGTGTATAATCACTTAAGAAGCTTTGGAGTATATGAACCTCACTCCTCTGTTTGAGTGGCAGTTCCCCATCAGTTTTAACAGTGTGTGTAATTTTTGTGAGGACTCCAAGACACTGTGTCTTCTCTTGTCTGGTCCAGCTGTTTCTCTTTACTTCCACTCTACAATATAATGAAACTGTTATTACATGCTGTCCCAAGATGACTGTATTGTAATGCCTATTTCTGCTGATCTTAAAACAGTTTTCCTCATTATGGCACCACTCTTTATGGAATTCAGATGTCTTGGATGTTGTAGTTGCTTTTTATAAAAAGCATGTGACTTGTTTCATGGCTCACTTCATTTACCACAGTGAACTAAATAAAATATCCTCATCAATGAAAGAGAAAGGAAGTATTTTTGCATGAACGTAGTAGAAGTTTACTTGCACTGATGTTTTTATATGCCAGGTGCCATGGTGCGGTCACCTGGTTATACGAAGCATGCTTTCTCTGAGTGTTTTACTTTGGAATAAACTACATTATTAACTTTTTTAGTTAATATGTAACTTTCAATAGAGGCGCTGAGTATCTGAAATAATTATTTTTAAATTATGTTTGGAAATACTAATAACAAATTATGTTTGGAAATACTAATAACAAAACTATTGCTGAACAGTATAGTGTTATGAAAATATTGTATTTTATATAAAATTATGTTTCTTGCCCATTTTTGGTAAATTAATTTCTTAAGAAGTCAAGAAAAATGTTTAAATTCATTAGCTGAATATTCCAGGCTTTGGAGTTTGTATTAAGAGTGTAGTTTCCTGGTTTTGCACCTAACAAAGTGGCCTGATTTGTCAAGGCAACTGGTTATGTAGAGTCAGGAACAATAACGAGGACTCAAAATCACTGACAAAATGGGCATTTATTCGTATGCCTAGTTTTAGTTGTGCGACATCAAGACAGTGACCTAGTTTCTGAAGATAGTTTTAAGACAAAGTCGAATAAAACGTTTCATCTCAGTGTGTATTTCTACTGTTCTGTTTGGGCAGACCAAGAAGGGTATGTTATATATAAAGCACTTTAGCCAACAAACAAATAAAAATGGGGAATAAATGTAAGTTCCTCTCTTTCCTGTCCTTAAGGTTTCAATTTTCTTAGGCTTTGGAAAAAATATTCAAGACAGTTTGTATAACAATCGAGACTGATAAGTATTTAATTTTCTGTATTTCTTAGGTCTACTGAAGTTTAAAGGTATGGTGTTTCTTCATTTTAACCCTTCCTGTTTGATCTAATACTGAAGTAGTAATGTTGTTAATGCCTATTTCAATTGCTGTTAGTGTGACGATGAAAATACTTTGACTTTTGTACTACATCAAACTGAAGGAAAAATGGATTATTTAATCATGTTACAGCACAGTACATCTTTCTAACTACTAGCAATAAAGTCTACATGAAAATTGAGTAACATATTTCTCAATTGGATGTCTTTACACTTGTATAGTCCTTCAAATCTTTAAGCAACATGGAAGCAAAGAATTACATTAAGAATTACAGAGTTTTGTATAATCTTGGAGCCTCTTTTACTGAGTTATTGAAAGCATGTACAATTCATTAAAATCCTTTTGTTTGAATATATGAGAATTTACGTCTAGGAAAACTGTTAGTATGAACCTACCAAAATTTTCTAGGTGGAATTATATGGTGCCTACTATTGAAACTGTCACTTTTCTGCCGTGCGTTGTGTTATGTAGAAGTACAGAAAAAAGTGAGCCTGATTTGTTCTCCTTTGTAGAGCCAGGCCGAGGCCCACTACAAAGGAAGTAAACATGCCAAGAAGGTCAAAGCACTAGAGGCAACGAAAAATAAACCCAAAGCTGGTACTTCCAAGGACAGCGCAAAGGCTAACACAAGCTGCTCCACCACGCCAGTCACAGCCAACATCTCTGACAAATCAGGTCAATGAAAACTTTTTGTTCTCTACATTCTTTGTTTTCTCCTTTTTTGGTGTTTTTATGAGAGAATCTGGTTGCGTGACAGTGATCCATTACTTGTGTTTTCTAAACTATTTACTATGCTTTCTTGTACCAAATTGATTGGTTTTGTTATTATCAAAGTGCTTTTCCCCATCTGTGAAACATCTGGTGTCCCTGAATGCTGAAGTCTATTTTTTTAAACTTTTGAAATTTACTTTTATAGAGTATGGATGTTCATACAATAATAATGGATGGATGTGGGTGAAGGAACAAATCTGAGGCATATGTATATATCTGAAGCACAAGAAACCTTTGTAAGAAATTTTTCTTTTCTAAATTAAATAATATTGCTCAAACAGGAAAACACACCTACAGAAATGTAGTGAAGCCTCGTGACATGATTATTGTCTGACTTCCACAGCTCATTAGGTCTTAAACATCACCTTTTTTCTTTCCCCCATATTAGTAATTTGAGGAAGATCAGTAGCACTAATTGCAGTAGAGTTGCTTGCGTGCTCTGTCAGTGTTATATTACTGAATGAAACAGGAGAATTTCCTGAACTTACTGACAGTCTGAAATACTTTACTTGTTATCCAGGAGAAAGCACTAACTGCAAGTTACCAAACCGTTGGTCTAATAGACTGCTTCTGATAAATTTGCTTCTGCCTCAGTAGCCATTTATTATCTTCTTCCCCAGAGCTGAGCTTGACTCAGATGCTATCAGGTGAAGGACACAGACACCAAAAAAAAAAAAAATCCGTATCAGTGGCTATTTGTCATCCCGCTCTCATCAGAGCATCATCAAGAGTCTTTGTCTGGGTCCTTAGCAATGACAGTAGGTCACAAAATAGCTTACTGCTGCAGACGTATGCTGGAAGAACTCAGCTTAAGTAAGATATCATTTAAAACTTTAGTGGATTTAATATGTTAAGAACTCATTCTGTGATCAAGTAATTGTATAGTGTCCTCCCCTGGCTATGCCAGAGGCTGAAGGGCAAATAACAAAAGTTTCAGCAGGTTTTACAAACTCTATCACCTATTCCATAAGTCTGAATTTGTCTTGTGTTTTCTTTGCCAGACTATGAGGTCTGTTCCTAACTTAATTTTCTTCTTTTCTATGCAATGGACCTAAAATAATTCACACCTCTAAATTCAGTTTTTGATAAAACAGTCTAATCGTTGACAAGGGAAACCTGCTCTTGATATTTTTGTATTACCCTGTTTTGACAGTGTGCTGTTTTATGTTACTAATTACTCCACACAAATTAGACAGATTACCATCTGTGTCTGTTGGATTATACCATTGCAAGTGCTTCTACATTAAAAATAAATCACAGTGGCAATTTAGTTAAATGCTTTCTTCCTGTTAGGAGAACAGTGGGATTCTCTGTGGAGGGGAGTCTTCTCAGAGCATGTTACTGCTCTACAGGAGAGTGCAAATGGGAAGTTTGGGAAGACAGAAACCTGAAACTGGAGTGGCAAATTCTCCACATATGCAGGGAATGCTGGTCACAGAGGTTGGCAACAAATTGGAGACTGAAGTTTTTACCAGGCAATGAACTTAAAACCAAACCATATTTTTGTTCAGCTACACTTTCCTTTACAGAGGCTATTCTTCATCTGTTCTCTACCATATGTTTAGCTCTTTAACATAATGCTTATTGCAGCTAGGGCAATCACTATGTTTCTTCTGGGAATCGGGGGGGCAGCGTAGAGCAGATTGATTGATACAGGGTTTTTTTAATATTTTAACACAGCTTAATTCTCTGAGAAATTGATTACTACTATGTATAAACTGTATATTGCATTTTTCTTTAAAAGATTTCTAATATTAAGAGTTTCAGAGTGTGTATTTGTGGTGTTGATTTTTTTATCATGGTTTCCTGGGGAAATGAGACTTACAATCACATCATCTATTCGTATTTCGGTTATTCTCTGGCTCTGTCTTCACAATTTTGACTGTGTTGACTAATGTTAAAAAAAATCATGAGATGATGAGGTTTTAATGAAGCTTTTTTAAGTTTGATGAAAATTGGCACCTGGGTAGAAGAGAAGCTTTAATTTTTATGGTACGTCCTTAGAGATGCTGCTGTCTGAGCTCTGTTTTGTTTGCCCTGATGACTGGTCAGGCACTGTTTGCCTTCAGGATGGGGAATATGACAGTGTGTATGTGTGGTGTAGATCTGAAAAAATTGCATTAGAAGGACATAATGTGGAGGCTAAATGGTATCGAGGAAGGGAATTAATTTCCACCACTTGTGGAGCTGCTGTAAACCATTGTGCTCTGGAAGACTGTGAAGTTCCTGAGAAATGCTCATCAAATAAGTCATTCGTGGTGTCCTTTTCTTGAGTATGGAAGAGAAGAATGAGAAGCTAGACAGAGAAGACAGTTTTAAGTTCTTATGTTCCTTTGTCATCCACTGTACTTCCACTGGCATTAATGCAGAATGAGTAGGGCGTATTAAGCTGATAAACTGAATTTATATAGGTCTGCTAATAAATAAAAGGACTCAACAGGCACAGCTGTCAGTCTTTTTGATGTGCTGTCTTTTTGAGTGACATAAAGATGAAAGATCTGGAGCTCTCCAGACTAAACAATTGCTATATATTAAACTGAAATATCAAGTTAAGTTTGCTGTAGAGCCATATCTTTTGTGGGTCAGTCATAGCATGAGATGCAAAGCACTTACTACGGTAGTAGTAACAGGAAAAAATTATTTCAGTTAGTTCAGCTTGTGAGATGAATCTGTCAAAGGCAAAACCCAAATTCATCCAGTTGTTATTTTTCAAAACTTCTGATTCAGTGGACTCTCTATAGCTGTTCCTTTCAACTTAAAAAGTGTGGCTGCTGGCAGAGCTACAAAAGTTAAATTAATCTTTAAGCTCTTCTGGGAGGTGATCAGAAGAACTTGGGCTTCTGCAGACAAAAGTGGCCTCAACAGAATGGAAAGGAGTGACTCTGGAACTCGGTCTGATCATGATGTTGACCAAGTTTTGAGAGTGTTGGTCTTCCCTGCTGATGTTAATAATACGTTATGACTCAGAAATTACTTCTGTAAATTGATCACCAGCAAACACAAGCAATAAAACCATAGCACCATAATGCTGAGTTGGCTACTACCTCAGGTAAATGGATATTGATGGCTTGAATTGCTCAGATTTTGCATCCTAACATGATTAGACTACTATTTGATCTTGTTTTTTAGGCACATGACCATCTGCCATTTAGAAAATACTTGTTTATTGGTTCTTGTAAGACAGGAAGAAAATGCCACAGATGATGTGTGACAAGGTTTTTGTTCCTGTACCTCTTAGCGGGTCATGTCTGCTTCTTCTAATGGATATTTGCAGATTGGAGTTTCATACCCTGTCTCCCACACAGCTTGTGTAACCACCCAGGAAAAGTCTACTAAGAGCTATGGGACAGTTTCATAAGCTAGAAAATCACTAATGTGTTACTGAAAACTTTTTTGTAGCTACTTTGAGACATGGTTACAGAAGGAGTAGCGGTAACAGCACTGGGAGCTGCTCTTTCATGTGGGGCAAAGATTCACATTGCTCCCTATGGAAGCCTAGGATTTTCAGGATGGCTACACACAGAAGTGTTACATATATATGGCATTGCTTTTGAAAAGGTCAGGGGTAGCAATGAGTACATAACACAGTTTAGAATATTTAGAATATGTATTAAATATAGCTCTGAGAATGCAATAGAAGATGGTGTCTCTGATCCCAGTTTAGCGTAGTCTAGATGCTTACAGTGATGAGCCCTTTAGGAATGCATGTGATAATAACTGGATTGAAATGTCACTGTTTACTTAGCAAGCAAAAAGGAATTCTTTGATCATACTTCCAAATAAAAATAAATAGTCCAAAATGAAGCAGACAAATGATGTGGCATCACCTTCATTAGATTTTGCTTTGATATGGAAATGAGGAAGTAAATGTAACTGTTTTAAACTACTCAAAATAGTTAAAACCAGGTTTCAGATTATAAAAGTAAGGTAATTTTTTTGTCTTTGATCTATTCAGTATATGCTCTATTTCCCTTGTGTCAGTGAGAGCTGTTTGTGAAATGATAGGTGTGGGCATTTGAAGTTCAGTCCTCGTTCAAATAAGAGCAGAAGGCTCTACTTGGGACTGAGTACACACAGATAAACAATTTGGATGCTCTATGAGAAGTCCTTTTTTTGTTCAGCTGGTACAGGGATAGGCAATGTTATATACCTAACAAGGTGAAATTCTGGAATGTGGTTCAAATACCTATACCTGTAACTACTGCTTTGTTCTGTAGCCGTGTCTCAGGGCGGCTCAATAAGCAGTTCACAGGTTCATGATATTCCAGCATATGAGCAGGCCTTTGCTCATCAGCTGTGTATGGCAGGATGCAGGAAAAGGATGCAACTGGAGAGTTGTTTGCCAGCTTCTCAATGCTAAGCTAGTCCTCTAAGGGTTATTCTAGTCATTACCCTGTACAACTAAAACCACCCGGAGGTTGTTCTGAGGAACATCGTCGTGCTGGAGTGCAGTACAGTGTCTGACACTGAATGGGCTTGCTCACATTTTGAAAACAGACTAGACATACTGTTTGACCTAATAAATGCCACCATAAATCATGTATTGTAATTATTTGACCCATTAGACTGGACTAGCAACTTCAAGATTTAATAGGCTTAGAAAAATTAACCTTGAGGTCTTGCCTGTGGGCTTTAGTTCATTAAGCATTTTCTGTGGGTGCTTTGACAACAAAACTGAGGGTTTTTTCCTTTTTTTTCCTAAAGTAGAGTACAACATGTTGGATCACATTTACTCAAGAAGATTAGCATGGGTTGGATTTCTCCAGTGTCCAAATTACCAGTGCTGTTTATTCTTTAACTACGAATGAGTTGTAATGTCCCAAGGGAGGACTCAGTTTGTATTTCACAAGTCCACCATCAGGACACTCCCTTAGTCCTGTTACTCTCATTGTTTATTTTAAAAATCTTCCTGCCAATGCTTAGAGTCTAAACTTTTCCATATGCATCTCCATATTTGGAGTAATTCTAAAAATTAGAACAATTATCTTAAAAAAAATCCCTCTTCACCATAACGTTTGTTTCCATTTATCACCTTGTTTTCCATTAATTTTAAAAGAGTGGCTTGTTTACATAGCTCAAACGCTTTTTTTTTGATAAATCTCCAGAAATAGGTAGGAGACAGTGACACATAGCCTCCACAGCTGAACTGTGATATATATGTTCTGGAGAATTCTAGGTTATTTGTCATACAGGTATCATTATAAGATTCTCAAGGTTAGGGTGCTTCTAGGGCATTCATTTTTTCGATCATTTAGTTCTTTGTAATGCACCCAAAATACGTTGCGACAAAGTTGAATTTGGAGTGTGGGGCAGGAAGATAGAGAAGCTGTAGGAGAGGAACCCAACAAGGATGTGTTTGCCTTGCTGTCCCTTGACATCAATGAGCCATGTTTAGAATTTTTTTATCATGCCCCTCGAAGATGCTTGTTCTTATGTCTAGCCTCCATCAAAAGCTGCTGCTAAGCCTCATCAGTTCTTCACATTTATGCATACATGAAACGTTCTGCTGAAGTTATATGCATGAAATAATTATGCACCTGTGTTTTCTGTATTCAGATAGCGACTGCTAAGCACAGGCGTATTTCTGTTAGGTAAAGGCATTATGGCCAGCTAAGTTGTAAATTCAATCAGATTCAGCCACCACGGAGAGTCATTTCAAGGGCGTTTTTCAATAAGCCCTCTGAGGATGGTAAGTTTTGTCTGTTGTCATTCAATGTTTCACAGTCATCTGAAGATCACTCTGTATTGCCATCTGTTGAAACTGTCCCCAAGAAAGAAGTGAGGGCACAGTATAGAATTTGTTCCTTGATCACAGTGCTTTTGTGGTTGATAATATAAAACAGAATTAATAAATTCTCATGAATTCATCACAGATACAGTGTTGCAAGTACCATGTGTGTATTTACAGGAGGGTATTATCAGTATTGATATGTAAAACACTGTCAGTGGCACATTTAACACCCGTATTGCATTTAGTAGTAAAAAGCTTCTGGACGTTTTCTGTTGGGTTATTTCAGCAGCTGTTTCAGGAAGCTGCTATTTGGCTTATGCTCTTAGGGTGAAAGGTTAGGCAAAATCATAGTTAGCAAATTAAAGTCTGTTAACAGGACATTATAGTAGATTGGATCTTCAAACATTTTATTTGCTGTCACTCTTAGTGATCGTAATTTTCAGAAGTGGATATTCAAGCCTTATCTTCCCATATGTGTCTTACAAACTGAATGGAAGAACAGTCATTCATCATGTTTTGGTGTTGATAAAATCTTGGGAGCTCCTGGAAGTCTTCAGGTGTTTCTTCAGACTGTCTATAATAACGCTGCCTGGCACATATCAAGTTCTGCACTTCTACTGAAAACTGACTGTAGGTGCCATTAACTGAAAAATAGACTCTGTGGCTGACACAATTACATTGATGAGCTGTTGCAATTCCTATTCAAATTTTAAAAGGACAATCTTTTCTTTCTCTAGTTATTTTATTAATTAGAAATACATGCAAGTGGGACCTTGTTTTGAAGAATTGTTAAGTTTTTTCTTCTGCAATAGTTAATCAGAAACTCTGCATCAAAAATGTAAAAATATATAAAAAAAAATAAGACTGTTTTGGTGCTTTGCTCTGTGCCTCATTGTTCGTGTGTTCTATATCATGGAAACTGTATATGACTATTACTTTTACTTCTTTCAGTTCTAAAAAACTGGAATTTCATTGCATATTTTTTCATTAACATCCTTAAAATTACACAAAGATTTTCTTACTTTGGGGAGAGGTAGAGAGCAGAGGCTGGGATGGTCTCAGCTACTGTCTTTTTTTAGCTAGATGTATGTGGTGCTTTAAAGAGTCCATTTATATACATTCACCAATTCTTTTATATTGTGAAATCAGGCATCTGCTTTTCTTGTTTATTCTGCTAATGATGTGCCTTTTGAATATCTAAAGATCTTTTTTGAATAGGATGATGATTATAATAGAAAGATAATATGGTGAATATGAAATAACTAAGATTACTAGTAAATGAACGTATGTACATTTCCATAGAGGACATAATACTAGAGAGGTGGCACTATCAGAACTGTTATGTATCACATCATTCTTTACTCTTCATTGACTTTACAACATACTATTACAGAGTTATTGAATCCTCAGGTACCTGGAAAAGGGGAGAAAGTGGAACGAAAAAGAAGTAGTCAGCAAAAAGAGAGTAGGGACTGTGACACCAGCGTCACTCATCCACTTTGCAATGTTCTATTTAGGAAGAAAGATGATCCAGAAGTATCCTAAAAATTGAGGGTTATATAATGAGAATTTGTAAAAATTGCAGATGAGAGAAATAAAATATCCCCTTCTATCACCTTCAGATGGTTATTGGTTTCATATAGAAGTATTATTTGCCTAAGAAAAAATTGATTTGTGACCCAAGCCCTAAGTTTGTTTTTAGGTGACTAAGAAATTCAAATGAGTGGATGTTCTCTTTTTTTACATAACTCTTGTCATTTCCATTACAAAATTTTTGGGAACAGTATTGAGTTGTACATTTGTTGACAGTCCCCTGGCCACATGCTTGGTTGATATTGCTAGCAGCTTATTTACACAGTTGGTATTTAAACGGAGTTTTGTCTTTGTCCACTTGTGCCAAAGTTAAAGGTTGTGTCAAATTTGTAAAACTTAAATTAAATTTCCTGGTTTTCTATCAGCCTTTGAGTGAATTTAGTCTCCAGATATAAAAGAATAGGTCAAGCCCAATGCTGCTGTTTCAGGTTGCTTTGCTTTTGCCCCTAAAAGAGATAAATGTTCTATTTTTTAACCTTTTTTTCCAGAAAACATGTACTTACTGTGAAAACAGTCTTGCTGTTTGCTTTTTTCTGTATTTCTCAGCAAATATTTAAGTAAAGGAAAAGACTGAGAGTACAAGCTGGGCTAGCAGCATCTTCCACACAATCAATAATGTGGCTTGATTTGGATTTTTTTCTGGTAAATGTTATTTTTACCCATACTTATCTTCTTTTTTGTAACATAAACGCAAGCAGCATTTAGAACACTAGGGAAAACGCATGTTGCTAGGGGATGGCCAGCAATTGTGAGACTGAGAAGCTGGTGAGTTGGGTTTGATACAGATTTGTTCAGAGATCCTGAATCAAAAACAAAAGCAAAGATATCCATGGCTATCACATCAGGCATTTAAATAGGTCTTTTGAAAAATCTTTTATCATTCTTCCAGCCTTAATTCTACAGCTGTTGCAATATTCACTTGGTATGAGAAATATGCTACATTTCCTATTGCATAAAAATTGTATGTACAATCAGGTAACATATTATTTCCTTCTTACTTGTTTTAAAGGAGAGTGAAAATATTTTGGTGTCTGTTAGACAAGGTATATTTGAAATGCAATTTATTGGTCAAATTTTGAGGGCATGACTAAATGCTCACAATCCTCAGACAAACCTGCCACAGGAATCAGTGAGAATGACCAATTATAAATGTCATTTAACTGAAGCGAATACGCACCTTTCATAGTTTATTTCAATGGCAGTTCTGCCTGGGTAAGTACTGAGTTAGTAGTTCGGACAAGAATGTACTTGCATGCAGATTGCTGGTTCTTCTTTGATTCATTTACACCCCCATAAATTTTGTACTGACTTTCAAAGCACTTTAGCAGCTTAGGGTAGAATTTTAAGATTTTTTTTTTTTGCACAAACAGTGAGTGAAATGTGTTACTAGTAATATATTTCAGATTCATAGAGGGAGGAAGCAATGTTATTTTTATAGTTGAGGAGATGAACCAAGACATTTTTAAGCAGAAGTGAAGGATGTCTGGGCAAAATATAGTATGTTTATTGTAATTTTTGAATATTATTTTTCTAAGCATTCTTACATTATTAAAATGTTAAAAAAAGATAATGCAGTACTATATAAAGTTTGCATTCCAGGACCTCTAAAATAAATGTGACAGAGTCTGTAATGGGAGTGTAAAATATTTACAAAATAAGAGATGTGTGGTGTCAGAAAAAGATAGGCTTAACCAGCAACAACATTTGCTTTCACCTAGATGAGAGTCATATTTTGTAATACCAGAACTTATATTTCGAACTTTGTCCAAATTGTATTATCATTTTCTAAGTCTTAAGTTTTTCCATTCCAGCCAATACAGACTGGCATAGGTTAGAAAAGATGAAAGGTTAAGGTGGATTTAAAGTAAATTTGCCTATCCATGGAGCATCAGGAAGACTGAGCTTTTGGGTAGTCTGAGTTTATAGATACTCATTAAATTAGCGTCCGCCCTTGCTAGCTGTGTGTTGGTTTGTGCCCCCTGCTTAGATCCACCTTGTTTTCAACTGATGGAAGCATAGTTCTGCTGATCTTGCCGAGTTTTATGAACAAAATTCTAGTGAAAGTTTTCCTAGCCTACTATAACGGGGGTCCAGTGTGTCACTGGGAAATTAGGTATCAGCAATGTAACTATGAAACTGCTCTGTGTAGGTGTTTGTGGATGAGCTGGTTTTCTCCAGAACTAACGTGCGGCATTTACCATAGTTACCTGTTTACCCAAGTCAGTCTAAAGATAAAAGAAGGGCAAAAACTGTATTAATGTCTTTTTAAATGGGGAAAATTGAAGTCTGATATAACCTGCATTCTATAAAAAAGCAAAATTGAAGACAAACAGGTGAAATGGAAACACAACACAAGTTGCTTCAAGTATTAGAATTTAGTTTGTTTGCTCCAGACACAGCCTGTACACTGCTGCATGTTGGCTAACAGTACAGAATGAACCCTTCTTCTTGTTCCATTTGCTTTTGCACAGAGAAGTTGCATTGTGTTGAAATACTAAATAGGTTTTCGAAATGTGAATGCTCCTTGTCAATATGTGACAACTTTTAAACAGTTACTTTGATATAGACTTTTTATGTATGCAACACTGTATCTCTCTTCTTTCTTTTATTTGTTTTTTTTTTTGGTTTGGTTTGGTTTTTTTAATCCAGGTTTTTCTTGATCAGTAAGAGATTTAAACCATCAACCAACCAAAAATGATATCCCAAGAGTCCCCAACTATGCAAGGAGTTGACTAAAGATCATAGGTGGTATAGTGGGATTATCTCAGACACCCCAGTAACTGGAGCAGCAAGGAAAGCATACAAATAAGTACAAAAATAGATTTTGCAGGGCAAGATTTTGCAGTTGCAGAACTGCGTGTGCTTCTGAATATTTTCTGATTCTTATCAGTCTGCTCTCATAAAAATTAAACCCATCCAAAATTTCAAAATCCAAACCTTTGTAATGTATCTTTAATCTGATCAGTGGCAAACATTTTTGTATTCTGAAAAAAATTGCAAGTTCCTTTGTAAGAAAAATTCCTTGGAGTCTTTTGTTATGTCAAATCAGAAATAAAATTTCTAAGAAATTAAGTAGCAACATCACTGTTGCACCATATCCAAACAAGCAATATTTCTGCAATGAAAAAAGATGCCTCGGATCAGCCCATTGAGAGAGTAGTGATGCAGTTAATCAAATAACTAGTCTAGCTACAGAGTTCATTCAATATTGGAGAGCCATCCAGACATTTCCCGATGTACTTTCAGTATCTCGAAAAAATATGTTGTAGCTTATTTCAGTACACATTTGTGTTTGAGATGAAAAGCTTTATATTTATAGCTTCCATTTGTTTCTCATTTCTGTACAGAGACAGAATTGGTTTTCTTTAGCATGTGTCACAGATTCATTTCATGTAACAATTTTTCATTATATAAAACTTAGCCATTTTCAGACAGCCTTGAAGTATAAGAAAAAACATTTTACAAAACCTACAAGTAATCAAAGGGTTAATAGAGACACTGCTATCTGATTTGCCTGTAGATTTGCAGTGGAATTTTTCTAGAACAGAGCCCTACGGGTTTTTCAGCCTCATTTCTCAGTAGACTGCACAACTGGTGAGAAAGTAGGTATTTTGTCTGACAGCCATTAGAGTCTCATTATTCAGCAAATGTGGAGATAAAACGAAAAAATATTTTGAATCCCTTATCAAAGTTAGCTAACTTTGTCTTAATGAGTGTCAAGAAATAATCTAATGCTCTTTGTTGTTCTTTTGAGTGATGCTGAGATGCAGGACAAAGTGCTTAACAAATGCTGTAAAGATTGTGACCACTACAGCCTTAATTGCTTTCCCACTGTTGCTTTATGGCACATATTACTCAGAGTGTTCATCTTTTTCTTCGTGAAAAGGATAATTAATTGTGGAAGTGCATTTTTTATTCCTTTATAGCAGTGTGAGCCAGCAGAAGATAAGGCGTTCTGTGGAGAACATTGTTTTGAAACTTGCTTTTCTTACTGGAGCTATTATCTGCCTTTCTATGCAGTAGCTTTTCTGCTAATATATTGAAGGAAGCTCTTCTTGTCCTTCTGTTAATTTGGACATTGATCTTGTTCTCCAATGTATCTTATTTCAGGGCAAAGATATGTACAGCAACTACTGTTTCCAATATGATGACTTGTAGGTCCTCTTTCTCTGCGCCAGACCTGCCTCCCAGAGTAGATCCTAGGGTATGTTTAGGCAATCCTTCAAGTACAATTTGGCTAAATAAGTTTTCTCACCGTGATTTTATTTTGTCATGGTTTCTTAACATCCCCCTTAATTACTGATAATTAAGGCTTGTAACCTCTTTGACTGTGATCTCTCTACTTTCATGTCATCTAATCAGTAGATTAGTTAAAGCTACTGATTTTTCTCTCTCCAAATTCTTCATGTTCTTCACTGTCAAAGCTCTCCATACTTTGTATGTCTTTTCTAATGTATTTTCAAGATGCTGACTTGCACTTACCACCCATCAGCCATTGAAAACAGCTTCCCAAAGAGCTTCATGCTTTTCCTGTTCCTGTTTGTAAAGAGCTCCCTGCAAACAGCTTCCAAACTTAGTTGTGTTACTCTCACATCTGAAAATTTCTCAGAAAAAAATCTTGTGAGAAGTTCAGTTGCTGCACTGGCGCCTGTGTCGGTGACCAGTTTTTCTGTCTCTCCTGTGATTTCGTACCTGTCTCTCTGCAGCCATGATCTCTGCTCTTAAACTGCAAATCACTTGGTCTGGGGATTACCTTGTTGTTCTATGTGCAGAAAGTTTAGAACAGCAAGGTCAAGTGATAGATTCTAGTAATATCAACCAGCTTGCCTCTTTTCAGCATTGTCAAAGAGCCTATTTTATAAAGAAGTGTAGGAAGAAAAAAATGCAGTGGAAGAAGTGTCACTTTTTAGTTTTATGTCAGATATGCCAAGTATCTAATGTCTAACATTTTGTTTTTCAATAAATATTTTTAATTTGTGTTTATTGATGCCAATTTAGCTAGAGAGACAGGCTTTTCAGCAAAATTTCTTGGATTGTACATGGCTGTAATTAATGCAACTGATTTTACCTTTATTACACAGTTGGTCAGGGAAAGAGCGCTTATACAAGAGTCTGACAATCTGATTGATTTCCTCTTCCCCTTCTGTAATCACTGTATGCTTCAAAGGTTGTTTAATGCAGTCCAGTATTCATAGGCATATTTGGAGCTGTTGAACTTATAGGGAGAAGCTGAAAACCTGTTTCACTCGGTACACTGTTTCACTTTGTCTCTTCCTGATGGGGAGTAGCCTCTATGGCAGCCAGTGCCGCTCTGGGAGGCTGTTCTCAGTCCTGTGATCCTTGTCTGTCTGCTTATGTCGTGGGCAATAGTTCCAGCTTCTGGCAGAGAAGGGAGGCAGGCAGGTGTAAAGCTATACTTTTTATTACATGCACACAAAATATATCTTCATTACACACAGGCAGAAAATATATGTGACAATTTTGTAAGGAGTATTGGGATCATAGCAGAGCTCTGTATCTAAAAGCTTTTAGCATACGTTTTATAAAGGAAGTATATCATATCCTTACTGTGGATAATCTTTTCATTTCAATTGATATTTGAACAAGCTGTTGTGAAACAGAAGTTTAATGTGAAATTTGTATCTTCAGTGATAAAAACTATGCAGATAGGGATGTTGTAATATGTAAGTAGCAATGAGTGTTATTGATACAGAAAACATTTAGCATTTGAGGATCTAGATATATAAATTAGAATTCTCTTTGGTTTTATTTTTATGAAGAGCCTCAATTCTTAATAAAGGATCTGAATTTTAAGTTACTTTTCTATTGAAAATAGCATGTATATTTTTGTCACAAAGGCCAAATTACAGTTTCTGCCAAACATGCACCAAAATAATCACTCTCACTCAAAAAGAAAAAAATTCTTTCCTAGCTATATGATGCAGTATCTGTAGGCACATTTTTAGTATGGTAAGAGATAATATTACAATATAATTTTATACTGTTTAAATATTTGTATATTCTAAAATTGTTAATACTTCACACAAATCATAAAGTAAACCAAGTGAACTCTCTTGACCAAACTGCATAATAGAATTGTTAGAGGAATTTAAAAAATGTATTCTTTTTGCTTTCTGCGTGGACTGCCTGGATCACTGAATTATTAGCCGGGGCAGAGTGCTCACATTCAGTTGTTCACTGGGAAAGAAAATAGCTGGAAAAAGGAGATGCAGGTTGAGTGTCAGAGTGAATAAGTTTTATGGTAACATTTTTGCCCCATTTAGCGAGGGGAAAACCATTTTAGTTGGTTGAGCAAGAATTTTGGCACTAACGGGTGGGTCCTATAGATTATGCTGTAGTAAGTGTAGTGAGAGCTGTGTGACCTGCGAATGTCAGCGAATCACTTCAGCTGGTCGTGCATTGGAAGGTAGAACCTGTTAGATTTGAACCTGTCAGACGTTATCCAGCACTGTGTTCTGACTTTGTTACGTACAGCTGAAATGAGGCAGTACTTTGCGATGGTTTAAATGATGAATAGGTGTTGGTGTTGGGTCATAGGTTGGACTAGATGATCTCAGAGGTCTTTTCCAACCTTGTGATGCTGTGATATCTGTGATACTAATTAGATGAATAAATCTCGAATTTTAACATGGTGCTGACACAAACATAAGGCAAACAACCAAAAATATGTGAAAACAACTTCAAAGCAGAACTGAAACAATGTAGGCGACAAGAGCATTGGTATTACTGAGCCCAAAGCAACACTTAATTAGCTGGCTTTATTTTTTCCTGGGGCTCTATTTCAAAATAAATTCAGTCTTCAGTGAGAACTTGAAATGAACCATTAATTTACTTATCTAGAGTCTTGAGAAAAAGGGAGACTTAATTTAAAGACAGGAATTCAACACAGATGAAATATTGCCTTTCTGTGTGGAAAAAAAACATGATTGGATACAGTGTAACAGTATGGGTTAGATTTTTAAATTAACCCATTGTATGTGAGTTATGATGTAAGTAAGCATTTCAGCCTGACCCTGACTGAGGCTTGAATCACAGCTGCAGTTTTCTAGAAGGAGGTCAGTGCCACTGTTATTTCCTGCCTCCAGCTCTGCTCTGCAGAGCAGTGCAGCAGAAGCTGGTGTGGTCCTGAGCAGCGTGGACGCACTCATGCACTTGTTTGGCCTCTGCCCAGCTCTGTTGGGCTCCATTTTTGGCCCAGGTGGAAATCAGAGCAAATTTGAGCCTATTCTTAACAATACTTGCCTTCAGAAATAGTAAGAGGACTATAATCATACCACTGCATCCGTCTATCTACATGTATTTTATACAGTGATTGCAGTTTGGAAATAGGTATATGCATGCAGGTATTAAGAGTTACAGTTCTGATTTCTGTGTGAAGATATTATATGTTAGCTCTGCGCTATAAATACGAATAAAATAATAATCCTCTTTGTGCTTTGTACAATATATACATGTGATTTGCATTTTCTGTGCTTTGCACAGTTGAATACTTGGCATTTCTTTCTCAAACATAAGTAATGGACTGAAAACAATAAGCTGTTCTCAAAAACCCATTTGGAGAAGTGCGATTTTCTGATTTTAGAAGCCAGGACAACCCAATTCTGGCCCCACAGCAGTGACAAATATGCACTTAGCTCAATGTACTTTCTGTGGGGGTTAAACTATATAATAACCTGACAATTATGGTCTATGAAGATGTTCTGCATTAAGCATTTAGAATAGTGAAAGGAAACATTAATTCATAGAGGGGCACGTGTCTCTCCTTATACACATACATCCCCATGGATGAAGAGCTTATTTGCGTCAGGAAGCTTTCCAAATGATGGCATTATTATGTGAACAGAGGTTCTTTCCAAAAGCTGAGATACTGGCAGAATTGAACCCAGCTGGATGCTGGTAACTTCTCTCTAGTTTTCTAGAAGTTTTTTTGTTACCTTGTTATACATTATGTTGTCTAGAGTTGCATTGAATTATGAATAGTGAAAACACTGTAAATCTAGGAAATATTTTAAAAAGCTGGTGGCTGGCTAAGTGAGGTGAAATGGGAAATGAAATCTGTCATTTTTTAATCAGCTGTTAAATTCAGTGATGGAAAATCATCAGTCTGATGGTGATTGGTGGCCTGAAATGGATCTTACTTCATTGCTCAGGATCTCACTCCACAGAAGCTCAATTGCAAAACAGCAAAAGAAAAACCTGCTCGCTCTTGTTGCAGACAGTTTGAATAGCAAGGTCAGGGGCTGCAGGCTGGAGTGTGAATGGTGCATTTGCTGCACAAGGCAAACTCTTTAATTTCAAATATTAGCGAATGATATTTATTAAAACTGTGTATTTTATGAAGTCTCAGAAGTCATAATGTGTTCTAGATTTTTGCAGATGTGACTTATTGCTATAGAGATGTTAAAATTGAATAGTCTATGAACTATGATTTAACATCACTTTCTTTTGCCATACTTTATCAAAATACCTTCAGAATCTGGTTTTATCATTAATTTTGTCCTAATAGTCGTCTTTCTACTTCATATGATACAGTTCATATCATGTAATTTCAAAGTATTTTTATTACTATTTAAAAAATAATAATTATTTTATTAGAGTTGTCTTTCTCCTGGTTTTTAACAATCTAAAATTGATGTACTGTAATGATCTTCTGGGAAACATGCCAACAACTGTAGGTTTTGGTTTCAGGATGCTTGTTCATAGTTCACACGCACTGCCAAGTGTTTGTTGTAGGGGGTATAATCCTATTTCAGAATTCTTGGTAGCACACCATTGGCCTGATACACAGAGTGATGTTAAGCCTGAGTCTGGTAGCAGTAAAGATAAAATGCAAGGGTCCATATTTAAAAATAACCAAGGGCTCATAATAGAACATAGATTTTAAAATCAGTTCAACATTATTTAAAACTATGCCATGGGTTTCATATGGGATGTAAGTAAGTTTCAAAAGGTTGCTGTTATGTAGATTTTTACTAGCTTAGATGATAAAATTTGGTTCTTGTTATTCTGAGCGACAACAGGTCATTTAGGCAATATTTTTTTATGTCCTTTTTGTCAGGGTTGCTCATGCTAGAACCACTGTGCTGTCCCTCTCCCATCCCATGTTCTTCATAGGTGAGCTTCTTCACTTGCTGGCAACTGGTATGGCCTATGGTCACAATGCAATGAGCTCTTGTAGACAACATGTAGGCAAGGAGAATCTGAACGCTGACTCTGGCACAAAATTCCTCTTTAGGCACAGCTGGGACATTTAATTTCTCACCTTGCAATTACCATCTGTAAAATGAAGTAATACTTGCTTGCCTGTCTCATGGGAGCACAGATGATTGACTCATGCTCGTGAAGTGATACAGGAATGCACTGAATGCACGTCAGAGCCACCTGATCTCCAGATATATGGGGAATTGTTCTTGGAAAAAAGCTAAAAATATTAGCAGCTGTGTTCATGTGTATAGTGTAGTACCATAATCAACTCCTCTACCTGAAATGAGGAATATCGTCTGTGAAGATAATGGTGAAGCCATTCAGCATCCTCCCAGTGACTTTGAGAAACTTGAGCTATTCCAAAGGCTCATATATTGTTTCTCAGAAGTACTTTTGTAGTCCCCAGTGCAAAGGCTCACATGTTTCTGAATGCTCTCCAGTCCTTAACCCTGGCTGCCTTTCGGTTTTCTTGGGCTCCTTTAAACTGGCCAAACCTGCAGCACTACAGCAACAACAGCTGGCAGGAATTTGTTGAAGTCATTAGTATTTGCTGGTAACCTTAAAAGCAGGAAAATCATCCCTTTTACCAAATTACCCACATTTCATGGTAGGATTTCAACTGGATTTCAATTATGCTGCTATCCTGTATAAAATGAGATGAAATAGACGCCTGTTATGTTATGTTCACTAAAACCACAGGACTATTACTGTATGATTTTTTGTGTGTGTGTGTGCAGCATATTATGACTTATGTATTCTTCTACTTTTAGAAGATAAAGGAAAAACAAAATCCAATATTTCAAGTCTGCAGTCCAGTACAGAAGTGGGTCCTTCTCTTACCCAATCTGGAGTGGCAACAGTAGCACCTGCAACACCTGCCTCATCCTCCAAGAGCACAAATGGAGCTTCTAGCACAATTTCTGAGTCAGAAGAGGAAAAAGCCAAAAAACTATTATACTGTTCATTATGCAAAGTGGCTGTGAATTCCCTGTCACAACTAGAAGCCCACAATACAGGTGAGTAAACATATAGTACAAGTCAATTATGTGATACTATTTCAAAATTCAGTGTAACAAGGTGTTTTTCTGACACTGTGCTAGCCACACTTCACTGAAGAGCCTTTTAGTTAAAACTTAACAATGGCAAGTTACAAAAACATTTCTGGTAATTACAATTTCTCATGTAGTGTTTTGTATTGGTTAAAGCCCTCTCTAACTTTTTTGAACTGTCATTCTTGTACTCTATGAGCCGTTAGCTGTCAAAATTCCTGCAGTTCATGTTACCTAGTCAGATTCCATCATATTTCCCTAGTCAGGGTTGTAGTATGATCATAGTGGCTTATGTAACACTAAGGTTTCTAAAATGTCAGTTGTCTTCTGTATTTGCCATAGGTCATGTTCACCTAATTGTGTCAATTCTCTTTCATATTTCATCTCATTCTCTGGTGTCTGTTTTATTGTTGGTAATAATTTCTATTATTTGATATTTTTGATAATTTGTGGGTGGCCTCCTTTGATTTCCTGGATGTCCTACAATCTTTATTATTGTAGATGAGATATGGTCCCTTTAAAAGGCCACAAGCGGCCATCCCTAATGTGCTCTGGCTGCTCTGCAATGTGCTGGTGGTGTAAAGATTGTTAACAAATCATTGAAGCTGATTTTACAGCTGTAATCCATTCTTGAAATGGCCAAAGGGGCTATTTCTTCCAAATCAGAGGATAGTTATTGAGGTATTCCTGTTCCTAGGCAGCTTTTGAGTGTTTGCTGTGGTTCCTCTTCCACTTTTGCCTTTATGATGATTCACTAGCTATATGGATTTTGGCAGAAGAATAAGCAACCTTGGCCATACAGCCATACACTGTCCCCAAACAGAGAGGCAGTGATCCAGCGTGCCTGTTGTTCCCTTTTTGTACAAACCTTTCTTCCATTGTCTGGTTTCCATTTAGATCGAGGAAGCAGGAAATACACCGACCAGAACCAGAGCTGTCATTAATCCCAATCTGTGGTCGCTTTAAGCATTCTGTCTTGAAAATAAATGTGTTACAAAAAGTGACAAGGCAAATTGACATGGGTTTATGTTGCTGATCATTAACTCACCTGTGTCTCCTTGCCCATTAGGCTCCAAGCACAAGACCATGGTCGAGGCTCGGAATGGTGCTGGTCCCATCAAGTCTTACCCTAGACCTGGATCCCGGCTGAAGGTGCAGAATGGCAATAAAGGCTCAGGACTGCAGAACAAGACATTTCACTGTGAAATTTGTGATGTCCATGTTAATTCAGAAATTCAACTTAAACAGGTAGCTTACATGTATTTGGGGCTCCTTTGTTGGTTTTAGTTGCATTGCAATATTGTAGGTGGGATGTAGGTCTGCATGAAGACGTTTCGGCAAAAAGTGATCTTACTCTTTATTTCCTGTCATCTAACAACTATTTCTAAGTAGTTAACTATAGGTCAAGTTCACCATAGGTCAAGATCACCTAATTGTGTCAGCTGGGAAAAAAATGGTTTTGAGATTCATAAAGCAGAGGTGGACAAGGTGTCGTTATCAATGAACAGCATAACAATTCTAGTTTAAAAGTTCACTGTGGCTCAAGAGAGAGATTTGAACTTTGGTCTCCCAAATGGAAGAAATTCTGGGCTGAAGTTCCCTGAATTCCTCTTTTGGTGCTGCTGCAACCAATGGGGAAACTTTTTAATACTATGTGAGAAGCGCAATGTGATTGAATCTATTGGTTTAGAACAATCAGCAGGAGGGTAATACTGTAGATATGTCTGAATTATGCAGAACAACGTTATCGTTAACAACATAGCTGTACGAAGATGCAGCTCTGTTCTGCCCAAGCCGATTAGCTCTGGGTTCGGAATCATATCCATATAAATTTGTGGTTTCTGATACCCAAACAGGAATCTCTAACTGGATGATGCTGTGCTGTGTGGATGTGTCCTCTCATTCTTGGTTATTTCAGTTATCTCTATGATAGTATTAAGTTGCATGGTGTAGACGTAACCTTGGATGCTGGTTCTTCCTCCAGCTAATACTGAATTATTTATACAACCGAACAACATCAGCAAGACTGAAATTTACCTCCTACTTCTGAATATTTGTATGATCTAGTGATTACACCTCTGCTTGGTTCAAAGCTTCTCAAGTGGAAAAAGGAAATACTAACCAAAATATCAATAATTTGCAGAGCCTGTCTCGGATCACAGAATTCCCTGTATTTGATTAGTTTCTGATTCTCTGTTTGATTTGCTCCAAATTGTTATGTTTAATTTAGCAAAGCACATCTTTGCTCTCTCTAAAGAACCTGCTTTATCTTACAAACAGAGGCTTAGGCATATCCTGCTGATAAATCAATTTCAAACTCAAAACTGGGAAATGTTTGAACAGCTAATTAAATGTGAGGATATTTATTTCAGCACATTTCCAGCCGAAGGCACAAGGACAGAGTTGCAGGAAAGCCTATGAAACCTAAATATAGTCCTTACAACAAACTGCAGCGCAGCCCAAGTATTTTAGCAGTAAGTATTTTTATTTCTCATCACTGTTGATTTGAATCTGTGACCTTGGGGACTCCCACTGCACAGTGACAGGAACATGACAGACCTGACGCTTCCGCAGCGTTTCTGCCCCCGCAGGCTGAGTCTGCACAGGGATCAGATTTGATGATAGTTATGTATTCTGTCTGCCTGGTCAAAGGCACGCAGACAGCACTGTGAGTGTTATTTTCTGCTAGGAAGAAGGAAATAATCAGTGGAATGGGAAATGAACTGTGTGCCCTGTGTAAACGTATTGGCTCTACTGAGCTAGTGTGCTTCTCCTTGAAGGTTGCAATGTACATACTCTGTCTTTACGGGCACCTGAGATAACTTTCAATTTTTACAGATGCAGTCAGAGAGAAGGACATTAGTATATTTATGTCTTAACAACTTATGCTCATTCTCAGCAAAGCAGAGTGCTATGTGGATGTTTTGTGTTGGTGCAGAAGAGTTATCAGGTGGTTAGAAGAATTGATTGCCTATTGGCATGCTCAGGCTGTGCCTGTCACTGGCCATCAAAACTCTTCTCCTGCGATTATGCCCCTAGCATTCTCCTTTCACACCCACCTGCATTTCCAGGAATCTCCCAAGCTAGTTCTGCCAGTCAGCTACAGCCAGAGTTCAGACTGGCTCTAGCACTGCACGGATTGTATATTTATTTGTCCAAGACTCAGCCTGTATTTTATTCATTAGAGAAAAGTGCATGCCACCTATGGCACAAAAACAATTTATAGGTTGAAAAAACAGTGATGCAAATGTGTGTGCACAAGAGTAAGCATGTGAAAAGCCTGTAAAAGCTGAAATATTAATATGTCTTTGTAATTGTATAGAGGCAAATGAAAACACTGCAGGTTTTCCTCTGAGTTTCCCTGTTCGGTCTGCACGTGTTCTGTGCGTTCTGATCTTCTTCACTTGTATAATACATCATTTTACCATCTACTGCATAAGGAGAGACCTCCACTATTAAAGGGAGGATCTTAGTATCTTTGCCCCCACAAATGTGTAATTATGGTGGAAACCATTTTCAGTCAGACTATAGCGTATATATTTCTGTTAACTTTTCACCACAAGCACCAGCAATGACTGTAGATCATAAACTGAGTAATAATTCTTTGAGAAAGAATTTTTTGTGATATTGATATTAAAAAATATTTCTGTTTTCAAAAGAGCAGCTCTGCATTGGCAGATAAAAGCTGATTGGTCTGATACTAGTTTCCTATCTTGACCACTCTGCTTTTGGCTTTTTACATTGATATCTTAATCCTGTTTTTTTAATGTTTCTTGCACAGTTATGATTTACTTAATTTAATGTTGTTCACTTGCAAATTGTCCTTCCTTCTAAATGTCAGTGTGATTAACCCTACACTCAAGAGATTTATGTATCTTTAAATATACTATTTGGTTGCTTTAATTGCCTTGGGATTAAGAGGAGAACATGGGTAAAATTTCTAAGCAGCTGACATGAGGCTTCTGTGAAAGACCATAGTCAGGGTTCGTTTTTTACCCTCATGTAAAAGTGGGCATGGGGAGAACTGTATTTTCATTGTTTTTCTGTGTGTTTTATTCCAGGCAAAACTTGCGTTCCAGAAGGACATGATTAAGCCGCTGGCACCTGCTTTTCTTTCATCTCCTCTTGCTGCGGCTGCAGCTGTGTCATCAGCTCTGTCCCTTCCGCCCCGGCCCTCTGCCTCCTTGTTCCAGGCACCTGCAATACCACCAGCTCTCCTCAGGCCAGGCCATGGTCCCATCCGGGCAACGCCTGCCTCCATACTTTTTGCACCATACTAATTTATTGATGTAAAAAAAGAGATAAGTATGACCAGTAGAAAGGGTAAAAGAAAAGCAGGAAAAGGGTCAAGATTTTAAACTATCTGTTTCTTTTGAGATGCCATCCAGCGTGACACCTCGACCAGGCACAACATAAAATTCATCATTTACAGTACTGCATTTTGGAGTCTAGACAACACTTTCTCAGTCTCTATGTCTCTCTTTTTTTTAAAATACAAATAGAGTAATTTACTAAAAACTAAATCGTTCCTGAAGTTTATATCATTGAAAGTTCATGCACCTATTCTTCCCCCCCCCCCCCCCCAATGTGTATAATGCACCTTGGAATCAAGGAACATAAAATATTTTCCTGACAGACTTGAAAACCAGGGTCTTCCTCCCTCACACTTATGTAAATACTTATATGAAAACCAGTGGGCTATAATCTAATGTGGAAAAAAAGGTAGATAAACGAAATGCTTGATTGTGGATAACATCTCAAAAATTAATTGTGTATTTTTTTTCAGTGTGCTCTTGTTGACAGGGATCGTGTGCTGTCCTAGACCCCAGTACTGGTGTATCTTGTGTAGTGCTAAAGATGTATCACATGTCTGATTTTAGTATTTTTAGTTTCTGTGCAGATGTTTGAAAGCAACGCCGCGCTGAAGCTTTTAATAATTTCTTTTATACCACAATTTATTTAGAGAAATTAAAAATAGAAAGCCATATAACATATAGTTAAGATTACTACTTGTTTGCTACTTTCATTTAAGTTATTTTTGTTGTTTCCTCACTGATGTTGCTAAGCAATGTTTAAAGAGAAAAAAAGCTTTTAAATTGCACATTGCCACAGCTCATATGCATTGTTCAAGATGTCAATGCATCCATGTATTTGTACGTAAAAATCTTTTTCTTCATTTCTAACTAGTTTCCTTTGTAATGATGCTGCATAACATTGTGGCTCCCTAATGCAATAATGTACAGAACATAAAATATTTATAACTGACTGTATTGTCTGTTTACTGAATATATTGCAGTAATGCCCAACCTATCTTCTTACTTCCCCAACCCTTTTATAAAGGTGATATCAATATGCAGTACTCAGACTGAAGTCATGTGATAATGGGGACAACAAGTAGAAGAAAAGAAAAAAATATTATTACTTTTAGAGCATCTTTATCTGCAATGCGTAATAGTAAAATGTCTGTGTATTTTTTTAAATGTACCTTTTCAATAAAATAATAAAAAATATACATGCTTCATGTGTTTATTAATTGGTACAGGATAAAAAAAAACCTGGAAGAAACAAATTTAGCTAAAGGAGTCTTCAGGAGCAGACAAAGCATTAGAGTTGCAATGAAGTATAATTACAGGACCTGTGTTTACTTGCCTTGTGTTTTAATGTCTGTTCCTTGCTACATCCTGTTACAGCCTTTTGCAGTAAGACTGTAATCATTCACTATATCAAAAATTCAGATGAAGAAGCAGTAGGGCCAGATGGGTGATTGTAGTTTTATTATTGGACCACCAAAATGCTACAACATAGTTGTGCCATCTCTGATGGAGATCAAGGATTAACCTTAAAACCAGCCTGGGCACACCTGAGAATAAAAACAGGTCACCTTGGAGCCAAGGCTTGTTCTGAAGCATGGGCAAAGTAAGCAGCTACTTGACACAGAAGGCTTTTAAAGGCAGATATTTGGGGAAGCTTTGAAATTATCTTTTTCCCTGCTTAAAACCTTGTTCTGTTCTGTAAAAATCCACCAAGGCCAAGGAATAGAAATTTCAGGATCTTCATAACAGAGAATGTACCAACCAGCAGGTACCTCATAGTTGCAGCACATTAGAGACTATTTTCTGCAAGTGTAATTCTGCCCGATTTCCACTGTGTATTTTAATTGGTTCTTCAGGAAACAAGAGTTGGCTATGTACTATTTTGCCTGCTTTTTATAACCTGCTGTTGTTCATGTGGAACTTAAAGCAATTGCAAGTTTCTGCAATTGAAAATGATCCCATATAAAATACAGAAAACCGGTACTAAGGAGAGGACTGGCCAGGGGTCTGCAGACTTTTTGGGCAGATGATTATTTCAAAGAGCACTGGAAAAATATTTGAGTCACTAAATGTGAAAGAATGTGTCATATCATTAAGCAATGAGAGGAATTACTTAACTTTTGAAACACAGGGAGCTAGAAGACTATAGCTGTAAGCCAAGGAAGACTGACATTCGGATTCATATCCATCAACCTGTGTGCTCTTTGCTATGTTAACTTATATTTTGTGTACTGTAACTCTGCTTGCTGCCAAAATTTTCTCCATGACATGCAGGACTGAGCATTTGAGATGATAATTGCATGATAAATGGCAAACCGTGTTTTTATGCCTACTGGAATCTCACATTTTAGAAACGAGCTCTACATGAGAAGGAAAATTTATACCATAGTTGTGCAAAGGCTATCAGCTGCTTTTTAGATACGTTAGGACATTTTCTCCTGAGGTGTAATATCATTGCAGACAGTTGGCTATTAAATTAATGGATTTGTTATAAAAAAGAACTAGTACAAAAATATAATATTTGCAATGCAGTTATCATTTTGAATAAATATATTGAACGTGCAAACCACTAAGGTAATAAGGCTGAAGTAATAGGATCACATCTTGTCATGCCTGTTGTTCTAGGTGTGCTGACTGCACACTGAGCTGCAAGTTGTTGCTGTAGGAGAAGTCAAATTTACAAGGGGCACTGAGCTGCTCAAGGATTGTCACCTGACACTGCCATCTCTCTGTAGCAGAAGAAAAAGGATCCAGACCACACACAGACACATCAGCAGGAGCTTTCTGCTGGCAACTGTGGCTGATTGTGATTCCTGGACTGCAAAAGATTTCCATAAAGGGTATCAAATAAGAGGACATGATCTGGTAGTCTATACAGATGAATACTTTTAATAAAAATAAAAGGAATAGGATCTTCTATGACTACTCTAGGATACTAGTATGTGTTCCTCTCATTTCTGCAGGTCAAAACAATAATGAAATCTTTCCTTCTGATTTTGGCAATACAATGAAGAAGACAGAAGCTAGCACACACATTGCCGTGTCCATATCACCACTTGAATTCCTATGATAATGTCACGCTGGGAATTAGTCAGATGGATTTTGTAAATGAATACATGTTTCCTGTAAGAAAGAGTTTATTTTATTAAAAAATATATTATCTTATTTTACTTCCTTACTCTGTGATCTTGGACTATAAATTTCATGCTCAGAAAAGTTTTGCAAAAGAATTTGTTGCATTTGTCTGAAAAAAAGATCACAGTTGTCTTAAGCTCTGCAGGAAGTATTTCACTACCTGTATGCATCTGGCTATAATCCAGCGAGCCTCACTCTGTATCTTTTAAACACGTCACCTTGAATAAGTGAGGTGCTGTACTATTTATTCATGCTTGATTGGAGAGTAAATTTCCACAGCTGTCACTTTCTGGTCGCAGTGGTCATGATGTTTTTTTTACTATGGCTAGTATTTTTTTAACCATTTTTTACCTTAGTATTCTTGTTTTAAGTGATAATCTAATCATCCTCAAGCATTTATCGAAATGACCAGCATTTCAGGTAAAACTATATACATAGTTTTTAGTATCTAGAATGCTTAGATATTATGATCTTTTTATTTAAGTAAAGTTGATTTAGAAATGTTTCTATTCAATTTTCCTATTCATGTTTCTGTGTATTGACAGAGTACTATGCTAGAAGCTGAATGCCAAGAGCCAACTCCTGCCAAGCACCAGAATTGGAGTGGGCTGAATCGAGCCTGTCATCTTTGAAAGGCTGCTTTTGGAGGTCCTCAGTGACTGGAAAAAAGGACAATTTTATGCCTGTCTTCAAAAATGGCAAGAAAGAGGATCTGGACACACAAAAACAAGTAGGTGATTGGGACTGGCCAACATGGGTTTACAAAAGGCAAAATCAAGTCTGATCACTTTCTGTGGTGAGATGCCCCTCTGTGCAAACAAGGGCAACAGGGGATGCCCTTACATTGACTTCTGTCAGGCTTTTGATATTGCCTGTCACGGGATCCCTGCAGGCAAATAGGGGCAGCATGGATGGGGAGGGTGGCTACAAGGTTGCTGTAGTAGAGGTTGGACCACCAAGTTCCAAGCATTGGGCATCTGTTTGCAGTCTGCGGCAGCCAGGTGAGTGCTGTTCCTCAGGGATCAGTAACACCAAAGATACTCACCAGTGGCCTGTGCAGTGGGATGGAGAGCACTTGACAAGCGTGCAGGTTTTAATACCAAGTCAGGGGGCCTGCTTTTGCAGGCGATATGCTGGAAAGTAAGGCTGCCATCAGAGGGACCTCAGCAAGCTGGAGATACGGTTTGGCAGGAACATCATGGGCTTCAAAGGCCAAGTCCTGCATCTGGGAAGGAGTCACACTGTGCAATATTGCAAACCAGGCTCGCTCACCAGAAAGCAGCTTTGCAGGAAAGGACCCAGACAGGGTAAGGGGTAAAGGGATACCCAAATTTTGTGATGCAGAAATGCAACACGAGTCTGCAGTGCGCCCTTGTGGCAGCAGAGCTTAACTGAATGCTGCACTGCATTAGCAAAACCACGGTTAATAGACATGGTGTTCAGCACTTTTGAAGTTGAACCTGCAATAGTGTGTCCAGTCTGGGACCTCCAGAAGAAAGCAACAAAGGTGGTTAGGAAAGGAGCACTTTGTATCTAGGAAAATGAGATGAGTTTGTTGAGCGTGGAGAAGGTTGTGGCAATTCTGGCCACTGTCCTCAAGTGTCTGATTGCTGGTCACAGGGAAGAGGCATGGACATTTCTCGAAGAAACTATGAGCAGATGAAAGGAGACAGCCAGAGATGCAGGAAAGAACATGCTGACTGTGCATAAGAAAAAAGTTTTCCTAGTAAAAGTGGGTAAGTCCTGGAGCAGGTTACCCAGGAAAGTAATTGCAGTGTCCACCCTTGGGGAGGCTCTTACATGCAGCCAGATGAGCAACCTGGTCCAACTCTAAGTGCTCTGAGCAGCAGGCTGGATTAGGTGACCTCCACAGGATGTTGCCATCCTAAATGAGTCAATAATTCTAAAAGATGAAAAGAGGTAGTTTCCTCAAAAATCAAAAGTAATCACTATGTTGCAGGGCAATTAGAAGCTGAAAGAAACTTTGCAGCACTAAATAATGACTGATCATTCATTATATGGTTGGCACCTGCTATGAAAACCTGAAACAATGAAGACAAGCATCTTACCTGTAGTAGACTGAAGAAGGGGAACTGAAAGGAGGAACTTCCTGGAAAGGTGAGAGGCAAAGGAACAGAGAGGGGAAATTATTTATACTGAAATATTGTGACTGGAGTTTGGAGAGGCTGCAGTTTTACTTTTCAGGTCAAAAAAAAAAGTATTGCATTGCAATGCAATGTGTTTCAGGCCTTGGGGAGTTTTGAGAAAACAAACACGTTTTCACAAAGTTATGTGTTTCTTTTATCCGAAATATTTTAACCAATTTGATGGCTGAAGAACTTCGCACCAATCTTGCTCACATCCTGTGTTCACAGCCAACCAACTTCTATTAGGGCCTCAAGCACTGTGGCTGGCAGCTGTCCTGAATTTTTCTCTGTGTGTGTGTGTTTTGGAGCAATGGACTGTTTAGACTTTGGATTGAATATTTTTTCTGCACCTTGTCAGACTTAAAAAGGAAATATCAATACAAAAAAGTGGTCGTCTTTTTAAGGGCAGTGTTAGTAATATAGGTAAAACAGTAGCAAAAGTGTGGCTAATAATAGGAAAGAAATACTCTGTGCAACAGACAGTAAGGCTACCATTGACTGAATCTTATGAATATCTACTGGTTTATACAGGTATGATGCTGACTGAAATAAGGGCACTAGCTATCTCAGAAGTGGGATTATGTAAGATGGAGAAATAAATCTGTGTCTGGAGAACTGGTCAGCAAAATCCAAGGAATGCAGATACACTGTCAGACAAATCCATTAAACAAAATTATTCTCACTGAAAAAAAAATCAGATGTATAGAACTGTATAAACAAAAATTACTCCTTTCTCCCCCTTAAAATAAAGATAGGCAAAATATTGTGGTTTTATTGTGCAAGCCAAATGAAAATGGAACAAAACTGAAAGGTAGAGTTCACTCTTTGGCAACAATTTTTCGGTAACTATTTGTCTCAGTTGCATGAGATGTAAAGAGAAAGGGATATTAGGGACTTAAGTGGAACTGAAGCAAGCAGTAGTAAAACATACTCCATTGGTATGAAACATTTTAGTGTATTGTGTGAAGGGACAAAATCAGGCCAGCTGCTTCATAGGAGACTGGATAAGTGTAGGTGTCTGTAGTGGGTTTGTTAGTTTAAGAACCACTTAGAAACAGCAAACAGCTTCCTCTCACATGGAAGGCATAAGGTGCCCTGGAGGAAAGGGATGCCTTCTCACCAAAGGTACTGAGGAGAATAACAGGCATAGCCAGACTCGCAAGCATGAAATGCAGGAAGCACAAGTGCCAGGATGGCCATGTCTAGCTCCATGATGCAGCTTGCATCAGGAAAAAGACTGGCATGTATAGGTCAGTCTTATATGAAAGCATTTGACAGTTGTAGTGCTGAAAAACACATTAATTAGGAGGTGTTAGCTGTTGTGAGGTATCTTCCTGGGCTAGGAGCAGCCAGTGTTATTGTAGCATATAGGCTTCTTTTTTCAAAGGCTGCTGTTCACACTTTTGATATACGATGTCATTTCAGCACATTTAAATGCCCAATGTGTGAGCAGCTGGTTGGTACTGTCAGAATACTAAATCTTATCCATAGTTTTCAGAGAATCATGGAATGGTTGAGGTTGGAAAGAACCTCCAGAGATCATACAATCCACGCCCCCTACAAAAGCAGATACACCTATAGCAGGTTGCATGGGAATGTGTCCAGGCAGGTTTTGAATATCTCCAGAGAAGGAAACTCCACAGTCTCCCTGGGCAGCCTGTTCTAGTGCTCTGTCACCCTCATAGTAAAGAAGGTCTCCCGTATGTTGAGTTAGAACCTCCTGTGTTTTGGTTTGTACCCATTGCCCTTTGTCCTGTCCCTGAGCACCATTGAGAAGAGTCTGGCCCCATCCTCTTGACACCTCCCCTTAGAAATTTGTAAGTCTTCCCTTTTCCAAGCTAAACAGACAGAGCTCACTCAGCCTCTCCTCGTAAGAGAAATGCTCCAGTCCCCTAATCATTTTTGTGGCCCTCTGCTGGACTCTCTCCCACAGTTCCTTGTCTTTCTTGATCTGAGGAGACCCAAACTGGACACAATACTCCAGATGCGTCCTCAGTTGGACAGAGTAGAAGAGAAGGACAACCTCCCTCAACCTGCTGGCCATATTCTTCTTGATGCACTCCAGGATTCCATTGGCCTTCTTGGTCACAAGGCCACATTTCTGGCTCAAGGTCAGCTTGTTGTCTACCAGAACCTCCACGTCCTTCTCCGCAGAGTTGCTTTCCAACTGGTCAATTCCTAACCTGTACTGGTGCATGGGGTTATTCCTTGCTAGGTGCAGGACTCTACACTTGCTTCTGTTGAAATTTTTAGGTTCCTCTCTGCCCAGCTTTCCATCCTGTCCAAGTCTTACTGAATGGCAGCACAGCCTTCTGGTGTATCAGTCACTCCTCCCAGTTTTATATCATCAGCAAGCTTGCTGAGAGTACACTCTGTCCTCTTATCCAGGTCATTGATGAATACGTTGAACAAGATTGGGCTGAGTACCAATGCCTGGGGAACACCACTGGCCAGGAATTGCCATACTCCAGACAATGAGCACCCTCTCCTGTGCTCCAGACCCTAATATGGCTCTTGCTCAACAAGTGATATATCCATTTAGTTTCCCCAGGTGGCCAATTTTTCATAAAAAAACATTATTTTTGCTTAAGCTTTCTTTACAAAATCATCCATCAAAGTTACTTTTCCATTTAGATGTTTCCTCCCCTCCAGCTCTTAGAGGGAAGTGTTTCCCAGTGTTCAAGGACCAATTTCTGCCAGCAAAGCTGTCACCATCCCATGCCTCAACCTATTGCAGTTGTCCTGCCTTATCTTCTGATTATACCAGCTGAATCTTTGATCCTCTCTCTAGCTCCTTCTTTGACCACGTCAGACAATGTGACTAGTTTCTCCAGGCCTCTCTCAGCCTCTGAAGTACCAGTTCTCATAGCCCATCAAGATGTCAACTCCCTTCTCCATCTCCTGAGTGAAATCTGTCTTCATTTTCCAGCAAGTGCTGGTGAGATTTTTCCATTCTACCCTTGAACTTCAAAGCAACTCCCTAAACCACAAAGTCACCAAACAGTCCTCCTTCAATATTTTCCCTACTACTTACTTATAGCAACACCTCCCATCCCTCCCTCCAAAAAAGAACCACCACCACAACACCTGCAGGGAGAGTAAAACTGGCAGGAGATTTTGTGATGTCAGATTTTAGCACGTAAGAATTCCTAGGAACACGGGACAACATAACCATGACCTTTTTCATTTTATCTGTCTAAGCTCTGTCAGCCTTGATTCTACTGAGCACATTTTCTGGCAGATCTGATGCTTGTCTTGGAGAGGGTCAGTGATGCCTGCAAACACTTCATTTTTGGGGATATATTATCTTCTCAGGAAGGCAGGTGGTAGCTTCATTCAAAGGTAATTTTCATGTTTGACTGTGCCAAATCAGGTTTTCACATGCAATTCTGTAACGTTTTCTGCCAAGGCTGAATGAAAAATGGATCTTCACTGCCTGACTTCACTGGAGCTGCTCTGAGGGTCTCACAGTTGAATAGTGCAAGTTTACTCATTGCCAAACAGGGCAAAGGAAATTGTGGGAGTTTGGTTTATATAAGAGCAAATACACTGGCTCCATTCTTGCTGTTTCTTGTCTGTATAATTCCTGAGGGAACCACATAGAGTTGCACTCCTGTTCTGAACAAAGTCCACCCATCCTACAAAACAGCACTGCTCGCAGCACAGCCACAGTATGGTGAGGCACATATGTCTTAAAATGTGTGCTGAGTTTTAATTTCCTTTCCTGTTGAATATCTGACATGCATCAGAGGTAAGAGAGGTCTGTCTCTTGTTGTCTGTCTGCCCCTGAGTCCAGGGCTACAGTAATACCCTTCCTTGTCTTGAAACATCAATCCTCCAGAGTGTCTTGAGTCAATTTCTTGCTCCTTTCCTAGGGCAGGGATGCATTTCCTTTGTCTTGGCTTCCTGCCTCCTTCCCCCAGTGGAGAAGCAATCAGAGTTCCTGTAGAAAAACCCTCCAGTATAAGATGTACCTGTGACTTCCACAGGTAAGTGTTTGCTGATGAATTATTCAGTCTCCAGGAAAAAGGAGATGGGAACAGGAACACAAGGTCTATCTGACACCAGTTTAGACTTCACCAGTGAATGCTTTTCACCAGTGACAGCTATGAAACCATAAATCCCTGACTGCAGTTCCTTGCTGATACTAAACAGACTCCAGCTGTATTCTCCTACCTTTCTGCTACCCATCTTTGAAATACATAAGGGGTGAGCAGACATGCAAACACAAGCACAATCTACCGCCTGAGCTCTGTGATGCCAGATCTGGCACCAGTCTCATAAATCAGCTTCAGTGGTTGTGCTTTGTAAATGATTTAGTGCAGGAGATACTGATCAGTGGTAGCTAAGACGCCAGAGCTGTTCAAATGTAGAAGGTGAATAAGAATTACCTCCACATTTTCAAATACAAAATTAATTTTAGAAGTTATTACTTCCTATGAGGTACAATGAACTTACAGGCATTTAAGGAGGAGAACATAGGTATGTTTTCAGACTGTCAGTGTTTGTTTTACATTGTGAGTGAGGAAGAGTTCAGATGTGATTTGAAATGCAGTTATGTGTTGTCACTTAGAGACTTAAACCAAAAAGCTGTTTGATAGATCTTATGAAGTGGGTCATCAAGGACAGGACTCTACTCAGTGCTATGAACTTCACCTGCCCAATCTAACCTATTTTACTGGCATCTCTCTTTCTGCGTACCATGGCTTGATCACCTGCAAAATATATATGCACACTAAAACTCTTAAACTTTTTTTTTTTTCCAAGCTTATTGTTGTGGGTTTTTTATTTGCTTGTTTGTTTTATTTGTTGGGATTTTTTCCCCCCTAGGATTGCCAAATTTAATTCTGTTACTTGGAAAAGCTCCAATGTGCAATAAGTTCAGAAGTTCTATGCATTTTCCACAATGCACATTTACATTTACTGTCACCATCTCCAGAGCTGGCAAATGTTCCAAATTAAGGAGTTAACAGAGGGCAATGAAGAACTTTGGATGGCAATGATTATTTCTTTCTATTCATATGCTCGTTGTATGTGTTTACTCTAAAGTAGGCTTTCAACTCCATACTTCTGAGATAACATAGAACATCGATAATGAAAGCAGAACTTTAAGACTAATAGAGCTTGTCAGATATTCCCAATATTTCAGTAAAAATGTTGGTAAGCACCAAAAGAGAGAGAAAGGATGTCTCTCATCCTGATTCACTGGCATTGTTTGACCTTGACATAAGGAAGAAACACAAAATGGTATTGCATGTTGTTCCTCAGGGCACAGTGACAGCAAACTTGAGATCACTGAAAAAATGTTGGCTTCTCAACATATTAAGATGGTTATAAAAAGAAAACACCTTTTTTTTTACCTCATGTTCTTAGTCTAATTTGATACCTGCTCATGAAACTTAAATTGCATAATGTTGTTTGGATGCTGTCTTCCATTGCTAATAGAAATACCAAGTGAACTGACGACAATATTTGAATGGGGCAACTGCTCATATTCTTCAATATATCAAAGAGGAATAATACTGAAGTGGTTACAATACAGAGTTTAAATACAGCATATCTGCTTTACAAACAGCAGTCCTCCCAATACTTTATTGACATGACCAGGCATCCTTTAAAGCATCTTATGTAGAAAATTTATTCCTGCTCTGATCACATCTTAGAGTATCTGATTCTTCCAAAACAAAGGTTTTCAGAGAATAAGATCAATCGAAAAGGACTCCAGATAACAAATAAGATTTCTTTTAAGAAGATATGAATAAAAAATTACAGTCATCGTCTTTCATTTTAGAACTATATTTCACCACATTGTCAAAGGAATTTACTTGTCTCATTATGACAGATAAAGAAGATGAAAATCACAGAACTTTTTTGGCTTGGTTTTTGGAAGGCTGATGGCAGTGATTATTCCCACCTCTTCTCTAATCTTGGCTGCATGATCTCAACAACTAATTCACACAAGGATGCATTTCAACAGGTCACCCACTTACTTTCTAGAAAAGCTCAGTAGAGCTTCTCATACCTGGAATGAGGATTTATAATAGAAATAGTTCAGTCTGCTAAAAAGTTTTCAGGTTGATTTAGAAAAAAGAGGGGAGGCGAGGGAATTATTTACTGCTACCTGAGACCTTCACATTAATCATGCTTGGGGTTTTTTTCTTGTTGTTTTTGTGTTTCTTTTTTAAATGCATTGAAAATAATCTTTAATATTCTCAAAATACAGCTAAGTTAGGGGACCTCTTCAAGCTTTTTAATTAGTTAGAATTTGAATTTGTAATTAATTGTGTTTTCAAAAATTCCCCCCATACTTTCATTGATCTGCACAATGCCTGCTACAAAAAGACTCTCAACTGAGGTACACAGTTCAGTTCCATGTTCTGATGTTGTCTCTGTCCTCCTTCACTTGGTCTGCTGTTGAAGAAAAATACAGAGAACGGTGTCACAGAAATTCTGCATAGAGGTGTTCCATCTAAGGAATTCCCTTTTCTTCACTAACCCAGGGAAGAAGGAAACAGGAAAGAACTGCGCTTCTGAAATCTGTAAGTCTCTGTTGATCAGAATCTTTGCAGGAACCTGCGTGGTCAGCCCCACTGCAGCTGTCTCAGCAGTTGTGATCCTCCCATAGGCATGCCCATTGAAAAGAAAATCATGGATCTTTGTATTAGAAACTCTGACTTGGTATACAGGTAAAGACTAAAGTTCTGTGATTTTTTCTGATGCTTCATGCTATCTTGAAATGAAAAACTTTAGAAATAGAAGTGAAACACTCTTGGCTATCAGTGAAGTTGGCACTAGAGATGGATAGCACGTTATATTTGATTTACACTGCATCTCAGAATAAAGGAAGTAATGTGCATAGAGTTTCTTATGGCTAGCTGCTGTTATTTTAAGATAAGTGCAGTTAAACTTGCAAATAGTTTTATTGCTTTTTATTTTTTTAACTACCACTTTCAGTTGCAGAAATTTTACATGTCTGTAAAACAGTCTACAGTTTAAAGCATATTGCATCAGTTTAACCCTCAGAATTATTTTATTAGGAGAGCCAACTGTACCAACATTTCTTCCCTAAAAACACAGATTAATCAGAAATACCTCATTAAAAGGAAAAGACTTTTCTAAAGTACTTCTCACATTATTTTCTTAAAGTAATTAGATTTCTTTAGAGTTTACTGTTACAAGTCAATAAAATTGTTTGCCACAAAACCTAACAAGATGTTTTAAATATATAGCATGCAATGAAATGTTACTTCTTGCAAAGACACACTAAAAACTTTACATCAAAGAACATCTAGTGTGCTAGAATAAAAATACTAGTGATCCTTATTTATATGAAAATACTTTTATACTTAATTATTCAGAGCCCATAAACTAAAAATTATAATTTAAAGAAAAAGCCCAAGAAGCAAAGATGAAAATCCTTAAAACTGGTATTATATATCTTAATCTGGATCCACACAACACTGGGCTAAGATTTCTGAACAATGGAGATGTGTATACCATGATGGAATTAGAAAATTCTTATATTTCATAATATTAAAAAAATCTGCTAAAAATGTTCTGAATGGAATGAAATTGTTGCAGTTTGAAAAATGAATGCAAGCCTAAAGCACCTTTCAACTAGAAGTAAGATCAAAGAACTTCTCTAACTGGATTATTATAGATTTTCTACAGAAATTCAAAATGTAATTTATTAAGTTAATGATTGAAGAGGACTAAAATTTGAAGCAAGGTGAACAATTTCAGATTCATCCTGGATTAGGATTTTTCCTAGAACCAGCGTAACTGAAAGGTGCAGAATAGTTGACACAGTGCCACCTGGAATGCAAAAGTCGACTACCCACAGCCAATCACATCTAGCACAGCAACTCCTGCATAGCAGCAGAAATACTTTTGGGAAGCAACATTTGATCCTTCTCCCAAGTCCTGGACTTGAGTGCTGGCTGGTACAGGAAGGAAGCAGGTTGTTGTCTGCTTTAGATACGACCTTTTGAATCATCCAGAAAAACTCCTGGTGGCAGTCCCTGCCCATGTCTTCTTAGGTCCAACTAATCAGTGAGTCAAAGAGGATGTAAATGGGTACATACCTCTCAATATGCATGCAATATGCCAATTCAGAGTCATTAGCTGGTATGTAATTATGCCTAATTTCACATCACTTCTGAACTTAGTCCATTAAGAAAACTTAAACTAGTATAACTTGTGTTCTCTGAGACAGCAACAATCTGACCTTAAAGGAACTGAGCCCAGTGATTGATTTTTCGTTTTAATTATTTTTTCTCTAGAAGTTAAATTTAAGTGTGGCACTTTGCAGTCTACCAATTCTAGGTCAAATAGATGTGATATTAATAATAACCAGTCCTGTGTGAAATCTAGGGGTTATATTTAACAGTAAATTCAATGTGTGGAACCCTACAAAGCCTGAGTTTCTTGTAAGTAGCCACCTCACATGAGACAAAGGTATAGGCCAGAGCTTCCCAGACTTCTGTAGAAACTCAGACCTCACCTGGGACTCTTCCTCCCTGTTGTCTTCCCTCCTCTAGAGCAATTCTAAGCATCGCAGGTGCAGAAAGAAGTAGAGGGTTTGAAGACTGCAGTTCTCCCTATCCTTGTTTATCCAGTTCTCTTTCTACCTCCAAAGAAATTCAGTAAATGAAGAAGGCTCTGTTATCTGCCTTATGTAAGGGTAAGGGCAATGAAGACATAGGGTGTTTTTTTCTCAGATCCAAATAGGAAGAAAGATCCTCTGCTTACCCAGCCAGAAATCATCTGAACTAAAAGATGCTGGGTAGCATCTAGTCCAGCAACACTACCTCAAAAGGTAAAAATCGAAAAGCTAGGCCTTGCAGGAATAATAAATCAATGAAAATATTTTGGCTTGTGTGAGCTGAAACAAAACAAGAAACATGGCAACACGTAATCTGTTTGTGCACTAGAGCTGATTTGCTTTTCTGAAAGATATGAGAAGCTTTGGTGATGCTGTTCTTTTTTTTACTGCAACTTGCTCTATAATTTGCTAATAGATAATATTTAAGAAAATGAAGGGTTGTATGTCTTGCTGTGTTTGGCTCTTGTGAATCACCCGGCTGGTGCCAGACAAACTGAAACCAGCCCAGCAGAGCTGGCAGCGAGAAGCTCTCAGCATGGCGCAGCCCATGGGGCCACAGCAGTGTCTGGGCCACAGCAGTATCCAGCCCACAGGTGCTGCCTAGCCTTGTCTGGTGGTTGTATCATGTTGGCACACCTTTACCTGGGTTTACTTTTCCCCATGCATGTAGCAAGTCCTATAGTGCCTGGCCTTCTGTGCAAACTCAGGGCAGGTTTATTTCTGCACTCAACAGATATTTTTGTATCAGGGATCTGACAAACAGCCCTAGTAGGGGCTCCTAAGTCTTCTAGCCCAGATGTTTTAAAAAACAAAGAAATCCCCTATACAGTAAATTAATGTAGAAATGAAGAGCTGGACAAACAACAGCATACAGAAATGGGCAGTTAGAATGCAATAGGTAGAAACAGTATTTATTAATAGCTTTTTTATTTAAAATCTAAAAATTTGGGGAGGGACAGATGGAGGACAAAGATGAAGAATTACATTTGCTTTGAAAAAGAAATTACTTCACTGTCTGCTGGAGCATGTCCTACATAATACCCCTCCAATTCATGGGGTTTTTTTCATCTTGTCTTGTAATTGGGAGATCCAATGGCTTGTTGAAAAGCCAAAAGGCCTTACACAAGGAGAAAGACTTATTTGGATGAGCACTGTTAATCCAGGCAGATTTTAGATCAACTCTTAATGAAACCAAACGTAAACTGACGTCAACCATCTGCAGTGCAAAGGTTTGGAGTATGGTGTTTGCATCTTGTTGTTGTAATGTAAAAGTCTAGCTAAACAGAGAAAAGCATGGGGAAATCAGAAGTGTTGTCCCCCTACTACTGTGTCAATTTATTTGCGGCCAATGAAAATTTCTCTTCCCCTGTCCCCCAGAATTCCCAAATCTGTCAGTGTGCCGAGCACCTCTGTGCTGATGTGCGTTTTGATGACACCTAGTGGCAAAATTTAAGTAATGCGACAGATCTAGTAAGCACATTTGAGTGAAATCAATGTTATTGAATCTAAGTGAAAATGAGATCCAGAGGGAGCACAATGGGAACTAGAGGCTAACAGCGAGAAGTGGAAAATAATAGGTTATGAAAGCAATGGAGACACTTAACAACGTTAAGAATCATAACCAGCTCTGATAAATATATCTTCATAAAATGTTCTGTACAAAGAGCTATAACGGGCTCTAGAAGATAAGTTACTGTCTATTTAAAACCAACTGTAAACAGCAGTAAGATAAGATTAATTAGTTTAGTTCAGGAAAGTTCTCTCCTTGGACACCATTCAAGTGACTTCCACCATAGTTTATTTGAAATAACCAGGAATACAACTTTGGGGTAATAAATATAGTGTTCCAGATAAATGTTGTTAATGTCCAGATAAACATCAAGTGAACTCGATGTGGAAAAATCTCTTCTCAGAGTAGAAGCTTGGAAGTTTGTCTTTAAACACCTTGCAACAGGTGAGGGGAAGGGGACAGAGGAGGGAACCCATCCAGGATCACGCTGGGAGCTACTGCAGCGGCATGGGAAGAAGCCACAAGCCTCTATGGGTAGCTCTGGTGAGCTGTGGGTAGGCTGTTTGAAGATGTTACCTATCTATTTCTTTTATTGCCAAGCTGGATCTTTGAGGTTATTAAAGTGAAAAGCCAGCATTTCTGGTCTCAATTATGAATACTGAGAAAGCCCTTTATTGAGCTCCTGCAAGAACCCTGCCACCACCATGGCAGGCAAAATGCTCCAGATGTCTACCCTCCCTCACATAATTTTTTTCATTCTAAATGTTTTTGACACTTTGTTTTTTAACTCTTCTGTGCCACAAGTTTGTGTGCTATCTTCTGTTTGCTTTATGGAAACAGTCCTGAAATCACCTAAGGAGCTTCAGTTTAGCTTCTAGTTCCCATGTGATGTCTGCTAACAGACGGTATACATAGGGAGATATGCACACAGAAAAGGAGGCTGTTGTAACCCTGGCATTCACATTCTCATCTCCCTTTATGTGCTACTTAATGGATGCACTGGGGCTGCATTCAGCCTGCTACAGTCACTGCTGAAGGCACAGCTGAATTACCATTAGGAGATTCCTCAGTCAACTGAACATTCATTCTTAAAATGTAATAACTAATACTTCATGAAGAAGAAGTGAAATTAAATAGTTGGTTTTCTCTTTGTTTTAAGTCTCTGAAAATTTCATGAATGTTTCCTCTTTCCCTGTTCCATATTTTCTGTTACCTTAATTTGTATGTTGGGTTGGTTTTGCTCTTTGTTTTTTTTTTTCTTTAGAAGATAAAGATTCTTCCACTAAATTATAGGTCTCTGAGTTTAAAAAATCAATTTTCTGAGGGCACCATTATTAATAATTTGCACACAATGACATGTTCAGCTCCATTTTCCTATCAGGATGTCCTCATTTGCACTTTGTTATACCACAATTAGAGGTCAGTAACTACTCCAGTTCCAGAACTCTGAGCTAAAAAAAGAAAGCAAGTGGGAAACTTTCAAAAACTACCCTTCTCCAACAGCCTCTCAGTAATTTTTCTCCTGCTGGTACAATATCTCAAACCTTAAAAGCCCAGTTTGGGGGTTTTTTTGTCTCATTTAAATTTTTATCCAAAGTTGAATAATATATCAGTCCTGCTTATGTACTTTTTTCTAATTATATTATTTCAATAGGTCAAATTTGTGAAAAATAAATAAAATATCAGTATTCCCATAATATGTAAGTGAAATATGTATCCAAGCTCTAGCTAAAGGAGGAGTTAGTTATTTGTGCTAAGGAGAGAATTAAATATGCATTTTCAACTCAAGGAAGTTATATATAAGGCTTGTCAAGACTCAATGACAACAATGCTGAATTTCAGCACCCTCTTCTACAGGATAAATGAGAGCCCCCATCTTGGCTTAGATAGCAGATACAGGGTAGGCAGAGATATGTTGACCCTCAGGGTTTAAGTAGCTATTTACATCCCTGGAAGTGGTGCAGGCCCCCCCCCATTCAGACCTGCTGTCACTCACTACGGGAGCTGTAAGACCAGCGATTGGCAAAGTATGCTGTACTGGAAAGTGCGATCCTCACCAGACCCTATGGAACACCTGGTTATATGTCAAATCTGTGAAAGGCTGAAGCAGAAAAGAATGAAACAACCTGTTCTTCACGTTGACTGAGTCTAGCAGAGGAGGCAAGTAGCTTACATACGAGGAGGGAATATTTAAATTAGATATTAGGAAAAAATTCTCATGGTTAGGATGAGTCAGCATTGGCATAGATTGCTTAGGCTTTGTTCTTAAAACCTACAATCGAGGAGATTTCACAACTTGTCAGCAAACTTTTGCCAAAAATGACTCACTGCAGAGTAATGTGTTGACTGGTACTTTAAGATCCTTTACCACTTTAGATTTTAATAGTGTGTATACGCACAGTTCATTGATTTACTGGTTTGTTCAATCATTTGACACCTTAGCCCCAGAAATTACATCAAAAGTCCTATATCAGCTGCTAGTACAGTTGCTTTACAGAGTGCTTCGATGCATTTTTACTAATTGGCTGCTTCTGTATTATTATTTAGTATGCATTAACTTTTAGCCTGACTCATAGAGAACACTTTGAGTACAAGTACCAAACAATAATTAATGTTGTTAAAAATATGCTGCAACAAAAAATAGAAACTGAGTGCAATGAGTGAAATATTTGCTGCTTTTTCTCCTGAAGGCTTCAGCATAAAAGATATTACAGTATCAACTGCTCATGTAAAAACGAGGTCTTGTGGCACTGCTGTTAGAGCAATGGATTTTCACCAAGGATTCACTTTTTCCTGAAAAATCCTAGTAATTCAAGAATTCAGAGTACCCAAGTTATTATTAACAGTTGTGAAGTGGCTTCCCCAGCCAAATGGCCTAGCTGTCTGCCAGGCCCATCAGCGTCTGGCAGCCTTTTTGTTCCTTTCCTACCATATACCTGGTAGTGCAGCATTGATGTGGGGTTACAGAAAGTGACCATTGAGGGCAGCTCTTGACTTAGAGGGACAGCTTGTTAACTGAATAAGAAGTTACACTAATGCCAAAAGTCATCTTTATTTTGTTTCCAGAGAAGATAAGAACAGTTGTCTAGCTCCTGTTGTGAAATGTGTCAGGAAAGTCACTGGGGCACAGTTTTAAGAAATTCAGTCCCACTTTCTCACTATCTCTAAATTAATAAAGAGCCCAAGATGTCCCCATTACTTGTTTTGCAGCTTCTAGAAGAGTTTGTCACAAATACATTTTTCAGCCTTAGTCCCAGGTCTGTCTGATGGATAGGGAAGCGTGAATTGGGATATAAATATTTATGCTGTATAGTCGCTCAGATTCTTTTATTTATAGTTTGTTCAGTGCAAGTGCCTATCACAACAGTAAAACTAAAAATGAACTAGGTTTTAGCATTTATGATTCATCCACTATGGAAGGCTTAAGTCATCAATCAACTAAATAAGGTTTCTGACCTAAATCGTAAAGTTTCTGTAAGTGCCAGTTTTGCAAAGAAAAGAAATTTATGTTATGCATTGACCAAAAATGTTACCTGAATGTAGAGGACTTACTTATTAACTATCCCTTGAACTCTAACAGCAAAGCTTAGAATAACTGACACTCGAAGAGTAGCTACTGGAGTTAACATATATGTAAGACAATCGTGTGTTCAGTAGCTCTCTATCTGGCTGTATGCCGAAGGGTTTCCAAAAGTCATTAGCGATTTGCAAAACGCAATGTCTGTCACAGATACAGTGAAAGCTGTTGTGCTAGGCAAGAGGAACTGACAGCCGATTTAAAACATCCTGTCTGACACCTCTTTTTTTTAAATCCCAGGTACATACTTTTTCATGCAGTTTAACTTTCAAGAGAAACCATAGAATCATAGAATAGACTCATATAATCATTAAGGTCAGAAAAGACTTCTAAGATCATCAGGTCCGTCTGTCAGCCCAATGCCACCATGCCTAACAAACCATTTGCCAAAGTGCCACACCTACAGTTTTTTTGATCACCTCCAGGGAAGTCAACCCAGCCACTTCCCTGGGCAGCTTTTTCCAATGCTTCACCACTCTTTCAGTGAATAATTTTTTCCTAATATCCATTCTAAACTTTCCCTGATGCAACTTGAGGCTTTTTCCTCTCATCCTATCACTTGTTACCTGGGAGAAGAGACCAACACCCACCTTGCTACAGCCTCCTTTCAGGTAGTTGTAGACAGTGATAAGGTCTCCTCCACCTCCTCTTCTCCCAACTAAACAACTCCAGTTCCATCAGCTGCTCCTCATAAGATGTGTGCTCCAGACCCTTCACCATTTTTTTTCCATCTCTGGACACACTCCAGCACCTCAACATCCTTGTCGTACTGAGGAGTCCAAAACTGAACACTGAAATATTTGTATCTAGACATCAGAACCGAACCCTATGAGCCTACATCCCTGCAACTCTCTTCTTCACGGGCAATGATTGCAGGTAGAATACCGTCAGATAAGAAAATGGTTCTGGTTTGCCTGTAACAAAGTCTTTCAGACTGTCCTCTGAGGTCAAAAGACTGCTATTTCAGATCTACTGATGCGAACCAGTCTTAAACAGACAAGAAACATAATGCCTTAAGTTAAACATAAACAACATAAGAAAATGGTTGAAAGTAGTTTATGTACCAACCTAGCAAGCTTTCTTTTTTTTTAATGTATAGTGTCAGGAAAGCAAAAGTTCTGTGAGGCTCAAGCATCCATTATAGGCTTTTATAAACTAAGCTATCTCACTCCTTAATCTCCCCCTCAGTATTTCTTACTAGTATTTGTATTTCAAGTGATCTTGGTCAGCAATGAGGCCTCCACTGTTCTCACTACTGCTTGCACACAGAAAGATTACCTTGCCCCAGAAAGATTACAGCTTAGGTATATGACTAATAAATTGATATAAAAAACTATGTTTGGCTTTCTGCAGGGAAATTAATCAGACAAAAGAATAGAGGAAGATAGATAACAATAGAAATGGTACTCCATATAACTACTGCACCATGACTGCATCTTTCTTCCACAGAAAGACCTGCCTGCTTTCTCCTATGCAGCTTTTGGGGATGTGTCCCTCCTATGGCTATTGAAGTAATTAAATCTTATCTTTTTCCCTTAGATGAACTTGGTGCCTCTTGCTCTTAGTTGTCATTCACTCTTGGTCTTTTTCCATAATTGTTCTGGTTACTTTAACACAGACCACTCTTGCTGGTCCTCAGCCTGGGTAGATTATTTTCATCTCATACAGTACCTTACAGTTACTTGCTTACAAAGCCCTCTCACCAAGCTTTCCAGCATTGTGCTTTATAAGACACAAAATAGTAAAGGATTGTACCTGCAACATCATTCCTGCTTTCTGAATCTTCACTCACTTGTCTCAAGATATGTCTTACTTGCTCTGAAACTGTGAACAATTTTTAGCATTTATCATCCTTTATTCTTCAGTTCTGAAGAGGATCTTTCACCTTTCAAGAGTGGTATTAGGCTTCAAAATCAGATTGATCTCAGTAATCGATTTTATGAGGATCAGATTCTCTGCTGTTTCACTGCCACCTCTCCAAATGTCCCTTCACTTACAGGTCAGAGCCTTCATTTACAGGTAGCAGCGTAGAAGAGTTTTTCATCAAGAACTTTATCACCTCTAAAGACAGATCTTTATTGAACAAGGTAGAGCTTCACCATTTGTATAATGTATATTTGATGAGTAGTTGAATGAGTTGTTCTTCCTTGCATTGAACTGACATGAGATCTCTAATATTTCACCCAGGCACATTGCCTGTGGCAGAATAATGGTTTGATCACTACAGTGTTTTTCATAGACAGTTGTGGCATGTTGTCAGTTTGCTTTTTGTGCTTTTTATCTCATGGCACTGACATAGGAAAGCAGAGAAGTTATCACTTGGGCCTAAGGAAAAAAATAACCCTGCCTAATAAACCCTCAAGTTTCTGTTGCATTCATTCCACTTTTGAGAGTATTATTCATTCGTACCATGACCAGACTCAAAATGCACAAAACTAGCAACAATACTTCCTGCAAAGATCATTTGAACAGAGGTTTAAAAAGCAGGACATAATTATTGACTCAAGGTTTTTTTAATGTGTATTGACTTTTCTGGTTTGGTGCCAGCTCAATATACAAAGGAAAAAGTGATTCTTGTCCTAAAGAACTTTTGCAAGCTAAAACTTAAAATGGTCATTTCTGTGGGTGGACCTGTGCCTGTGCTGCTGTGCAGTAGGAAAAGTCCATTCCTGTAGACTCTTCTGGCTTGAAGCATCATCAGGGCTGGTTAGAAATAAAACAAGATAACTGATATTACTGCTTGTTTGTCCTTATCCTGGTTCTTTGGGAAGCAGTCTCACTTCAGTTTCTGTCTGGGTTTTGGTCCAAAAAATGCTGTTTGGACACATGCAATTTCCCTTCTCTTCATTTAATGAAGTTGAAATCACATTATTGTTCTTGAATGTATAGACCTCCTGGGTAGCAAAGCTCTACTGAATTTTCATATATTCACTTGGTAACTAGCACTGACTTATCAGGGTGTAATATCATTTGCTTATCTTGCCTTTTTTGGCTTCAGAAACAAATAGGCCAAAAACGGATTGGCTTGACTAAGGGAGGCTGTTTTGGTGCCAGTCTAGAAATCAACTTTGGCTGCTGCTTGCCTGCAGAATTTGTCTAAATGATAGGCTTGAAACTCTGTCTTCCTCTGAGAGTGCCCCAGGGCTTTTTCCCAGAGGGGCTCAAATAAGTCAGTAGAGGTTTCACAGTTTGGGATGCTTTCTTGCCATCCTGCAATTCTGAGCACCTTCAGAGGTTGCCAGGTTCACAGGCACTAACCACACTTTGTCCTATATTCCCTGCAGCGTGGTGTAGCCATCTCAGTATGGCCATAAGTAACTATGAACCTGGCCTGCAATTTTAAAGGTCATTTTCATCCCTTCTGGATGACAGAGTTTAGCCTGCTTAGCTAACTGCACAGAAAAACTGGTCTCTGAGTTATGTGTTCTACAAGCGAGTCTCCAACATCACGAATCATTGAAGGAGAAGGGGCAGGTCTAAAGTAGGGAAATTTAACAGTCCATCATATCCTTCCCTTATTTAAAGGTTTGGATTGAGGCATGTAGCTACAAAGAAGTTATAATGACCTTCTCTTTTTAAAGACAGGGATTAAAAAGAGCTGCAGGTATGCATGGCTTTAAACATAACTGTCAGAATACCAGCCTGGTACACAAACATTTCTCCATGTTTCAGTAGTCCAGGAAGAGCACCTAGTTTCCAGTAGGGTGCTGGTGCTCTGTCTACCCATTTATATGAAGGTCTATTTGTTTTCTTGGAATTACATACAATTGAATTCCAGATCTTCCAGTATTTACATAAGACTTCAATCCAGCTGCAAGTGACAAAAGGGAAAAGAGAAATTCTGTAAAACACCTTCATATGATTATGTAGAAAGGATGGCAAATGTGTGATAAGGATAAAAACCCAATGGTAAGAAAGATCTAGCTCTCCAGTGACTAGAGATTTATGTGACCAAGATCATCACTGAAAGTCTATCCATTGGCTGTTGTGCCTGCTGAGAAGAACTTGGCCCACACCGTTCAGTCTGACAATAATTCTTTCATGTGTACCATTGCTATAGAGACATGCAAGCAGCCTTTCAGACCAACACTGCCACAACTCTTATAGAGTTCAAAAGACTGAATAAAGAGATGGGTACACGTTGATACTGCTCATTTGAGCCTCTTAAAATGTTCATATCTTCATCTAAGCCTTTGCAGTCCTGTGCCACTCCTCTTCTTACTGTAAATCTGAACTTTCTACCTTGCTGAAACTTTGTATGGCATTCCCTGCTGTACCGGAGAAACTGTGAAGTAATCTGTCATTTTTAAATTCTAAAGTCAATGAGAGCCTCTCTTGACAGTGATAGACTGGGATAACAGCAGCAAGAAGACATTGATGTTGGATACTTGTTAGTGGAGAGGGTTCCTTCTGCCAAGTGCAAATGAAGACGTAGATCAGACTTGGTTGCACAGAGGTGAAATCAAGTCAGCTCTCACATCATTCAGCATCAGACAAAATGAACTATTCCCCTATTCCCCTACTTTGAAGTGCTTGGAAACAAGAGAGGGAGAAATCATACCCTGTAGAATAAGTGTCCTTGAGATCAGTTACCCCACTTAGTGGAAAAGACGCGGCTTCAATACTTCTTCCTCTCCTAAATGATGCCCTCGTGCCCTTCAAAAAGCCTACAGTCTCTACAAGTCTCTTGAAACCAGCATTACTCACATTACATTAATTGTGTCTATTGTGTTTTAAAAGTTAATTGGTCCCCTGAACAAACTTTAAATACCATACCAAAAAAAAAATTGTACAATAAAACTCCAGCTGTACAAGCAAAGGGATGAGCAAACACAAGAATTAGGGGAAAACAGGCTTCAGTAGTGAGGCACAGCAATCTTGCTCCTGATGCCTCTTTTTTTTTTTTCCAGCAAAGTACTATGGGTTTTCTGTGGGGACATGCTTCCTTTTAAAATCATTGATGCTTAACTGAAATTTCAGATCAACAAAACCCCAACTCACAACCACTTTTTGTCTTTTCTCTTTCTCTGATACTTGAAAAAGACTCTTTTTGTTTCTCTCTTGCATTTGACAAGAAAAACTTGTTATACAGAAATGCAGAATACAATGGTGGCAGACCTGTACCACATCAAACACTGTGGGACAGCCCTTTGGATTTCTGTTCCAAAGTTTTGGAAAAAAAAGTATTAGTAGAAAAGTTCTAAGGAATGTTTCGTCTTGAAATTTTTTTACCTGCAAACAATTATGAAAACAAAGCCCAGTAAATTTGTGGGGTTTGTTGGCAAAAGAGTATTTCTATGGAAAACATGAAATAAAATACTGCTTTTTTCATTCTGAACCATTTGATTCCACAGAAAATGCTCAACAAAGTGTAACTGCCAGTACCTTTGATGAAATGCAATATAAAAAATAATGTAATAATTAAGTACAGGAGTGAATGTTGGTCTCTGGTACTTTGTACTTAAGACTTTTATTGCCTCAGAAGGTAATATGTATTATGGCACCCTGATGAAATACTGCTGTCTTAGAAAGAAAACTGCAATATTGAATTTTCCAAACTACTATAAAAATTAGCTCCTGCAGAGAATCTAAGTGCTTATTTATAGCATCATTACTTTTAATAATTAAGTCTGTATATGTATATATATTCCTCAGAATATGATTTGTTCCTTCCTAAACCATAAAAGTCAGGTCAAAATGTTATATTCGCCTTGTCAGCATACAGAAATTTCATTGTGTTTGCTCCATGCAGAACATACATTAAATCTACACCATTTAAAATGCATCAAAGAAACTTTGAAATCCTGGTTGAACTGGCAGGGAATGGTGAGGAAGGAGGGTGATCCAGTCACGGGAGAAGGCGGGAGTGTGTGTGTCCATCCAGCCATCTGAGCAGATTTTAACAGCGTGTGTGAAACCCACTGGCCAGGTAGGATGAGAAGCACAGATGTGTGTCTATGTTTTCTACTGCAGCAGCCACGTTTCCAATTCTGCAGAAGGCCTGTGAATATTTGTGGTTATTCTTACTGAATACTCGGAGCAGAAATTTGCTCTCTGTGAATTCTTCCAGCTGAGGTTACTTTCCTTTTTCGCTGCAAGGGATTTTACTCACCTGCAGAAACTTCAAGTTAAAATAACATATTTCCTTTTGTTGCCTCCTGCTGCCTGCAATGTGAATCGGGGAAGAAGTTATAGTCATAAGACAGTAGTTAACACATCTTAATGGTAAGGAAATTTAAGTTAGATTGATCTTGGATTTTAATAGCAGAAGTTGACTTAATGCTGCCCAACAGTTGCTAGTGCATACAGTGAAGACATATCTATGTTATTATGCATGTTGAATGTTAATATGGTATTTGCTTTTTTTATTCAACTCAATTTGCTTCCAATTTTTCTCTTGCTTTATATGATTTTTTTTAATTCAGTCAGGAAAGAAAAATCTTACTGGTTGCTAAGTAACTGTAACAGTATTGCTGCAGATGTGTGATAGGTATATCTGCTTACTATGGTGGGCTTTTATTTTTTAAATCAAGAATATGTTTAAGTAAAATAAACACAATATTGAAAGTAGTGAAGGCCTGATAAAAGATGTTTTTTATTATCCAACACATTTGTAGCCATGTTTAGAGTATATCAGCTGATATTAGAAAGGTTTTGGGAGGACTGGCTTATTCTCGAGTGGGTTGTTTTAATGGCATCAATGTACAACCACCTCTCTCTAGAGATCTATACACACATCAGACATGACATACAGGCACTCTTATCACACACAGCTGCAGCTGAGGTGGGAGACACTTTCTTCACAGCATACTCCTGCTAAAACAGGGTAGGACAGAAGCTGCAAGATCAGGGAACCTGATTTTTATCAGTTTCTATAAACATTTGTAGCTAGATCACGAGTCTCAACACTGATCTAATATTTCTGCCCATGCAGACTGGCAAGCTCCCCTTTGCTTTTGCCAGGGCTTTAGCTAAAATTTTATGGGAACATAAATGCAGGTGACTATCATGGAAAAATTAAATCTCTTGACTCATTTGCATGGCTCCTTGCATGTAGTGTGTATGTTATTTGAGTGCCACAGTTATCCTTTCTGAATTAATTGCCCTGAGCACTCCAGAACCTCTTGGACTCTTGGAAGTCAGGAACATCACCCGCTTCACGTCATCCCTTGGCAGATATGGTGCCATGCCCTTGTTCACTGACTGGTCCATATGACAGCTAACAGCTACCTCAGTTGCTCCTCTCCCTAAGAAAACTGTGCTGTTGGGTGTGAAGTACTAGAGTTAAAATTGTTAAAATCGATCATTAATTTTGGGGGAAATTTCTTATGTGACAGTAAATGATGGCTCAACTGATAGATTACATTTTAATATTTACTAATGTTTGGCTTCATACCTACAGCAGGACTTTAATGCAGATATTTAACTGTAATTATATATATATACATATAATCAGACTCTCCTCTTAGTGTAGGAGGAACAGAAGAGTTGTAATTCTTGACATTATTCAAAACTAATATATGCCATTTTAAAGATGTGGATATTATGTTAATATTTAAATTATTGTAGGGAGGTTAGGAGGGTTCAATTTATTTTGTTTTCTCTGTATTCAGTTTAATCAAATGTGTCCATTAAGTGCAGGATGTGGCATTTGAATTCTTTTAAGGTATGCTTGCAGGAGATTGATTTTTTCCTGTGTTTGCAGAGAGTGAAGGAGTTTGTCCATGTAATCTGCAAAATAAGGTGAAATCTTGATTTAGGAAATGTATGGTTCAGGAACATAAAGCTCATTCTTTAGGACATCACATTAATATTTTGGGGGGTCTGGATACTACAAAGACCTGTTGATTAGCTGCAGAGTCTTTTGTGTATTGGTTAAACTGTCTTAAATCCAGTTTTGCTCAAGAGGGATTAAAATCGCTCCAATTATGATAAATCTGCTAAACAAGGGACTCATATTCCCATAAAATCCTATGGCTCAGATTAGTGTGTAGGTACATCTTTCTGCCATGAACAACAGCCAGTGGTAGTCGACATTTTTAATAAATTCAGCGAAGAATACCTCTAAGGAAAATCATATTCTGTTCCTGACAGTAGATTTGAGAGCTAGATGGCAGTCAGGGAGCCCAGCAAGAGCTATGCAGCTGCATCTGGAAGAGGCACTGACTGTCCCACACTGTGCAGCACTTGCCCTGTGCAGAGAGGGAGCAAACCAGCAAAGACCAGAAACCTACTCTAGGAGTTGCCTGAAGGAAATGCTCCCAGATACACTGCTGTCAGTACAAATTTTAAAAGTACAGAAGAATGAAGATGGCTACCGTGCTGACATAATGACAGAAAAACAACTCTCAAAGTGAAGCAGGAAGAAGAGATTACTGTCCAAGTAAAGGACATACTATGCACAGCTAAGTTGTAGTACTGCCTGGGTGAGGGCAGGTATGTCTATGTATTGTGCAAGGCAATATGGTACAAACACCACCAGGCTGAACCAAGCCTGTAAATCCACAAGTCGCAGTCTGGATCTGGTCCAGAAGGAGTGCAGCTGTGTTTGCATGGTACCAGCCCTAATCAAATATACCCTGCTTCTGGACTCCATTTGGTTGTTTCTCAAACACCTTTGATTACAAAGTTAGTGGGTTGGAAAAGATAAGATTAGATAAAGCAAGTGGTAATCTCAATATTCTTTTGAAAAGGGAAAGAGAATGTATGCTGTGTAACAGTTGAAAAAAGATTTTATGCTTTGGTAGAATAAGTAGGCTTAAGACTCATTTGCAATAAAAAGCTCCTTCCTTATGTTGAGGGAAGAAGCCATAGAGTCAAAAATGGATTGAAAAAATAAGGGTGGAAAGGACCTAAAAAATAATCATATGGCACAGAAGGACACTAATCATACTACTTCTTTTTCTTAAAGAAGTGTGGAGAACACTGTACACAAAGCATGCCATTAAAAGGTGCAAAGCAATGAGTGATGACAACATGCTTTGGCAGCCCAGGATGCCCCACCTGATCCTACTTCTTGACATCATAACTGTTGATACAGACCAAGGTGGGGACGATGGTGAGGAGGCAGGCTCATATCTTGTGGGGACGCCGAAGCGAGGGAAGGAAAGCAAGCACTTACAGATATTTGAGGAAATTGAAGAGGATGCACTCAAATATTACTACAGTAGCCCAGCTTAAATCCTAGAGGCACTTTCTGGACCAGTCAGTAAGAGAAAAGTATTCATGGAACTTACCTGACCTTGAATCAACAAAAACTTCTTTGTTTTGATGGAGCATATAGCATCTGATAACAAAGTGATTCAGCTGAAAAACTTTGCAGCTCTACACAGTATCGTCAACACTGTGGTAAGTCTGGAGGGATAATGAGATTTTAAAAAAATGCTTGGATGCAGCTGTTGGAATCTTAACTCCTGTAATTTTGTTTGTTTTTCCTTCTGGCAGGTATTATTCTAAACTAGAAAAATATTATTTCATAAAACCTCATTTAAGACCCATGCCTCAAGCCTTCAAGACTCTCAGCTCTCAATGAAAGGGACAATAATGGGCAGAGAGCTAAACCATCTGCATAAAATGTTCACCCAGAATTCCTGATCAGGTAAAACCATAGAGAATAAAGCACTCTCTGGTCTTAGTTTATTGGCACACAGGGAAAAGTCAGCCATCAGAAAGCTTCATTTGCATCAGCTTTCAACTCCACACTCCCCACTGATGATTTTTGAGCCATAGTAACAGGAAGCAAATTAATAACTAGTTTGGATAGCAAAGCTGAACTTAATGTAGTTAACTTATGAACTTAATGTAATTGAGTTCAGCTTGGAGTGCTTCTTCAGAAGGACTCTCTAAACAAAGTGAAGGTTCTTCCAGAAGCTGAAGACAGTGGTAGCAAATTTGGATTAGCTCCATGAGGGTCACCTTTTTCCCAGAGCTAAATAGAGCTGAAATAGCCACTGTTAGCTGAACTGAAGGGCAGGGCTGGGCAGTGTTCCCAAGGGCCTGAAGCTTCTCTGTGAGCTTTCTTGGATGGTTCTACACAATGAAAACCATCCAACAGCTGGAGAAGGGGTGGCTAACAACATATACGCATGCTGCATGCTCTTCCCAGTGAGCGAGGAATCAAAATAATGAACTACTAAAACTTGCTTGAGGGACTATATTATCCATCACCATAAACACATTGCTGCAGGCAGTGTCCAAATTGAAGCTGTGTTTCTCTAATAATGATAATCTCCCTCTTCCCACCACTACTGCTTGGAAGGGCAGAATGACTTTTAAGGGCTCTCAGGGGTTATATTTAGTGGTTTCAGAAATTCTGACTGAGGTCTTGAACTAAACATATATGCGAAGAACCCTGAAATACATTGAACCGGTCTTTTTCGGATTATTCCAATCAGCTGAGAGAGATCTCATGCAATTTGAAGATTTTATTTCCTGCTAACACATGTTCACACACACAATTGCAGTCTGTTGAACTGTATCTAGAAAATTAATTATTCTTCAGTAGGATTTTGGCTTTCTCTGAGGACAGCATCTACTTTTTTGCATTAGAGAAATCTTTTGTCTTTGTTTAACAAATAGGTGCAGTGGGGAAATACTTGCCTAGGAATTCCTGGAGGGGATAAGATGCACAAAGATCTTGATGCTGCAGTCCAAGATAAATAGGACATTTTAATACTCTTAGCAAATAAAAATGCAAATCACAGAAAACTAGAGGAGAAAAAATATATTCCCTGGCCCGAACATTCAGAGAAAGGAAAGTGTCTGACAAGCACGTTATTTGCAGTCTCCTGGTAATTGAGTGTTATCTGAATTGCTTGTGGCTGTCATTCCACGATCAATATTTGTAGAAATGCCAGTAGTTTCAGAGAGATGATGCACTTACCAGAAAAAATTATGAGCAGTAAGTGTTTACTGATAGAACAGGTGTCCAGAAGGACTCCTTGTGCTCGTCAGGAGTTCGTCCTTAAAGCCTAATCAATCAGTGTGGTTTTAATTTATCAGCTACAGCTAAAGAATTGAATTGGGATTTTCTTTCAGTTCAATGTATGTCAGCATGCTTGGCCTCTCTGCGACCCAACAATGAACTACCATCTAAGCAATGAGATGTGGGTGAGGCCAATGCAGAAAAGTAGCTGGCAAAGAAGAAAATATTTTTGAAGGAACTCAAGAAGCAGGCATATAACTCCATGAGACATAGGAAGCGGGGCAGGGGGGGGAGAAAAGAGAAGTAAAAAAAAACAGGGTGAGGGAAGAAGAGATGTGGAAGTAATAAAGGAAGAAAAGATGTACAAAGAAAGAGAAATAGGAGAGAAAGAAATAACAATTGTGCAACAGAGGAAAAGTTTGTATCATAGAAGGTCAAATATAGTTATGCGGAGGACAAATAGAGAATGATACACTAAAAGATACTAACATAAGAGAAAATGAGGAAAATGAGAAAAATGAGAAAATAAAAACAAATTAGCAACAAATCAGAATTACAAATGAATAAAAGCCATACCTAACACTGTGCTCAATGAATGTTTCGTAGTAGGTCACAGGCTTTCTCGTGAAACTATATTATCATAAACTGTGAAGTTTGATGTGCCATTGATGCACAACAATGTGGATCTTTGTAAGGTGAAGCGGCACAAAACCAAACTGAAAAATGCTTTGCCAGTAAGCAGGTGCATTGCCATGTTGTGATCCCCAAATGCAGCTTTAGGGTGCAAGGCTAGCTTTTAGATGCCCCCCAAAAGCATTTCTCTCTCTCTTCCATTTGTCTGTGGTTACTACTAAATCACAGATTTGTAAAAAATACATGAGTCTGAAGGACCCTTACAAAATAACTACAGTTCTGTAATTCATACTTTTAGTTTGCAGATACAGTTTAACAAGTCTTCTGACACACACGATTTTACCCCTCGTATGTTGCAGGAAAATATTCTGTATCTTTCCAATCCTTTAAATTACGTTGAAATATATGTTTATGTTTATTTTCAACTAGAGATACTTAATCTCCACATTTTCTCCTTTTGGGAAACAGCATTTTATGAAGATGGAGCAATACTAATGACTGCATCCAATAAATTCCCTTTCTAATTCCTATTGTGTGGATACCCAGTAGGTGTTTTGAAAAAAGAAACTCCAAATAATCCAAATTCTCCAAAATTGGATTTGTGTTGAAGAATCCAGCTGCTGGCAGTACCACTTGCCAGCTGTCAAACTCTGTGATACATCATATAGCTTGTGATGCTTCTGCCATGGATTATTGACTGGGCACTGTGGTCAGCAGAGCATTGGTGATTCTGTTCCTGCCTTTGGTTACAGCTGTCTGCAGACACGATGCTACACACACGCCCGCTCTAGCCATACCTGTGCAATGCTGTTTGCAAAAGCATTAATCACTGCAGAAGCACAAGGAGAATAATTGAGGTCCTGTGGGCATTTTAGATAGTTCAACTTCACTCCATACTGTGAAGAGTACCAAGCTTTATGTGTTATGAGACAAGTAGAAACCATTGTTTGGATAGAGCATGGAGGGAGAGAGAAATAAGTCAAAAGCCACACTCAGTACATAGCACCTTTTCAAAGTGCTGACTAACAGTTCTTGTTTGAACAGTAATTTGGGGCCAAGAGGCTACTTTCAGATCTGCTTTTTTCTATCTGTGAAGAGTGTGAGGGTGTGGGGAAGAGGACTTTTTTACCAAATGGCTTGATGGCTCTCCTGCTTTCAATCAGTTAATCTGGCAGGCTTGAGGACCTTAACAGACATATGGATACCAAATTTAAGGTAACAGAGGATCAAAAAAGGGAGTGACTTGAGTCAACAGGGTTATTTTCCCCCTGAATTATGGGCTCATTCATTTATATGGTCTTATAAATGAGGTTCCTTTTAAATATATCATCTCACTCTGGAAGACTCCCAGCAGATACTGTTGGTGTGGAGTCATTTGGAAGATGATTTCTATCACAGGTTTACACAGACAAATTCAATAATGTAAAAACCCCAGTAGAAACTGCTGTGTGCAGCTGTATGTGGTTCAGGCAATCCCAGAACAACAGTGCTACTTGCAAGCCACTATGGATGTAAACATCTCCCAGACAATGGGAAATTTATCCCATTCTAGAGATGACGTATCTTGTAAAATTCAGACAAACCATATCACCAAATATAAAAAAACAAAGCCACATAAGTGGGAATAGCTTCTAAAGTGCAAATGGGTAGCAGTTTTTTGAGCGTCAGTAACAATGAGAGAAAGAGTTGCATATGTCTTCACTGTTGGTGAATACCGTGAGAAGCAGCAGAGAAAAACTTAAAATCTGTCAGAACTTTGAGGAACTTTGGGTGTTATCTTGAAATGAAAAGACATTATATAATCACCTTGCAACCAGTGATGGATCACAATTATTTCAATGCAGAATTATAAATAAATAAACAAATAAACAGCAACTAAGACACCCAGAAAGGAAGTGTATAGTGCAATATGTGTCCTGAAGCCCTGGATGTCTTTAATCACAAAGGAATACACACACAATTAATCTTAAAAGGAATGGCCCTATTCAGATAAACACTGCAGAAAGCATCCTTTAAAAGAAATGAAATGCAATGATTTGCCCAGAGAGGCGGTGGAGTCATCGTCCCTGGAGGTGTTTAAAAACAGATTGGATGAGGCGCTTAGTGCCATGGTTTAAATGAGGAGTAGGTGTTGGTGTTGGTGTTGGGTCATAAGTTGGACTAGATGATCTCAAAGGTCTTTTCCAATCTTGTGATACTGTGATACTGTGATAAACTCTGCTGACGATTATAACCAAACTGACTTCTTAATCTACACCACAATTTATGTTCATATGAGGTTTCAGTCAGCCATTTATTTTATCTTCTCTTTTGCTGTTTCAGGAAAGAACTGGAAAGATCAGCTATAATTTTCTCTCATTTTAGAAAAATACAATCCTGATGGCTGTGGCATGAAGGGAGGAGCGGTCCTCTTGCCAGAAAAGGAGGAAGACTCTGATGACATCTGGCAGCGGGAGATGCACAGTTTGATGCTGGTGTTATAGGTGAGATATTTCTCTTTATAATAAGCAGACATATCACAATGTGAGTGAAATTCAGTAGTTGCAATATTGACTGTACATCTGGGCAAATCAGCTCATGGAAATATGATTTGTGGTGTAAAAGTTGTAGACTGACAAGGCAGGATAAGAATCCTATTCAATAAGTCTCTTTTAAGCATCAAAGATCCCTGTACAGCCCTGTGTGTCAGGCATGCTTTTGCTGAAGAGCAGAAGGAATTGAGGAACAGGTGCTCTTAGCAGAGCTGCAGTGTTTCCTCACATGAGCTTGGAACTGCAAAGGCCCTTTGGACCAAGTGGGCAACCAAGGCAAATGGCTGGAGGTGCCAACAGAGACAGCAAATGACGATCAGCATCATAGGCAATACATCCCTCCAACTGATAGCCATAACCTGCAAGACTGAGGTATTACTATAGGATGAGAAAACCAATAACAGGATCCAGTACAAGAGATGAAAGAGAAGGACTGTACATTATATACTTCCACTTCGGGAAAGGAATGATTATATATTACTACCCTATCTTGCTGTTACTTTTTCCTCCTTCCCCCTTCAGTGAAATATTGTTCTAATATTTGCATTCGTCATTCACAAGCGGTAATTATTAGATATTTTATATTTCCAATTTTTAGGGTATGTATTTAAGCTGGTGTTTATTCGAAACTCCTGAAGTTTGAACCCAGCCCATTTTGCTGTCACTAAAACCCTGCTTCACAGGGATCCATGATGACTTTGAGATGTTTTCTTGCTTTGAAATGCTCTGGAGTTATTCATTTTGACACATAAGGCTCGACTCATTTGTTCCAACTTTCCTTTAAAGAGAGAAAGAAAGCATGAAAGAAGCTCCTCTGCCTACTCTGGATACAAGCTATTGCTTGTGAGAGAAATTAAACAGATTGCATTTTAATTCTTGCAGTCTGAAACGGTTGATGGGACATTCAGGTATGATAGTTAAGTTCTTAAAACTATGTTAAATCTAAAAAAAGCAGGAGAAAAAAGATTTTCAAATTAGCAGAAGATACTGGTATCATAGAATCATAAATATCCTAGAATCACCTGGTTGGAAAAGACCTTTGAAATCATTGAGTCCAACCGTACCTGTCCAGTACTAAACCACATCCCTGAGAAACTCATCTACCCATCTTTTAAACATCTCCAGGAATGTAGAACCAGCCAGCTCCCTGGGCAGCCGTTCCAGTGTCTGACCACCCTTCGAGTGAAGAAATTTTTCCTGATATCTAGTCTGAACCTCCCCTGGAGCAACTTATGGCCATTTCCTCTTGTCCTATCACTTGTCACTTGGGAGAAGAGACCAACACTCACCTCGCTACAATTTCCTTTCAGGTAGCTGTAGACAGTGATGAGGTCTCTCCTCAGCCTCCTCTTCTCTAGGCCAAACAACCCCAGTTCCCTCAGCCGCTCCTCATAGGACTTGTTCTCCAGCCCCTTCACCAGCCTCGTTACCCTTCTTTGGATGTGCTCCAATACCTCAAGGTCTTTCTTGTACTGCAGGGTCCAAAATGGAACACAGCACTCGAGGTGTGGCCTTACCAGTGCTGAGTACAGGGGCAAAATCAATTCCCTGCTCCTGCTGGCCACACTGTTTCTGATACAGGCCAAGATGCCATTGGCCTTCTTGGCCACCTGGGCACACTGCTGGCTCATATTCAGCCAGTCGTCAACCAGCACCCCCAGGTCCTTCTCTGCCAGGCAGCTCTCCAGCCACTCTTCTCCAAGTCTGTAACCCTGCATGGGGTTGTTGTGCAGGATCCAGCACCTGGCCCTGTTGAACCTCATACCTCTAGTCTCAACCCATTGATCCAGCCTGTCCAGATCCCTCTGCAGAGTCTCCCTACCCTCAAGCAGATCAAGACTTCCACCCAGCTTAGTGTCATCTGCAAACTTGCTTAGGGTATGCTCAATCCCCTCGTCCAGATTGTTGATAAAGATATTAAACAGGACTGGACCCAACACTGAGCCCTGGAGAATGCCACCCGTGACCAGCCTCCAACTGGATTTACCTCCATTTACCACCACTCTTTGGGCCCGGCCATTCAGCCAGTTTTTTATCCAGCAGAGGTTGCGCCCATCCAGGCCAATGGCTGCCAGTTTCTCAAGCAGAATACTGTGAGAAACTATATCAAAGGCTTTATTAAAGTCCAGGTACGCAATATGCATAGGCTTTTCCTCAACCATTAAATGTTAACCTTGTCAAAGAAGGAAATCAGGCTGGTCTGGCAGGACCTGCCTTTCATAAACCCTCATTGACTGGGTCTGACCACCCAATTGTCCCGTGTGTGCTGTGTGATAGCACTCAATATGATCTGCTCCATGATCTTCCCCGGTACCGAGGTCAGACTGACAAGCCTGTAGTTCCCCGGATCCTCCCTCTGACCTTTCTTGTAAATGGCCAAAACATTTGCCAGCCTTCAGTCAAGTTTCCCCAGTCAGCCAGGACTGCTGGTAGATAATGGCAAGGGGTTTGGTGAGGACCTCTGCGAGCTCCCTTAATATCCTTGGGTGATAGTTTAGTTATGATTATGATAAGATACTGCACCCCACATTGGCTTCACTTTTATTTTTCATTTTAAATATTCATGACTTACTGTGTTAGTAATATGTGAAATTATACCTTGTTCTTTCTTAGAAAGGCAAATTTTCCCTTAACACTCCTATCTGTAGACTCTGCCTACTCTACATTTGGACCCTGACATATAAACCTCACGTTATTGTTTTCAGATACTAATCTCATAGCAGAGAGTACTTGTCTGTTATTTAGATTACCATACTTTTCTAGCCCATTCTCCAATGTCACAGTTTCTAAGTAATCATCTGTTACTTCAAATAATATAAAAATAGCATGTCATTACCACTAAGCACCAACTGCAAGGATTTAATCTTAAACCATTTCTCCTTCCTCTGACTGAAGAAATATCTCTGCATCATTTTTAACCTTTCATCAGCATATTTGCTAAATAATTAACAATGGTTAAATGATGAAAACCTGAGAGATTTGAAAATTATTACTGAAGTATTTCACTAGAGCAATGACCTATATGAATCTGTTTCAAAATAAAGGAGTAGCAGCACAATTTTTTATATGTGCTAGATCTTCTATGTGCCTTAGCTACTTACAGCTGCCCCCTACCTTAAGGCCTAAAGAACTATCTCACTGCAAATAACTATTTGTGTGCTGAGACTGAGCTCCACTTCCCCGAGGTTTTTTCATATTTTGCAGTGTCTTCATTTCCACTAATACAAATTACTTATTCCACAGAATAATATGTGGAAAACAAAGGCTCTATAATCCCTTTCTATTTCTGTAGCAGATATTGAGTATTTCCTTGTTTCTGTTAGTTGAGCTGATTAAAACGTCAAGTTTTTCTGCAGTTTCTCCACTCTTCTCATTAAGCTTCATGTGCTGATTTTGGATATTCCTTTTATATACGCTTTAGGAGCTGATAGTCCTCAGCCTCTCAGTCCTGTCCCATCTCTGTGAGTCATTGGGATTTACTCATTCTCCTTTGTCTCCTAAATTGGCTATGCTCAGAAACTGCACACAAATCTGCTGGAATCCTAATGAGCTGCTAATCTAGGTGCCATCAACACGTGGAGCTTTAGGTCCTCTCCTGTCCTTTGTTTCAGCCACTCCCATTCGTTCTCCACTCACCGCAATCGTAAAATTTCTACAACTATGTGCATAACAAGGGTAGGAACACGGAGGAACTGGAGGTACTCACTGGTGGGGGTGGAGAGCAAGGGTAGGAGAAACAATGGGAGCATGACATGTACAACACAGATCTATCAGAAGCCTGGCCACTACCTAAATTAACTATTTCCCTCTCCACCCCTTTTTTTTTTTTAAGTTCTGAAAGTTATTTAGTGTACATACTGTTATGGCAACACTATTAGGACTCCCAAACCAAAACTCTGTCTACGGATCTTCTTCAGATCCTTCTCAAGTTCATCCTTTTCATAGGTAAATTTGTCTTCCCAACAGTTTTTGGTAAAATCATGGAAAGTTCTTGGTGGCTTTCACTCCCAGTTTAGAGGATGTCGCTATATCTTATATCTAATCATATACCTGCACCTCCCCACTCCGTAATATTCTTCTTTTCCCTTGCATCATGTACTCTTAGTGGTGGATGTGCTTCTGCAGCCAGTGGCTGATGCAATTGCTCTTTAAATTGCAATTCCCTTCGATTTCACTCAAATCTCTCAACAGCCACTTCTTTCTTTCTGCATGCTTTCATCTATTGCTGTGCCATTCATATTAAGTCAAAGTTTATTTAATTATTTTGGCTGAGATTTTGAGGGAAGCAGTGGCAGAGAACTTGTTTTGTTTTTCTGTTAGAGGTTCCAAGGTACACAGTTTGTTGAACTACCAGTTGTGTCTGTACAATCCTAATGACCCTTCACTCCCGTCACTTTATTTATCCCCCTGAGCTGTTTAAATCAGGGGCACCTGTCTGGAAACAAAGCGAAGTGGCTGTCTGAGTGTTTTCACAAATAAAAGTAATGTGCCTATCGCTTCAGCTATATCCCCACCACTTCCTCACGGAGTATTTAGCACAAGGGCGTTCAGGAGGCTTTGGCTTTGTTAAACACCTGCTCAGAAAATTTGTTGAGTACCGTAGGCCATGGGAGTACAGCAGCCCATTAACACTTGCTTTTGAAAATGCTGGTCTAATACTAATACAGCAGTTGTGATCCTGTGTGAGAAAGTGCTCTAAATGCAAATTTTAATCAATGCCATTTCCTCATAAATCGGTCCCTCTAGCTTCCTAATTATCAGCACCAGGCTCTGAATTGTCATTACACTTCTCATATTGAGGTCTAGATTGAAAGTGATATCTTCCTGTGCTGCAGAGGAAAGGATTATCACTTTGCTGCTCTGTCAAGGATCTGAGCGTACAACATGAAGCTGATTAGCACATCTTCCTCTTTCCTCTGCAAAAAGTTCCACCACTGCAGCTCTCCTACTGTAAAGCTACTTATTTTTTATTCTCCTTAAAAAAAAACCAACCCACCCCACAAAACCCCAAAACCTACATATTTTAAAAAAATGCCTAATGCCAACATCAGGTTTATTTTTTCATGTAGTTCATAAACAATGTGACCGTAGCTGCTGTTTCTCTTTCCTCCTGTGCTAGATTTTTGCAGCCTCCTGCTTTTTCTGAACTGAAAACCTCTAAATCAATAAAAAGAAAGTGAATTTTCACTGTGATGGCTAACAGATGTCTAAGCTTTCAAAACCACTGTAAAATAATTTCCCTCCCCAGTAAAATAGAGGTGAAATTCATTGGCAAGCAAGTGCATGCTCTGCTTTTTATGTGTAAATAGAATAAAAAAAAAGGAAGAATGATTCCTATATTGCGGCAGATGAATTCACAGACTCTGATGCAGATGCAAAATGGAATCTTTTATTGTAACAGAAATTCCTCTTTTATAACAGTCTTTTTGCAAAGTCATTGTCCACATGCCAATTTCACATCTATGATTAGGCTAAAGCACTTGTGTAGGCACCTTAAGCTGTTTCTTAACTGGTAGCATAAATCCTGTTTTTCCCAAATTCTAATCCCTCATTATCACCTCTTGATAAGTGCTAGGGTCTTTCCACTACTTTTAAGGTTAGCTAGTTCTCGGCTCATTATCAAACCCTGTCAAGGCCTCTGTGCTATTTCCCAGGCTTAACCCTACACTATATTATAATTTTTTTTGAAAATAATTGCATGCAACCTGTTTCCATTACGAATAAGCAGAGTTTATTTATTGATTTAATAAGATAAAAATAATCATATGCTTTTATTAGGCTGCTTAGTTTCCTTCTGACTAAATGTAACCTTGTTATACCTAACTACTATATAGATATAATTTAATATTGCTGGTGTTTATTGTTAATAAAATAATAAATAAAAACTAGAATATTATTATATTTTAAACGTACAATCCTTTTACTGCACCAAACAGTAAACATTTTGCACATTTTAGAGAATTTATTTTTGATTTCTTAAATGGAGAGTATTAAAGAGATTTTTGCAAAGCAAAGAGAAAATCTTTCCTTTTGCATTTAAACCTGAAATTAGAAACACAGATTATACTTTTAAAAAATTATATAAGAACTCAGCACTCAGGATACTGTAGTTTTTAATGACTTTTGAAGGCATGCTCTGCCAGGGAAGCCTACAAATGTAATTGAAAATAATGCATAGCGGCCAACGATAAAAATAAGGTTAGTAATGAATATACAGAACATAAAAAATTGAAATATATTCACAGGTGAAGATTTTGAGGCATATTCTGGATTAAACCGAAATGTTTATTTACCAAGTACAACAACAAAAAACCTCAGAGTTTTGTTTGCTTTCAGCTTTGCTTTGCTGCTGTTTAGCTGCTGCAAATGTTTAAAACTGTATATCTGTGTCATGCTCCATGAGAGAAGTAACAAATTGTTGTGCATTTTCAGTTATGATCTGGAACGTATCCTGCACACTCTGGCTGTGGGAGGTAAACGGCCTTTTGTAAGAGCAACTTTGCCCTTGCCTCTAATGCCTGCTTTACTAAACAGAGATATCCAAAGACAGGTTTGTCAGTTTGACTCATCTTTCATGCAGCTAAAAGCTCACTGTGCTATTTCAAAAGCCTTCTGGTGATAAGTAATCTGATTTTTAAATCTTTTATATCACTCATATGGTTTATAGGTGATCCAAAGTCCAGACCACAGTCCTGCCAGTGGAGCTTGCAGAAACGTTTGACAAGAATAGCCGATAGTGGCTACTCATACAGATCCAATTACAAGATTTGCACTCTAGTGCAAAAATATGTCTAATCCTACAGGCATTTTACTGAAACAAGCAACTTCATATACATGAGTAGTCATCTTGAATTATAAATACAAGAGCACAAATTATAATAATGAGGCTTAGTAAAACTTTAACAAGAATTATGAAAGGCTTTTCTTCCCACTCTATAAAAACATGGTTTAATTTCTTACATTGGGTGGATAATTAAACAGAATGAAGGAAGAAGTAATATGGAACTGCTTGGAGAATCTCTGCTTAGAGAATCTCTCCACAGCTTACAAATTCCGACTGATCTCTAAACTTTTCTATATTACTAAGTATCACAATGCATGTGTAACATACCGCATAGTGCCAGAGGCTGGCACACATTCAAGAACTGAAACATTGGAGAGACCCTGAACTTTCCTGGTTCCACTCCAGTGGAAGCCACTTGAAGAAAGGCACAGCAGCAACTCAGAAATCTCTGGCTAGTCAACTTTGTTGGACAAAATGTTCGAAGAGAGGACGAGTGAAGTCAGGGATTGATACCAGTCCGTTGATACCACAATAGACTAGCTTACTACTCAGAGGGAAGGCCATGTATGACTTACTGGGGTTACTTTTCAGCTCAAGGTAGAGTTTGATGAATACTTCCTTTAGTGGAAGTGCTGGTTGAATGAACTTTGCAAATTAAAATGCACTATGAAAAGGCAGTGACGAGAGGGACAGGCGCAGATGAAGTTATGTATCAAGTCTAGCCTGAGATGACCTGCCATGAAAGAGAGCCTGCCTGTAGTTGGAAGGAAGGAGAGATACATGCCAACTTCCAGGTGACAGAGACATGGGTAGACAAGCAGCGTGGGCCCAGTGAGAGAATTTTGAGCTAAACCCAAACTACCTTTAGAGCAGGGAGGAAACCAAAACAGAGAAATGCATAACAAAGATTACCATTAGCCAAAGGCAAAGCTGCTAGTTTACTGCCCTTATGGCAGGGGTGTCGTTCTCCTGCTCCTGCTCCTGCTGCATAGTGCACATCACACACACTGCAAACGTGACCAGCGCGTTGGCAGGAACAGGGAGCTTGGCACTGCTGCAAGGTAGAAACAACCCACCTTCTGGCATGACATCGAAGTGATAAAGTTTAGGCACCGAACAGGCCGGCAGAAAAGGACATCACTTGAGCTAGTGAGGATGCTGAGGAAGATAAAAGAGAAGTGTTTGCATTAGCACTGGTGCCAACAACTGATGGGTATAAGCACCCGTTGTCTGTGAAGGGGTAATAGATGGCCTCAATGGTACAGAAGCCAATGAAGACAGAAGAGGCCTGTTTTGTCCAAGGAAGGTATAAAAGCATGCTGCTTCTCTCTGTACATGCTTAGTATGGTTATGAATTTTAAGAAGGAAACTTCATTAGGGCAATTTGCTGCAATGTCAAGATACAGAAAACTCAAGTTTTTCTTGCAAATCCTGAGAATTCTAACTTTCTGTACCTTTTCCCCCCCTATTTTATTCTAGATTCTTATAATACAGGTATGCATTAATACAGGGCAGCAAGTTATAGGCAAAATATTACTTTTAGGATAAAAAGGCAAAGAGTACTCTGTTTTCAGTTGCTGATTATAATTGCAGAACACATACTTTACTTACGGATCAAGTATGAAAGATAGTCACAGTCAGTCATGAAAAAAGCATTAGAAAAAAAATGAATGAAAACCAATTATTTAATAAAATCATGTGAAGTTGACGGAGACATTGCAAAATGCTTAAGCAAATCTCACAGCTTAGTATTTATTGCTTTGTTTCAAATGCATCAACATTCCAAATATACTTTTGATTCAGTTCTACTAAACATTTCAAAAATCCTGAAATGGGAGCCTGCGTAGAAATAATAACTAAAAAATCAGTCATAGTATCAAACTTTCAGCAAGCAATACATCCTATAAAAAAAGCATAGAGCTCGAAAAGCCCTAGTTCCAGATGGCTTTTTCATTAGGTACAAATTCTGCTTTCTCCTCCAGCTCTAAACACAGCCTAGCAAAACCTGAAAAGGAATAGAATCACCACAGTCTGCTGAAAGATGCAAGCATATAATGTTGCAAATAGCTTTTCCTTTTCTGTAAAGTCTGAGAACAAATACAGCAGCTTGAATATCTCACCGTAAAAGGGTCTACAAACCACACAGATTGACTGGAGGGATTTGATGGATGGCTATAGACAGGCTATTGTGATACTTGTGAGTCAGCTGTTGTGTACCCTGCACTGGTCTGTGAGAGAGTCCACCGAACTCCTGCCTCTCCAAAGCTAAACAAGTTAAATATTAAGAAATAACTAAAATTTAGCTCTTAATGCTGAAAAATGAAGTAGATTTAAACACCTTTACTACCATTACAAGAAACGTAGTACTGAAGCAATAAGGTATTCAACTATATTTGAGTTTAAGAAATCAACTTGTATACAATCAAAATGACTACTTTTACATTTCTTACCTAATGTAAGTACAGAAATGTTTTCTCCCTCTGCCATGCCCTAAAAATGGATTTGCACATGTGTACCTGAGCTAGATGTGACTGTGCTCACTGAGATTTCTTTCCTTTTATCTGTGTGCTTCTGATAAGTTTCCTTATAGTTTTAGTGTTGAAAGTTTAATTCATGGTACATTGGGTTTTCAACCTGCTCACTGTCTCCTGGGAAGGGTATGAAAAGTTTTAACCATCTTTTATTTAGAAAGGATCATTTCCCAAGGTAAAATTTGCTATGAGTCTGCAAAGGAAGATTTTGTATGTTTGGAGGGTTTTTCCTACTTACAGAATTTTCATGTTTTGTAAAATTCTGTTACATACAGTAACTCAGTGCATAATAATATTATTGTTCAATAATATTTGTTTTTATGAAAGTTTTTCACTATTACCTTATTAAGTAAAAATCGTTGCATGATTTCATTCATCTCTGCCCTATTTTTCCCATCTCTCTCAGTATGAGCTGTTCTGAAATTATGTTCATGTACTGGGAGACAAAGTGCCAAGTACCTAATTTAGCACTCAACAGTTACATCCAAATTTCAGTTCTTGTATAACACCAAATACTGTAAAAATGGAAAGCTCAAGAAATCTTTGCCTCAGACTAGAAAATTATCAGCACTTTGGATTAGACAGTATTATTTATATTCCATTTAAATAGTACCTTGTTCTCAGGGTGGCCTGAGACACTTTAATGACCTATTTGCAATGTGTGTGACACTCGTGAATAATATCAGTATTGCAGCCTAATTGCCCGTGACTCCTGATGTCTGTTTGCAGAAAAGTGATACACGAAGATGTTTACGAAATATAGTTTTAAAACACCTCTGTGGATCAGAAACATGTCCCACAGTTAGGCTCCTAGGGCTTTTGGATGTGTTTCAATATCTGGGCCATTCTGACTAAGATTTCAGAAATATTTTAAAGTTAAGGATAAACCAAATTAGCTATATTTGTGACTACTTTTTCACGACACATTAAAGTACACAACAGTTTTGACAAAGCAACGAGTAATTACCACCATACATTCTAAAATGTTTTACTTTTTAATTATAATTACAGATGTAATTCCTTTCTTTGGTAAAGTAGTTGGGGTTTTAGCTATGAAATTCTGTCTTTCTTGAAGAATATTTCTGACCTGCAGGGTGAACATTAAATACTGAGTAACCGAACACTGAATAACACTGAACTTCTAAAACAAACACTCTTCTACATCAAAGGCTACAATTTAAAGATCCTAAATGCTTAATAAACATAATAAAGTCAGGAAGTTTTAAGGACATCCATAGATTAGCAGACGCAGTGATGAATTTTAACCAGCTCAGCCACTTGCTCCTAAAAATGGCTTTTCTCTGAGAGTGAAGAGCTCTGGCTTATTGCCTCTAAAAATAGCTTATATTTCTTATCCTCTTTCAATTCCCTGTTGCTAACAGTGATTGTGATTAGAGTTAGTATATATCCTGGAAGCCAGCTGCTGTTTGTGACGTTAGAAATCCAGGCCATGTGAAGAAGAACCTGGACAGAGAATGTATTTAAAATCCATAACTAAGTAGTTCTTGTTGAGGTAGACACTACAGAAAAAAAGAGTTCTTAGGATACTCCTTTCAATTTATTCTTTCTCCAAGAAAACTGTATAAGTTTTTTCTCAAGAACATGCTTGCTAATGCTTTCTGGATAGAACTGTGCAAGAATCTAAAATTGCCCAATACGGGGAATGTACACAAAAAGTGTCTTTGTCTTCCCCTTTTCTAAGGCTGCACGAAGTAACAGCTACAATACAGGTCATCTATTTTTTGATCTCTGACATATATTACCATCTAACCTCCCTTATGCTGTTAACATTTTGCTATGCCTGCTAATAGTTCATTTTGAAGCCGGAAATTGAATGTAAATCCAACGCAATCAAAAATGGTGGTGATACTGAATGTAGCTTCTTCTACTGGCTATTGTTAATAAACCCCATAGTCAAAGGCTGAGCAAGTTGCAGGGAGACAGTAAGCAATCAAGCCTCATTAGACTGATCTCTGTTTTTTCTCTTTTTTTGGTGCAAGCAGAAGAAAGCATCATAGAGCTGCAAACATGGTTCCAGGAGACAATTAGGTGCTTTGTACAGGAGTCATTCACAATGTCACTGGCTATCAGCATTCTCTTCTCTGTTACTTCGTTGTCAGCATTTCAGAGTCATGTTTTCTTCAGGGCTGTTGTGCCTCATGTGATAACTAGTATGGTAAGTACAGTTGTTCCTTTCTCAGCAGGCACCACAGCAGTAATCTCTAATTGGATTAAGCTATCCTGCGACAGAGTATGCCGCACACATCCCACCAAACCTGCTCAGTGTTGTGGCACAAGCACCTAACATGACAGGTAAATTGTTTCTCATCTCTTTCCTCTGCACAACAAACATGACCTGAGACATGCCCGTCTCCATTCTGCTGTTGTGTACCTTCTGAATGAAGCTACAGAAACGGGACCAAAATCCATTCCCTTGTTATTGTACAGGGAGACTCAGGCCAGACTCTGTGGACTGATTTCCTGTATAGAAAGGAAGACATTCCCTCTGTATTATGAAGGCTTGGGGTCTATTGCCAGCCAGAAATAATTTCTCCTTCACTAAATGCAATAAATTTGTGAGGAAACCATGTTCATATTTAGGAAACTTGGGCAGCAAGATACTGACCATAGACAGTTTTCTTCCCACTAAACATTTCTCAGGAAGCTACTCAGGCAATGCAACCTTTAGGCTGCTATATTATTTTATTTTTTACAAGAAAGCACTTATTTCTTCAGTAGGAAGGAAAGGACAAGTTATAAAGATTGTATTTTATAGAAAGTAAAAAGAAATTAAACAAAGTAATAAAAGTCACTACAGAGTGTGCTGCAGGACATACAATTCAACAGATTCTATGATGAGATCAGGGTATGCTTTATTGTTTCTACCTGAGCACTAAGAAGCGTATGGAAAAAAAAAAAAAGACACCCTCCCCCCATCTTCAGAATCTTGCAAAAATTCATACTGCTATTTCATTAGAGACATGTCACTCATACGAAGAGCTTTATAAAACAAAGATTTTCTCTTCTTTTAATAATTATCTGAAGAACTTCAAAATTATTGCCAACATGAGACAGCTATTTAAAAGATAGTTTTATACACCCTTTGAGAAGCATGAATATAATAAAATATACATCCCTCAAAACCTGCTAGGCGCTGCCTACACAGAGCATCAGGTTTTCAGCTTGTGCTAATCAGTAAATGCAGTTTCATGGGCTATTTGGGACTCAAGTTTCAGATCTATTAAAAGCACAGTTTAAGGTTTTTCTGCTAATTATTTCAGAAGAAACAATCACTTTTCAGTTCAGGATTAAAACCTAGTATTTGTTTTTAAAAGGACATTTCAAATTTTCATGCTAGTAGCAAGTAAGTGTGGCTACCTTCAGAAGCCAGTGAACGGTAGTTCACATACTGAGTAATGTAGCAGATCTTTTGTTTGTTTCTGTGATGTTTTGAATGTTCACTGAATGTTTATATTTTCCTGTCACTTTCATTTCCCAAGACTCCTGATATTGTTTATCAACATAGAAGGGACTTCTCCCACTATGTTTTGCCAACATAAAGCTGTCTTTATGACAAATACATAAGGCTGTAAAGTACTTACCCCTGAATATGATGATACCATCTTGTTATGATCATAAAGCTTGACATACAAAACATTCTCCAGTTTTTATTTACAATTCATCACTGCCAGCCTACACAAATCCCACTGCATGTAGTTATTTGCTTATTTATTGTATTTATTGTTTGTGAATTGCACTGGTCTGTAAGTTACAACTCTAGTCACTTATGCTGGATAGCATAAGCTTACACCTATACAGCTACTCACGTTCATTTTTGTGATAGAGGTAAAAACCAATTGACTATCTGTTGCACAGAAATGTCAAAGCACAAAACAAGCAAAGCAGCAGAATAAATCACTCCAAATGCAGGGTTTCCATCCTGCCCTGTGCCTGGCAGTGGCTCCTTGTGCCCAATGGCAAGTTGGAATGAGTGAAGGTACATAACAGCCCATGGAGCATTGCATAGGATTGCCACTGTCACACCTAGTGACACATTGTCACCGTGGAGCTGGTGTCCACTAGAAGTGTGTGGGGAATTAGGTTGTTTTTCCTTGAAGGCTGATTTTTCTGGAAGTGCAGCAACTGACGCTGGAAGCAGTAACTCCATTGTGAGAACACTGCTCTGCCTGTAACAAAGGCTGTGTTGTGCTGGGACAGAGCACAGTGCCCAGAGCTCACAATGTTTTCAGCTTCCTTATTTCTATTCGTATTTGAGAAAATCTGGCTACTGGAGAATAATAGCACATATTAAGGCCCGTTTAATCAAATGGATCCTTGATACAAAAACGTACTGTGATTTCTTTTTACTGGCGGTTTGCACGGCAAAGGCAATTAACTACGACTGTGAAATGCCAATATGCCTTAAACAAAATTAATCGTCTTGGATTCTGTCTTGGCAAATCACTTAGAAGAGTATACATGGAAAATGAAAGTCAGAAAACCTATTAGAACATCTTCATACTCAAACTTGCACAGCTCCAGCCAGAGAGTAACTTTTGGGTTGCTCAGTCCTAGAGCATTGGAAGCTGCTGCAAGAGATCTGCCCCTCTTCTCTGCAGGAGGAGAAGCTTCATTCAGTCTTTGAGAAGAGATTACAGTTGTGACCAGGAAAACAGAAAAGGAGAAATTGGGTCTATGTCTGAATTTCTTCCCCTCCCGTCTCTAAATATGAGAAATTTTATTACGATTGATTAGGTCATGTGTACTGAAAAGTTTGGGATCCACAAGCCAAACCAAAAGCACCAAAAGTGCACAATCTTGTCATAAATAGAAGTACTTTAATTTATTATCCAGGCTATGTGTTTGCACATGTGTTTGCACAGAATGTAATGTCTTCACTACAGAATCTTTTGGAAGTGTGAAATAACAAAGAAAAAATCAGTTTGGCAGTCAGCTTTAGTTTTCCTCTCATTGATTTTAGTTCTGCTCCTTTCAAAGATGGAAGGTATATGTGTCAGTGACTTTCACTGGGTTTTCACTTGTGCTGGACATCAGTGCTGGGCATCAGATCTCTCATCCAGTGTTCTGAAATACTGTTTGTCCTACAGTCAGAGATCACAAAGATACAGCCTGTGGGATCTTAAGTAACACTGCTGAGCAGTGACAGCTTCTTTCTGTTGTCTTACATTCTGACTGCAAGCATGCAATAAATAAACGTAAATGCAGAAGAGAGAGCTTAAAGTTCTATCTGGCACATTCTTAAACTATTAGTGCACACACTTAAAATGTTTTTTATGTTTTCCTCTATTTAATGAAGTACAAAATAATTTATATGGGTCTCACAGCAATTACTTTTGGTGGGAAGCTGATGAAAATCACTTATCTCTGTTTATCTCTACATTTTGTTAGGGATTTTTTTTTGCTCTTCCTCTTCTTTTGCTGCTAATGTTTTAAGTATTCTTCCAGGAAAGAAAGACCCAACAGAGAAGGTACATTCTAGATGCTGACAGGCCTTGGCTAATAGGCCTCCTCTGAAAATTTTAATAGCAATTCTTTATCTTTAGCTCTTGAATATCCAGTGGGTTGTGTTGCTGAGAGAGGGCCAGCGTCGTGAGCTAGTGGAGGCCAGGGATGAGCTCAGTACCGCAGGCATGCTCTGATGATGTCGTTGAGGGCAACTTCTTCAGCAGATGTTGACTGGTAGACACCAGAAAACGAGGCAAACAGCGGCAGTTCTGCAAACTGTGTTTAGAGGGGAGAAACCAAGCAGTTGCAACACGTGAGACAGTTTTTATGTTTAGGATAAAATACAGTAAATGATATTCCATCGCTCTGCAAATAAAAAGAGCAAAATTACCATTAAGATAGAGTTTGCAGAAGCCCCTATGTAGCCTAAAAATGATGTGTTCAGCAGGAGACTTAAGACTGATGGCAACTTGACCTAGGGCAGTTAGACTGAAAGCAAGACAAGTGTCGCAGATGGCTCTTTTCAAAGCATTTTCTTCCACATTTTTTTTTTATTACTTTAGTCTTGGTATGGCAGAGTTTCAGGACGTTTTTGCGGGAGCCTGGACAGATGATATGTCATTAGCTTCAATCAGGGGGAAATAAAATACATGTTAGTGTTGTGATTACTGGTGCACTGGTGGCAAAGGATGGAAGCCTGACACATCTGCCTGAAGCACCACCTACCCACGACCGTTTTCACCTGTGATCAATTTGACTTGCATTCAACACGCAGTCACGCACGCAAATAAAGCATGACTGCTCATGATGCGAATAGGGCTGCTTATGCTAAAAAACCTGCCGACAGCCGTACTCCCGCCTGTCCTGCGCTGGGTATTTACAGCAGCCCCCGCGCTCCTGACAGGGCCCGGACCCGGCGGGGCGGCGCCATTGTCCGCCGCCGGGGTGGGGTCTGGCAGTGCCGTCTCCCGGCCGGGCCGTGTCCCGCGCAGCTGCCGCCGCCGGAGAGGCGGGCGGTCCCGCGGGCTGCGGACGCGGGGAGGGGCGAGACGAGGGCAGTGGAGCGGAGGCGGGCCCCGCAGCGCCCGCTGTGGGTTGTCTCCTTGCCGACGGAGGAGGGGTCGGAGCCGCCCCCGTCACCGGGGGCTGCCGGCGCGGCGCACAACGCGGCTGAGGACAGCGGCCGGAGCGGGCGGGTCCAGACCCCGCCCCGCGTCCTCCCAGCCCGGGCACCCACGGCGCCGCAGGCGGGTGAGTGGTCGCGTCCGGACGCGCTTCTTCCCTCGCCCCGGCGCCGCGGAGGAGCGGCGCGGCGGCTCCGGGCGGAGCGCAGGCCCCGCGGCCTGGCTGCGCTTTGTTCCCCGGGCGGCGGCGTTGGAGCCGCAGGGCTGCCGGCCCTCTCGGTGGCGGCGACGGCCGGGCCGTGCGACGGGACAGCCCCCCGCGCCCGGGTTCCCTGGCCGGTGCCACATCACGGCGGTGGGTGGGCGGGCGGCCTCGCGGGGTACCTGGGGATAGAGCTCGCCGTCTCCCTCCTCCCGTTCCGTTGCGCCTCTGTGGGTCGCGGGCTGGGGCACAACAGGTCGGTGCAGGCCAGGGGAATCCGCGCAACAGGTCGGGCATTGTCCATGCCGGCGCTCCGGGGGCGGGGGTCCCGGTGGGCGCTGCCTTTGTGCGGGAGGGAAGGGTGGCGGGCCCGCCGCGTAAGGGAGGAAGGAAGGACAGGGTTTCGGGCAAGGGATAGCTCCCCCGGAGAGAGTCGGGGGCGGGAGCGCCGATCCGCTCCGCTTCCCGTGGGGATTTTCCCCGTGCATCGCCGCTGGTCAGCGCGGCGCTGGGCTGATGGGGGACGAGGCACGGCCTCGGCGCTCCTGGGCTTCTGGAAGCGCTGCCGGGTCGGGAAGCTGATTCACTGCTGAAGCAGTAGTTGCTCATAGCCGTGGTTGTCATTTCTCTGCTTTCTGACAGGTCCATTGTATAGCAATTTTGCCTTTCCTCCTTGTAACTGTAGCATCCCTTCTCACATCTTTAACAGTTTTGGTTTTTTTAGCCAGGCAGTTATAGGAGGCAATGCTGCAAAGCACCCTTTTCCTTATAGAATTCAAAGGAGTGTATGGAAGCAAGAGTGCAGACAATTAGGGGAGAATGCTTCTTTGTTTTTTGAGTTTTTGGCGGTTTTTTAATGAGCAAAACTGGTAAAGCTTACATAGATGAGCATTAGTGGATGCTTTTGTCAGTCTTTCTTTCATCTCTCCTCCTCCTGAAGGAAGCACTTGTCCTCTGCGTTTGTGGTATTGCAGTGTCTGCATTGTCCTAACGATTGGATGTTGATTTTGTTCACACATTAAAATTCACTGTGATGAGGAAGTACTGTGATTTTTTTCCTCTCCCCTTTCACATTGTCTGCTAAGATAGTAAATAATAAATTTTGTTGTTACATTGTAAGATTAGTGATGATGATGAACTTTCATACTACTAAGCATTCTCATTTTTTTCTGAATGTAAATTTTTATAGTTCTACTCCCATTGTCTGTACCAAGCAAAAACTTAAGGAGAAAAGGGAAAGGTAGACCATACAAGAATCCCGAAGCTTGGTCAGAGAGGCCTTCTGCTTACCGGTGCGGTGCTGATCATGCTTTGCTCAGTCAGAGGAAAAAAAAATGAGCCAAAACAAAAAAACCCCACCAAAACTAGGAGCAATGGATTTTAGGATTTTGCACAATTTTTTACATCATAGATTACTACTTGAAGAATTGTGTAGAATCGTGTCAGCCAACTGTTTTTCCTGAAGTAGTATGCTAATAGATGATATTTTATTTGCAGTTTAGATAATCTGTAACATCAATTTTCCTAAAAATAAAAGATAGGAGAAGAAAATACATGTCTATTTCAATTTCTTAGAAGAAGCAGTACCACGATGTCTCCTGGAATTGTACACTATAGTTCTAAACTGGCTGTGAAATCTCATTTCTCAGTAAAGCTTAGCCAAACAGGGGAAATGTACATAGTTTTATTTTCCAACAGCAGAATAAAGGAGTCAGGTGGAGTTCAGCTCAATTTCAGTTGGCTCCTATTTGGGAGTGTTACTAGGGAGCAGAAATGGAGGTACTTCTGGAACAGACTGGATACATTGGTGGTGAACTTTTAATACAGTGCTGTATAGTGTCAAAAGTCCTTAGGCTAGAGTACAAAGAGGAACACCTTTATTCCCGAGTAACTATGAGTGTTTGGGGAAATACAGAACACTTTCAATAGGTTGCTTCTGATAGACTCGGCAAAGCCTACCCCTAGGGTCTCTAGGGATGAGAGATGATGTTGCAGGTTTTCCACTGGGTCTCTGTTCAAGCCATCTTGAACACTTGCTATTGGTATACTTGTTCCTGATCTATAGCTGTGTACTCCTGCATTCTCTGTTTTATTTTTGAGGCTGCTAATATATTTGCCTGACCAGAAAACTTCCATATATATAAGGGTTTTTTAATTTAAAACTTGTTGTGAGAGAGATTACTGTAATGACTGCTGCATCTGAGGAACTGTAAAGCCTATGAAATGTGTTTAGCATCTTGTCTCCAGCTGTAACGCTGTATACCCTGACTTTGAGCTTTTCAATTTTGTTGCTGGGTGGAATATGATCACATATTAGGTTTCATGCAAGTCCTAAAGTGTTTGCTGAGGCTTTAAGTTTGATGCTTATCCTTAATTCTGCATCTTCTAATAGAAATAGGGACTATTTAAATTTTTAAATTCAGGTTATAATTTGCCTTTTAAATTTTGTAGTAGTGATTACCTTAGTTTGTAGGAATATCTGGCTTTCTCTTTTCACAAAAAAACCCCTACTAACACCGTTCTGTTCTTGATTTTGCCGAAAACTCTGTGTACATTACCTCTGACTGAAAGCATACTACAAGGATTCTGGTTCTTGTTACTTTCCCACTGCTTCCGGTGCTGCCTCAGGAGCATTGCCTGCTAATTATAAACAATGTTGATGTCTACCATATGTTTTGGTAGAAAAGACCGGATTCCTGCTGTCCCACTCAACTCAAATGCCTAACTTAGAAGTGTTTGTGAATATATAATGGCAATGTTGACTCTCCTTTCGTGTAGCTTTGTAATTAAGGCTTGTTTTCAGCCTCTAAGGGAGTAAAACTTTTTATTTAGATGTATTAAAATCTAAAACTATGGTCGAATACTTTTTTTTTTTCATTTAAAGTTGCAGAACTGGGGAACTGGAGTTCAGACTTGTGTCCCTACCAGTGTTGCATTCCAGTACCAATGGTAAGTCAAGATCTTTAAAATTTTCATGGAGTGTATTAGGTCCTTATGAAGCATTGACACTGATGAATACACTGTGTAGAACGATCTTTGCAATTGGTTTGCACAAACTTATTTAGGCTGTAACTCGTGCCTTCTTTTATTTGCCTTCTTCTCTTTGTTCTTATCTTGTGACTTTTGAAAATCCTTAAAAGGTGCTATAAGATAACCAAAGCATCTGATACTAAAGTTATGCTACATAGTTTGGCTTGGATACTATAAAATAGTGCAGCATGTGTTACGGTGTCTCACATAGTGATAGTTAATGTCTCGCATAGAGAGTTCTGTTTGCTAATGTATTGGGAGTGTTTAAGTGTAAGACTGGAGATATGTGAATGCTAATTTAAAGAGGGAGCTATGGCTGTGGGTGAGAATAGGGAAAGAAGTTTTGAAAGCATTGAGGAAGAGTGTTGTTGCTCTGATGGGGTTGATAATCTTGTGTACAGAAGAGAAATGGTAGACTTGAGCACTTTGAGTCAGCAAATGGAAAAATGCACTGGCAAAGCTTTTTACTCTTTAGACTAAGTGAGAATGAGAGATTTTTGAAGTGAGTATGTCCTTACAGCAGACTCTAAACTCAACAAGGAAGCAAGTGAAAATCAATATAGAGTGTTTTGTTCCTGTTTCTAGGTGAGAAGATGAGCTGCTGCATTTTGGACAAGCTGAAGTTTCGAACGCTGGGACATAAAGAACTCACTAAGAAGGATGTTACAGTAGTTAAGAGATGAAGGTATGACTTAGGGCTTTGCAGAATCAATGATTCAAGGGAGATAGGTGTGGTAGGCATGTGAGAATTCAGAACCAAGCTAAGCTTGTGGAGTGTTGGCAGAGTTTAATTTGAGATGTGTTTGTAGAGAGATATGAAGGATAAATGTTGACCAGACCAAGTAAGGGGAAAAAAAAAAGGTGCTGGGAGAATAAGATAAATGAGGTAAATGGATTTGATGTTAACTTGATATTTTGGTTGCTAAATGATATGTGTGGCTGAACTTGAGAAAATAAGTGGCTCTTCTTGAGGCAAAGGGTCAGGATGGACACATAATATATAGGTGAAAGGTGCCATGGTATCTATACTTCTTAATTTTGGTAAAAGTGATGGTTTCTTTCTAATCAGTATATTCTCAATGTGGGCTGCCTTTTTTCTCTCTGCAAGCATAGTGTTTGCTAATTCTTTCATGATACCATTTTTTAGGACCAGATTAGAATGAGTCAGTGGAAAAAAAATGAGTGCTACATCTCCAGGTATTTTCTGAAGCATGTGATCATTTATTTATGGTAGTGGAATGCTACATGTTTTATTTTGAGGGGGTAGAAGAGAAGGAGAGGTGCTGTGGTTACTACAAGTGATTGCAGTGGCCAGTTTGATTTTTTGATTTGCAGCTGAAATGTTCAGAATTTAACATAAGTATAAAAAAATTGAAGACACCTGTGGAAGTTAAGGAAAGATTTTTCTCTTTCACACAGTAATTCAAGGGCAGTACAGATAATTATTTTTATTTTGTACAGTACTGAATTAGTATAATTCTGAAATATTTTGAAACTTAAAAATGTGGATGAATGATGTATTTATGTACCAGATCTGGCATACGAAGTCTGATGCAAAAAAGCATGAGTCCGTGCCTCTGTATCTTTTTGTTTAAGATGTTAAGAAAGTCAGCTATGGTCACCTTCAAAATAGTTCCCTTCTGAGTTGGCACACAGCTGCATAGGATGCTGTCAATGTTCAAAGCAATTCTGCAGATCTTTTTCTGAAAGGCTGTTGAGGGTCTCTGTCATTTTTGTTTTCACTTCTACCAACAAAAAAAAAACGGGCTCCTTTGAGTACCAACTTAATCTTTGGGAACAGGTAGTTATTAGCGAAAAACTGCTTCACAGGCAAAGTGTTGTGGGCTGGCACATTGTCTTGATGTTAACTCATTGTTCACTCTTGCACACTGACATTTTCTGGCCAAGGGTAAGAAAATGTCCATATTTGAACACACATCCACTCATAGTGGTTGTGTTGAGTTTCATCTCAATGTGACAGGTTAGAACATGTTCTATAAGCATCTCTTTGTCTCTCCTCTCCCACTCTTGGTTTCCAAGATATAGGGATAGTCTTTTTTTTTTTGCGTTGGACATCATATTTTGTGTTTGGTTAAGATTAGCAAAGTTCTGAAATTGCTTATTCCTTCTGAAGGGATTTTTATCCTCCTTGTGTGTTGTGCAGTGGAGGGGGAGACCACTACCATAATTTTTTATTTTTTATTTTTTATTTTTTTTAAATACAGAGGAAATTATTCGTGATATTTCAGAGTTCACACAAAATCTTACTCTTGACCTTGGAAATTTTTGGTTTGCTATCAAAATCCGAAGCTTTAAAGATTTGTGAATTAGCCTCTCATTTGTCATATTCTTATTTAGAGTCAGTTTTCTCCACCTAAAAAGGATGATTGCTTTTGTGTCTGCTACACTTATGCTATATTCCACTCTCTTTTCCTCTCAAACAATCGCCTGACTTTTCCTGCATCTACCACTCTATAGATGGCTTTCGGTTTAGAAGAACATTTCTTTTTACTTCCATTCAGTTGTAGTGTGACTGCACTGAGCTGAGAAGTGATTCCTGTGGGCTTGAGCCGCACGCACTTATAAGCAGTGCCAAGTATGTGTATTGTTTTGAATTTGTAGATTGTTTTCTTATATAAATGGTATAAAAGGAACAAGAAGTACTAATCTTGCACCCCAGAGGAAAGTTATTTTTCATTTGCTCCCGACTGCCAACAGTTGCAGTCATCAGTGCAGCTGTTTGTGTTTTGACTTGGCTACTTATGGCCTGAATTGTCCAATCTTATTTCTCCCACTGTCTTAGTTTTATGAAGTACTGAAGGCCTAAGAGCTCTCTGTGATCTTTCATTGCAAACTGTTTTTGGACAGTTCCTTAAAGAACCAGTGGTAGTGTACTCATTTTCCCCCAGCTCATTCTTGCAAGCTTTTCTGACTTGTTTTTTTGTTATTTTAATAGAATGAGCTAGAAGAGGAGTATGTAATTTTATTTTACTATTCATTCATTTCTTCCCTCCCCCCCAACCTGTAACTTGAAACCAATTTCTGTGGGAGAATTTACAGTCTGTGTGAATTCTCTCATTTCCACATGTTCTCTAAGTAAAATTTTAAGAGCTGAACCTGAAGATTTTTTTTATGGGTCTCCGGGAAGTGTTAAAGAGGAAGAGAAAATGTTTGGTTTATGCTTTGAACATAGAATTTCAGTTGAGCTATTCTTATGTAGAAGGTGGTAGAAGAAAGAGCCTCCCAAACTGTGTTTTGTGTCTTCTGTGATCAGTTGATGCGGTGAAATGAGTTGGGACTGTACCAGATGATCATAACTTTGGATTTGGCTGCCTGTTAAAAGGGGGGGTATAAAGTAGATCAGAGCCTTCTGTTGCCCTTGGTAACATCCTACAACGGCAAGTTATTGGGTTCTGCAGAAAGGTAAGTGTGGGATTTCTCTCTGTAAACATGGCACAAAATGAAATATGGAGATGCATCCAAACCCTGTGACTCATTTTTTCTATTTTGCTGGATTAAAGAAGTCTGAAAACTGATGTGATTGAACACATAACACGTGTTTGGCTTGGCCAAAGACTGGAAATCATTGTAAGCTATCATTTGGTACGTCACGTGTTGTAGCATCATTATGAACTTCTGCCCATTTTCCTTTGGGTTGGAGCAAGACTGTTGTTCGTGGACATGCCTTTGAATCCAAAGAAGTGCTATTCTTTGAGAGAGCACTAATTGCTGCACACAGTATTATATACTTGCTCTTCTTGTATGAAAAGACGGTGATGTTGGTATTGTGTTTCACAGCCGTACATGAAGATGCTGTTGTACATCCTTAGTTACATTGTTTCTGAGCTCGGTACTCTTCCCTCTCTTCTTTCCCTCTGACACTTGCTGTGAGTCTGAGGAAAAGCTCTGCCATTCTGTGAAATGAATGGTTGACCGAGATCAAAGTTAAAACCTATAAGCACAATGTCTTTTTCTTCTTGAATGGCATAACCTCTTTTACTCACTTTTTCTCCATTTTTTTTGGTTCGCTGTTCATTATATTGCTCGTTACTTCTTTTAGCCACTCATCTTTTATTTCACTTTTCACAGAATGTTGAGGGGGAGAAAGGCTGGGAAATGAATGTGGAAGGCAGGTTAAATAAACAGGGAAAGTAATTAACAGACAGCTTCTGTAAATTTTGTAGTTAAAGTGTGCAAGGTAAGACTTGAATGTCCAGGCGAAAATGGATCAGAATAAATAGTTTTTCCAAGCTTAACTTTAGTACTCCTGTGACTGTGATTTGGGGTCATAGCCTAGCAAACTATTATGCCTAGGTTTAACCAGCAGTAGAGCGTGTTTTCCATCTGTCCGTTCAACTACCTTCACAAGTTGCTAAGTTAGAGTACTAATTGTGTAAGTGTAATGGAGCTGATATTGTATGGTTGCGTTTTGCTTTAAAATTAAACAAGCCTACATACTGACAAAATCTACTGAGTCTACATTTTTTATTTTCTTAATCCTTTAGTGTGAATTGGCAGTTACGGAAGATCAGGAGTATTTTCCTTGTGTACACCTTGCAAATCAGGCATAATGTAAAACTTCATTATGCTTTTTTATGGATAGTTTTTACAGAGAGTCAAAAAGAAAGTAAAAGAAAACAAAGAGTAAAATGATTGAAAAGGCAAAAAAAACTTGACCTTCCCTGAATATGTGGAGTTACCTTTTCTCTTGAGGCCTTGAAGGGCTCTAACAAAAATTTATTAGTGCTGCTCATAATATGTTAAAGAACAAAAACCAAACACTGCATTTGAGCACCTAAGCTGATGTTAATTTGCCAGGTTTTATTGTTATTTTGAAACTGTCCAGCTGAGTAACCCAGTTCCATGTGCTCTTTAATTGAAGGCAGCGTTAACTAATGAGTGCTTACGGCTTTTTTCTACTTTTTAAGCAGTTTTGTTGTGCTGCTCAAATTACCCCGGGGTAACAACCCTGGAGATACCTTGGTTTGTGTTGACTCTGGTTTTGTGCCACTTAGCTGTGGGAGAGATATCATCCTTTAACGTAGCTTTAAAGGAAGATGAAGTAATAATCTATGTAGATAACTGTGATATTCAACTTTGTCTTTTGCACATGGATTTTATTTCTGTGTGGGACAGATGAACTCTTAAGCTGATCTAGGGAAAGTGTGGGGTAATACTTTGTGGGTTGAAGTTAACATCTGGAGAAAACTTGCATGCTGGCTGTTAATTTTGAAGGTCTACTAAGAAGTTGATTTTTAAAAAAAGTCATCCTATATAATCAAGGCCTTTTTTTTTTTTTGCAGTGCTTTAGAATGTCTGTTGTTTGTGCTATTGTTTATGCCTGAACTTGCAAGCTGCTACAGTTTTGAGTGTAGCTGCCCATCTGCTGTTTGGTTATTTATAGGCAGATCTGTGGAGTTCCAATGTCTAAACTACAAAAACATTAATGAATTAAACATCACAATACTCCTGTAAAAAGGGAATTAGATGGAGGGACTGAATGAAGACTAAAAGGGATAAATGACTTTCTGAAAGCCATATGTATATTTCATAGTAGAACAAGGAACAGAAGGCATTTGTTTTTTCCCTCGACTTTTACTGCTGTGCTTAATAGGGCAGCTACGCTCTCTCACTTCATATGTGGAGAAGGGAGTGAATAAAGTACTTATTCTTTGAAACTTGCAGTAGATGCTTGTGAACAGGTTCACCCGTTTAAACACATTGCACTATGTACTGAGAGCATTAAATGTATCAGGTCTAATGAATATGAGAAAAAATGTTTATATTGATTTTCATAGAGCCTGAATTAGTTTTGATTGTTATTGTTTTTGACCAGTGGTCCTTACTGTGTTGCTAACAAAGAAAACACATTACTTGCAGGGCAGCGTCTCCCTAACATATTAAGGGCCTTTTACCTCCAGTCATTTAGTCAATGCGTGTCTGTCAACTTCTCCTTCTGCTCTGTCTCTTTAATAGACTTTTAAAATGCTTTTAAATAGCATCTGGAGTTTTTTTTTGTTAGATAAGACTGAAATGTGTAGCAGAAAATGCAGACGGCAGTCCTCATTCATCTGAAATTGTGCTTTTATGCTGAATCGCACATAGTTCTTATTGTGTGTGTGGATTTAGACTTGCCACCTTCCCGTGAAAATCTTCAAAAGAGTGGGTATATTGTTGGAGATTAACATTGCTGTAATGATTTAAAAACCTGAAAGCCTAGCCCATTCTAAAGAAGTTCAGTGAGGTTCTTCAATATTGTTCTTATTTAACACGTTTACTGTGTACACAAGTTTTAGAGTTAGGCACGTGGTATTTTAATTGGCAACATAAATTGCAGGTGGGCATGTGCACTGTATGTTGTTCCTGAAATTTGGCAAACGTTTAACCTCTTGTTTCATATCTGTAAAATTTCAGCATATAAAAATTATGTCTTTTGTTTTGGAAGTCATAAAATGCAGCTTATGAAAGTATTTCACTTCCCTCAAGTGAAATCTGTTCCCTTCAGTGCTCTTATTTTCCTTCTGTAGCTTTTTTCTATTTAATGAGTCCAAATACCTGTTTCTGAATAGACACTGGATCTGCTTTTTTCAGCTAAATAGGGGTACAACATTGAGCTGCACATCATTCTTTCCACATTCTAAATTGGGAGCCTGATGGCTGGTTTAATAGCTTGTCATTTTGTCTTCCTCCAAACACGTTAAAGACTTGACATTTTATTTGTAGGTCTAAATATATACTTATATCTGCTTTTTAGTAGTGTAACTTTTAAAAACACCTTTGATAGCTCCCAGTGGAAAGTAGATAGCAGCTTCCTTGAAATTGTTTCATTTTCTAAGATTAAAAAAGACAGTTTAATTCATCTTAAGATTCCCAGGAGTGTTAAAGATTGGAAAGGACGTTAAACCTTATTTTAAACCTGAAGATTTTTTTTTCTCTCAGGTTCTGATAACCTGCTCTAGTGAGAGTTTTTATCTAGATGGGACATATCAAAGCTCTCACAGAAGAGAGATAAAAACTTCAGGAGTTTCTGTAACAAAGACTAAGTGCCTGAAATTATCAACAATTGTTCTGACTTGCCTCCCTCCACTCTGAATGAACAGAATGCTTCCTTTGGTTCCAGGAAATACTGAACAAAAGAACTATTTCGGTTCATGGACAGTGCTGCTACTGTGGCAGAAAGCCAGGCAGTGCTTTCTCATTAAATAAAAAGGTCTTTTCACAGCACTGAAGAAACGTGCACCCTAGAGTCAATAAGTTGATGCAAACTTTTGTTCATATGTGAAAGTGTGGAGGTAATGAAGTATGTGTAGCTTTGAGCTGTCTTAATTGATAAGGATAAAGCAACATTTGTAATAATTTTAAAATATAATTTGGAGAGGAGAGGAAAAAGTTGTCACCAGGTATATGTTCCACATCTTAAATAAAAATACTGCCGAAGTTAAACAGCTAACACAAGGTTTTTTGAGTGACAAAAATGACTGCCTGAGTCATTCTTGAGTTTTGTGTTTTATGCAAAAAATAACCTACAAATTTTTGTCTGAAGCACACAGAAAGCTAAAATAGGACACTTATTTGAGTATTTGTTTAAAGTACAAGCTGTCTTGGAACTTAGTTTCCTGAAAGAACTCAAATATGTTTGTTTTATTTTGTAATGAGAGATGTGTATTTTATATAATTGACCAAAAAAGACACTTAAAACATGGAAATTTTGGGTTAAGGGATGGGGTTGAACATTGTTCCAATTATGCATTGGAATAGGGAGGGACGGTAAAAAGCCGTTGAAATGTTATTTCTGTTTCATAATAAAATAATCATTCTGCCTTTTTTGTTTGTAATAAAGCTCATTGTTTTCAAGAAAAGGGAGTAACTGTTCTATTTTGCCTCAGGCTCTCTGTTTGGATTATCTGGGGATTTTTCCTTCTTTTTCCTGTACAGTTTTGATTTAGTTATCAGTCTCCCCCTGTGCTCAAGGAAATAGTTCTATTTGTGTGCATGAGTGGTGAAGTAACCAGACAGAGAACTCCAGACTGCAGTCTGAAAGCCTTGTGCCTGGAATAAAAGAAAAAATATTTTTATCTATTTTTTATTTTGAGTGGGTAGTGGTGCATATCTTGATTTGTGTGCAGAATTAGCTTTTTTATTTTATGGATTGATTTGTGCAAGTATGAACTCAAAAGACTTATAAGCAGGTGCTGTTGCTACTTTGTGTAGGATGGAAGAGGGTTTCAGTTCAAGCATCCTGTTGATTTGTCAATGAAACACAGAAGCTTAATCGCAGTGAATTGCCGTTCATAATGCAATAAAAATGGGATGAGGGTGAGGTAAGATTTGGAGACAAAATGAGCAGAAGCATTTCCAGCTATAGGTTAGACATACTTGTTCTGGCTGCTGGGTGTTTTTCTTTAATTGAAGACCTGCTAATAGTACAGTAATGGCAGTATCCTGATGTAAACCCAGCATAATGTGTTTAAATAATGATTATATTCTTGGTAATATGAGACAGACTGTGCAGAATTGTAGTTTTATTTACACTTATTTTATGTCTGAATGACTGAGCAAACAGATGATTAACCTGTAAATTAATTATAGTTTAATGAGGCTGGGAAATAGGACTCTTATCTCTGTCCTTGGTTGAGATTCTGCTTTGATGAGACAAGGAGGAAGTCTTTTATTAATTGAATGCATGTGATAATGTTTTTTTTTCCTTCAGATTTTACGGTACTTCGGATTATGATTACAGTGTTCTGTGCTTCCTTCAAAAGAGCACAAAAGTGTTTTGATCAGTGCTCCTTCTAGGGAAATGTTGTAATTGATTTCCAATGCTTGATAACTCTAACTTCTTGTGTTTCAGATCTGTGGCAATTATCTGAAGTAGAATGGAAGCGTCAGTAATATTACCCATTCTGAAGAAAAAATTGGCTTTTCTTTCAGGTATGGTTGCTATTTTCCTCAGTTAATTCTGCCCTGCAGAATTTGGATGAGATTTTAGATTGATTACTTCTATTTGTTGTATGCATTTAACAGAAGTATATTGTCATGTTTCAAAAGGATCTCTAACTTTTAATCTAGTAGCCAAGCTGTTGCTGTTGGCGTTTAGCACTTGTTTTTGCTGTAGGCTGTAACTCAGCCCACAAAGTTGAGGTTGTGAAATTTCATTCCATATGTAAAACAATAATGATTTAGCAGACATCAAAGAATAATCCTTTCTGGGATTTTTATGTAGTTTTAGAAATACGGTGAATATTTTGGGGATTTTTTTTTTTAAGAATGTTTTTCCTTCCTTTTAGTTTCTGCCTCTAACATAGAAATGGATAGAAGCAGAATTAGCTATGCGTTGCAACATTTTGATTATTGCCAAGTAGTTAATTCAGCCAAGTCTGGAATTGTTTTATTTATTAAAATGTGAATCTTGGGTTGAAGATAACTTTCTTCCCTTTGCCAGAGAAAAACAAAAGGGAATAATACTTAAAATGATAAATGACAGTCTCTTGTTTTCACTGCTATCATAGTAGCTGTATTAGTTCTTGGTGTGTGATTAACTTTCGGGTAGGTAGCTAACTTGCAGGACACTTCAGAAATTGACAGGTGTTGCCATAAATAAACTTCCTTCTGCTTTAGTTTATTTTAGCTAGCTTAATTTAGCCTGTTCCCATCACTTGAAGGGGAAACCTGTTTCTTTTGTTATTAGAATTTGGTTTGCTAATTTGCTCACTGTCCCTAGCGATTGCAAATCGATAATCCTGGTGTAGAAACAAACAAAGCCCCAAAACTCGCCTTTCGTTGCAACCTGATGCAGTGGGCAGTTTGTTCTGTAGTAATGGCAGGTGCATAGTGTGTTGGTCATTCAGCATTATACTGCAAAGTGAAGTTCTCATTAACTAGAGTGCATTTTCAATTTGCTATTAAAGCTGCCTGATCCATTTTGAAATATTTCTTAGTAGAAAGTAATTTATTTGAATGGCAGTTTAAATGCTAGAAGCTGGACCAACATATTTTGAAGTAGGTTTGACCTTTTTAGGAATTGTGTATTATTAATGGGTGCTGTAATTTAATGAATGATAAAGATTCATGCAGTAGTTTTTAGGCATTCTTCAGTGAAAGTAAAGGAACCTGACAGAGGAATTGGTTCATTATGTCTCTCTAAATTAATTTTATTCTGTATTTTCATAAATAAAAGCATTTTGATTAAAACCAAATAATCAGAAAAATCATATTTTAGGAAAAGGGTCTCCACTCTTTGTGCTGAAGGTTCTTGTCATTTGTAAGTAAAATTCATACAAATAATGCTGGCTCTGCCGTCTTTTTCTGGAAGAACAGAGCAGTTGGTGTTTGGAGCAGTGTCTGTTCAGATTTTGAATCCATGGCTCTGTAGCTTCCATGTTGGTAGGTCATTGCAAGTAGAATGAGGAAATAAAAAGGCAAGCTGCTGACTCAGCAGAAAACCTGAACAACCACTTTGGTGAAAAATTAATTAAAATTTTTCTTTTTTTGTTTTGTGATGTGCTTAGGTGCTTTCCTTGAATTAAACTTTTTTCAGTTTAACTTCACCATTTCTTCTGAGCTACAACACACTTATTTTTTCCTGATTTTATATTTAAAGTTTAATTTTAAGTCTAGAGACTCAGTCTGAGTTTAGTGCTTTCTTGTAAGACAATGAGGTGTTGCTTGCCACAATTAAAATCACAGGGTGATTGGGTTTGTCTCACTAAACATTCTGAAAGTTGTGCTAAGTATGTATACAATCTTTAATGTTTAGGAAAGAGTTATAAATAATACAACAAAGATCAAAGAACAACTAACTTCACTGTTTGATTAAATAAATCGTATTGTTTAGTGTCTTAATGTTGGGAGATGTTAAACTACATCTGTGATAGCCATCGCTTCTTAACTGGCAACTTCAGGTAATATTCCTTTAAAGCCCCATTCAGATTTTCTCAGTATTTCCTATAAAAATACAGTTTTGAGTTAAAATTATTTTTGGATAAAGATATACCAGTTATCTTTTACGTAAGTGACTGACCAATCACTTTTCACTGAAAAAGAGAATCAGCGATAACTCCTAGCTTGGTTTTTTTTTGTGCTGTGCAGCTTGACGGAATATTTATCTGATCTGTATAGTTTAGCACAAGCAGGTTACACGTAAATCACGTGGAATACAGAAGTTTGAATCTTTCTCTGGTAGTGTTTACAAGCTGGGGGAAAAACCTGTCAATAGTTACACAAGATGACTTGTCATGAGACTGAATAATTTAGATAATTATCATAGTCTTTTTGTGAAATGACAAGCAATTATAGTTTTGGAGTTTGGTTTGTAGTTTCTGGTCAGTTCAGCAAATGCTGTTTAAATCTAGTTAAAAAAGTGAGATTTTTCTGTGTCTCTAGTATCTTGCATGAGTGAGCTTCAATTCTCTATTTAAGAAATGTAGTTATTAAACAGTGGATTGCTGTTTTACAGCAACAATGCTCCCCCAAAAAAGAGAGGGGAACACGACTATTGCAATGGACCACTTGAAGCAAAGCAGTAGGTCCTTTATGAAGGTGTGGAAAATATGTGTCAGTATTCTTTAATACTCTTCAGGGAGCTTGCACAGCTTTGGAAACAAGTTAAAAACTTACTGCAATTGAGATGCCAACGTATGTTGTGTAAACAAAGTGTTTTTTCATTACCTTACATGCCTATCTAATGGATGGAGGAGTTCTTATCGGATTATGTCGGTGTGTGTATGCATCTGCAAGCAGTAATGTGCTGTGCTCATGCGCTTTGTCTTATTTCCGCACAGCTGTTACTCTTCCGTAAAAAGTTGTTCTTATTGGTTAAATAGAACTTCAATTCTACCAATACTAAGTAACTCTAATGCAAAAACATGTTTTAATGAGTTTAACCACATGAACAACACAATTTTTTGGGGAAAAAAGGTGTTCTTAAATTATGGAATTTTTTTTTACTTTTCACTCCAAATAAAGCTGAAATTGTCATTATTTTTATAATTTCTAAAATGTGGAGAAAATAGTTTAGAAACTGCCTCCTATGTGTACTTAAATGGCTCTAGTGTTATTAATAAAATAGCTAATATATTAAAATCTATTCTAAAAAATAATTCTGAATAAAATGGAAAATGCTTTCAGCCTTTCAGATTGTGGAAAACCTGCTTTGAAACTGATTTAATGTAAAGACATAAAATAAGATTAATGTAAAGATTAAAAGAAATACTTAGATTAAAAAAAATTACTCCTAAACTTTAAGATGACCAAAGTTGTGGTTTAATAAGCTGTCAAGTTAAGCGCTATATCCCTGATGGAGTACATTTCGATTTATGTTCTTCCCTTCATGTGGAAATTCCCCTCTTCCCTTCTTATACTTCCCCTCCTGTTTTGCCCATCAAAAAATCCACCAAAAAAATTTGATTGGGCTTTGAAATTAAGATCTCTCTTCTTTATACTGGTTATAGACATTAAAAGATTTGAAGGCAGAGAGGGGAAAAAAAAGTAGATAAGGTGGTTTGCTCCAAGTAGTGAATACTCAAATGAGATTAGTTGCTGCAATTAAGTGGAAAGATAGTCACAGCTACTTTTGCCCTTTTACTTAATCCTCTGAGTTAACAGCTGTTTAGGGGCAAATGTTCTGGTCTCAAGGCTTTTTGTCTTCAAAAGATCACTAGTAATGGCCCTGTACCTGAAGATATGCTATTAACAGACATCAGCTGCACACCTGATTTCCATCACTCTACAGCACTTCCTGATTAACCCTTTCAGGGAGTTGTGTCTATTTTTCATGTGATCTTGTTGTATTCAGTGGCTTTGGTTTCAGTTCTAATTTAAGCTATCAGTAAGAGCCTAGTCCAAATCCATTTTGGTTACTGGCTCATACCCATGTCACTCAGGAGTCAGTCTTTTCAAAGAAACACCAGAAAAAAAGATTTTGCTTTTCTTTAAAGATCCTTTTTTTTTTTCAACTGTACCTTTCTGAAGACTTTTGAGAGTCTATGTAGACAAAACCAAACACAAACCACACCTGTACAGCAATCTACTTAAATGCAGCCCATCAGCATCAGCTAACATCTAATCTTACTGTATATTATAGTGGACATATAAATGTGAGGCAAGCCCTTCCAATACTTTTGTGTCTCATATTGTTTGTATAGCTTTTACCAGAAGGGTTTGAAAACATATATTAAGATTAAAACAACTGGTTGGTGACTGTTTGGTGTTGGTAAGTAGGTCTGGAAATCTTGCGCATTTGATGAATGAACTACCAATTTAAAGTATGTGTCATGGGCAGCTTGTGTGTTACAGGATCCTCCTTTGTTTAGCTGATGTTTCTAGGAGGTTGTTTGGAGCTGCTGGTTACATGCTCACCTTGGAATCTTACTGGGTTTCTGACAGGCTGGTAGTCAGAAGGTTAAAAAATATCTCCTAGACAATGTAATCTAGATATGCAAAAATAATGCTTCTGGAAAACTTGATTTCTGCTGTTTATGTGGAAACTACTGGCTGAAAGACTTACGACAGCTACAGATGTGGTCTATGCTCTGAAACCCCAGTCTTGCTTTAAATATCAATATGGTGAATGAGATGTGAAATGTCAGTTGTGATTTTTTCATAGCAACTTTGAAGATAATTTGTATTAAGTACTTGGAGACCACATATTTACAAAGTATTTCTTCTACTTTAAAGCTATCACATTGCCTTTCTAATGACTTTTTCCTCCCCCCCAAAAACAGGAGGGAAAGACAGGAGAAGTGGCCTCATTCTGACAATTCCATTATGCCTTGAACAGACGAGTATGGATGAGCTGAGTGTCACACTAGACTACCTTCTAAGTATCCCAAGGTAATTTCAAAGGCATTCTGTTCAGGGCTGCCTTCTTTTCCAGTGGTGGATGGGATCTTTTTATTGGTTTTCACATGCTTTTCAATACCAAATGAATTTTACATAAATGTTTTAAAATGTGATACTGTCTGACTGAATTACAAACATATATCCCAATAAACTAAGGAATATCTACTAAGGCAATTTATAAATGTTTTTATAACACAGTTAAATGATTGGGGGTTTTTTTTGTGGTTAAAGACTTTAAAAAATGACTGACTAGGTAGAGAGAAGCAAAGTATGGATGCAAGTTGCTTATAGGTAAATCAGCAATAGGTATATGAGTATATTATACACTATTTTAGTTGTGGAAATTTTAGGGGTTTTCAGACAGCTTGTTGTCTTTTGGAACATGGTGAAAATCCCAAATGGTCATCCCTGCAAGTCATCTCATTGACTTGAGGACTTGGCTGTATTTATAGAACAGGTGCAGGCATTGTTGTTCTAGTAAGCATTAATTATTACACAGTCTCATCTTGATGTATGTTTTTACATATATTAGTGTAACAACTGTCTGAAAAGTCAACCAAAGTACACTTTGTACTCTGTACACACTAGGAAAATCAGTTTGCAAGCATAGTTCAGTATTTCCACATCTAATGTTCTGTTTGACAGTTGTGGAAAAAATTACATCTCTTATGGTGGCAGTATGGAAAAATAATTGTCGTTTTTGTTCGCATGTTATTTTTTAGTGGGAAATGCAAACTTTTTGTCCTAAGTGCTTGCCTTTTTTTTGTTCTGGAAAGACTTGCTTAACTGTGTTTGGAAAAAGGAGGGGTGTGGGAAGCAATATTCTCCCAAACCTAGATAGCTCTTCAAGAAACATTAATGTTACTTTTTTCCCCAAGTTCTACGTGTAAGGTAACTGAATACATTTAATTTCTGGTTCAATTGCATGTGACATGTTGTAACTATAACTGTTTCTAAATATACATTCTAGTCTTGATGGATATGTGTATCCAAAATTGGAGAGGCATTACTTGTTATAGTGTCTTAGGTAAAATTTCTTTGGGAGGTGTTTGTGGGGTGTGTATAAAGCTTTCTTATTCCTGGTGTTTAAGTCTACTGTTATGCCTTTCTTTGATGCTCATTAAAATTCTCAGATTCAAGCAAATAAAAGTGACAATGTTAAGCTATTGTCTGTGCATACTAAGATTTACTTCCTTTATTGCATTCTCTGTATTGTGGCTTAAATCACCAAATGTGGGGTTTTTTAATTTATTTTAACTTTCATACAAACACTTATGCTTGTGTTCCCTGAACTTCTCAGAAGTGGTAGCTCACTTGAATTTGGTTGTTTGGAGGTGTGTGGTTTTTTAGTAGGTTTAGTTGTAGAGCAGAGTAGATGTTGATACTGGTAGGTTCAACTGAGCCTAAGGAAGCCATGTCTCAACATGCTGTAGTAACACTATTCATCTTGTTCTTAAAAGTAGTGGTAGTATGCCTTTTGAGTTCGTGCTGATTAAACATTGTATGCTTAAAGCCTGAATGTTTAGAATGCTTCCAGAAAAATTGTGTGTGATCTTAAGAGGTTCCTTAAAACCAAAAGCAGGTATGGATTGGCAGCTGACTTAGTAACTATTTTTTTCTAAATAGACTAATAAGGTGCTTTTTTTCCCTTTTTTAATTTCAAGGCAAATTTGTTTTCCACCCATACCCGATGAAGCTGAACTTAAACAAGACATGTTACTTGCAAGTTGCTTTTTTTTTGTAAGCTAAGGAGATCACAGAAATAGCTGTGTTTTGTAATTGCAGATTTGGGTGCTAAAAATTACTTAATGCTCTTCTACTTCATGTAAATGTCATGGGTTTTAGTTACTTATGACTTTGGACACAAAGTTTTCAACTTCAGACATGATATCTAATGTGGTAACTAATAATAATATTATGGGCTTACTTCCATGTCCTCTTCTGGCTGCTGCTGTGCTGCTTGTGAGTGGGTAGCGGTTACCAGTTGTTGGTGACATCCAGAGCTTGCTGCCACCATTGAACACTGCCAGTTGTTGTTGTGAGCACCTGGTTGCCGGCTTCAGTTAGAAATGAGCTGGAGTAGTCTTTGTGGGAACGCACAGAGTGAGGAAAATTTTCACTATTTTGTGAAGTTTATGGTTCTGAATTCTTTTCAGAGTTGCTAGTTTGAATAAGTGCTTGTGTTATAAAATACGCTTCAATGTCATTTGAAATATCATTTAATATTCTTGAGCATTAAAATTTAAGTGATTTCTAAATTAGTAAATTTAAGGTTTATAAGATCGTGTTTTTATAAATAAAAGCTATGTAGTTGTATTTTTTGGCAGAGTTGAACTAAAGTCATTGTGATACAACACCTTCTCATGAATTCGTTTTTTTTCTACATGTTTTCCTTTTAGTGAGAAGTGTAAAGCTAGAGGATTTACTGTGATAGTGGATGGCAGAAAATCTCAATGGAACGTGGTAAAAACGGTTGTGTTAATGCTACAGGTAAATACATTTTTATAAGTTTGTGGTTGATTAGTTTCTTAGATGTGAACCCAATAGCAGTAATTTCTATATTGCAAAATGGACAATTTATGATCTTTTTAAATCACAAAATGTGCTTCTGTGGCAGAGTTCTGTGCAGGAAGAAACAATCTGAAAAGCAGATGGTACACCTTACTCAAATGAGGGACAAATTCATTACATGATGAGAACACATAATTGTAGATCTTTCTCTAAAACATAGTTTTAGTTAAAAGAACCACAGAAATATGCTTCTGGCGTTATCAACTGTGGTTAGTAGAAATGTCTACAGAGGAACATTTTGCACTGATCATGCAGCTGAGCAGGTTCTAGTGTAATATGCTGTACTGTTAGGTTTCCATTGGAATTGTATGTGGTTGATTTTTGTGGTGTTTAGTATTCCCAGTCATAAATTGTGTTCTGGATGCTAGTCAAAGTAGGAGAAGGAAAAAAAAGTGTAAATTCCCAATTATAAAGAAATTCGTAACAAGTTATTATTTTAGCTTTTTAGAACTACGGGGTTGCAATAAAGTATAGGTTATTTTCTGATCTCAGTGGTCAAAGGAAATGCAAGATACAGCACTCTGAATAGACTGGAGAACTTGGACTACTGACTTTCTTACTGTGCAGATTGTTTCTCTTTATCAGAGCAATTTTCCTCTCAAATTTATATGAAGCCTCAAAGTCTGTCAAATATGAATATTTTCATTTTGTTGTCCTCATTGCTCCTGGATCTTTAAATCTCTTTCAAGGTGTCTTTCAACTATTCTTGACTAAGGTGACATTCTTATTAATAGAGTTATAGTAATTGGATCCACTGTATTCTGACTATGATCTTGACTGAGCTTTCACTTCACCTAAAATGCAGTTGTGACACTTAGTGGGAAATTCAGCTAGTGGGGAAGGTAGCTATTTGCCCATGCTCAGATTTCAGTGGCTTCCTGTCAGCACGCTTCCTGCCAGCATGAAGCTTGCAGAAACATAAGTTGCATGTCTGTATCTTTAATTTGAGAAGGAAGCAATAAAGAAGATATTTTTTTCTATGTAAGTTAATCACTTGTGCAGGCCACTTGAGATTTCTCTTTGTTTGGGCATATGTAGTTCTCAAAGGCACTGGTTGGTCATCAGACACTTCTGTGTTAAAAATAATGCCTACTTTTAAATAGTTTTTGCGTATTCATTAAAATGGTGCAAGAATTAGATAACTTTGGTGATTTCTAAGGCGGATGTATTTAAATTATGTTTTTATAAATGAAATGAGGTATTTGAATAGAAATCCCATGGATAGTGTCACCTTTGTCAGTGCTGTGATTATCTACCTGTTGCTTATTGCTATAGCTGATGAATTGGGAATAATCAAGAGTCTTTGTTCCTTGAACTACATTCAATGTAACAACATAAAATCAACTTGGTAGAAGAAATTACTGGTTTAGGCTGAGGAATATTTTCCTGGTAATACTTTTATGAATTAATATGCTGAAATGTTAATATTAAGCCATTTTCTTCTTGTCTAAGCAATATGTGCTAGAGAAGTATAGGATATAATCTTAATGTGATTTAATAACAAAGTATATAATTATTTTCTAACTTTATGGCTACTGTTCTATTCTACGTAGAAAATGACATTGGTAGAAAGCTTTGTTGTCCTTAATGGTTTTTTTAATGAAATGCTATAAATAAAATTAAGTCTAGGCAATAATTTCTGCTTTTCTATAGTGAGCATGAACTAATGGTTAGGTCTCAGGACTGGGAGTAAGGACATTTTTCTTTTCAGTTCTGACACAATTTTGTTATGGAATTTAGTACAGTTTACTACAAAGGAGGATGGAACCAACACGTGAAGTAAATGCAGCAGACTTAGTTTAAATTCTGTCTGTAAGTGTAACATTCTTAAGCAGGTGACATATAAGTCGAATTCACTTCTGTTGTAAATGAGTGTTTAATCTCAAAGGTTTTACTTAGATTTTCATTTGTTTTACAGAATGTTGTTCCAGCTGAGGTATCACTTGTTTGTGTAGTAAAGCCAGATGAATTTTGGGATAAGAAGGTTACGCATTTCTGTTTTTGGAAAGAGAAAGATAGACTTGGCTTTGAGGTATGTATAAGTTTTTGTGTACTTCAGTCAAAATCTTAGAATAATTGGATGAAAATTAATGCCCCTCTGAAAAGCATTATATTCCAGATGCTTTGTGGATATCCTTAGCAAACCAATGTGGCTTTTTAACTTTTTATTTAAGAATATAAAATAGATTCCAAATTAGAAATGTGCAACATTTAATTCTTTGCTGAGCAAGAAGATAAAGCTGTTTGTTACATACTGTGGATGTTTTGAGTAAAAAACTTGTACAAGGTTTAGTGTGAATTTTTTCATGACTTCTGTAATAGACTGTAGATGTGCATGTTGTATGGTGTCACTAAATCAGTAATAATTATGTGGAAAAACATCTTGTTGATGTTGCATGCATCTTCTCATTTTATGATTTCTTTGATATTAATAAAAAGGTTAGAGGTGACTTAAGTTTGCCAAATATAAGCTGATATTGTTCTTGGCTTGTGAGGTAGAGTGTGTATAAGAGGTAACACACTAATGTTATTTTTAGAAAATTATCTGTTATCAATCTTTCCAAACATTTTTTGAGCTAATCTTGTTTGAACTGCAAAGGCTTGCTTGCTCAACAAATACTAAAATATCTACTTGTTTTGTACAAAAGTTCTTGTTATCTTTTCATGAAAGAGTTGAATAGGAAAAGCATTTTGCAGTCTTGTCCAATGCTGTGTAATTCTTTCTGTTGGTAAGATTATAACATTCTTGAACACTCCTGTAGAAAACAGTTCATGGAAAATGGGAATTGGAAGGTTATGTAACTACGAAATAGTATAAACCTAAGAACTCTATCATCCAGATAGAATGCTCTTAATTCATGTGAATTTGGTCTTGTGAAGTCTTGTGTCAGACTTTACCTAGAAGAAATGGCTTCATTTTTTGAAACAATTTGTGTACGTGAAAGTGCTTGGAAGGAATGTGGGAGTGAAGGGTAAGATTCGTAATTTCCATTAGATGACCAAATTCTTTTTTCTTTCAAATCTGCTTTAAAATTCCTTTTATTACATCTTTTTTCTGTAATCTACTTTAGAGCCTTATAATTAAGGAAACCCTGCATGTTGACCTTCAGGTTGTTTATCTTACAGATCAAGATCATATTTTCTCTTTGAGTAGGTCTTTAAAGACAGGTTTGAAAAGTAGCCCAAGTTCAACAGAGCAGTCTAAACATTGTGTTTGAAAGTTTGCAACCGGCAAGATGTTCTTTAGCAGTCCCTAGTGTCTGATTTTAGTGACATAAAAGAAATTTATACAGTGGTTGTTACAGTATACATCATGGTATTGCTAGTTTGGAAATTAATTCTCTAAAAGATTCTTGAATTTTTCTTTAATATGACTTGGCTGGAATTTGTTTCTAGACAAATAAGGAGAAAGCCTGCAGAAAATATGTTAATGAAGTAGGGATAATTTTCCTACAATAATGAAAGGATTTTTTATGTTGTTTTACTTCAAGGATTGGCTAACAGTCATGAAGTTATGATTCTGTAATGAAATAAGCTTAGTAATTTTGTGAAGCATTTTTGTACCAATGATGATGTTCACATTGTCTGCATAGACCATTGGAGTGTAACTAAACCTTTTGGTTTCTGTTTCTAAACTACTTTTTTTATTACTGAACTGTGAACTCTTCACCCTGGCCTGAAATTCTGATCTAAGATTCTCTTAAATTAATAGTTCTGGAATTTTAGCAAGAAGAAAATAAAGTATTAGAGATACATTTCATGCAAACCTGTATCAAAATGTGTCATTTGTAAGAAAAGTAGTCAGTGATGTATCATTTTACAAGAAAAATTATCATAGTTTTAAAACACAGCAGCCGCTTCCTAGGCAGGAGGAAAACTTCAGATTTGTTCCCTAATACCTCCTTGTGTCTTGGCTTGATGCATGAGCAGATCAGCAGTTTGTGTGAGTAGAGGATAACAGCAGGTTGTTGCTCTCGAGTTTCCCTTCTGCCTGATTTAGAAGCACTGAAACAGAGTGAGACTGCTTGTTTGCACGAGGGGCTACAATCAGCTTTGGGGCAGTTCTAAACTAACTGTGATACCATTCTAGCTCATGGCGCTTCTTGTATCTTGCACTTCCTTGTTTTTGTTTTATTTTTTTAATGGATTTGATTTTTCTGTGCAATAACTCATTCTTAAATGACCTTCTTTAAAGGACAGGGAAAGCTGAGAGAGCCGTAGGAAAAATCCTGCACTTTCCCAGATAATGAAGAATCACCATCAGTATTAGGCAAGCCTTTGTTCTTCATAATTCATTAACCCTTGGTTATGTATTACTTCATTGTGATTCTAAAAACTGGCTCTGTAAGAAATGACCCACCTTCTCCAGGATTCAAATAATATTGGTGTTAGACACAGTAGTATGTCTTTGTTCTATTCCTGGCACGAGTGCAGAGCACTGATAAGGCTATGGAAGCCTCTAACTCGTGCACAAATCTACAGCTGCATAATTGTATATTACTGGTAGGAAAAACAAAGGAGCATCCAAGTTGTATTTTGCATCACGAGTTGGTTTTGCATAACAACTAGGAAAATCCAAGATTGCTTTTGCACCAATGAAAAAAAAGTGTAAAATTTTAAATGAAACATGAAATGATTTTTCACTCACTTGAGTGTGTCATCTAATTTTATTTGAACTAAATGCTAGGTAACTAATTTGAAATGTCTAATGAGGCATCACATCTACTTCCTATTTTCTGCTGTCTGATCTGGCTTTAATACCTTGCTTAATATGAAACTATTAATTAAAATGCCGTGCTTTCTGTTCTAAGGCAGAGATCATTTGCTTCAGAGTGAGATGTGATGATAATGATGAGTTGTGAAGAACTGAAAGTAAATGTAGGAACTGAGATCAGAAGGCTACTGGGTGGATAAGTATACTTAAGAGGTGGACTGATTCGGCTGAGTAAAAGTGCATAACCTTATTCCTCATTAATATTAGTGTTAGTTTTGGACCTGCCTTAGGTCGATTCCGATTCATTCTCCAGCGGAGCTTTCCTCTGTCCCTTTATTCCTCCCGAAAATGCTTATAGGAACCTGTTAATGTGTTCATCGAAGAATTTTTTTCTGGTCCTGTGCCCATGCTTCATAACAGGAGAGTTGTCTTAGTTGTTTTTCAGGGTATTTTTCAGCTGAAATGTTGCATATGTTACGCTGTAATACTTAATACTGTTAATGTGTTTAAATGAACTAAGAACATATTTTGAATATAAAAATATCTAACTGTGTTGGGGTAGTTGGGGTGTTGCATTTTTTATTAATATACTCTATATGGTGTTATGAAAGAAATCACTCTTTGTTAGTAGCTGTGGCGTGTTGTATTTGATTGTGAGCTTTTCATGTGAAGATACCTTGAATAGCTGGAGGAAAATGTGTACCATACAAGTAGAAGAAATGTGCATGTTTACATGATGCAAAATTTGACTGGTAGGAGTGTTGTTGGTGTATGCTATTTATGTAAAGGACTAGGAGGTAAAATAATTTCAGGCTTGTTTCAGATATTAGATTAGTGCTTTGAAAATCAGTTTGAAAGCAGGGAGGAAGAAAGTGTACTTGCTCTTCTTATCCTTGTGTAGAACATGGAGCAAAATTTAAAAGTTCACTTAAGGTTTTACGATAAGAAATCAAGGGGTTTTTTCCTTATTTAAAAAAAAAAAAGAAAAAAGGTAGTAAACTAGGAACTAGATGGAAGAATCAGAGTATAGAGCAAAAGGATCCTGATAGTCCTGAAATCCTAAGTTGGAGTAGTTCGAAATGCTTCATGTGTGCACTGTAGCAGCTAATGACTCCAAGTTGCTAGTAAGTGATAGTGTCATAAATTTTTTATGATCATATATCAGCAGAATGTGCTCTGGAAAATATCAGGTCTTTAATGTCAAAGTCGTCAATATACAGAAGAGTATAGAAGCCTAAAAATTATATTTTTCCATGAAAATTTCCTGCATATCAACTTGTTTATGGTCTATATACTTGCATATCAGAATTGCTCTGGAAGAAGTATTAGGTAACTGACTTGTTTTTTCCCATGTTAGGTAGCTGAAAAAATAGCTTGTAAGACTTTATCATTTCTCTAAAAGTGTAGGAACTGTTTAAGACCACAAGTGGAAAGTCTAAATCAATTTTTCTGTATCAGTTGCCAGTTGAAGTAAAGGTAGCTCTTCTCTGTCTGCCTAAGTTAGTGGTACGTACCTGAGTGGATACTTACATTCCCTAGAGTAAGGGTCTTTATTCTGAGAGTGATTAAGTGCCTATTATGTGGTTATAGCTTAATGTTCCAAAATGCAAAAATCCCTACATCATATACACTCTTATGTGTGCTTTTTTTTGGCATCATTGAAAACACACTGTGGTCCAGAACTTCCTGCTATGTTACTACAATAGGTTTTTATACTGTTCTTGTATTTTGAAATTAACTATTGTTACTACATGTATCTTTATTTCAGCTTTTGGTACTCTACTTGGAAATTGTGGCACAATCATCCCCATTTTACTCTATAAGAGTGATGCTAATAAGCCAAGTATTGCTCCACAGATGAGAAGTGAATAACACTTTGTTGGAGGTCTTTAATTTTTGTATCAGATCTTCCAGTCTGGTGTTTTAATACTGAGGCACCAAAATTGGTAGCTTTCATGGATTTTCCCAAAAATGTATATAGGATTCCAAGTTTTAACCAAGATTATGTTTATTTAAATGCATGTCTCTTCATCTGCATGTTTATTTGATGCTGTTTTAACACCAGAGGTCATGGGTCCTTTCTTTTAACAACTGGGCCAAACCAGGATTTTGTCTCTGTAGAGCTGGAGTATGTAAGCCTGTGTTTACATCACATTCTAAATTCGCTCCTAAAGATGGATGTGTTGGAAAGTACCAGAATGTGTGTGCCTATCAGTCTATTCTGGAGGATGGAAAATGCTGATTATTATAATGAGCCCTAGATGGGAAGACGAAAGAGTGGGCAAAACTGTGCGTGCTCAGAAGTGAAGGATGCAGTGGAGGTGACAGTTGGTCTAGTGTACATCTAGATTCTGCTGGCTGCTCTTGTGTTTCTAGTATGCCAGATTTCTGTATGGTACTGCTCAGATAAATTTTTAACTTGTATTTCTTGGTGTGATGTTACAGCAAGTGATTGCTGAATAGATTAATATTCCATACTAACAAATAATAGTGTATCCTACTCAGTGTTTAATCAGATAGTGTTTCAAAAAATGAATTGAAATAATTTTTATCAGCAAACAATAAGATGTTTCTTCTCCTTGGGAAGAAGTCTTTGCTTTACAGTTCCATGGCTACGAATCACTGTCAGAGCAAATTTATGGGCAGCTATGCTTTGTCTGTTAAAAGCGCCATAGTTATTTTTGAAAAATCACCAGGAGAATAGTTGAGGCCGTATTAAAGTTTTTCCAGCAGCTGATTTTGCTGGAGAATAAGCACAGCTAGCTTTGAAAAGAACAAATACCAGAGATTAATTGGATTGTGTACTAGAAAACAGTTAGAATTGGCAGTAAGTAAATTCTGTTTTTCTACAAAAGCTACCTTTAGTGTGATGTGAAAATGAACATAGGCATTCTTCAGTTTGGAATTTTGCACAGGCTGAAGTGCAAACATTCTCACACAATCTTGGCCTTTTTCGTTGAAGCTTTCGCTGTATTTTTCCAAAGTTGTTTGGGTATGTAAGCTGCTAGCATAACAAATCATCCAACATCAATTCACTGAGAAAACAGCATTAATACTGGGCCCAAAGGACTTTATCATAATTCAGCATGTTATACCTATCATCCAGGCTGTGAGAGGGGAAGGGCTATTTGGGCTTCCCAGTATGTCTTGGCAGAATTTTTAGGAGATGAACAAACCCCCCCTCTTCTTATGCCTGTTTGAATTAAATTTGTCCAAATTACCAGTCAGCACCAGGTAAGTATGACCAGCTTTTAGCATGCTTTAGGAGTGACAAGTTTTTATGTTCCAGTAAGTAAATGAAAAAAAGTGTTAAATATTTTGATGCTAGTTAAAATTAGTAAATAAGGCAGTTATGTTCTGTTCGTATTGAGTAAATACCTTAATATACTCTTAGAGTAGCTACATTTGTAGTCAGTTACATTGCAATGTAACAAATTGGAACAGATAGCTTAAATGTATAAATTTTTGTATTTGTATGTGTTCTTGCTGTTAGTTGCATTTCTATCAATTTTACATAACATCAAACAGCTAATACGATGTGTAATAGATACATTCTATTAATCTAATACATTCTATTATTCTTACAGTCTTTTTCTAAAGATGTATCTGATTTCATGGCTAGCATTGCTTAATACCCACATGATCTTGAGGGCTACTGGAAATAAGTGAGAAACTGTGGCACTTACAACCCATATGAACTTCTGTGTATATGAGCACATCTGGCTTTCACAATGTTTTAGCAGGCCAACATTATGCAAAGCAAGTTTACTGATTTGAGTAGTGATCTTAATGTAATCCATCCTTTTCTTCAGACTATTTGATTTTTTTTAGAACCAGTGATGTGAACCAGGTGCTCTGATCATTTTAGTTTAGATACAAAAGTGTCCTGATCGAATAAATTGTTTTTTTCCTTTTATTTATGAACTCATAAAGGTGAAAGGAACGTGAAAATTGCCTAAAATGCAAATGTGTCCCTAAAGGAAGAACAACAATGTTTTTTACTTTTCTTGGACATAGAGGCATCTGTGGTTTGGGCTGGTTAGTAGCATTACTTAAAGACACTACTCCATTTATGGCAGCTACATGCCGTTAAGAATACAGGAAAGTAACTTTGATGAATGTTGCTGGAAGATGTTCTTGTACGTTAACTATTTGACCGTTTGTTTGGAACTGCTCTTGATTTTTCCATTGCATAAATTGAAAAATCATAGAATAATTTCAATTGGAAGGGACCTCAGGAGGTCTCTAGTACAGTGTTCTCAAAGCAGGATCATGAATGAGGTTAGACCAGGTTACTCTGGGCTTCATCCACTGGGGCCCTGAAAAACTGCCAAGGATAGATATTGCACAACCTCTAAGTTTTTAAAATGACTAATGATTGTTGCCTTGAGTGGGTTTTGATCTCAAAACCCATCTCAAACATATTTTCATCAATGATTTGGAGTATCAAATTGATTTAGTGGTCTAAACAGATCTGAAGTATCCTGAAGTAGTGAAAGACAAAACCTTTGAGGTAATTTTAAGGGGAAACCCCCTAAGTTTTGTGTGGATTTTCTATCTTCCAGTGTCTGCAGGAACACAGGGCTGGACTTGAAGTAGAAGGCTCTGTCCAGTTGGCTCTTTCAGTATCTTATTGTCCCCTGCAAGAGTACATGCATGATGTGATGGGTTCTCAAAACTGTCTCCATTAAACCAACCTGTGCTGCCAACTTCTGGATTAGGTTTTTATAAGTAAGGCTCAGCCAGGAACTTACAGAATGCAGGAATGAATTACAGAACTTACAGAATGTCAGAAATTCTGACTAGCAGTGGAGCTGAGTTTTCCTTTATCTCTTGAAGTAATTGATGAACTAGATTTGTCTCTTACGTGAATAAGTCTGGCTTGTAAGCATACAGAGATTTGAATTTGGCTGCTCATGGAAAGAGAATGGTTGGTCCAACTCTTGCTGAGCATATTTGCACAGTAAATGCAGGCACTTAATTTTTATGGCACAAACTCACCTCTGAGACTGGAAGTACTGCAAGAGAGTTATAAAAATCCCAAGTGCTATGCAGCATGACATCCTGCTGCTACATTCACTGAAAATAGATTGTGTGGTGTATGACTTAATAAAGAAGCATCAGTTCCCACCAAGAAAACAGATATCCAAGAAATATTTCTTATCTTGTTGTAAACAGAAAAGGTGGTATAGATGATGCTCTTGTAGGATTATGCATGAGATACACACTGCATGTCGAAATTACCTATCTGGTTTAGACCCACATTATTTGCAACCAACTTAATTTAAACATTCAGCACTAAAATGGCTGCTTTCTACGAATCACTGAAAGATCTGTTCAGTGACTCTGGATCCACTTAACACAACTTCTCAGGTACTTAAGGAAAAATACAGACATTGCTTACAAATATACTTAAAACTTCTTTTATTGTTGCAGGTTATTTTAGTATCTGCTAACAAACTGACTCGATATATAGAGCCATGCCAACTAACAGAAGATTTTGGAGGAACTCTGACTTATGATCACATGGATTGGTTGAATAAGAGACTGGTTAGTTTTTGTGTTTGATTGTTTTGGTTTGGTTTTTTTTAAATTTCATTGTTGATCCATGAGTTTTTACTTGTGTAGAACTACTAAGTGTGTGGGAATTCAGATGTGTTGTAGTGCAATTCAAATGCATAAATAGTCTTATGATGATAACCAACACTGGATTTGCTCAAGGGATGATAAAGCTAATGCAGTCAATCTGTTGAACCAACAAGTTCCTTAATGAAACTGTATTGTAGACCCTAACTCTAGAAGACTCTGGGTGTGTGGTATAGTTGCTGCAAAGGGAACTTGTTTGGCTTCTGGTAGAAGAAATCCAAAACAAGGAAAAAATACTTGAACCGTGCAGATCCTCCAAGGTTTTATCTTAGGCCTTGGTTCCTGTGGACTGAGAGCCGGGTTTTAAGCTGTCCTACGCTAAAACCTTTATCAGTTCAGTTTCCCTTCTTTTTTCTCTGGTATATACAAATCTGAATTCTGCCATATTATTCCTGCATTCATTAAAATTCGTAAGGCCAGTACTTCCACATTTCCACATTAGCTGGGACTTGTGCTTTATATTCTCCTGTCTCTCTTCTCTTGTCTAATTTCACTTGGTTTTTTTATATTAACAAAGAAACTCCTGCAACTCCTGAATCCTGAAACTAGACAAGAGGGCAGAAAAGTTGTTTAAGGTACTAGCTGAAGAATAGTTTAAAACTGTTTTACGTTTTTCATTCTAATTCTATGGGGATTTTTCCTCTTATAGCTACTGAATTTAGGTTGTGTTTTATAAACAACTGTCTTATATAAAAATGGGTTTTAAGAGCTGTCAAACTATGTCCTTTTTGGTTTTCTGACATGTAAGCTGTCCTAGATAGGTTAAGGAAGGCTCATCTGCAGGCTATTGATTAATAATCTGTTAACACCAAAAAGTTACTGTGCATGTCACTTATGGCACCAGATAATGTTTAGTTCTGTTAAAAATGCAAAACTAAAAAACAAAAAAAAACCCTCTCGGAAGTCAAGTATAGAGGAATTATCTGATCAGTACCCAGTGCCTGACTATATGGGCCTTGCTGTCTGCGATCAAAGCCCCTATAATCAAAGAAACTAATGAGAATATTTCTTTCTATATAATACATATTTTATCTTAGTTATTAATTATAATATAGCCCATATTACAGTTAATAAAAGATGGAAGCTTGACCAAGTTGGTTGTTTTAATCCATTCAAGTGAGCTATCAGATGATTGTGTAAGATGTCTTGATTCTCTAGCATTAAAGATTGACTTAAAGACTTAAATGAAAATGTTGAATAAACACGCCCATAAAAACTTACAGGTTTCGCAGAAATCTCAGTTTTTTAGTATTTCAGAATTCAGTCTGCCTTCGTTATATTCAGTGTAACATTTTGCTGTCTACTTAAGGAATCTTGGTGCTTTGAAGTGTTCCCTGGACAAAGTTTAGATTTTCTACTCCTTTCTACCCTGCAATCTGAACATTGAGAAATCATTACACCGTGTGAATATTGCAGTGTACTAACGGAACTAGTAGATAAATTTGCACTAATGCCTTAAGTACTGCCACTTACATAATTTACATTTCTTAAATTAAAACTTGCCTCTTGTTTAGGTATTTGAAAAGTTCACAAAAGAATCAACGTCCTTATTGGATGAGCTTGCTCTCATTAACAATGGAAGTGACAAAGGAACACAACAAGAAAAAGAGAGGTCTGTAGTTTGCTCTTTGAAATCAGTGCTTTTGGATTATAAATTTCATTGGGAATCCAAACAATATTGACAATATGGTATGACTTAAATGTTTTGAAATGTGTAAAGAAATTCTGAATAGGCCACAAAATCCATCAGCATGTCTTTAGATGGATGCTCATTTGAATGTTGACTCCACGCAGCTGCACTTCTGTTTTGATACAATGAGTAGAAAAAGTGAGGACTTTACTGAGTGATAAAAGAAACATATAGTCTCTTAGCAGCATTGGGTAGCTCTGGCTTTACTTGAAGTGCTACTTAGTGAACCTTAGTTTTTAGTGCTACTGTAATACAAATCAATAATGTGATGGTTACTTTAATGATTATTAATTTTATTATTTAATGTGCTTGTTTCTTTATTCAAGATCAATAGATTTGAACTTCCTTCCGTCAGTTGATCCTGAGACAGTACTGCAGACAGGTATAGTAAGTCAAAAAGTTATAGTGTTGATCAATAAAGTAACATTATTCATTTTTAAGCTCAAACTGAAAACATAGAGGGTGCAATAATTTTCTTACCTGTCATCAGGCTTATTAATTCATGTCAACTTTGTTGGGTTAAAAAAATTATGTTAAATAAATGGAAGAACTCCAAATGCGTCTTTTTAAAGACAGTTTTTAATAGTCCTGATAACATTTTTACAGTATTACCATAATGAATACCTTTAATTTTGAGAATGCATTGTTTCTAGATGATGTCAATATGTTGGCTTTACAGAATTAATTTATCTCAGTAGCCACCAGATAGTTACAATACAGATAGCATTTTTCTAAGCAGTTCTGATAATTTACATCAACCTACTTCTGAGCTGACCATCTGTAAGAAAGAAGCGTAGTCTTCTAACTCTTAGCTGCTTACACTCTCCCTTCACCATTAAACAGTTTGGGTTTCTTTGATTGAAATGTTTTTTTCTAGGGTGAATATCCTGGTGACAATGAAGTGTAATAGACTGATGATTTGGACTAGAAAATTGCTTAAAGATTTTTCCCTTTGTAGAATAGTAAGTAATGCATAGTATTAAGGTAGTGATCAGAATCTGTATCTTAGAGCCTCCTGCAGACTAAGGTGTGGATCACATGTAATATTTACCACAGATAACTGTTGGATTTACTTTTACTGTGTAAAATTTTAGCTTAATTAGATGTGGGATAGTATTGTTAAAAGGTGAAACAATGGTTCCTTGCTGTGGCATTTAAAGTTTTTAAAATACGAGGTGTTTGTAGACACTATCTCTAGATTTTAGTCTGATTGTGTATCCTCCTCTAATGGTAATATTTTTGGACAAAACCCTTCTGTTTTGTGTAAGCAGACGTATTTCAAGAATGTTAGTTTACATTTATTCTGTATTTTCTTAGTTATGGTATAATGAAATTTTTTTTGGAGCTGTGAAGTTTAACAACTTTCACTAAACCATGGTAGTTCCTAAGAGGCAGCACTTCTCTTTGTTAGATCCACTGTATTGAAAGTTGGAGAATAAAAGTTAGTCTCCCCTATTAAATTTTCCTGCCTCTTAAGGGTAAGTATGAAAAAAATGAGGTTTTAGATAAGGCTTCTGTCTTCATAGTCACAAGTACTGTTGCTTTCACAAGCTCCAGATCCACATATAAAATATAGTTCTTAGAATTTAATGAAAATCTAGTTTTTTAAAAAAAATACTTTCACCTGGAAAATGTTAATCCTTTACTGCTGAAACAATACAATAAAAATTCAAATTTATCCGAGTAGAACTATGACTTGTGAAAACCTTTAAATCTGTTTGCCCTGCAGCCATCTGTGCCCCTCTGTGTAGTATTGTAAAAGATGAAGTCTTAATATGTTTATTTCCATATTTTGGCAAAATATATTTGATTTCTTAAGATGTGGTCATTTCACAGTAATGTATACTGAGTAATCTAAAGTTCCTTGCTGCAATCTCCAAAGCCTGTGGCATTTTGGTTGTCTAGATAGTACGAGTTGCATTTATAGTCTGTATTCCTGCATTTTCTGCGAGATATTACAATTGCTGTTCTAGTGGTAACTTTCTTCTTTTATTTAACTGAGCTTTTACCATTTTAAGACCCGTAGAATTGATGAATGTGATGTTTTCAGATTTTCACTTTTACATCAACAGTTATTTAGTGACCAAACACTGTTTTGCTAACTTGTTCATTGAGCTTTTGGGGAACAGATGGATGATCTGGGTTTACTAGTAGTATGGTGTTTATGTCCGGAAAACTTCACTGCAATCTAACCTTAAACAGAGGGTTAAATAGTCAAAACATAGTATTTTTGCATATATGAAAGTCATAACACTCTAAAGAGTCTGTACCCTGTTATGGTGCTTAAGAGCACAAAGAAAAAAGTGAGAAAAGTGAGAAAAAAGTATTGATCGAAGTACTTAATATTTGGCTCTGCTTTCTATGAAAGCTTTGTACATATTATAAAAATCCTGAAAGATAACAGAGAAATTTATATGCCTGGTATGTTAGTGCTTCTAGATAATTCATTTAGTCTCAAGAATATGAATTTTTCGAGAGTAATATTTCAGATGCCACACAGTGTTTTGAAGTACACCATAACATTTGTAGATATTCTAGACTAAGGATTGTGCTTGGCAATTGTTTCTTTACGTTAATCAATGCTGTTGTCAATATGGATGTTAAAGTCACAGTATGTCTTTCAGATTTAGAAAATATATCCCATGATTTTCTACCCTATTTTATGACTGATACAAACCCACAAACTGTGGCCGGTGCTCTGGGTGAAATGGTATCATTAAATGTGCCCCTGTGCATGAAAGAGCTGCAAAAATGTACTGTCAGATGGTCTGAAAGCAGGCATCCTTACTAATAATTTTTATGCTTATTTTTTAGATTTCTAATTTTTTTTAGATCTAAATTAACCACATTATTATATGCATTCTTAAAGGTCATGAGTTACTATCTGAGTTACAACAGCGTCGATTCAATGGTTCAGATGGGGGAGTATCCTGGTCTCCAATGGATGATGAGCTACTTGCTCAGCCACAGGTCATGAAGCTATTGGATTCGCTCAGAGAGCAATATACCCGCTACCAGGAAGTTTGCAGACAACGTAGCAAGCGCACACAACTAGAGGAGATTCAGCAGAAGGTAATGCAGGTAAGCTTGGAGTTATTCTTGACTACTCTGAGGCTGTGGTTTGAGCTGAAATCCCAGATGGTTTCCTGCACAAGTAAGAATCAGAGGTGAGCATTTCATACCTCCTTCTTTCTACTCCTCAAACTGAAATGTGCTGTTTTCACTTTATGCTTTACATAGTGTCTACCACAGTGACTTTCCAAAGGCTGTTCTGGTAATGTGGAGGTGAGTAGAAATGTGCTCTCTTGCTATAATTCTGGAAGAACCTTCACATTGTCCCTTTGTTGCTTGCTGTGACAGTGTACCACTACCTTGTCAGAGGGTCTGATGCCTGACCTCTTAGCAGAGAGACAAGCATTCATAAATGATACACCATGTCACTCTTAATTTTGCTTGAGAGTTGGAAACCTTCCCCTACCCATGTTGTTTTAAGTTTCTGTTACTGAAGATAAGCTGTTATTTATTCCTTTATTTGTTTAGGGCTTTTTAATTAAGTTAAAGTGATTAAACTCTCTGTATTTCAAGACTACACTGACCAGAATGAATACAAATCTTCCTAATCAATTGTGTTAAAGGTCATAATGAATTGGTCTGATGCTTTGGAAACAGGCATGTAATTAGCACTTCACCATTTTCTCAGTAGAGAAAAATCAAGGAAATGGAATTAATTTATTCGTCTTGTGTTTATTACTTTAGTTTTACATGTTTTTAAGCTTCTGTATAGTTTGAGTATGCATAAGATGAAATGGATATTGCTTTTACCCTTTCAACACTGACATTTCTAATGCATAAGAAGTGCAAATCAAGTACTTGCATTTCACAGCATTCCAGGTATGAGTAAAGAAAACGCTAATCAATCTTGTTATTTCTGGGACTGAAAATATAAATCTACTGAGGTAATAATTTCCCTTATGTAGTCATTTAGTTTATTATAAAATAAAAAAGCTTTTGATATTTTGAACTAGAAATAATAAAAATGAAAGGTGAAAGTAATACTGTATAGAACATGTTAGTATGTCTGTAGGTATATTCCGGTGAGATTTTTCCTGTGTTAAAGTTACAGTGGTTGAACAAGTTGTGCTGATTGAAATGAGATTTATAACATTCTTTGACAAACTGACATTGTTAATGCATTTAAGTAGGCTTGCTCACTGGGGCATCAGCCTCATTTTTCTATGTTTATATGAGAGATAGTTATTGATTTGCTCTGTCTACACTATGGAAGCTGCATAGTAAGTGAACTGAGTCCCAGTACACAGGAAAAATGTTTTGCTGCCTTACTGACTAATCAGTTTTATAAAGTGCATGTAAAAACTCTCTGAATGGCATGTGAATGTATGGGGAAAACTTACTAAACCTATAAATTTATTTAGTTTTCTTTTGATTTATGGGGGAAAGGCTAACAGAGAAAAGTAAGAAGATAATGGTGCTCTGGGGGAAACCAGTAGAGGCAAAGCGCAATGGAATTTGTTTTGCCAAAACAAGCAGAAGTTGCAGTATAACATGCTTGGAGTGTTTTCAGTTGGAATGGGAGTGTACATAGAAAGTTTTCCCCTTGTGCTGCTGATTGGTGTTGTGTGGGGCCTTTTTAATGGTTTTAATTTCCTGTTTGCTCTCATTAAAATTACATGCCTATTTCATTCTTCGTATAGCTTCTTATGTTGCTAACCACTCCTGGCTTGCTTTTGTATTCTTGTTTCATTTTCACTGTTCGCTGCTTCTCCTGACTGTGAACTACCTAGTTATTACTCCTGTCTCAGACTTCTCTTATCCATAAATAACTTTCTTCTATTCCTTAGTTTAGTTTCCTTTTCCTTAGTCTTTCATTCTGCAGTGTAAAGATGGCAATGATTTCCAGATGTTTTCCGATGAGCAGTTCTACTAAACAGACTGCTGATGAGCAACCCTGTACATTATGGTAAATTATAGCTTTGTCCACTCTTAGGCAGAGGTGTTAATTACAATTTTTCTAGTCTTAATTCACAAAAATTAATGCCAGGCCTTACAGTAGTCTAGTCATTAATCATTTAAAAAGATTTTTTTTATGAAAATAACATTGCTTCTTTCTCCGGATCCCTAGTGGCTTTTCTCTTTTCAAGTCAAGTGTCTGTCACACAAGAGTGGCCATGTGCTATGCTAAACAGTTTCAGAAGCAATGCAGTAGTTGCTGGGAACTTGTAATGGGGAGGTCACCTTGGTCAGATGGCATTGCTTAGCAGTACCCTTGCACAGGTTTGACTTGCCCTGGAACTGTTACTTGCATATGTGTTCTCCAGGCCGCACTGAGGGCTCAGGATGATATCTGAGTGCAGTCATTTCTAAGTCCATTCCAGACTTAATCAGGAACGGCGGTGTGGGTGTGCTGAGCATAACAGGAAGTTTCTCTTTAAACAAAAAAGAACCTAGAACTGTAAAGTCTTAATTTGCCCTAAAACCGATAAAAGTAAGGAATACCCAGGATGCTTTTGGAGCAAAGAATATACACTCTGAAACAGTGCTTCTTATGCAGGAGCTGGAGGGGAGGTGAAGACAAGGGGTGGGAAGACAAACATGATGACTGAAAGGTGGGGAGAGTTGAGTGACTTTCTGTAATGGTGTGGGTCATTCTTGATTGCTGTTGCAGTGTAGTCTGGTAGCACTAGGAAAATGGTCCAGTCAATCCCTTTTTTGTTTCTCTCACAATTGCGGTGTTACATTATGTATTGTATTATATTTCCTGAACAACTGTGTTCTGTGTTCCGTCATCCTTGTTTAAACAGAGATCACATTAAAAAGAGGAAACTGACTTCCTATGCTTTTTCATTAAGGTTCAGAATCTGAGGGTATTCCTGCATTTCCTTACTTCAGGACTTCAATAAGTGACTTTTACATTAGGTTTCATTAAGACTGTCTCTCTTTTTTCCCCTATATATCTAAAAATTTATCTGATAATTCAAATGTATATGAAGAACCCCAAATTTGAGATACTCTGCTTTGCTTTGAATAACATTAATGAAATAGTTTCAAAACAATAATAAAAGAAATTCGGTACTGTAATCCAAAACTGTATTGCAATGACTCGGCAAAAATTTCTGCAAAGGCAGATCCCATGAGATGTAGCCATTAAGACTCCGTAAGAGGCTTCTGTTATTTGAATAGAACAAGCTGAAAGGCAAAAATATATAAAATACTGAATTGTTGTGTAAATTTGATTTTTGAGTAAGTGCATATCCTGTACTTGAGTGTTAATATATTTCAGAAAATAAGGAGAAAACTCACAGGTGTGAGGCAGAATACAGCTGTGAATTGTAATTCACTTGGGAAAAAATTTGGTTTTGTTTGAACATGAGAGATCCATTATCAAGCAAATTGTGGTTTAAACTCTTGTATTGACAGAAATATGAAATGACAAGTATGCATGTGATGGATCTTTTGCTAGCTGCCACCTGCTTTCATGGAGCTGACAGGCTAAGGTTAATGAAAAGAAGTTTCTATTTAAAGCTCTTGAAGATGTGACTGGATTCAACAACAAGACTTCCACAGATCCCAAAACCATTTTTTACTTTCTTTTCATAAATGTGTATTTCCTTTTAAGTATTTCTGCTTCTGTTACACGAAAACTGGTGTAGAAAGGATTTTGTATCTGATTTGCTACTTTATTTTTGTTGTCTTTATCTTATTGACAGGTAGTCAATTGGCTTGAAGGACCTGGATCAGAACAGCTAAGAACCCAGTGGGGAATAGGTGATTCGATTAGAGCTTCACAAGCTTTGCAACAGAAACATGAAGAGATTGAGAGTCAGCACAGTGTGAGACTTCCCTTACCTTTTTCAAGTGGCAAAATACTTCTAAGTACATAGGATTATGAGCAGTGTATTTTGGTTATGGCTTTCTAGGAACTTTGCATAGTGCTTGATTTTATGGGTTACAGAGAAAAGTACCTAAACAGTTTAAGAACTTAACATATACGTATAATGACCATTTATTTTCTTTTCCATTGTAGAAAAATAACAAGTTTTATCTATGATTTTTCTTGTTTTTATCATGTTACAGTTATGTTGAGCAGGAGGAGTAAATTTTGGTTTTACTCCCTGCCAAAATGGCTGAGAAGTTCTGTACTTCTCAGGTGAATAAGTTAATATTTTTGTCTTTATTAAACTGCAGTTGCTAGTAGCTGAAACCGGCTTAATGCTTTTCTTTATCAGGACTTAATGAAATCTTGAAGAGACTGTTATGTAGCTGTACTGTCTTAATGTCTCTGCTTCCAATTTTGAATATTTCCTAAGGTTTGGTAGAATTTTGTCTTTCCATCAGATGATTAAGTGTAATTGGGATATGACTACTTGGTGTTCCCAATGGGTGCGTTGCTCTCAGTACTTTTCCCCTCGTCTGACTTTCCTTGTTGTAGACATTTACAATTCTAAGTTCCCTTCACAGTCATGACAAAGAAAATAGTCACCAGGTTATATTTTGAGGTAATTTAGAAAAACAACCAACTCCAACCTTTAGTCCAAGTAATACTGCGCCCTTGACTACATTGGTTCTATTGACTACATCTCTACTGAGTACAGTTTCCTTGCTCAAATGCAGAAGTGTGTGTTGTAGGTGTCTGTTTTGTCAAGTGAATCCCATCTCTCCTGTTTTCTCGTTGCTTTAAGCTCTGATAGCCAGTACCTGATAAAGTGTAAATATAATTTATATAAATTATGTAAACATAATTTCAATCCTAATTGCAAGGAAAAAATCATCTCCCTACTTCATTGGCAAAAATAATTTTGACTATCTTTCAGTCATATTAGCACTTCAAACTGAAAAAAGAAAACAAGATTGAATATTCTTTATTCTCACTTGGATATTCGTAACTCAACTATGCTTTAGCTGGAGCTAAATATGGTCCTTGAAATCACTGAAATCCCACAGAAGTTTGCAGGCTGGCCTACAGTTTGCTTATCACTAAAACACTGACAAGGTAGAAGGTTGCTTGATTCTCAGGTGCTAGAAGCAGTTTGTGGGAACAGCAGTCTGAAAATTTAATATTATATATAATAATTTAATATTATAACGAAGTAATAATTGGGAGACCACTGGATTACCTTACATTTAGATGCCTATATTTAAATTAAAATAGTTTTTGGACAACAGCACTCAAAAAATACACTTTGCATTTTTTTTAACTTTTAAATATATCGTAATAGCTGAGCATACTCTTCCTCTTTCATAGTTTTCCTATTTTTTCTCTCCTAATTGAATTGACAACTTGTATGATTGTTTTTTGCATCATCTCCTATTTTTTGGTTATATTACTTCAATTTTGAAGATACTTGCAAAAACGTTCAATTTGTTTTACAGAGAGGCATTTTTACTTCAGTTTACTCTGAAGCAAAAAAAAAATAATTCTTCTAGGGTGTTTGTTTGTTTGTTTTATGTTTGGGGTTTTTTTAGTTGTTTTTCATTTTCTGACTATGATTCATGAGCCATATACTAGAGCTGTTATTTTTAAACAAATGTTGGCCTTTTCTCCATGGTTTTGATCTGTCATGTACAAGGGTGCCTAACTTTCTCCTGTGGGAAGGGTCAGAATCACACTTTTTTTATCTGGTTTGCCAGTCTCTAAATTTCATTGATAGTTTGATCAAAATCAGTTAATGCAACTATTTTACTTTAATGCAAAAAGTAAACACTGACAATTATTAATCTAGATTTTTTTTTTGTTTGACTTCTCATATTATAATTGACTTGTTACGCTCAATAAGCTAGATTTATATGTTCAGTGTCTAAAGGTAATAACGAGTCACGTTGCATAAACAGAGTTTATTCAACCTGTATATCTATAGTCATGTGTGACAGTGGAAGATCTTTCCATATTATGTCACCTTAGTTGCCCCTTTTGAGGTAGATGAATGATTTTTTCTGTTCTTAAATTTTTGGCTGATTGCTAGTCTGACTTTTTCATTACTCTTTTTCTCCTCCTTTCATCTTTTCATACTCTGTTTCTTCTATGAGCAGATAGTAAAGGCAGCTTTGGGTAAAAAGGAAAAAATCCAGAATATGGGTATTTATACTCTATTTTGCATGGTTTGTAAATATATTATGCAAAAGCTGAAGGTACAATTTAAAAAAATTGTGAACGTCCCAATAGGATTGTGTCAAGAATACGAATTAAATCAGATATTTCAGACCAATAGATGGTGCTATTCAATTGCATTAGAAATGCACAGGGCATTTGAAAGTCACTTTACTGTAGGCCCGAATAAAAGCTGTTGAGCAAACATGTTTTGCTTTACAGGCATCTCAAGCATGCAAGATGCGAATGTGAACTTGATATATCAAGTCTTATATAAATCTCACAGAATTGTTAGATATATGAACTATTCTCTTTTGTAAAAACACCACCATTACAACATAGCTAACTTCTGTGGATATATTGAGTAATCAAAGCACTTGAAAAACAAATAGCACATTTTGCATCGAGTATTGTAAAATTTCCATTAAATAAGAAACAAGGATAATTTTGAAGTTTGTGTAGATAGATACTGTTTTATTCAGAAGATGGAGATTGCTTCCACTTTGTCAACAGTAATGTTTTTCTAAATACATTAAGAATGTTATTGCTTGTTTCAGTCATATCACTGAAAGTAACACCTAGTCTTATAGTCTTATGAACAGCTTTTTGTAAATAGCTTACCACTTGGCAAAAGGTCTTTTGTTTCAATAGAGGGTTTTTTAAAAAATGTCAGAATTCTTCTGTTTCAGTAAAATAGTTTGACTGGGACATATTGCTGACAGCTAGTAGCCATGCTTGTAATCTTCCCATCTTTCTGCAGCATTTGTTTCATACTGCAATTCATGTATCAAAATATGCTAAGCACATTGAGTTGACGTGAAATTAAGAGTGTTTTTCCCCTCCTGTGTGAGATCTCATAATTATAGTGTAAGCTGTAATAATCATGTAATCTGATTAGATTTATTAGTATGCAGTTAGATGTAAGCCATTTTAAGAGAACTAGAATCATGTTTGGTATTTTAATACTTAATTTTCTTGTATTTGTAGGAGTGGTTTGCTGTTTATGTTGAGCTTAATCAGCAGATAGCAGCTCTTCTAAATGCAGGGGATGAGGAGGACCTTGTGGAATTGAAAGCATTGCAGCAACAGCTGAGTGATGTGTGTTACCGGCAGGCCAGTCAGCTGGAATTCAGACAGAATCTATTACAAGCAGCACTTGAATTCCACAGTGTTGCCCAGGATGTAAGTTTTCCTTTTAAACTTTTCACAGGCTCACTTGCCAATATATTATTGCCTTATTATAAATGTTCAGTATATTGGAAAAAAATTAGGGGGATGAGGGGGAAACATAATGTCGCTTGGCAAGTGCAGAAGATCTTCATTTACCATAATTGAAACACTGAGTAGATGGATTTCTCCTTTTTCAGAGGAAAGTGCTTTGTGATATGTCTTACATTTCAATAATATTTGAAATAAAATGGTTACTACTTAAAAAGCTGCTTTTTCTCCCCCTTTTGTTATTTTTTTAATTAGATGCAAATGCATTAATTGAACTTGCAATTTGGTAAACTTTTCATAGTTTGTTTTATAGACTGGCGTTTATTCCTTTCCTATACTTGCCTGAAAAGAAAAATAACCTTGGATTCCCCTTCTCTGCCCATCTAGGGATGTATGATCTTGGAATTTTATAGGTAGATGGGTCATCTTTTGTCTTGACTTTCATTTTGAATATATGCTAAGCGGAAGTTCTAAAATGACAGCTTTCCAAACATTTAGAAGACTGCAGACCTACCATCTGAAGTGCAAGACTTCTTTTTAAGTGTCAGTATTTGTTGTTTTTCATATTAGTTGTCTCAGCAATTGGATGGCTTGCTAGGAATGCTGTGTGTAGATGTAGCACCAGCAGATGGAGCATCAATTCAACAAACCTTAAAACTACTGGAAGAGAAACTGAAAAGTGTTGGTAAGCAAAATATTTCTGTGTTTCAGATACACATTCTAATTAATGCATTACAGGACAAAAACCAGTAATCCCACCCCCTCCTTTAAAAAAAGACAGCAGAAAAAATACCTGTCTCTAATTCCTAGGTAAGTAATTCTCCACCTGGCTATCTTTGCCTTGCTTATGTTATTTACTGCACAGTAGTTCTATCTGGGAAAATTATCTGGAAATGTTTTCTTTAAAAGATTTTAGATATAATATGTATGTGTTATATACCATTGTCATGCATTTATTCTGTAAACAAACCTTACTCACTAATCATGCTTAATGTCTTGGGAATATAGTGCTTAGAAGATCTTTTTTCTCTAGACCTGACTCTTGATGATTCAAGTTGTTATCCACTCAACTTTAGAATGCTTGTACTGAGTATTTTTACAGTAGCTTTTAATGCATATGTTAATAAATAGGACATTTAAAGTAAGTACACTGTCAAGCGTATAAAATAGAATGTTTGTTGGAAGGGACCTACAAAGATCATCTAGTCCATCGTGTTGTTGGAGGAAGAGCTATGAAGCAGAATCAAAAGTGGTAGAAGTAGTTGATCAGAATATAAGTTTTAAGCATATAAGTTTTAGGTTCTCTTTTAGGAAAACAGGTAGTAGAGCTGCCAAATCATGCGTATAACAGCAGATTCTAAGGGTTGGTGTATTTCTGTATAGTGTCAGCCTTATCAGATGTGTTATGAAGTAGTAACTTCTGCCAGTCACAGAAGAACATTTAGGTTATGACTGCATAGCAGTGATAAATATTTTAGGTATTGTGCAGCTGTGTGGATGAAAGATATTAATTAGCTATTTATATAAAATATATGAAAGTTAACACTCACTCTTAGCTTTTATTCCTTTTCTTGTTATCTACTAGGTCATAAAATAGCAAATCCTTTGCTCTTCGTTAATATAGACAAATGTTCACTGAAACTTAAAAGTTGGAAAGGGCAGTGGAAGACGCATCATTGTCCTTTTCACTGTCCAGCCTTCCCTCTCAGATTCTGTTGCATTTTGTACCTCTCCTTTGGGGGGGAAAAAATAATTAATTTATAAGAGAGACCATTGACTTTTTTCTTTCTCTTTTTCTGTAGACTTGGGCTTGCAAGGCTTGCGTGAGAAAGGTCAAAGTCTTCTTGATCAGATATCTAACCAGGCGTCCTGGGCTTATGGAAAAGATGTAACCATTGAAAACAAAGAAAATGTGGACCATATCCAAGGAGTGATGGAAGATATGCAGCTTAGAAAACAAAGGTATTATCAGCATTTGTAGTCATTAAGACTTTTGTGTGCTGATACATCACTTCTTCATTTGTTTCTTTATTTAGAGAGATTATTTTTCTTTATCTTCAGTTAAGGTACATTTAAAAGGAACAGAAGCTTCCCTGCCCATCTGTTGTAGTATATTCCTGAATCCAAGCACTTTTCTGTTTTGGTACTGGATGGAGTATTTGAGTGCTTTCCTGTACTTATAAATGCTCACAAATTATATATTCCATTTATATGGAGTTGTGGAATAGATGCAAGAGGCATTTTGTATACATTAGTAGTTTGAGATGGAAGGTATGCTAAGATTATAGTAGTGATGGTGGCTCCAAAATTGTGTTATGATACACAGACTTAATCATCTTTTTCCCAACCTCTACCCTTTGAGCATGACATTTTCACTCAAAGATGGAAGAAAGATGAGCTGGTGTTGGGGACAGGGTCCAGAGTGGAAGCAGAGTTCAGTTTTAAAAATGTGAGGGATTTTGTGTGTTTTGACAGAAGGTAGGGTGGGGAATTAAATTGTCATAGAGAGAAATGCTGGGGAGTAGAATTTGCAAGGAGGATGGATTTTTGCCGTCATCATTTTCCTCCAAACTTTCATCGACTGTTTAACTTTTCGTAAAGGTGTAGTAGTACTGGATTGGATATAGTATTGCTTATTTTTTTCTACTCAGAGTTTGCGATTAGAATGATGATGTTCAATATTACTACTGGAACCCCTGAGACAAGGTACTCTCCATAGAAGGTGCTGGTTTTCTGAGGCTAATGGCTGAACAAAAAGATGCCTCTAGGGAACAAAAACATCTAATTAGAAATTAATTCTGCCACTCACAAATTGTTTTGTTAAGGAGCTTAGTGTAAGAAACTGGATTTTGATAATGCTGATAGAAGGTTTTAAGTATGTTCCTCTGAATCCTACTTACTTGAGCAGCACTTTGCAGGACCTGCCAAGGACTATGTGTCACAGTGCAATAATATGGCAGCTGGAGTTCAGTACCAAGAAGAGAAGTGTACGAGGGAGAGGCAAAACTTTATGTACATAGTAATAGACTCTGAATGAGATGTTAATTGAAAGATAAACATTAAAGCAACTTATACAAAAGTCTTCCAAAAGTTTTTTGCTACTTTTTCAAAAGTCTGTGAGAAGCAAGTAGAATACTATGGGTTATTAGGAAATAATAGAAAACTAAAAGGAAAATGTCACTGTGTCACTGTATAGATTTGTAGTCCATTTAAGTGTTGCGCAATTCTGGTCCCCATTTTCAGAAGGAATATTGAATTGTGGAAAGCAAATTAGAGGATCAAAAAGTCAGTAAAATGTCCAGACTAAGGTATGAAGCAGATGATGATTAAACAGAGTTCTTCAGCCTGGACAAGAGACAATGTAAAATAAGGACTATTAACTTTCTGTAGCATTTAACAGTAATTTTTCTGACGCTCCTTTTTTTTCAATTTTATTGAATATTTCTCATTTATTTATAAATAGTTGTAGTGTGATGTTTATTTCTAGGGGCATTTTGCTGTTTTAGTTGTTCCTTGGGAAACAATAAACTGTTTTCCTGCATTATCAGAGCAAAAAATTTCCTTTCTGTAAGCATCATAGCACTACAAGACATGTAACAAAAAGCAGTATGGTAACAAACTGTTCTTTGGAAGTGCTTATGTTTGCAGCCAGTTTGAGGAAACATCTGTGCATACCATCCTCTGCTTTCACTTATAGTGCTGTTGTTGACATTAAATTCCATTTGCACTGGATAGGAGTCTGAATCTTGCTGTTGACTTAATAGGCTCTGAAATTGAAGTGGAAAGGTCATTCTGCTAAATGTCTTCGCTTAGCTCTCATTGTGAAAAGATAAAACGTTCAATTTTTTTTATTCTTGACTAGAAAGAGAACTGCAAGATGTGCTTAATTCATAACAAGAGAATTAAAGTCTGTTTTAATATGTATTAGATTTCAAAATGCTTCCTGACAAGTTATAGCAAAGGACATTATCAACATAAGAGTTCAATTACTACAGTCTTTAGCTGGAAGGAAAAACGGAAAGATTTGTTAACATTTTTTTAAACAGTCCTCAGCTTATTCAACAAGAAAACTTCGCCGCCAGCTCACAATACAATTCAGGATTATGCCAGGCTTAAGCCAGATTTTGCCTACATTTAAGTGGATGAAAGTCTGTGTTAGCCATGTAGAACCTGCAATGCAGTTAGAAGGCCTGATCACGAACACTGGTATTTTAAGGTTGCTCGCTGAAAACATGACTGTCAAACTCGGTGTATTGTGTCTGCTGCATGTGTGTTGGTGAGTCTGTCTGTGCTCCTCTTTAAGGTGTGAGGATATGGTGGATGTGCGGCGACTGAAGATGCTTCAGATGGTACAGTTATTTAAATGTGAAGAGGATGCTGCTCAGGTATGGAAATGCCTACAAAATTTAATCATTCTGGTCTTTATAGTCCACTGACTAAACTGATGGGGATTCATAGTGGCACACTATTACTTCTGTCACGTTCAAAAGTAGTTTTATTTAGTGAACTTGTACAGTGAGAATAAAGGATGTAGCAATGACCGAAAATAGTGTATTCGGTGATTATACACAATATCTACCAGTTTGTGATACCTCTTTTAAAATTTTTCAGTATCAGAAGTATAGGCTAGTACTGAGTTGACTTCATGTTTGTGGATTATTTTCTTTTTAATTGACTAGTTTTCATTCTTTTAACTTCTCATTTTAAGGCAGTAGAATGGTTAAGTGAACTGCTGGATGCTCTGCTGAAAACACACATCCGATTGGGAGATGATGCTCAAGAAACAAAAGTTTTACTGGAGAAACATCGAAAATTTGTTGATGTTGCACAGGTGAAATGATTTACTTTTTCAGCAGTGTGGGTTTTGTATATTTTCGGAAGGTCTTCTAAATAGAATTAGTACCCATACGGGCAATCTTGGAAAAGCTTGTTGCTAGTCTTAGTGGTTTGTCTCAATGCTTGAATGAAGAAGTTGTGATTGCTGGAATTGGTAATGAGATTTTGAAGTTCTGTCAACAATACTTATGCTGTGGTTAATTAACTTGGTTTATTCTGCTTCACGTGCAAACTGAAAAACGTAAGGTTCACATTGACTTTCTTAAAAGGCATGTATTTTAAACAGTCTTTATAAAGACTTTTGCAAGACTGCAATCGAAATACTGAAATATGGGGGAGGCACTTGTATTCAGTCTGGTTTGTGCTGTACTTCATGAAACAGCAAGTCTTTCTATTGGTTTTCCAGATAGAGTTGACTGTTTGTCCTGCTCGTGCAAGGAGTTTTGCCATTAGCAGGGTTAATGGTTGAACAGAACAGACAGCTTTGATTCTTGGCTGTGTAGCAGCCAACTAATGAATCTTACTGTACAAGAGTCTGCTGAAATTCTGTGGGGCATGTTTGCACACCTGTTTGCAAATCTTGAATAGGCAGAGAGATGCTGGATATGCATGGAAGAATTTCACTTAAGAGTAGAAAATATACAAGCTGGACCTTTTTCAGGTGCTTTTTCAGATGTATACTGCTTTTACGAATGTCTAATTCAGACTTGCCAGTTGACAATGCGATGTTTTCAAATTGCACTTGTTACAATGGGACTCATTTTCTCTTGATGAGTTAGAACTGATGATAACAGGAGGGCATCTTGCCTTTGTAATGATGTACCACAATGTGGATGTTGAGTGACCACAAACATGGCAACAGTGAAGTTAGTGAGACTCATCTTGGCAGTAGACATCAAGTATCCTTTGGAAGATTCAAGCAGCTATTCAGTTTTTTATTAGGAAGCTCTATTATTTTTCCAAGTGGAATGCTAGACAGCAGAGGATTGTTTTGTTTTAAAAAACAAAAGCACTGTTTGGTCATTACAATTTTATTCATACTTCGGCAGTGTTTTCTAGTAGACCAGATGAGTATTTTTTGCACCTAAATTGAGGAGGCTTCACAAACTTGTCTGCTGTTATTTCAAGATACTAATTAACTCCTAAGTTAAATACAGAGGTTTTTATGTGTATTTTCCCATTCCTTCCAACTTTTAGAGTACTTATGATTATGGGAGACAGTTACTGCAGGCAACTGTTGTCCTGTGCCAGTCCCTGCGATGCACCTCAAGGTCCTCAGGGGACACACTTCCAAGATTGAACAGAGTGTGGAAACAGTTTACAATAACTTCTGAAGAAAGAGTGCACCGGCTGGAAACGGCTGTTGCGTTTCATTCAAGTGCTGAAAAGGTGAGTGTTGGGAGTTCAAGAAAAAAAATTATCAGAATTAAAGCAAACAAAATGTAATAAAAAATTAGTTGAGTAGGTCTTTTTTTCCCTTTCTAAATATTAAAATAAAAAAGCAGAAGGAAGAGCTTGAGCATATATTTGTAATTGTTAACTTCAATAATTAATGCAATTGTTGCTTGTGTACTTACATAGGTATAGGGCCTGCTGAACCAAAAGGATAACAGCCCTGAAGTTTTCAGGTGCATTTAGTTGGGGCTGGGAATAATGTTTTTTAACTCTACAGAGGGGAAATCTGATGTTGGTCATAAGCAATATTTTTGTGTGTTTTAGGCTGTATTTCATAAAGGCAAGGAACATGTCTTGATTTGTGGTTTTGTGCAAGGTATACTACAAAGCTATGGGTTGTTTAAGATTTTCAGGTAGTTAAAAGGAGTATTTCCTTTTAAGCTGCGTGCATTTTGAATGTGATACTTTCGCAAACTGTGTAAATGAATTATCTATCACTGGTTTAGTTTTCAAGTGTGCTGTGCTATATATTGTGCTTGGAGGGTTTTAAAAGTGCGTTCTTCAAAACACACCTCTGCCATGGCATTTTCAAACTTTTAACTGTCTCACCACTGTGCCCAGCTGGACAATGCTAGAAGCCGCAGAGGAGGAAAAGCAATGGACAACACAGTTGCTATTGAGTAACAGCTTGTTGAAGGAGGGAAATGTTAGAAGTTTTCGAAGGCAGGAGTTTGAGACAATGTCCGTTTATGTAAATCATGAGAGGCAGGACCTTTCCAACCAGTAACTATTCTTTCTGTGAAGCGATATATTTTAGAAAAGCAATTTAGAGTATGTATCTCTAATACTGACAATAAAATTGCATGTAACTGCAAAAAATCCAGCGTTGCACATGATAAAAGAAAATAAATTCCTTCTGTCATTGAAAGATGGCAAAGTTGATTCACCTGCTCCTTGGTTTTATTCATTTATTAATGGCAGATACTTTGAATTTGTAGGCTCTGAAAGTTGTTGGTGATTCACAAAACCAGAAATGTATTCTCTGTGCTGCCAGAGATGGCTGAAAAGTTTTACCCGATACCAAATCTGAATTCAGTGGTTCATAAACTCCTGGAAGAGCTGGTTGTCTCAGTCCATATCATGAGCATTCTTCCATTATTGCAGTAGTTAACTGTATTGTTTTTAGGCAATCGTAAGTTTAAGAGTAGTAAAATAGATAGCTGAAAAGTTAATGTTCTTGTTGAAAAACATAGTTTTGCTAGCGCTGTTGTGGCATATTAATCAGACTGTGAAGAAAATATGCTGTTAATATCCATGCTGCTTTGGAAAAAATTAAAAAGTGGCTGAGGGAGAAGTGGAAGAAAACACAGAACTAAACACTAGTATTGGGATCCAGTCCCATTTTGGAAACACTTCAGAGTTTTAATGCCACCTGTTCTGTGCTAGATGTGGATTTTAGTTTTAAAAGAGCTTGTTGGGGTCCTTCGATATTCATGTTTATAGACTAGAATAGGCTTTCTCAGTCCGAAGGTTACTGCAAGTCATCTAGTCCAACTCCCAGACCAATACAGGGATGACCAAAAGTTAAAACATGTTGTTAAGGATGTTGTCCAAACTGTTGTCTGCTGACAGTCTTGGGGCATCAGCCACTGTTCTAGGAACTCTGTTAAAGTGTTTGACCCACCCTCTCAGTAAAGAACTGCTATCCATAGAAAAACTATCCATAGGACATTTTTGAAGCATTTTCATGCATCCTGTCACTGGATCCCAAGAGGAAAAGATAAACGCCTTTGTCTCCACTTCCCCTCTTCAGAAAGCTGTAGAGAGCAATAATGTTGCCCCTCCGTCTACTTTGCTCCAAACTAGACAAGCCCAAAGACCTTAGTGACTCCTCATAGGACATTCCTACCAGCCCTTTCAGTAATTTTGTTGCCCTCCTCTGGGTGCATATAAACCTTCACATCCTTCTTAAATTGCAGGGCCCAGAATGTCACATAGTACTCAAAGTGAGTCTACATCAATGCTGAGTACAGTGGGATAATAGTTTCTTCTATTTTATGTGACTGTCTTGATGCAGGTTACTATTTTTATGCATTTTTATATTTGTTGATGGAATGTTGTCTGGCACAACTATTGTGTCTTTTTTGTTACTTCTTAGAAATAATGTTCTAGTACAGAGTAGTGGTAGGCCTGAACTATTGTCTCAATATGTAGCCTTGTTGATATTTTCCTTTCTTGAATTGTATGAATACTTCAACTGATCTCATTTAAGCATGGCAGTGAAGATACTTAAAGAGCATTTGCTCTGCCAGTTAATGGCACTTAAATCTATGTGCTGTCACTTGTCTGCTTCATTCTGCATTGCTTTTTGTTTTTTAACAGATTTTGCAAGAATGTCCAGAGCAGCCTGAAGCTTTCAATGAAATTGAGCAATTTGATGAAATTGAAGCAGTTGGGAAATCACTGTTGGACAGACTAACAGTGCCTATAGTTTATCCTGATGGGTATGCAAAATGTTTTTCTAATGCCTTCTGAATACGCTTTTGGTAAAGTTTCATAACTGTCTTGCATGCAGAAGAATCCTGAATGCTTATTGCTGTGCGCTAATGCTCATTAACGTTTCTTTCCCATCTTCTCCCAGAAAGCAGGCAGGTCTAATTTCAAGCTTTCCAAAGACAACATGCCTGCTTTTTCGAAGTAGTGACTTTTTCACTCAGTCATTATTAGATTTATGCAGTTTTTACACGAGCAAAGTATGTAAAGGAAGCAGAAGAATGACCAGTCACTGAAAAAAGATACCAGATTTGAATTGCAGTATTTTGATTAATTTATTTGCAATTTTATCTGAAGCCCTAAATATATTGAAGATAAATTTACATTTGATTTATTCAGCAAAATAAAACAGTACTTTCCTTATGAGTTATTCATACTAATTTCAAATTGGTGGCTGTCTTGAGCTACAAAAGCAAATTGAATTTGGCATTTCAGCAGTAATAAAACTCAGTTCTTTGAGTCCAGTAAAATACACTTGTTCATTGTGATGTGGAGCTTGTAGTTAATTTCTTCTGCCAGAGTAGAACCAAGCTCTGGGATTAGTCCCTGGGTGTCTGGGATCCCACAACACAGTGAATGAGAACTGAAATCAATGTGTTCTGAATTAGAGGCTGAAACCTTAAGAGATGGTGTCAGGCAATTGCATTATGGGTTACCTGAAGTTGATTTGAAAAACACAGTTACAGGAAGCTGGCTGTGCAAATTAATTTCCTGTCATCTTATTTCCAAAGTATCTTGCTCCCTATGCCATGTAGTTTCCCTCAGTAGGAAATGCTGTGCATTAAGACTTGAACTAGTAGTGATTTTTACTGCCCTTTCATATAAAAAAAAAAAAACGCAAAACCAATGACCTCAAGCCCCCAAAAAACTCCAAAATGCCAAAGAATGTTGTTTCTTTAAGTATTTTGTTTTAATTCTGCATAGCAGATTTTAGTGAACCAGTACAAGTAACAACTGTTATGTGTAAATTGCAGATGGGCTATTAACATAAAATCAAACAGTAGAATCTGGAAAGACGTCCCTTGGTATACTTGGAGGTTTGAGTCCTAATACAATGTTGCTATAGTTATAGGTGTATATACACCTGTGTTTTAGGTAGGCTGGCTGACTGACTGAATTCTGAACATTATTTCTGATCCCTCTGGCATGTCCAGCTGAGTACTGTGTCTCCCTTCTCAAAGGTGGGATCTTAACTTCCTAAATCGTGAGATCTCCTGTTCATCATCTCTAGGCATTCTGTTTTTGAAGAATTTAACAAATGGTTCACTTATTAGTAGAAGTTATTTAAGTAGTGTAGGAACACATAGTGTTAAAAAGCTTGAAAGCATCTCCATCAGCCTCTTTACCACTTCAGAGTTTCATCAGTATCTTCTTGGAAGTCTAGGTCGCTGTTCCCTGTCCTGCTCATGGCTTCTAATCAGGAAAAACATCTGCCCGTACTGCAATCCTGTACCCAGTTGTGCAATCTGTTACTGGAGTTCCCTAGTCCAACTAATCTACTCCTGGGTGAAATAACTTTTCTGTCCATTTATGCTTGTTATCCTATTCTATCTTCAGTCCTTTGTCCTATCATCATTAACAAAAATCTTCAACCTCTGTGCTTTCTAATGAGATTTGATACCTGCTGTTCTTCTGAAACATGTTCTGTTCAAATCGTCCTTTTGCTGACAGCTTGGCTAGTGGCTTCCATAGCATTTCAGCTGTTCTTTTGTGTTTGAACGAAAGAAAACAATTTATGCAGCCATGTATTCTTTTCAGTTTGAGAGACAGGTGATGTAATTTGACAGCATGTGGGTGACTTTGCATACACAGAGCCCTTCAATAATGCAGCAATTGTGTCGCCTCAGAATTCATGTATAGACAGATTTCCTTGATTGCTGTAGTACCCAAAACTACCAGACTGACTTGGAGGGTAGCCAAAGAACAGCGGTAAAAAACATTGTTAGTGAGTATCTGGTTTCACTTGTAGAACAGCACCGTGCTCTTGAGAGAATCTTTCGGTTATAAAAGAGGCATCTAGTATTTGTAACAACTTCATCAAGATCTGCTGTCAAGTCTCATTGGTGAGTCTACAAAGCATTTTAAAGGTGTATTTTGGATTTTGAGAGGAAAAATTATTATTTTACTTATCTGCTTTGTGTTTTCTAGTGCCATTCAAATGTACACTTATCACTGTCTTACTTATCAGTGAAAACTTTTTCTGGTTTTTTTGGGTTTTATTAGGTCCGAGCAGTACTTTGGGAGCCCAAGTGATATGGCTTCTGCAGCAGAACACATTAGAGAGAAGATGAAGCTAGTTAACCTGAAAAAGCAGCAGCTGAGACAACCAGATGCCACTACACCAGAAAGCTAATACTTATCATTGTATGAATTCAAAATAGGACTTCAGTTTGTAATCCAGCATGTTGTTTGCATATTACAGAATTTGGCATAATATATTAAAATGCATTTCACAGCTGTTATGTCTCATCTTTTTTCAAAGTAAATGTTCTCAGCATCTTCACGCTATACATCTATCAAGCCATAATTATTTAACATGCTATGAAACCATAGATTCCAAGTATCTTATGAAAAGGAACTGTAAACTTTGCACTGAAATTTGATGTAAAGCTTTACCTGACCTGTCGGCTGCTTCCTAGTTAAACAGCTGATGCAAGCTTTGAATGGTGCTAATGAGTATTAGGAGTTCCATATTATGAAATTGTAGTTCTTTGCTTCCCCCTGTGCCCAGGTGATGTTGTAATTTTAGACTGGAGGTAAGGTTCCTGCAGTGTAGACAGTGGTGACCCTATAAATTTAATTTTAAATACTTCTTTTAAAAAAATGATCATTTTGATTGTGCCAGTATGCAGCCTGTCCATTAAATCTTTGATATATCAAATTCATGAAACAGATGTTCTCCTATTTGTAATGGTAATGTATTAAAAGCTGTTCGTGCTTAATAAAAGTCATCTTTTTAAAATCTAATATAAATTTGTTCTGGTCTGTATTCCCAAATGTCATTTATTTTATTTTTATGATAAATGGTAGTAAAAATTGTCACTCTCACAATGTGTTTATAAAGTTTGTGTAGTTTTTCTTATTTAATGCACTTTAGCACACTGTAGGTGTAGGAGGAACTGCTCTTGAATTATTAATAGAAGTGAGAGTCTGTGGGGTTTTTTCTTGCTTTGATAGCAGTATGTACACTTAAGTAAAACAATGTGCATAAGTCAGTGTTATGTTAATAATAGTTCCGTTCCCATGTAAGACTGGTACACATCTCTTGTGCTTATTTCTAAGTCTTGTTTTTCTGTGAGTGGAGAATCTTGAATATCCCTGGTGGCACCTTTGAGATTAAAGATTTTCATCTAATGAAAAATGATTAACAAGAAGGTCATAAACAACTTAAAACCATGAGATTAGAAGGAAAATGAAATTTCAGTCGAATTCCCTTCTCTTAATAAACAATCAGCTGTGTGTATGATTTGGTTAACATCTTACTCTTCAGGATTTGATGTGGATAAATTCAATATTGTATTTACTGGAAGACGGTGTCATTTCTGACCATTTGAGAATAATATGTGTGAAAGAGCTCTGTAGTCTAAGTACCTTATTACCTCACTATATTTTGCACACAGTAAAAATAACAGATGTTGTTATTACTCGGCAGGTTTTGTTGATGTCACTCAAATATTGTATTTAGTTATTTGTATCAATTTTTCCACATTTTCTCCACAGGTAAGTGATGTGTCAATTAAAGCAATTTCTCTATTAAAAATAATTCTAAATCAGTATCTTCTCTGCAACTTGAGTAATAAAGGTAGGGGTTTTTCTTTGCTCTCAGGGTATTTTGGCAGAGGAAATCAAATCATGTTTGATGCAGTAGTACAATATTGCATTAATACTAGTTTAATGAAGTTAAATTAGCTGAAGTTTCACAAACCTTATAAATAAGGTGACTTTTTCAATATAATCTTTAAAAATGTAGTTTAATTGTTCAATTCCATTTGAGAAAGCTGCTGCTACTATAGCAAATATTTGGATGTGATAATCTTACTTAGGAAGAACCCAAACATGAAATATCTACATATATTTAATATAAAACACTAACAAATAAATTAAGATTATAGTCGCTAATAAGCACTGAGTCTCCCATTCGGCAGCATTGTTTGTATAGCAAATCTACTTAGAGTAAATTTGGTCTGCAATATTAAAATCCCATTAAAATATTAGCTTACAGTAAGCACAAGTTAAATACTTGCAAATAATCTTAGTGTTTGTATTATATTTTTTATTCTATTTCTACTCTGTTTACAGTCTCAGTAACATGCAAAACCAGACCAGTGTCAGAAGCTTGTAACTCGCTCAGGCGACAGCTGTGTGCACAACTTGGAACTGAAGAGCATTCACCCTAATAACCCCAATGTTAATTTTGACTCTGTGTATGAAGTCTGCTCTTAGAGGCTGTTTCTTATCTATTGTGCAGCATTCCTGGAGGCTGATAGATTCTGACTTTCATCCTGTTGTCTCTAATGAAGTTTCTGCTATAACCTCTTGGGCTATGCCAGCTTTCCCTCTCTCTCTACTCCTCCTTACCTCCTCCCTGGAATTCCTTGCCTGTGGCAAAATCAAATCACTAACAAGGTGCTATTTACCAGCGTTTTGTGGTTTGCCTGGTTTTGGGGGTTTATTTTTTTGTTGTTTTAGGAATGATAGTTGTAGTGTTCTAGGTCATGTTGCATGGATCTGCTAGGCATTTCTGAATCCTCCCTGTGAACTCTGAGACTTCCTCCCTTGAGGAACAGAGCAAGCACTATCTGTTAAGAATACTGTTGATTTTGACTAATTGAGAGATTTTTTTTGTGCTGATCTTCTCTTAGTCAAACTGTCATCTGTGGTTGTACTTTCTGCTGAACCTTTAGAAATGTACAGCCCTTAATAGCACAGAAAATCAATGAGATAGAGACATGCCAAAAAGTAAAATTGTACTCAAGTAATCTGTTGTTATTTGTCTGTGCAGGTACTACAGTACTGTGAGCTCTGCCTCTGCCTCTTGCTCTGCGCTTTTTGGTAGCAAAAATTATTCTAACAATGGAGTTCCAAAAGATGCAAATATGTTTGGGATTTTCTTTTTTACATACATCACCTGCAGTGAGGTGTACAGTGCCACATGTAAGATGGGGGAGATACCAATAAAATAGGGAATTATTGATTTTAAGGATTGTTGTTATACTCCCTTAGTATATTATGACTAATAATATGAAAGTGATGAAGTCAACCCTGTTCCATAGTAATGAAATCAACAAAAATTTCTGAATCCTAATAAGCCAAATGTGAATGTATTTGAAATGTTTCAAAATATGGTAAGAATTTTGTTACTCTTTCTGGTAATGTAATTCTGAGTCTGTTTTTTGAAAATTGAACAGTAAGCAACATCAGAAATGTGATCAACTCAGTAGGAGTCATCCAGTTTTAGTAGGGCATCAGTTGGATAGATTGGCAGTTGTAAACAGTGCCTATAGTGGTAAGATCTTTGAATTGTGAAAGATGGGTGGGCATTTCTATTAGTTTCCATAAAAATGTTTGATTTTTGTTTACTGCCTAACTTTATATTGTGGTTAGTAGGACTAATGGAGTTATTTTTTTCTTGGGAAAAAAAGGGTTTGTACCTTGGAGACTTGTATAGCTTGTGTGACTGAGTTAGTGTTCAAATAGACTTACTCTGGAGGTAAAGCAGTGGATAGAGAAGGATTCTGTGTGCAGTGGGATTGTATAGCGCTTCTCACACCATCGCACACATCACACACATCAATGCCAGCTGACAAAAAGATGGGGGAAATTTTTTTTTCCATCCTAGTTGAACAAAAAAGTGGCAGTCTTGTTCATAAGGAGAGATTGTTGTGGGCTTTCAATAAAAATAATAACATGTAATGATGTTATGTTAACCTCCTGTTTCCTGAATTCTTTCTACACGTAATTTTGATCTGTATAAAGAGATTATTAGCAAGGAGGAAGAAAGGAAGCTTTTGGAGCTACAGATGAAATTCTGTAATAGCACATAATGTGAGCTCCAGAGCTAAAATGCTGAGAAATAGGGGTGGAAGTGATTACCAATGACTTCTGAGTTTTATCCCTCATTTCTGTCCAGACTATTGCAATGGTAAAAAGGGAGTCAGCACTGTAAAAATGCGAGTTAAAACTACAGCAGAAGTCTAGCATAAAAAAATAATTAGAAGGTTAGTCTAAGCGTACAGGCTGTCAACCTATATATATGTAATAGTTACAATAGCACTTGAATGTGAACTGCAGGGCCAAAAGCTTTTCAAGTATTGGAATTTATGTATTATCATTCCAATAATGTAATTAATTCATTATCTCTTCGGAGAGAGGTCATCTGTCATCTTTTTCAGATTTATTGAAATAAGATACAAAGGCCAGTAATCAAGTAATTACATTGCTTCTGGTTCCAACTTGCACAGTCATTCTAAATCTATGTAGACTGGATTCTTTCTGTAGTACATCATTTCTACAATTTCCTAATACCTAACAACCAAAGTGCAGACTATTGCAGAGTTACTTCTAGAGAATTGAAATCAGATGTTAGAAAAGTATACTGGGCTATATCATTTTAAAAATCATTGATTCCCACAATCATCTCACTTTTGTTTCCTCAGCTTAAATAGTCCCATTGTTATAGTACTGATGCCTGTCAAGATTGCATCTTAATTGAAAATTCTATTAAAAATTGCTTGCCTTTTGCAAGGATATGCAGTCAAGCAGTTTTTCCAGGTACTTTTCATGTGGTGCTGAGTGGAGGTAGGTTTTTGTGGAGATTTACTGTGTGGAAATACAGGTAAGAAAAAGTAACCACACAAGTGAGTTTGCTTTCCCACTTCTAATGGGTCCCTTTGTACAGATCTCCCAAATACATGGTAGCTAAGGACTATTTTCTGTGACTTCAAGGCTAATTTGGAAGAATTAAAGGAACTTGTGAGAACATCTCTATTTCTGTCAAATTGGAAGGACACATTGAAAAAGCATTATTCAAAAATGAATGTGTGACTAAAATTTTAGTTATGTTAATATAGGAATGTATAGAGACTATATTAAGTAATTTAGTACATGTAAAGCATTGATGACACATTTACGATCAATATAGCAATGAAGATTAAAGTGACAGCTTTCTCTTTTCCTCTGAGTTGACTTCAGTTTGCATGCATAGATCTCTACTACAGCAAAGATGGGAGTATAATATAGACACGAGGAAGGCTGAGTTGAGATATAGATTTCTTTTCAATAGAGAAGAGAAAAAATGTACTTAAAATTTCAAATGTGCTAAGGAAATAGATTGGAAAACATTAAAAAGCAAAGGGAAACCCCCTTTTTTTTTGAACTTGAACATCAGTTGGAAAAGTTCAGCTAGTTTTCTAGATAGTAGTGATATTTGCAGTTTATAAACTGGATAGCAAAGAGCTACAGTAACATTTCAGACTTCTGAAGCACAAAGAAAAGCAAAGAAAATTTCAATTCGTGTTAAGCTTATCGTTTTGTAATGTCTTACGAGAAGGTTGTTCAGTGGAAAAAATTGGTTGTGTTAGTGGAGTTAGTGCAGATAATTTACTTTAGTAATGAACAGAAATGGCAACATGAATTTTATTGCAGGTAAACCACAGGTTTTTAAATGGTAATGCTGTTTTGTTGGTAGTTTAATGACAGCATTGAAATGTCAAATCTGTTGTGACTACCTGATGCTACAGGAAAAACTACCTTTTTGTGCATAGGTAATTAGTGCACAGAGTGTGCTTAAAAGTAAGCGTGCTTAAAAGCTTTAAGTAATTTAAAATTGTTAAGCATGTTTTTCTTATAGTTCTACAACTTTAAATATCTATTTTACGTATCAGCAAGCCTTTCAGCTGTTCCTCAAACAGCTAATCATATATTAGTGTTGGACACCATGGATGCAAACTCGTGTTGGGAAACCTTTAGTGCACTTCAGATTTGTATGTAAAGTGGAGGAACACTCTTTGCTATGTAAAATAGCCTGTTGATTTTTTTTAAACTCAAACATCTGTGCTTTACTTTTTCTGGCTAGGCCCAATATATCTATTTCTAATAGTAAGTAATAGCCCTTCTTTGGGAAGGCTGATTTAGCCACAGATTCTGTCAAACTTATGTAGCAGCCTGTGCCACTGAGCGCATGTGAACAAAATGACCTGTAAGATTGCTTTGCAGGGCCAGCTAAAACACTTATGACCACATAAATACATTTAGTTCTTCTGAGGATCCTGACGCTACATTTCCTAGTCTTTTTTGTCTCCTCTGCTACAATACTGTCACTGTCAGAAGGCAACTTGTATGCTAAATAGGTTAGAAAATAATGAAAAGCGGTTTTATGGTACCAGTAGGTTCCACGTAGATCGGTATTGTGCGTTGAATAAGGCTGTGACAGATCAAGGACAGCCCTGAGAATTCTGTGAAGTCTTTAGAGTCACTTTCTCTATTTGAATGGTTATAAATGTTCTCTGTGCAGTATGCTTATAGGTGGACCTTAAACTATCAAGCTCTTTCCTAAATCTTACACCAAAAACTAACTCTAATCATCTATAAATTAGGGAAATAAAATGGAGACTGAAGCTTATTTTAGCTGTGAGAACTGCCTCTCGCAGGAATTGGTGCAAGACCTGTTGCCTGAGATGATCAGAACAAAGCATGAATAAGTACCTCTCAAGACCCCTGATTTTTGTTACTGTTCTCTGTTTTGGCAAGAGCAGACAATGGGTTAATTTCAGTGCTGTAGTTTTCAGGCATGGTTCATTGCGTTGTGTGACTTGCAGTGTACTGATTGCCATCTCAGTTTCTACTTCCCATGTTCATATTCTCAGCAAGAGTTGCAGATGCTGGGTAAGTGACGGCACATATTCCCACTGTCATTGCTGACTTTCCAAGCATGCCTGGATTGCTCATGATCCCCATGCCTCACAGGTTCAGAGGCTGCAGAGTTCCAGTGGGCTGGAGAGCTCCATTAGGATGTTTCTTTAAAGTACTGAGCTCCATTAGGATGTTTCTCTAAGGTACTATGCCAGATTTCTTTTCTTTCCTTTTTTCTTTAGGAGTCGGCCAAGTGGCAAGTGTCTTAACATTCCATTCCCCTTTCAAACTGGGCGACTAGGGAAGAGTAGCTTTCATAGTGTCTTAACCATTTCCACAGGCAAGCGTACAGCACGGTTACTCAATATTTATTGTGTTATGCGAGTCTGACTTTTAGATTTGAGAACAAGCCATGTTCTAAACTGGTACCAAGTGCAGACTGTTCTTTCTGAACCCTTGTGTGCAGCTCTGCATGCCTTATTGGATGATAGAAGACTGCAAGCCAGTCTCAGCAGGGTGAAGGTTGTACAATGTATTCAACACATCTGACTGCTACTCCACGTATCTGTGGTGATGATGTGAATGTGATGCCTCACTGTCTGCTTTATATCGCTCGCTGCCTCTCAAAGTGGCCTCCCTCCTCTCTCCAAGACAAAGGTATCCAAAGAAACCCAGTAATATGGTCAGCTCTGGCTGGGGTTTTTATTAATGCTTTTCTTGAAACCGCATCAAAAAGCTGCAGTGAGACACATGCTTCATGAGCCTTGTTAAGTTTTTCCTTCCACCTACTGCACGTGACCGATTCATTAGGTAGCTGCCATTTGCAGGCATCATTTTGGGGTGCATTACCTTTGCAGAACCTATCATTCAGGAAGAAGCCAGGGAATTTGCTCCTACAGGTGACAGAAATATGAACTATTTGAGTTCTTGTTATTCACTGTTAGCTATTATCTCTTCCTTAGGTACTCCTTTGTCTTCTGGACCTTATCAGAGATATGTTCACATGTCTACACTAAGCACTCCACTAGCAATTTTGACAAAGAATTTGCAAGTGATGCAACAGACATTTTAGAGTTCCTTCATTGTTTCCAAAGAATTTACTTTCAAGATGATGTGGTTGCTACTGCTGGGGTGTGTGTGTGTGTGTGTTGGAAGGGGATAACAGCTGCAGTCCCTGCTTCACAGGGTTGCTAGGAAGGAAACCTCATTAATATTTGCAAGTGGGTGAGATGTTATAGTCGGAGAAATCATGCACACACCCAGAAGATATAAAAAGGACAGCTCAAATAATTTTCATCTTAGAACACTGAGGTGATTGGATTTTTTTCCTATATATAGTAGTGAGACCTGAAGAGCAGTAGTAAGCAAAAAAAGGAGGGAAAACCAAGGAAGTGTAATGAAACATTTTGGTGAATTGTAAGAGTTTAATTTATAATGAAAACCGCTTATAAAAATCATGTGATGTCAATAGGTGGGCTGCAAGGAAGTTTGGGAAGATCAAACTCACCCTTTGAAGGCAAACAGAAGAAATGTTAACACAGTGAGAAAGGGTAATTCAGAGAAAGGCGTTCAGAATATTTAATAAATATCAGATCAAGTGGAAAAAGCTATGTAGCCCCTAAAGTACACTTGCATGTTATTTTTATCCATGGAACACTGAAAGCAAGTTTCTAGAATGTAGTTACTGCAGATCCTGCTGCATTTACAAGGGATGGCTTAAGGTACATCATTTACCTCTGCCTTCTGAAAAGACTTCCATGTAATAAAAGGATGATAGAGGAGTCTTCAAAAGTTTCTGTTAACATAGGCCAATTTCTGGGATTCCTCATAGAAATGTGGCTATTAATCTTTAAATTTTCTCCTGGAGTTACTTATGTTGCATTCAAGCTCTGTGTGTTAAAAAATGAAGGCAGTGAAATAGTTTATTTTTTAAACTTTCTCTTGTTTTACCTAAATAAATAGAAAGCCCATCGTAATTGCATGACTAGAAAAAAAACCCTAAATCTAATATTCCATCTTGTAACTCAAAAGGATTATTTAAATTTTTTAAAAAAAATCTGAAGAGTATTTAAAAACATATTGCATCATTTTAAAGAATCAGTGAAAAAAACCAATGCGAAATATTAAGGATTTGCAAATACCTTAGCATTATTATTATTTTAAATTTACTTGATACACATTCCTTTTACCTCAGGGCCTGACAAAGACACCTTGAGAATAACACCATAATCTATGGTTGTTGGTAGATTAAGGATAGAAACAGACAATTGCAAAACCTACTGCACAGCCAGTTATGCCATGATATCTTTTGTAAACCTTCTATAAAAATTCCAGTATGTCTTTAACATGACCAGCCAAAACTGTAATATGAAAGTTATTACCTGAGTTTTACCTCAGCACTCCCGCAATGTTGTTGTTGCCAGGGCAGACATAGTTCTGTTCTGGGCCACTATTCTCAGGCAAATTAGTGTGATGTCTGAAAACTTTTTACTATTGAAATGTTAAAAATAAAACAAGAACTTCCATTTTTAAAAATGCACAGATGTTCACAGTTGTGCTTAATCAGATATTTCCTTTCTCCCCACTCCCCCAATCATATAACGTATAGAAGGTCCCCAGTGGAGCTTTGTTTCTGACTGCAAATATCAACTGTAGTTGAAAGGCTGCCTTTTTTCTCTGCATTGTGAGGAAGATCACAGGAGATTACACAGAAAATCCTGTATCCACCATATTACTAAACTTCAATTTTTATCCTTTTCCTGTCAAAGATGGTGATTATTTTCCTAGGCAAAGCAATGTGTGGTCTAAGGTAATTAAACAACGAGGATCTTTTATCAAAGCAGCTGAGTGCAGAGTTTGTTAGAGGACCAATAGTTCATAAGAAGCTGGTTTGAGAAATAGGAAAAATGTAGTAAAAAAAAAATCATTCCACAATTCACAGGAAAAGACTTTTCTCCCAGCAAAAGGATACTGGATGAGTTACTGGACCCAATATCAGATGTGTAAAGTAATCTGGCATTATAACTGTGGCTAACATACTTCTGCCCTTGTTCTAAATTTAGCTTTCTGAAACTTGTGTCCATTTAAATCAACTGTTCCAAACAGTAGCAATGATACAGCTTTTTTGATGTGGTTAGTATGATTTTATCTATTTAATTAGTCTCCTGTTAAACAAATTACTTATACTGCATCATAGCTGAATGATTACTTTTGATTGAGCAGAGATTTTCACTGTTAAAAGATGGTCCTAAGAACACTGATGTAACTGTCTCTTCGAACAGTCTGTGTGATTTTTAACTGATGTTTTTATTTCCCAAGTTTAATAGACATCTGTATTTGTGTATACACATTAAAAAAATAAAGGTAATCATTATTTAGTACAGCTAAACTGTAAATGCAAGTTAAACACAGAAATTAGTGACATGGACCAAAACTTTCATTGTAGCTACCTTACTAGTGGGACAGTTTGCAGCTGCCTTGAGATTTGGACTTAAAATCTGCATCTTAATCTTTCTTCTTTGCAGGGAGAAAGCATAGCCTGTCTCACATCTATATTTGGTGCAGAGTGCATACTCCACTGTGCTAACACACCACATCAGGAAGGAATTTCAAATGCTCCCAAGGAATTTAGTAACAAAGTCCTGCTAGCTTTCCTTACATGCATGGGCGAGGGAACATAGTAATCTTGTGTAATAAACTGGTCTTTTTTGCTGCTGATGTTGGAGCCTGAACAATGGACTAATGAACAAACCTATGTTTCTTCATCCTTCTGTGCCACCATTTTCCCTGTTGACAAGCTTGCAACTGGGCTGACCGATGTACATGCCACCTGTGAGCAGCTAAATCTACTCCACTTTTGTATTCATCAGATTACAGCTCCATAAGCTGCGTACCATTTGTTTTGGACAACACCCTGTGAGACAGAAATGTTGACCTTCCCTGGGGGTGCTGATGGGGTAAGTTCACTCTCCAGCTGATTCTGAGGAAACTGAATTGGTTATAGCCTCCCTGCCATTTCTTCTGTGAACTTAAGGGGACGTGCTGGTCTCTTCACCTGGCACGTGAGAGAGAATGAGATGTGATCACTTTAAGCTTCACACTTGTGTATTTTTTTTCTCTTTTGTTTAATCTTTGCACCTAATTCAACAGTAAAAATTTCAATTGTTTATATTTTGCAATTATATTTACACTTGAATAGTCATCAAGTCACTTTTTTCTTTCAGTCTTTCCTGTAGCTGTCACTTTAAGGAAAGGTAGAAATCAAACTCGTGGTTTTTATTGGCTATGACTTCAAAATAAAATTAAACTTGAAAAGAAAAATGATACCAAGTAATGAATGTGTTTTGGATTTGGAGACATCTGCTCATATGAGTTGACTTAGAGGTACATCTGTTAAATCAGTCAAATCTGCCAATGGCTTTAGATCTATTGTGGGGACTCGTGCTCCCCTTGCCCTCTTTTTCTTTTCCTTTCCTTATGGTGCTTTTTGTCCTCTTCCTCCAGTTTTACATTGTATGAAATCTCCTTGAGCTTATTGGTAAGAATCCAAAGAATTTTTTTTCCACAATGTTACATTTAACAACAACAGGAGTTCTTTCTGAAAGCATTGATGTTTTAATGTGTTCTGAGAACAAGACATTTGTTCTGGTACACAGATTCTTGAGATCTCAACACCTTAGTTTTTCTATGCTGCACATCTTGAGTCATGTGCTAAAATAATAATAAGAAAGTAGATCAGATGAGCAGGTTACCACCAAGCTTGGTGGTGCTTCTGTATATTTGAAAACAATCAAGGCAAACAGGCACACTTCAGGAAATTAAGTAGCACGATGTCTAGTAAGTAAAAATGTAGGCAGTCCCTATGTGACAGCATTCCTCTCTACCCTGTATATAAGCCAAGTAAAGAAAAAGAAGAATATTTTTTAATAAAAGCTGCTAGAAAGAGTGGTCTTTGTTTATACAACATTTAGAATTTGAAATTACAAGTTTAAAGGCTATAAGAGTAGAGGCTGGACTGATACCACATGCTGTTGTAAGCTCTAGTTAAATTTGGTGGCTATCTTCTGTCATTGAATAAATAATAGGGAATTAGGTACTATTTTGACAAATATTAGGTATATATAGCATATGTACTTTGTAGAAATCCTCTAGGATCGAAAAAGAGTGATATAGGGAAAAGAATGCTTTGGGGTGAAAGAGTGGGACACGAAAAAGTAATGACCTGTGTACTGAAATGTATCAGCTGTCATTGCTTCACAGGTCTGCTTACTGTATGAGTTTTTAAAAATAATGCTGCCCTTTGGAAGCAAACAGTGATTTTGCTCTTACTGTTATACTGAATTAGCAATTTTTAAACTGTTTACCTCTTACTTGATCTCTGATACGCTGTTGGTTTTATAGTTAGCAGTGTTGGAGTATTTTTTCTTTCATGAAGACATGTTCAGCATGACAGAGATTAACAAGGATGCCTTTGCTTTTGGTCTTTTCTCTGCTTTTTCTGTTCGTGCTCTTTCCTTAGGGTGGTATAAAGTGTCTTCAGGGCTGGTGATGGAGTAAGAGAAGACGAGTTTTTTGTTTAGTATGCGCAGAAGAATGTGAAGATACAAACTATAATGTTTCATTATACTTGTATCTTTTTAAGTAAAACAAAACTGGGAACTATTAAGACAATAATAGAGGGAATATGGACCATGATTTGTTATCATTTTTTTCTGGGGGAGAGTGTGGTGATGCCTTCTGCCCCTCGGGATTCTTTCACAGCTATTTCCTTACCCTTTACTGGGGCTTCTGGAACTTCTATTTCCATGGTGGTAAAGATGGGTCAACCTCCTTTTTGGACCCACCAATGTCCCAAACTATTTGTGGACTGTCTTTTTTAAACTGATGGACTCGAAGACAGGTAAATCACTTCTGCCTGTGCTTAAGCTGGTACCTACCTGATGTTAATCTCATTTACCCTGACTGGCCCTTTCCATCCCTCTTGCAGGTAATAATAACCTTGCTTTTGGGAGCAGGGAGAGTTTCCTCCCTTCTTAGTGCACAGGTCCTGCCTCAGTAAGTCTGGCTGCAGAAATACCTCACTGTCATCAGGGGACTGAGGCCAGGCCACCCTTCACCCCTGGTTGATCCAGGGGTGGTGGGACAGACTTCCCTGGACTGTGCCCTGTGCCCCAGTCTCCCAGCTCTCCTGTGAGGGCAGGTGTAGCATGCGCTATTCCTTACTCTGCCTCTGGATGCTGGGAGGTTAGTTTGTGCATGGCCCCCAGTTGTCTTGCTTCTCTGGCCCTGAGCAAAAGAATAATGTCTGCAAGTGCCTCAAATTCCTTCTGTTTTCTGGCATCCTTCATAATGTGGTTCTCTGTAAAAACTTATTTCTAATCAAGTGTTAAGAAACAGATGTTATAATTTACCATTCTTCACATGCCATTCACATACTTTTTGACCTCTGGAAGGTGGTGTCTCTCTTTCCCACCTTCCTCTGCTGATTGCTACTGCTTCCAGGATGGAAGCAGTTTTAGGAATGGTAAAACTTGGTTAGGATTTCAAATAGTTTGTCATCCTAGAAACTTACCCAACCAGTAAGAGTAAAGAGCAGCCTCTTTCAGGATAAGTATCTACCTCCTTCTCAACCCTCACCCTTGTATATGGCCTCAGTGGCTGCAGTCAACTCTGTACAAACCAGGGGAGATTTGCAGACCGCTTGCTTTCATACCCCCATGCCATCATTCCTGATGATACCTGAAAATGGTGCCTACTCAAAAGGTAACATGGTAAGAGCCAGCAAAATGCAGCAACCACAGACTTGAAGAACTTTGACATCTTTGTCACTCATTCAGATGGGGCTGTTTTCAGCAGTATTTATATACCTTTTCTGAGCCATGTGAAACCTGTCAGTTTGAAGGACGCCTCCTTCCCTTGTTCTCCTTGCTGTGTGTGCCTGTTCTTCCAGGCATGAGACAAGGAAAGAAAAGGAGACGTGTTATTTACAAACCAGTGAAAGTGAAGAGGCATTTTGATAGTGCACTGGCAGCTCTGAAGCTCTGAACAAAAAGCAACTTATCTCCAAGAAAGATAGGCCCTTTTGCTATGCATAACTGTCAGACCTGTGACTAGTGCACTTCCTTTGCCACACATGAGAAAAAGCTGCTGATAAGCCACACTCTATGTTAAAAATTAAATGAGTTTTATCATGTTTACCTCAAATCCTTTTTACATACAGTTATTACAGATAACACCTGACATTATTTACACTAGAGAGACTTGATCTTTTTTATCGTTTTCTGAGATTATATTCTTTGTTCATTTGTTTAGTTTCACTTGTTTCTTGTGCACAGCTAGTGAATGCTAGGTTATTCTTGTCATTCCCACCCTCGTCTTTCACACAACAGTAGCAAGGGGAAAATATTTCTCTCTATTGACACAGATAACCTGCCTGTTTCTGTATTCTAGCAGGATTCTCATTTGTTGTTTTCTGTTTTTTTTTTTTTCAGACAGAGGAACAGATGACAGATATGTAAGTAAACCAGACTGAGAAAGGCATGTTTATTAAACTTTGTTTCCCTGGACACAGCTGAAATGGGTCATAATGTAATGCCAAAATCCTCAGCTTTTTCACCCAAGGTTGTTTGCAAGATCTTTTGATTCCTTGCTACCTTTTCTCTGCCTGTTACTCTGATATTTCCCTGTCTCTTTCTTGTATGCCTAGCATAAGACAAATAAATACAATATCCATGCATTTGTTATCAGAAATTTTTAATCACTTGACTCAACTGCTGCCAAACTTGCTTATGGTCAACATCTTAGGTGTGGTGTTTTTCCATGATTTTCAGGTGTCAGCTCTATGAAAAAGCAATCTCATTTAACATGAATGAAAAACAGGTCTTATGTCTGGCTACCCTAGTGAGATGATGGATTGGTCCAACTTGTGCTGTGAAAAAGTACACTTAAAATGTGCTTCTGACAGAACAAAACCTCAAGGATACAATTTGACATAGTGCCAACATCAGTTTGTAACTCTTTATAAGACTAACAAGAGGTCAGGGATTTTTTTACAAGCAATTCTTCCATCAGTCTAAGTCCTGTTTATTCTCAGTCCTGCCTGCAGGGTGAAAAACCCCAAATCACTTGTCTTCTGGGATCATTTTTGGTAATCTTGAATATTTAGCGAGTTTTGTATAACAGGTCTATCTTCTACTCAAAGCAAAACAGGGCACTGTTTTCTGTTTCAATTTTGAGATTTTTTTTCAGGACTTCTACCCTCCAACTTGTGTGTAGCCTTTAAATTTCAACCATTTTATTCTGCCATACCTATTACATAAATACCCATGTAAGTCTCATGAATATCTATAGAATGTTTTCTGGGGGCCTTTCAGAGGTGTTACAAGGAGTTTCGGAAAACTGTGGTATTTGTTCCCTTATTGGCAGCTTTGAGGGTTCATTGTTCTGTTTTGTTACAAAGGATGGGAAAATTGTTGGGTTTTTTTATTTGCTAAGCCCTTTTAGTTCAGCACAAGCCATTATAATGGACTTCTGGATGCTCCATTTGAAACTCATGGTTTGAAGATGGTGATCAGATTATCATTTGCCAACAACTGGAGAGGAGGAATGAACAGACAATCAAAAATCCCAGACCTTGACTCATCTGTACAAATACCCTGTAACTACCATAAATTCCTTCCAGTCCAAAATATTTTTGATTTTCCTTTCAGATCTTGGTTCTTTGCAGCATGTCTGTTCTGGTTCACAATTAGCAAATCTACTTTAAATAAAAATGTGTCAAAATATTACATGTTTTTAAGCAAATTAAACAAGAGGAGTATTATACATGTGCTTTCTTGGGTGGAATTGTTTCCAGAGTGACCTGCAAACCTAAACACCAGTGTCGCTTTCTCAGCTGTTCTGTAGAAGGAAACCTAGCAGCTGTTGTCTTATACTGTAGGCTACTTGTGGTATGCTCTGGGCTTCTGGTAATAGAATTAGTATTCCAAACCAATACTGTAATTTAAGTATGTCTATCTATTTCCTTGAACTGGACAAAAATCTTAATTGGAGTTTAAACAATTATTAGAGAAATCTTCCTTATCCTGGTTTAGAACAAAATTAAGACTACAGATATAACCTATACTTAAATCTAAAAGCAAGTAAGTTACCTTAGTATTAGGCAGGAATAAAACACTCCTTAAGAATTCACACAAAGTACTTAGTTTCCTTCTCTGATTTTTATGATCTCTATACTTTTAAATAGTTTTGAATTAAAAATCCTGTCTGTTTTAATTCAGTATCTGACTTATTTAAATAGAATGAACATGCGTATGTACTTCGACTCGGCAGAAAAATTATGTTGAGCAAATATATTCAGTAACTAGTAAATGAGAAAATATTTTACCTCTAGAATGTGAAAATGTAGATTGTATAATTGCATATTTTGAGACATCAAAACACTGGGTTTGTCTGTATAGACTCAATAGTGAATTTTTTTCTAGCTCTTTTTTAATTTGAGAATCCATTTTCCTTTGGTTATCTGGTGTCAGGTGATGTTCATGGAAGAAGCACTTCACACATCAGATGGTGACAAAAAAGAACAGGCAGCTAAATGTTACCAAAGTAGGGGTGTGTCAAATCTCTCTCTCAAGAACGATAAACTCCAGTGAGTTGCCTATTTTTAACCTCCTGTTCTTTCATTTGGGCAGACTAATCAGTCTGAGTTGTTTCACTGAATGAGTCCAAGCAACCCTGTGGCTTTGTGAAACGAACACTGGATCTTACAAGAGCATTTCAAGTCTGCTTTAATGTATGAAGTCCATTTTGAAACACCATGTCAAATGAAGCCAGTTCGGAACAGAAGCCTTCTACAACAACTATCAGTTCTGTTGCTGTTCAGGCGGGGGATGCCAGTATTGTTATAGCTGTACTTAAGGTAAGGCAGTCACTGTTAGCATGTCTGTGCCTGGCCTTCTGCTACTCAGTGATTGCTACTTCTTTTAAATGCTCTGTGCAAATGACTACATAGCATATAAAGCAAGGTCATTTATTCAGTTACTAACTAACAGAGCTTCCTTGGAAGTTAATGCTTGTTGTGTTTACAATTTGTCCCTGTGTTTGTGGGTTTGGGTTTTTTTTTCTTTCAATAGAATAAATAGTTTGACCAAAACATGCAGGGTCTTGGAGGCAAGGAAATCCTCTTATTCTGTTTAAAAAGTAAGAGATAAATAAAGCGTGCAATAAGTATGATGTTACCTTTAATCACAGTTGAGACTCCTCAAGAGTTATTTTTAACTATAGTCAGCAATAACTTAACATAATAAGTAGTCTACCAACTCCATGAATGCAGATTGTGTATCTTTTTTTTTTAAGTATTTGTTGGGGGGAAAAAAGCCTAAACTTGATAAAGAGTTGTTATTTTTGAAAGCTGTGAATTCTTATTCCCATATGTTTTAGTAGAAGTGTTTAGTAGCTTTGTGTGTATATAGTCATGCTTACAAGCACCTAAAAGTGTGTTCTGTGAGCTGGAATCCACACCTACCATTTTGCATAGAATTTGGCATGCGGAGTAAAGATGGATACCTAGCTACTGAATTCCAGCTGTAATTTATTGGCAGTTTGAAGCTTCATTCACCAGACAACTTGGAAAACATGCTAGCCTGTGCTGCTAGATTTTGTCTGTAATGCAGAATAAGGTGATAATGAGTTGGGCTGTCAACAAATTGGGGTGATTATTCAGGATGGATTACCTCAGTTGTGCCGATAGGAAGGTTCTGTTCTATCAGTTCTCGCCCTTCCTGGGAGACTGCTGCCACAGGGAAGAAATTTTGTTGCAAGAAGTTTACGGTGAAGGTATTTATTTTTTCCCTGGGTGTTGTAGGAATGACGCTAGCCTTCAGCAACATCACTGCTTCGTTACTTATTCCCATCCTACCTGACCTACGCTTCTCAGACTGTAGCAGTTCTGTAACACAGTGAGGGGTGCTGTCAAGCTTCCTTTCTTTTGTGTGTCCTGCAGGACACGGTGAGAGATTGCTATTTGGGTTCCTTCCAAAGGCTAAGTTGGGCAATCTCTCTCTATTCAGTACACAGGTATGTTTGATCTTTGTGATAGAAATAAGATTTGGAGTTAAGGTTTTTGCATCTGTTGTAATATATTTGTACCTTCTGCCCACAGTCCCATCCACCAAGATTCCTTAATATCTATGAATTCTATAATGTCTATGTCTTAATTCCTTTCTGTCTATGAAGTCTTCAGCTGAAAGGGCAGATGAGTTGGAGAAACCTTTTTGGCTCATTGTGATAATCTTACTCTTCACAGGCAAAACCAAAATTGCAGTAGCTATTACATAAGATTAGAGTCAGGGATTTTAACATCTGTTCCAAATGAAGTGATGTTTATATTATCTTCTGTGTCTTCATTCTGCAATTGAATACATGCCTATGGGTCCCCATGCTTCTATGACCATGGAAAATATGTGTGACCTGAGAGTCTGGAAGGAAAGCTTGTGTTTTCTGAAGGCTGTAATTGTTTGCTTATTTCAGTGTGGAAAATGGGTGAAGCTTCAGCTGGTTGAATCAACACCAAATTTGTTAGAAATTGGCAGCAATCAAGATGAGACTAAGAAACTACTGCAAGATCATGAATTCCTCCTGGCTAAACTTAAAGTAAGTTATGATAAAACTACATAAAAATACATCTAATCATTTTAGTTTAGGTACAACTGTTGACAGAGCTGCCTGGGCCTCCTGTTGCAATGTAGTTGTGGGGTAAAGCTCCACATAGAAAAAAAAATACATTCATCCTTTATTAGTGTAACAGATCAAAGCTAAGCCTTCATGTTGGAAAAATATGCTTAGTGTTAATTACTACTTTCTAACAACAGCTGTAAAGATGCACTGTTTTTTTCCACCTTATGCATTACTGACAAGTGAAGTGAAACATTCTGATAGCCCTCAGTAACTGCTAATTATAATGGAATGAAAACTTTTTTTTATTGCTCTCATGTTATGGAAAGTTTGATTAGTTTATAACAGCAGTGAACACAAGCAAGTTCTTTGTAAGTGTGAAACAGACATTCCAGGCGTATTTTTATGGAATGTTAGTGCATGTAAGTTATGGGAAGAATGAAATTATAACATTAAATATTGCTTTCCTTGAGCTAGGAAGATTTTAGCCAAGTAACATACCTAAAATGGGATTCTAGCATTCCTGAGAGCAGATTATAACAACAGTGGCTTTTGGACAGAGAGTGGCATTATTGCATGAAAAAAACCCAGATTATTTTAAATGTAGATGTTTGACTCTGAAAAGGGTTTAAAGGCACCTAATAAGAAAATTTGTTTTCATGTTTTGACAGGGAAGATTGATTTTATATTTCATATCTGCAGACAAATTCCTCTGAAATCCTGGAGCTGTGCACAGCAACTTATCTTGATAGATTCCATCTATTTTATTTTATGGCATTATATGAAATTCAGATCTGTAAGAGTAAACATGATCTGGATAACATAAGTGCATTTGATTCAATACTAGTGACTATGTGCTTTCCCAGTCATAAATTGCAAATGTATGTGGAGTATTTTAATACAGTGTATAGAGAATGTAACCTAATATGTTGCACAGTACGGAGTTTGAATAGTGTGAAGAACAGCATTACAAAAAAACCATACCCCCAAATAAAAAACCATTGGGAACCCAGAAAAGTGATGCTGCTGTCTTATGCAAGTGTCTCATCTTTATTGCCATCAGTGCTGCACTCGTGCATTCTTGGACAGTTTGAACAATTCATAATTAGCTGAGTTCTTACGTATTGACCATAGAGGAAGCTGAGTTTTGTTTCCTAATTGTCAAAAACAAATTTTAAAGAATAGAAAAAGAAAACACAATATTTTAAATGTTTAAAAGAAAAACAAATGTTCAAATATTATTTTACTACCCAGTCAAACTTTAAAGTGTTCAATATTTAATTGTTGCTTACTAAGAGGAAGAAATAATATAAATATTGCTCTAAGAGAGGTCTTGTAGGTGTTCCTGAAAACTTGTAGGAACACAAACAAGGGAAGTAAAACACTAAAGTCCTCTCCTCATAGACTCCAACTTGAAAAAAAAGCTATGATAGATGAAATCTTTAGATACATCCCCATGCTGCTCTGCCATTTCTGTCTTAAAATCCTTAAATGAAAATTAAGTTTTGGATATATTTTTTCATTAAAAATTGCTTAAATAGTGGAAAAAAATCCAAAGGATTTCATATTCTCTGATGCTCATTCAAATGTTGACTCTCTATTCCTGTCAGTCTAGATGCATGGAACGTTAAGTTTGTTTTGCATTTAGCAGCACTTGTTTTCTCCTCGCAATAAATAGCAAAATAATAAAACAATCACAAATATTTTAGTTCATATTGATGAAAATGCTAATACTATTCACTCCTATTTGTGAGGCCTTGTGACTGATTGCTTGAATTCAAATAACTGGTCTTTGTTTGGATCCCTAAAGCTTAATGGATTTTATCAGAATAGAAAATTTATTATGCATATACTGTTGAAGAATTCTTGTCATCCAAATGTATCAGAACCCAATACTCGTTATTTTATTTTATATCCACAGTCCTCTCAAAATTCAGCATTGATTAATAAACATTCTATAAGAGGATTCAGTTCCAAATGACTATTTTCTTCATCAATAATTTAAGAGCTGCTATAATCCAGGCCTGCAGTGTCGCAATAACTCATATTGATTGTGCATTTTTCAGACATGAACCTCTCTGCCTTATAGTAAGCTGTTAACACTTGTCAGTAATTATTCAGTCTTAAGTTGCTAAATCCATTCATCAAAATTTTTACAAGAATAAATCTAAGTCTCTGAAGTATTGATTATGGTATGTTTTTCCACTTAGCATTTGTTAATGAGTTATGCATTTGTAATATGAAGATGGACAAAGAGACAGTAATGTTTGTCTTCAACACTTACAGACATAAAGATAGATTTCCTTATTAGTGCATAAAAAAGCTTTTAGAAACGTGAGCAGGAGAGAGGTTGAAAAGATGATACAAAATTGCAGTTGTTACATGGTTCTTATTTTGATGGTGTCCAGTATATGCAATTCCAGTTGATCTTTTACCTTCAATGAACAATATAATTTTGCAAATTTTAACAATAATTAATTATATAAATACATGAGCATTCTCCCAGATGCAGTCTTATCCAGTGCCATTTTAAATTTTTCTATATGGGGTAAAAGTTACGATTTTGATTGACTATCTTGTCCCAACCGAATCCATCAATGATCAAAACATTCAGGCCAAATTCATTCATAGTCTGCATATATTGAGGATTTGCGGGTGTAAGTAAGGGAAAAGTTTGGCACAGTGACCAGCAATCAGCTTATAGTGCTTCCAGTGCTAGAGGAAAAGGAATGTAATCCAGCTCACTAGAAATGTTTTTTGGCTTAGGGAATTGGTTTTGACTTAGAAATGTTAACAGGATTTAAAAAACCCTAAACATCAGACTGACACTCAGTAAGGCAGATGGTACTTTAAAGGGTAGAAGGAACAGACCTGTTGAATGAGAAAGCAGTCATTTTTAGAACATTTCTTTATTGATTTTATTATTCAGAATTATTGTGACACAACATCTATGTGCAGTTTAGGGCATTAGGAAAAAATATCAAAAATAGTTTCTTTTGATAGAACGTACTCTATCATAGCCTTTATTGGTTTTAATTTGTTCCATTGAATTTTGGAATTTCCTTGAATTTGAGAACTCCCTACTATTTCAACAAAAAGTAGAATACACCTTTTCAAAAGATGCCCATTTCAAATGTTTATGAGTTAAGAAACAGACAATTTATTGTCAACAGATTTGAAAGAATAAATGCTGAACAGGAAATAGTAAACCTGAGGCTAAACAAAAACAGGTACATAATGTTCACAACATCTCGTTAAAATTCTTTTCAGTGCTCTTGAAATGTCATTTCTATGCATAACATTCATGTTGGTTATGTGGATGTTATTCTATATGTTTTTGCTATATTGTCATGCTGAGTAATAGTAGACCAGAAGATTAATGTGATTTGTTCAGCAACAGTGATTTAAAAGGTAAACTATAGTTCAGTTTCTTAATTTTTTTAATGATGCCTAACTGATCAGGAAAATTTGTGTATGAGTGTCTTTTTTTCTAGTCAAATGTACACATTTGTTTTCCCTTGGACATAAATTTGGTGTTTCTAAGTGTTAAAGAATCATATATTCTTTCGTAATTAATAAATTAATTTTACAAGTCTAGATGCTGTCAACACTTAGATGTACTTCTTGTTGCAGAACCCCTTAACTGATCCTTGTTGCAGGATCCATTAACTTTTGAACATGGTTAAGAGTTCAACAAATGTTTTCAGGTTTAGAATCATAGCCCTTTTTCTTTGATTTGACTCCTCGGTAGTCTCAACTAATATGTTCTGATTCTGCACTAAATTAATTCTGTTTCTCTTTTGCTAAATTAGAACATGTCAACGGTAACATTTTTGTTGAAAACATCAACTCCTGTGATCTCATACAAATCTCCTTCCCAACATTTGCCTCATCCTTGCTTAGATGACCTTCAGTAGGTTTATATGTTCTGGAGATATAAAAATATGTATATGTTTTGATATCTCATTCTTTACTATTTCATGAAAACATGGGAAGAATCAAAACCAAAAAAACTTCAGAGATGAAGTTTCCAGGAGGTAAAATGATATTGGTTGCAACATGCATGCACGTTTCTTTGCCTTTCTTCTGTTTTCAAAATTTGATTTTTTTTCAACAGAAGCCCTATCTGGACATAACATGCTGTCTTAGTGTTTTTATCTCCTAATGTTAATGCTTTCTGGATAATAATAATAATAAAAAAAGGAAGACTGTGTTGCGATGTGTTGCCACGCTTTTGGCTATGACTATATTAAAATCCCCACTGAGAAAAACAGTGGCATTCTTGGTTTGCATCCAAAGTTCTGTTTTATATCATGAAAGAGACTGTGGCAGAACAGCTACAAAACAGAAATAAATCTAGCCTATAAACTTAAGCTTAAAATGCACACTGTTAATTTGGCTCATGACCTTGAAATTGCTCCTAATTATTTTATTTACTTCAATTCACAGAGCACAAATTGCGAAATAGTAATTTATATGCTAATATGTAAGACAAGCAAATTAGAAAATTAGTCTTCAAAAAACTATAACAAAATATACTCATTTTTTCATTCAACACCTTTTAAATAAGTCATTCAGTTATCCCAAGTGAAAATATTTTCATAATGTTTATTTTTCAGTACATTTGTTATGGAAAGAGTTACTTGTTAATATTTGCTGAATTATTTGCAATTAGTTATTGAGGTGTCCAACAGTACAATTAGCAGCAAAGTTCAGCTGCACTTTTATCATAAAGCAGGGCTCATTTTTCCCAAGTGATTTGAGATAAAAAAATAACCCAAAAACAAGAAAGAAGGGGAAAAGTTTAATATGTAATAAATATTTCTTTTAATGTTAGTTCAGGATGCTCATCAGTTTCTGTAATTGCTTAAACAAAATTCTCACTGAAATAGTACTTGTCTCAAAATAGTTTTATGACTACTTTCTGTACTTCAAGTTAGTATTGTATAATTTCAGCATTATCTATAAACAAAGGTTAATTTTAGCAGCACTTCAGCGAGGAGCATAGTCTACACCTCTGAAAATTTCAAGTTACCTCCTATATCACATATAGTACAAAGCTCCAGACTCTTACAGCAAAGATTGTAATGTGGAAAATTTGGCCTAAAATAACAGTGAAAAGAAATGAAGGGAAGGAAGCAGTAAAGAAACCATTGAACAGGATCGGGGTTTAAAGATAAATCAAGTATAATTCCATAATTATGAGAGAAATGTGTGATGTAGTCACCTGCATATGCGAGTCTGCTCAAAGTTTGACAAGCCCTAACTGTTTTTCAGGAAATAACAATTACAAACAGAAAGAGATGGGAAAAGGAACAAAAAGCAGAGCGTTTTCCAAAGTTCTCTCCTTCCAAAGCAATCTGATACCCAGTTCTGATGAGAATATCGCTCATTAGAAGTTCTTCATTTCTAAAATCTCGATTGTACCAACAGATAATAATTTTAATGTTGTTCATGTTGTTGACATAAACTAGAGAAGATTGTGAATTTTAGCTATGAATTAGATTGATTCAGGAGCTGTTGTCTGTTTAAGAAAAATATTGAACGGTATTTCAGGAGGACAGTCTTATTTTATGATGAATGGATCCAAGAAGCTTGAAGTTTTTGAAAGTTATCTTAGTTTTCTCTGTCTTAAGACTTATGTCTCACAGTTGATCAGTTACTGGAAAGTATAGCTTACTGGTCAGCTACAAAAGTTATTTAAAATGTTCATAAAAAAAGGCTTTTAAAAGAAGAAAACCTACCTGTGAGTCCTATGTTAAGAAAATCTCATGCTGAGTTATTAATAGATGGCACTGCTTTCTTAGACTTGTGCATGCAACCATTTTATGCCTCAGTAAGAAAGACACATAATACTGGCTTCTTAGTGCTTTATTTCATCAACTTTTTATCTAGTAGTATTAAAATGACTGATTTAGAAATAGCATTTATTTTTTAAGATGTATCGATAGAATTTGACAACCATGCTCTCAACCCACTCTCTGCCAATTCGTGTCTATGCTATTCACAGACAAAATAAGATGGAATACTTGTTTTTGCAGTCAAACACACTATATAGGAAATGACACCTCTCTACATGCCTCAGCTTATGGACAGAGGTTATCAACAGGTTACTTCTCTGTTAAGTCTATTAAACAGAGGTTGTCAGTGTACAATCTTGGAGATACAGTATTTTAGTGGTAAGTGTATGGATACTCGAAAAGATAAAAATGTTTTCCAAAGTATCCCTTTACTTGTTTTATGAATTGGATTTTCAGTATGTTTTTTTCTTTTTCAATGATTCGATATTCCACCATGAAATGTGAAAGTGATAGAAATGTAATCAGGCTATTACTTGTGTGGGGAAAAAAATGATGAGGATCAAATTCTGCTTAGAGCCATAGGTATTTCTGATGTAGTAAATTCAGACCCTGGGTCCCATATTGTGATGGGAGAGGTCTGTAGGACATCACCTTTCCCAGGGCATGTGGGAAGCTTCTGAATTTCCTCAGCAGGAACAACCAAAATGAGTTTTCTGAAGCCCAGACAAAGTTAAAATTTATCTTTAGTCCACTTTCCTTAAAATAGCTTGTCAAAGGGCAGCATAAATTCCATCTACCAGCTGCTGGGGAATTCTTAGGGGTTTTGGGAGGGTTTCTTTTGTGTATGTGTGTTGTTTTTGGTTTTTTTTCTGAAGTGCGGGTTGTGGTCTAAGAGAAAATGAATTTTGTGTTTATTTGGGTAAATTGTCAGTAAAACTTCAGATAAAATTAATAAAATTAAGAAGTACCAGGTCGATCATATGCAAATTAAATTCTTGAAAGTGTTAGCCTGCTCTAGCCTCTTTGGAAGTCAGAGAGGAGATCAAAAGTATTTAAACAGCACTGACTTCCTAGCACCCTAAGGATCAGTGCTTTGGAGTGCAAATAGACTTGTTAAATATTAGGATGTAGATGCAGGACAGTGGATTTGCATACGATAGTAAACACTGTTATTTGGCCATGTTCTACAAAATAAAAAAATACTACACATAATCTGGGAATAGCCTGTAAGGACCATGGACTTAGACTTGCGAATAGTGATTTTCAGCTAAGGAATGGCTAAGGTCCCAATCAGAGTTTTCTGTGAACCACTACAGTATTTATGATGGGAAGTTTTGTTGGGTTTTTCTTCGTTTTGGGTTTTTTTAAATTAATTTTAATTCATCAATTCAATTAGCTAGCATAAACAATGTTAATTGAAAGTACTTGAAGGTAAACCAGCCCATAACGGTTGCTTAATTTGAGAGATCCACTAACGATTCTAATAAATGCCTCCAAGCATTGAATTACTTAATTACTTTAAATGCCCTTAAGCAAAAGAATTACTTGTGCTGTCTACTACAAACAGTTTATATCTATAAAAGCGGTGCCCAGGAGCAAAATTGCATGAGCTGCCCAAATGACTCTGCCATTGTTTTAGCATTGTTTCTGAGGAAGCAGTGCTTTATTCTGTTTGTTCATCCCGTACTGCGTGCTTTTTTGAAGCTGTTGAAAGTCAGATCTAGTATGAAGTTTTGCTGTCTCAAGAAAAGCAGAAATGATCAATGTGTTTTCATTGGCCAGGAAGGGTAAAATGCCACTCACTCACTGCACACATTTTTATTATACAAGAAAACTTTATTGGTTTGGGAGAAACTGCGAGCTGTTTCTAAAGAGTTGCTTGGGCAAATCTCTAGATCAAAATGTGAGTGAATTGAACATTACCATTTTAACTCAAGGACAGAATTTTCATATAAGTGAATGAAGTTGGGACCATGAAACTATTCAACTAGAAATGATAAGGTAAGGGAACAATTGGTAGGTGTCTGAAGAAGATATATTGTACTGTATACAGTAAAGAAAAACTTCTGGATACTTTGCTGATGTAGTAGTAATTGGATTACTACTGTAATGTAGTAATTGGATTACTAGAAACCTGTGTTGTTTCTATTTTGAATGTTATGTTCTGAGTTCTGACTGCAGGTCTATCTTATGCTTACACTTTTGAACTATCTTTAACTAGTTCAGACACATCTAGCAGTGTAGCAGTGGTAGTACGAATCACAGTCACCTGCCACTTCCAACAATCACAGCCAACTGCCACTTCCACTATTTTCTGCCAAACTTTACTTGTATACCTTTAGAAACCTTCCTAGGAATCGCTCTATGCCCATCAGGAACAGGATTGTTCATTTGCAGCTGTGCATTTCTTGTGCTCCAAGGCCTATAATGGTTAGTTAAGTTCCAAGCATCTTATGTCATGAAATGGTAAGTTGCAATAAGATTTTTTCCAGCTGCACTGAATTAGATTTACAGTGCAGATGGCAGAAATGCTTGGCCTCAGCTTTAGCGAAGATACAACTTCAGTGAAAGTAGCAAAACCTACTGGAGAAGTAAATACTGCGCTGGCACTCAGTTGGAGGGTAGTGACCCTGCACTGTACTGCACTGAACGAGTGACTTAAAATTTACTTTAGGTGTGTATTCACCAGCAGCACTCAAAACTAGATTCTATAGTGTAGACTTCTGTAATGTTGCACCATTTGCTTTGAAACAATACTGTTGCAAACTGGCAGCGGTGTGGATATGAATGCTCAGATTGGTAAGGACAGGAAACGATTACGAAACAGGAAAAGTCTTGATTAAACTGGAGATGGCTCCAGTTACAGTAAATTTAGCGTTAGGACTTATTGTTGCTTTAAATATAGTTCTTACAATGAGTGCCATGAGTTTCAAACAGTTTATGAATTATTGTGGTACAGTTTTGTAAAAAATTTCACAGCTCTGCCACCTGCTATTTTTTTTAATAAATCAGTCTTTTGGAGTAAGCCTTCCAAATGAAAAGAGGTGTTAATTTCAATTTAATACAATGGGATGAGATCTTGGTGATCTATATTGGCTTTAAAGACATAAATTAAAGACAATAAGCAGCAAATCTTCATGAGAAATGATATTCATCATATTTTATAGATGATGTCGCAATGAGATAATTCTGTAGCAGCAGAGACATACAAATATCTCAGCATGTTTGAAAGCAACTTTGTAACCTATGGACTACAACTAACAGTACCTATCTATAAATAAGAGAGTACAGTGCGTGTTATAGCATGAAATAATTTCAACTTACTAGTTAAAATAAAAATCACATGATCTTTCACATTCTTTAGAACCTTTAGAGTAAGACAGTGTGATAAAGCACAGCACTCACTAAAGAGGGAAGTAGTTTGGGAAGCAATAAACTGTCTTTGGATTATCTCAGCCCTGAGTTGGACCATCTGCTGAACTGATCTTGAACAAAACAAGGGACAGGACAAAGACACAAAGGACAAATGGCTTTTTGAATCATAACTGTCTCTGAGGTTCCTACACTCCGAACTTTGAGGTCCCTTCCCATCCAAACCATTCTATGATGCTATGTTTCTGTCCTCACCTGGCAAAAGATTACTTGGAGTAGTCTCATGGTTTTCCTCTTCACTAGAGCCACACTTTGCATGTTGGAAATAAACTGGAGGCTTTCAGGGACTCCACCTCTCTGCAAGCCTGATGAAGTGGATGTAAAGTGAGGGGATAAGAACCTCACCCATGGTATCAGTTATTAAAACTGTTGTGCTTCGTTTATCCCTTGCCTGCGGAGGGTAGGTAGCTACGTAGAGAAACAAGTAGACTCACCAGTTTCAAGTATTCTCACCAAATTTTAGAACAATCCAAATGATGAAAATTCTAACATTGCATAAAACTGAGTTGACTTTTCGTAGTTGAATTCTGATACAAACTTACACTCCCAACTAAAAATAGTACAAATGAAACAAAATGAAAGAACCAAAAAGCCACATGTGGATAACTTGTTGTAGAGCATAGATCTAAGTTCTATGTCTATTTTAAAACAAACCTTAAGACATAACAGCTATTTCCTAGTGTTGGGTGATAAATGAGAGCAATGTAGAAAGACACAGTCTGCATGTGAAACCTTTGTTATTTTTTCGCTTTCATGGCCCCTTCGTATGTCTTCATTTATCAGTAGTTAAGTAATTGAAAAAAGTGAATTAAATCCATAAGACATTTATTTTCTATTTTTTAGCTTTTAAAGAAATCTTATCTTATTTCCCGATTCCTGATTTATATAGAATATTTCTTTTCTAAATACATATTGGGTTAGTGTTGAATTTGGGTCTTGCGTGTTATCACTTTGAGTAAGCTGAGCTTTTAGGAAAGAGTGAAACACTTTTCTGTGTTTTGTAGACAACCAGAGCTTTAGGCATATCATGTTACGTAGTTAGAAAAAATTGATTATTTTGATGAAATTGGACAAAGAATAAAACAGTGTGACATAGAAAATTGGTAATAAATTCCTCTCTTTTGTGTCTGAAAAGCTAGTCAAATTATCATTGTGTCTTCATGGTAACAATAGCATTGTTATATACTGTGATTTTATTGGATGAGCCTTTTAAAATCATCTTGCAAGCAATCTGGCTGTGTTTTCAAGATCGATTTTGAGAATAGATACCTAGGTCTGTTTTGAAGGAATATAAATGTCATAACCTGACTTTATGTTGTCTTTTAAACATAATAAATGACAACAGGAACAGTCAGCATTAGAAATAAACTGGAAGACTAAAATATATTTATTGAATGTAGAGTCTGTTTGAAGAGCAGCATATTATAGTTACATGTTCTCACTTACCTACTGGCAAATGGTTTCAATTAAAGAAAGTGTTCATTAGTATTTCCTGTGCAAAACCTTAGAGGCAAATTTAGTGGCGTAATTAATAAGATGAGAATGAAATAGCACATGAATTTAACTACCAATTTTACTGGGACTATATAATACAATAGAAATGTGACTGCATTATTAATGCAGGTTTGCCTTTGATGTGCTTGATCTATTTTTATTGTGAAAATCTCACATATTTGAAGCTAACCAACAAGGAAAAAGTGGAAAATACAGGATGGGGCCTGAAAAGATGGGTAAAGTATCATTTCAGATAAAGTAACTTCCTTCTTCCTGATAGTGTTATACTGGAGAATTCAAGACCTTACCTAAAATGCAGTGTTCTCAAACAGTTGACAAATGTAGACAAAGATGTGCCCAATTATGCAGCCATCATACCTGCAGGTTGCTTATGAAGGCAATTACCAGTGGGAATGAAGCCCCAAACCTTCATTATTTTCAGTTAATCAACTGTAATCTGTTTTCTAACAAAGGTAGGAATATTATATACCACCCTTTTGCTAATTTTCCAGTTTCTTTATAAGTATCAGGGAAAATAATTCCAAACTTTTTGTAACTTAACTAATGACAATGACTGCTACTATATTAAATCTCCAGATTTGTTTTCTAGCTATAAACCTTCAAGGGAGATTTTTATTTTCAACAGAATAATTCTGATTGAACACTTAGAATTCTGGTGTCATTTTATGGAATATCTATTTCAGGTGTCACAACATAGTCATTCTCATCTAAAAGACAATATTCCTTACAGGATTATTTCCTCAATAATAAGGCATCTCCTCCTTTGGCTGGACTGTTGTGATGTCTGAAAGAAGTGTTGTGATTAGGAAACCCAACAAATAAAGGAAAGTGGACACAATGAATAGAGTCATCACAGCAGAATTTTCTGTGTTTTTATTTTTTAGCTTATGGCATTTGCTTTTTCAAATGAAGTCAAAGTTTTCTGCCAAAGGCAAATGCTGGCCATAAACAAGTTTGAAAATAATTTTACACCAAAATATCGGTAAAGCATTTTCATCTGTCTCGAGTAAGCACTTCAAAGTATATCTACTCTGTCATCACAGGGAGTACACAAGATACACATCCTTGTGTATTTCATTTACTCATCTTCTGTCATTATACTTCTTGTATTCTACACTTTGACCTTAAAACTTCCATAAGACTTTCACGAGATCTTTTCTTCTAGGTGCTAGAAAACAAAACAAACTTCCTTTACCTGTAAACCAGGCTTCATCCAACAAAGATAGCACTTGGCAGTTTGTACGCAGTTTAGCTTATTTTTGAAGTTGAACAAAGCACCGAGGCTTTGTTGGCTCTGAAGAGATTGTGCACATATTTTGAAAAACCCAGTATTACATGTTCAATGTATTTTTTTATAGCTCTGATGGTATAAAAATAATTGAGAATTAATAATGAGAAGGATCTTAAAGATAACAATTCTGACTGCTGCATATAGGACTAGAAAGACACTTGCAGCAGCATTTTGTCTATAATTTTGCCTCTCTTTGTTTTCATAGTTGCCCATCTATAAGGCTGTTTATTATGCTGTTCTCACAGCACTTCTTTTAGACAGAACTGATGAGCCTCTTCTCTTCAAGCTGACATCTTTGTCTAGTATACGAGGTCTAGGGAGGACTGGAGGTTATGGTTCTGTGTTTAAAACAATAAAGCTTTCTGCAAATTCCTCTTTGCAGTTAAATCTGTGAGTAAAGTGTCAAGTAAATTCTTTAGCCTCTATTAAAGTCTGTGTCATGAGAATGAGTTATCATAGATTTTAATTTGCCCAATACAGATTTCTTTTCCCATGACACTTTCATCTGATAGCACCTGTAATAGCAGCAGAAATTGGCACATTATTAATTCATGCTCATAATAAAACTCAAGATGGGGGGAAAAAAGATAGAACAAATGCTAATCAATTTTTTTGACACACTGAAGATCTTTTAACATAAGCTGGAAATGGCTCAGCAGTTCTCTCTCATGGTGAGATTAGTAATAGGAATGAAACAGTAGAACAATTTTCTTTACAATAGACTATTATGATTTGGCAGCCAGCTTGAAAAATGCAGTGAGCTGAACTTGAAACATTGCATAAGTTTGATGTATTCCTGGAGAGTACGGGCATAAGTTCAACCTACTCTTGACTGGATTGCATTGAGGTGATTGGAAACTCAAGAGTAATTTACCTTACAAACTCTTAAAGTTTTATGATAGAATATGAAAGATCCAAAATATTAATATCTGCATTGCTATCACTTTCAGGAAGATTTGCGTTTAAGGAAATGTAAACCTGTTTGTATCTAAAAATTAGAGACAGAATGGTAAATTCTCTTATGCTTGTTTTTAAATAAAATTTCATGAAAATATTGCCTCTTCAGTGCAGAAGTTTATTATGAAATACGCAGGAACACCACACTCATCACTAGGAACTGGAAATAGAGTAGGACACTTTTTGCTAGTTTATCAGACCCACTGAAAAAGTATCCCAACACCAGTATCAGCACACGGGTTTGTGTTTTCTTTGTAGGTTTCTTCACTTTTCTTTTTTATAATTGCTTTTGTCTTCTCAGGCTTTGGAAGACCAGGTATGGGACCTGCTCCATGAAGCAGACAAGGCTGCAGAGGACAACAATGAAAATATGCAGGTTTATGGTGCCATGGCAGATACCCTTGGGGATGCATGGGATGCCCTCATCATTATGTTAGAGAAGCGACAGAGACTTCTGGAACTTACTTCAGTCTTCTTTGAAAATGCTCTGGAGGTTTGTATTTAAATGAAATTACTCTCAATTTGAAATATCCCACATCTTACAGGTACTCTGTCCATTGTAACTTTATTCTGTTATATATTTCACTGTATTCCTAAAAACTGAAGGAATTAAGAAAATAAAAATCTCTAGATGTATTCTCCTTTTCCACCTAGATGTATCCTCCTTTTCCACCTAGATGTATCCTCCTTTTCCACCTAGATGTATCCTCCTTTTCCACCTAGATGTATCCTCCTTTTCCACCTAGATGTATCCTCCTTTTCCACCTAGATGTATCCTCCTTTTCCACCTAGATGTATCCTCCTTTTCCACCTTCTGGATGATTCAGGATGAAACTGAACAAAAAAAGTGTAGACTTTAAGAAATATCTTGGTTATGATGTCTCCGAAGTTTGTACTTGACAGAAAAAAGACAGTGAAAAATGGAACTAGACCAGAAACCTAAAATATGTAATTCAGTGGTTAGGGACATTTTGCAGAATATTTTTCATTCCTTATGATTGAAATTAATTGAAATTGAAAGAACTAAATTATCAGATGATTTTAGTACTGCTTACCGAATATTTGCCACTAAAGGTTTTACATTCAAATATCCATACAGCTATGGTAATTATGCAAACTAAACATTTGTCTAACTTGCCAGTCCTTTACCCGAGACTCCCACGTGCAGACGTATACAAAGTGCAATTGTGTGAGCCCAGAGACAGATTCCAGAGTGTTGTCTTTCCTCATTTACGCATTTCTCAGTATCTCTTATCCTAATTCACTGATACACAAGGAGCTAAATCAGGGAGGCATTCCATGCTCGCTCTGTGTAGCATCACACTCAATTCGCTTTATATCCCTGGAGCTTTCAAGAGTTTAATAATTCTCCCCTGCTAATATTGTTTCTGCAATAACCCAGCCACCTATAAATTGCAGAAGCAACCATTTTGCTGCTGACTGTCCTCAAACACTAAGATCAACAATGTACTTGAATTTATGTCTCAGTGAAGTTTATTATACAAAGAAATTGGTACAGACTTGGTATAAGTATCACTCTGATAAATTCAAAGATTGACATAGTGCAGACCGAATCTTTACAGGGCTAGCTGAATTGCCCCTGCAACAGGCTTACAACATGAAACAAAATCCAGCAGCTGAAGCACAGCACAGATCCCATCTATTATATTATAGTCTAGTATAATATATTAGTCGAAATCAGAACTTCACTCTCAAATGTTATCTAATGGATTTCTTTTATAGCATGCAGATCAAGAGGGAGAAAAATGTGGTACAATAGAAAAGACAGAAAAAGCAGAGTGCTTGCTTTTCATCATCCTTAATTTTGCAATAGGTTTCAATATCTTTGTTTACCCTGAAACTCAAGTTCAAACTACTGGTTTCTTCATCCTTGAAATGAAGCAGTAGAACAGATAAACATCGGCTAAGATGCAGAACGTGTGTCACTGCTCTGTCTGAGCTACTTATACTTGGAACTGCAAATGAGGAAACCAAATAAAGAACTTCAATCTTAGTTTTAACCTTCTCAGCAGATTAGCAAATCTGCTCCAGATCTCCCTGAAATACAGTATGTTTCAATATTTAAAATATGGAAAAATGAGATGTTAAAGGAGTAGCTTAACTGCAGTCTTCATTAGAGAAGCTCTTTCCCCACTATAATTAATTGCTTTGTTTACCATAATATTAGTTAACAAATTTGCCACTCATTTCTGCCTTCAAAAGATTGTTTTGAAGACTGTATCTCTGTTTGGTTTTGCCCTTCAATGTTTTCTTTCCTAAATACTTTAACATTAGAAAGAAGTTCTGGGAAGGAAACCTAAATTAAAGGCTTCATTCATGTTAAATGATTTTATTGGAGGCTTTGAAATTAACAGATTCTTCCGTAAGAATTTATTTTCAATGTGTCTGAAGGTTACGTAGGAAAGGTGATTCATAAATTGATAAATGGTAATTAGAGAGTATGTCAACTGAAATTTGGGGTTTCTAAATCAATGGGAACCTAAAAAAACCCCAGAAGGTGCATAGAGGCCACCAAGCATCTGTTTCTAGCAGTCACTAAAAATGGCTTTTCCCAAGAATTTACAAATTCTCATGAACATTTCCTATAATACAGAGATTATCAAGGAGTTCTGCAAAAGAAAATTGAACTGTGCTTCTTCATAATCTATGTTTTCTTAATGCAGTTTGCTGTTAAAATTGACCAAGTTGAAGATTTCCTGAAAAATGCCCAAGAATTTGATAGTATTGACTCTTTGAGAGAACTCCTTCTGCATCAAGAGCATCATACAAAAGGTATAAATGCTATTCCACTCCTGATGGTGTGTGATTGTGCACTGACTCTTTGAAGTGTGATTTTACTCTTCCTGTGAATATTTAACAAAAAGTCAAAACCTTAGAACAAGTATGAAGATGTTCTATTTCCAAAAAATATAATAGTGAAATAACACTTTATCAGGCTTCTTGAAAGATATGAAACTCCTGGTTTTGAACTAGGTCTCTCGTGCTTCCATCTTCGTTGCTGCAAAGCAGCTAGTGGTAACCTTGCATTCTAATTTCAAGGCAGTCCTGGTCAGGTGAGCTGCTAAGAAACCGTGCTGACTTTCAGTGATGATTGACAAGCAAGTTTTAAAACCATGCTTCTGTTGCATGGGAAAATTCGTCAATGAATCTATCTGCCTGTAGTTATTCCCTGCATTTTGCTTGTGCCATTGAGGAGTGGGTCTGTGTTTCACCTTCCCCAGTGAGTTGTCCAATCTGTTCCAAGAAGTTCTGCAGCTAGAACTGTAACTCTCTTGGGACAAAATAAGTGCTCTTTCCTCTTCCATCACAATTTTCCTGCAGATATGTGTTCCTAGAAAAGTTCTTCCATGTGACTTACTTCATGTGAAAATTTAAATAAACATAAAGATCTTCTACCATGCCGTGGTACCCTTAATTCGAAAAGGGCAAACCCCCGTTCTTTAAACTAGTCTGTGTGGCCATTTCAGACACCTTTGCAATTTCATATGGTTCTGTATTTTGTGTAAGATTTAAGACTCCATCTTGGTAATTTTAGCCAAATTTTGCCGTAAGATTACTAATAGCTAATAAAAAAATCTATCATACTTTATCATTCCCTAGCGGAGTACCATCTTAAATATGTTTAGCTACCTTGACTGCCAGGTATTCTTCTCAGGACACTGAATAGAGAGCTGAACTCAGGTAACTTCAATGTGGAGTTTAGGACTTCCAATTCGATCTTCATGAGAGAAAAGTGTATAGCATTGTTAAATTGAAGTATCTAGTGCTAATTTGTTGTTGAAAAGAGATTCTATAACTCTAAGAATCAGATGAAATGGTTTGCCAGCAAAAGACCACTTTGAGAATAAACCTTTCCTCGCATGGAGGAAAGCGGTTGCAATTCATTGGCTTCTTTATCTTAACTGTAACAAATTTGGAAATGTCATTGAGCTATTTGATAAAAAGAAGTGTTTGTATTGCTTTCTGTGAGAAGGATACTATCTACCCACTCCAAAGAAAGGTGGTTCAAAATACAACCTTTACACAATGTATCTGCTCTACCAGTATGTGTAGAACAGTTTATCACAAATATTTCTTACCAAAAAAAGTTTTGAAACAAATGCATTTCAAATCAGCATAAAAAAGATGGAAATAAATGAATTATCCTTATTTATCCATTTTTATATTTATTCCATTTGGAATATATATAAATTTTCCATTTGGACCAAAATGGAAAATTACCACCTTTCTGTCAGGCAAGAAGTAAAATGAACAGGCTTGTTGCAGTGAACTTGTGGAATCTGAACTCTCTTGTTAGACCTTTGTGGATGGAGAAGTGGAGGAATTCCACTTCTGCACTTTTCCTAGGTGATCTACGTGAAAGTTGGAGATCTTGCATGCTTTGCCTTACATTACCTTACATGGTAAGCTAGGAAGATGAATTTTTCAGCTGTTTGAAGCAACAAATGACAGGCAGCAATAGCATCCCCTTGCAAGCATTCCTTTCTTATATTTTTCTTAATTTCTACCTTGACTCTTATTCTGGCTTGGCTCCCATTCTTCCTCATTCTGTATCTAAAAATTTTCCATTTTCATTTAAAAGACCTGTAAATACTGATTGATGTTCATTCGAAAGATTTTGTACTATGTGACTTTAAGGAGCTGGAACTAAGACAGACTCATAACTAGTAGGTCATTAAAGTGTACTACTCCATGGAATTATAACTCAATGTATCTAGGTAGATGTTATGGAAAGAAGAGTTTCTGATACTCGTAACTTATTTAGTCATAAGGTTGTAACAGCCCCCAGCCAGGAGAACCTTTATTTTCAGCTTCTATGAGGGACATAAAGACATAAACCTCACTTGCATCCACTTCAGTTTTCCTGAGGACTGGGAAAAGATCAAAAAGAACTCAGTTTTGAGAAAATAATATCACTTCTGGGTTCTGTCTCAATGGTTTTCAGTACATCATTTTATGTGTGTATATGTTACAATACATTACAGTACGTTATTATATTTTTATATTTACCATTATAGCTACATATTTGTATGTATATACATTATATCTTTGTATGTTTATAACAGCTGTCCAAACTGAAATATGTGATAAGTATTTATAACCTGTTTAAGCAATGCATGAAAATACACTGTGCTCAAGTATGCAAATAGGTAGTTTTAGAAATACTTGAATAGTATTTGAAATATGCTACTAGAATTATAAATTACATTGGCTTTTTCTTCCTATGACATTCTGTTCTTACAGAGCTTTTGGAAAAGTCATTTGCACTTTTAAACAAAAGCCAAGAACTAACTGAATTCATAGAAGAATTCAAACATGAGGGGCCAAATGCAAATCCAAAGCTGATTCAGGGAGCCCACAACAGCTGCTTGAAGATTGACAATCTCCTTGAAATGCTGCAAGACAGGAGACGGCAGTTGGACAGATTTCTCAAACATCAGCGCCAAGGACTGGAGCAGGTTTTGCAAATTTGTTTGTGGCACCAACAAGAGAACCAGGTAAGATATAATAATAAGGGAACTCATAGTAAAATAAAACATCTAGCAATAGTTTTACTGTATTACGGAAAAGATTAAACATATTTCTTAGGACAATATCCCTGGGCCACTTCTGTTCAATGAGATCCTAACCTTTGAATAGTTGAAGAATTATAGCATCTTCATAATTTATTATAATTTTAATGTCTTCAAAAGCAATTTTCCTCATCATGTGAGTTCTTCCTGTAAGTTATCAAATGTGGCACTTTAAACCAAAATAGATTCCCTTTAAACTGAATTCCCAGCGCAAAAAAACCCCTAGACACATGAGTGTAAACAGTAACTGGTCATAGCAATTATAACTGCAACAGGCTGTTTCTGGACTAGTCAAGGGAAGATATGACATAGTTAGCCAGTTGGTGTGTCTGAAAGCAAAGGAGCATTTTGTTCTTGGAGTCAAATAACAATTTTTTAGAATGTTGTATTTATTGGAGGTTTTCCATACCTGCAACCTGTTTCTCTCTCTTCTTTCTTTCAGATTAGCTCCTTCTTATCTCTTGCTGAATTTCTCAAACACATCTTTCTTTTCCTCTTTCCAGTCCTATGACTAATTTTCTTTTTCATTCCTCATCTCCCTGCATTCAGATCAGACAAGCAGCTTTTCTCTCCTTGTGCTTCACATTATCAGAGAATGTAATGTAAGACTCTCTCCTCTCATTTTCCTTGAGAAACACCATTTCGCCAACTTCTCAGAAAGAAAGATAAGGGGAGAGCCTTGTTCTGCCTCTTTGGATATTAAGTATGCTGAGAAGGAGAAACCTAAAAAAATTTAATAGCCAAAGACTAACATGACTAAAGCTGACTTATTTTCAGTGTTTTGTAAATAGTAAAATTTTGTATTGACCTCTGTTTCATGTGAGGTTGTTTAAGATGAGAAGCACCTTATGTAACAAGCACAACTCTTGTAATTTTGAACAGAGACAACAAAATTGTCGAGGTACACAAGCAAGCTGACAGTCCTATTTCTGGAGCACTCTGCTTCTGGCAGCTACTGATACTGAGCAAGAATTACTTATCTAATGATTCAACAGAAAAAAACCAAACAGATAATAATAGTATGGTCTTATGCAAGTGTCAATCTTAGTGTGTAGTTATAATAGTTGACAAAAATACTAAAACCCAAGAACTACAAGATAGGAGGCTGTAGCCATTTCTTTGTGGATCTAATGCCTGCTTGGAGATACATATTATTGCTGCTGTTACTGTTTTTTGATTTTTTTTTCAGTACCAACACATAACTATAACATAAGATCCTCAACAAGAAATCTTTGTTCGATATAATGTATTGTAATAAATTTTCAATAGCTACAGCTGAATAGTATCATCCTGACTTGCTTTATTGGAAACGTCCTATTTAATATAGAAAAATGAACCTTTCTGTATGTTAAAATGTATTAGAAGTTACTACAGTTACCTGACAATGCCAGTGTTATTCCATAGCATAAAATCATGGTGGAACGTTCGAAGTGGAAATATTTTGGAAATAGCTTGCTTTTGAAGAGGAAGATGTAAGTACGTGGGATCTTTTTTGGAGTTTAGCACACTTCTTTTCAAAAAAAATAAACCAAACCAACAATCATGTTGCCTGAGATGTTAAATGTCGTGATTTCATGAAATTTACCAGGAAATTCTACTTGTCCTCATCACATAAATATTTGTGCGTAACCAGCTAGAATTCAACCTAATATAGGTGGAATTGAAAATTTTGTGCAGTGAATTTCTTCGCGTGTATGTTTGGTATTTGGTCACATTACAAAGAGTAAGTATAGAACCTGTTTTCTACTGGAAAGTTTCGTGATCATGTGAAGAATGGCCTGTATTTAAATACCTGTTAGCTTATACCCATGTCCACTTTGAGGCTGTTATGCACACAGAGGGAAAATTCAAATAGTTTTTAATGCAATACTTATGAGAATATACTTGCTTAGTATCTTTATTGAAGTAAAACCTGGTATAATATATGATTTTTACATTTATGGACAATTAATTTTTGTGTATAATGGCCAAATAATATATTCACATGTAAATACAAACATTGGAAAATTAACTTTCAGAGATTTTATGTAAAATTTCTCTCTTTGGCCTCTAACACATTATGCATATATTTGAGTGATGACACAAATTAAATACTCAAATCCTCTCAGCACACCTGAAAACTACTATTCCAGTCTCTGAACTCCTCTTGAGGTACAATGGAGCTACGTATGCAAGAAGAGCATATTGAAGTCCCACTGGCATTAATGGGAGTTTAGGGGTTACAGAGGAAGCAGAGTACCAGAGATGAGCTCCATGCTGTGTAAGATCTAAGAGTGGATTTTTGCACTTTGTGTTGCCTCTGTTTTGGTTATGCATAATTATGTAATGCAGAAGGTTGCATAATGTATGAGCTGCTTTTTTCAGAAGAAAAGCCAAGCAGCTGTAAAGATCATTATTTAATACCTGGTTCTGAAGAACTAAAAATGCAGCACAATCCTTCCCTCTCTAATTGGAATGTGATAATCTGATAGTCATGATTGTAACATGTTTATCAATATTTCCAATATATGAAAGTGTACGTATTTTGCATTTAGAGAAGGGTATCTGACCTTCCTCTTTGGAAGTGTCAGCATCATATTTTCTGATAATCGCTTTCATTAATGACAATCAGAGGAAGACCAGCTTATTTTGTGCATGGTTAGTTATCTTGGGAGGAAGATTTATTAAATTATTTTTTATTAATCAATCCAATCATGCATATATGAGACAATTAAAATTATTCATGGTACTTGGTCACATCAAGGAAAGAGATAAAAACAAAGTAGATATCAGGGGACAGGTGAGTGCACTCACGTTTCCTTTCTAGACAGAAGCATAGGAAAGTAACTTAGTAGAAGTCACAGTTCCTTCTTCAATTTTACTTTCACTAAAGTCAGCTTAATTGATGTAAAAATTAATTAGTGTAACTCAATGAATTAAAGGTTGTAATCAGATTTTACTCTCCAAAACACAGGGCATTCTTCTTCTCTTGTAATCTTTACATAGTAAACGGATGGATTTATGATCTTACTTGCCTAGAAGAGATTCTGTATGGTAGGATATGGAAAGGTTTCCTTACTTGAAAGCAAACTTCTATTATGGAAAATGGTGATTTTCATTTTAATGTCTGATAAGAGTATCTGCAAATTCAAATGTTTAAGTGCACATACATGAGGAGAAATGCGCAGCAGTAGCTAATGTGTAGAGAATCATCTAAACATGGACTACAACTGCTGGGGTGCTCTTTGCTGACTTTTCCCCAATAGCTGTACTCAGTATAGGGCTACTGCTGATAGCCAGAATGAAAATATTGAGTTGATCTTGGACAGTCTGGAGAAAAGTCTGAAAATTTTCTTCTAATGCATAAAATTGTTTGAATCATCAAAATGTTGTATGAAGTTCCTCTGTGAAATTTTAACTTCGTGTTTGATTCCAGCACATTCTGCAAAGGGTTTTCTTCAGAAATATAAAGACATTTAGACCTAAATAAGTTTAAGTTATTCAAAACTCTATCATCAGATCAACTTAAGATTAATTTTTTGCTAGCTACATCTGGTGAAATCACGACATCAGTGATCTTAGCAGTAATTTTACTACTGTCTTAATTATGACCAATGCTTCTTCTTTTGTGTATTTCGAAATGTCTGTTCTTCTCTGTCGTTTCTCCTGATAATGGTAACTTAGTTCCTCTTACTACTTTTGCATATATGGGCCAACTTCATAGTATTACAAGACATTGATTCTAAGTACAAAAATGAGTTTCTGACATCGTTGTTGGTCAGTGATAATCTTTCTTGAGAGTACATGTATTTTGTTAAAGTAGGCAGGTACCTATATTGATTACTTATTTCACAAACGCAAAAATTCCCTTCAAAGTTAAAAAGATTACTCTTAATAGCTAATATTCTAAGTAACTTCTGCATTTGCAAATATTGTGCAAACAAAGTCCTTTCTTAAAGGACAAAAAGGAGGCAAAAAAACCCCCTGTAGTTCTTTTGTTTACATAGGCAAGAAAAACCACAAATGAAAAGGACTGCTCCACTGTATAGAAACTTGAAATTCTTTTGTTGACCAGCATACATAACATGTAGTGGTGGCTGCAGAAAAGAATATCTCATTATTCCCCTTCTTTATAAGGCCGTACTTGATCATAGAAAAATCACTAAAGCCCAGGCTTTAAACTGAAATTCTGCATTTTTCTTTAAAAATATCTGTGGTCCCATTTTGCTCTAATGTTACATGTGAAATTAGACAAGGGTGCTTCGCTAGCAATGTTGTGAAGAAAAATGCATGGAGGATAAGGGTCAGGTAGTGTTGTTTTGAAAAGACTGAAATGTCCCCAGGATGAACCAAGACAGATCTGTATTGTTAACATCACATACTGATGATAAAAATATTATTTGAGATTTAAGAGACTAAGTAAAGCATCTGCCACTCAAATATAGTGATGATTGTGCTGAAAAAACCCTTGTCTGGTATTTAACAAAAGTCAGCTTATGTTAATGCACTGCAGAAATTATTTGAGAGTAGCTCGTCCTGCTGTTTGGAGTAGGCACATCAAAACACAGAGCGCAGGCTGCTCCAGTTCAGACTGCCTGAGGTAAGGTCAGATTTAGTGTATGGCATGCAAGTGTGTGCTTTAATGCATAAGGAAGAAAAGGAGTGAAAAACCAGGTTTTTTTAAAATACCTTGTCCACCTCAGTGTATCAGGTGCTGTGCTTAGGGCTGGAGGTACAGGGCTGTGAGGCTGGGCAGATTCTGGGGCTGCCCTGAGCTGGACACAGCTGGTTCCAGCTAGATCTGCAGTGGCCCCATTGCAGGGCTTGCTCAGCCCCTCAGTAAAGTTGCTGAGGCCTCTGTTAAAGTGTAGTTAATGAAGGGTAAAACTCTGCATAGATGGGAGATGGGGGGAGGGGAGAGAAAAAAGACTGAGAAACAACATTGTGAACATCAAGGTCAGTGAAGAAGGAGGGGGAGGAGGTGCTGCAGGTGCTGGAGCAGATATTCTCCTGCAGCCTGGGGAGAGGGCCATCGCAAACAGAACCAATAATTATTATAAATGAATGATCAAATATAGTTTTAGAAAATCGGAAACTGTTTTAGATTTCAACTCATCAGGAACAAGTACTGTCTTTTTCAGTCAGTTATGTTAACTGTCTCTGCTTTCCCATTCCTCCACCAAAATCATGGAAAGCAAGGTTCTGTGGGTTTCTTTCTTAAAAAGCAGTTAAATATTCCTAGCTGTTATTTAAGAGCTAAGCTGGCACAACTGATATCATTCAGTGGTATTAGCTGCAGTGGAAGCCAACTGATTAAACTCACTATAATGGCAAGAAATGTTGCCAAGTGGTAAAAGGGTGAATATTAAAACAGTGTTAAAAAAATGACTTTTCCTCTGACTAGTGTTACAGCAATACTAGCTTGTTTTGCTAAGCAGATACATGATACAGAGCACCGTCCTAACATGCAGAGAATTTTTCCTTTCTCTTTAGCACAGTTTTTATTGTTTGTTCCATTCATTTGTATTTTGGTGGACCCATAATGTTTTTTGAAAGGAAAAATGTTTCAGAGACTAAGCACACATCTGGAGGAGATGCTCAAGAAATGAAGACTTGGTAGTAAAACAATTTGTTTACTTCCCTAGCTGTGTTGACCTCCTGAGATAACGTGCCCAATTCTTCATTTGTAACTGAAAATATTTCCAACATATTTGTAAGGTTTTTATTTTTAGAATTGTTCAAATTTATTAACATGAACAGATTTAAAAAGAAAAAGTAATTCTTGGTATGCCGTACATGATTTAAAGATGGTTAATGTTAACCATACTAAAAACTCACTGGGACTACTCTTTTAAAATGCACAGCTTTCCTCAGGAATTCTTGCCATGTGTGGCTTACATATAAAATGAGAGATACCAACTATGAATCAAGCAGAAATAAATGCAAGACATTCCTTGCAATTTAGAAGATATACTTGTATACTGCATATGTTTGCTGCATATGCTGCTGAAGTAAGTCTAGTAAGATGTAAGGATTTTTCTTTCTAAGTGATTAAAAATTATTTGATTAATTCAATGGCTTAACTGATTTTTTTCAAGTAGGGGTGGAGAGGTTCCATTAGGCCACAATGCTCATTTAGTCTTCTTAATGGTTTTCTTTGTATTCTTGCAAAAGTACGTATATATGTAGTCTTTTACTGTACTCAAAGGGATGTTTTTAAGTTAATTTGATTCTAGGGAAAATGCACGATGTCTTTATTGTATTATAAAACATGCCTTTATTCTATGTGTGACTGTAACTTGATTTTTCTTTTACTGTGTTACTTTACAATTTGATCATGCTTGATGAATACATTTTGGTCTATTTTGTTATATTGTTGACCACAATCTTTTCCTTCTGCATTTACTGACATTTAAATAATACTAATGCTAACGTTTGAATAAGAGCATGAACATTAGGAATGAAAAGTGCAAGGAGAGAGAATTAGGCCTTCTTTTGTAGACAAACCTGCCTTGTACATATTTTAAAAAATTAACAACTTCTCAAATTTTTCACTGACTGAATTATTTTTATTACTTATTTAGGTAAACTCATTGTACAAGAAAAACATCAGAGATTATTTTCACAAGCAAAATTTAGGCTCATCTCTGTTGGAAAATGAAGAGTTACTTCAAGAGTTAGAAGCAATGGAAATCAAAGTGAAAGTAAGATATGATTATTGATTGATGAATTAACTTTAAAAATTAAAAGTAAATAGGAATTCAGGCATTTAATAAGCAAATATAGGAGTAGACACTTGGCAAGTGTATATAAGATACACATTTCTATGTGTCTAAATGAGAGTTCTTCATTTTTCTTCTTTTAATGCAGGCCTTCATCTTTCTCTGTGTTTTTCTTGTTTAAAACTTTAAAAGTTATTATTAAGATAAAAAAAGATGATGTTTAGATGGATTTTGAATGTAGTGGTCAAGTTCCAGACTGGTAGTTTACATATTAAAACATGTTGTAAGAAAAACAATTTTATTAGAATATTATCAAAATTTAATGTTCATAAAGGATAAAAAGCCATCCACTTCTACCATAATTCATTGTCATTGAACCATGTGCATGCTTGGAAGAGGGCATTTGGGCATTTTTTCCTTGGGAATAAAAGTAATTGGAAATCCTATTTTCATTATGAATATCAGTTTTCCAGATAATAAACCTGTTAACATCACTCATAAAAGCAAGATGGGATTAAAGATAACATTGACATACTAAAAAATAAGGATATATGTGTGGTGTAAATTGCATACTTTTAGAAACTTTTCTTAAGTACCTCAATTGTGCTGTCATCAGGTAAGTGCTATTTCTGAGTCAGTATTGGTCCTCACTGTATCATTTTCAAGAAACGGTATTTTGATAACCCATAACACAGATGACTTAGCATGCCTTTTTCACCAAAAATTGCCATTTCAATAGAAAAATATGTTGATAGCAACTAACAGATTTATGATTGTTCATGTATACATTTCCTTTTAGGATCTGTAGTTGTCATGTTTGCCTGTTTGCATAATCTATAGTTAGCTGCTTCAAAATTGTCGTGTAAACAGAATACAATAATATTTCTGATGCTTCTCCAAGCAGCATGTCAGAAAACACATTTCTTCATTTAAGGAAGATGAGTATGAAAAGTTGAATTCTACTGCAAAGCCTGAACAGGCTTGTGGCACAAGAATAGCAGAAGATAAACAGTAAATGAGTAAGGTATTGGATGTTTCTAGAGAAACAGGGGCCCACAAAAATATTTGAGGTGTCCTAAAGTATTGCTGAATTTTAGAACTAGCCAAATGATCATTAATCTTCCCCGCATTTGGTCTTGAAAGGCTGTTTCTGTAATCTGCTGTCTGAATTAGAAATGATGCTATAAATGCAGAAAGGAGAAAAATATGCATTTTTATTTTATATGATAATCCTTTTCATGGTTGAGTATCCAGAAACTAACTTAGAAGGATAATATTTATTATTATAGTTTCACCTAACAATTCTTCTCGCACACATTACATAATTGATCATTCTTATCATCTTACTGAATTTCTTTTTTTACTTAAAGTCATTTAAAAGTGTTAAAAATCTTTTTTACATCCATGTGAATTATGATTCAGAACATCTTACTTTCAGCCTTTTACTGTTCTTACTAGCAGTATGTTCTAGCAGAGGGAAATTAATTCCTTGAAGTGAATGTTACTGAATATATTGATTATGCTTTTGATGTGCAGAAAGAGCGGCCAGGTTTAGCCGTATACAGGAAATATATTCCAGAAAGCTAAATTATGGAGCTTTGTGCATTAGTTCTAACAGTATTGAAATGCAGATGTTGAGAACAGAATAAAAGAGAAGCCTGACATCTTTATTTTAGTGTTCAGATAAAGTATAATAATCAAGTGTGTATTCCAGTAAAGATTTGTTAGATAGAGGAGATTAATACTAGATGTCATCACTGCAGGAAGTGGTGTTTTACCTGTGTGGTTAGAATACACTGAAAAACAAGACAACCTAGAAACGAACCTGGCATCTTTGCTCACAGACTAAGCAAAACCCAGCTTATAAAATGTTATTCCATGTTATCTGGAAAATTTTAGAGTAGAAATTAAGCCTCTCTTTTCAACTAACTGCATTAGTGATTCAAAGTTCCTCCACCTCCGTTAATTTTGCAGTTTTTTGTTATGCCTGATTCTTTAGTGTTTTATCAAACAAAAGCAGATACCAGTTTTTACTGTGTATATATTGAAAGTAATCTCTTTAGCAATAGAAAAAATATTATATCAGTCTTTTTCTAGTAACACTGAATCTACAATTGGAATTACCTTCCCTTCATGAATCCCTTTAGTGTGTCCCACTTACGTTCGAATTAAAACAAAAAGTTAATATTAATTTAATTTCATTTCTAGTCCATTAACTTCGCAGTAAAACGTAGTTTCCAGAAGCCTTCAGAATTTTCCTCAGTTCATACAGTTAACTATTTTGTCAGTTTATATGAGAAAATATGGAAATAATTGTGAAGAACATTTTAGTTTCTGGTCAGGAATATCTCTTAGGAATACCTTACAAAATACTTGGCTAATTAATTAATTACATGCTTTTTCTGTAGCTTAGTCATTGCTTAGAGCACAGCTGGTGTCTGCTGTTATTTGTTTAGTTCCCTCATGCCAAAATGGAAGGCTTCTGAAAAACATTGAGATGTTAAATTATTGTGTTCACTTTCCTGCAAAAATAAAGGTAGACTTTGCTGGTATATTTGTCATACTGTTTGAATGGCCATGAGAATTTCTAATTTCCTAGAAGTAGTAAGGACATTGATAAACTAGTAATTAATTACTTTTGGATTTTTGGTTAGGATGTAAAATGGTGTAAATTAATATTTTCAAGTAATTTTCATATGTGTAATCTAGCTTTGTCCGTATGGTAAAAAGTTTCTTTGTCATAGACATGCCGAGCAAGCGTATATGTTCTCATAGGGAGTAAAATATTGGAAAATTCTAGTATTTGAACAGTTTTACGCAAAGACAACACATGTGCTTACTTACATGTATTGCATTCGAATGAATGGGACAAGCAATTTGCTTAAACTGTTCAGTGGCCAACCCAAGAAGTATTTACAGGGTTAATGCCTTATTTATGTGACTGGGCTGAGAGAAGAAAGGAGAATGGTTATAATGTTCTCAAGCTGGTACCTTATCTTGAACATCACCTTGCTAAGAGGAGAAGCCACTGAAAACTTTGTCACTATCTTATGCAGTAATCAATATCGAAGACAAAAACAAGGATTCTTTTTGAAAACAAGTCCTCAACCCTCCCAAACATAAAATGGACACACATACATACACACTGCCAAGATCTTAGAGTCGAGACTTAAGAAATTAGATTTCAATAGGGATACTTGCTGTCACTGACTAACTGCTGGGTGTTAGGTTTATATGCGTATTGGCGGTGCTTGGTGTGGTAAAAAAAAGAACTGCTAGCACCACGTTGTGGCCTAGTAATGTTAGAGATTAATAAAAGTGGAATTCTAAATTGTTTGCATTCTGTCAAGTTTCTGCCACATTTCAGGGCTGAACAGTGCTGGAATCAGTCCTCCTTTTAATAAGGTTTAGTAGCAAGCTAGAGAGTACTTCTCCGTTTTAGAGATCTGCATGCTTATGGGGTCTGGAGTAACTATGCTAGAAAGTAGCATACTTTAATGAAGTTTCAGATAGTATCACTATCCAATAGTAGTATTAATTGCTATATTTGTTGACATTGATATAAGGATGAAGAGCATTGTTTTTATCTGGTTTTCATCCCTGATCTCATAGCTAAGGCTTAGATACATTGAAAAGTTATTTTACAGTTAAATGTTTTTCTGGAGCTCTCCTCCCTCTGGCCTTCCTGCATGGCCATGCTACTTTATCATTCTCTGCATGGCTATCCAGCTCTTCTTGGCAATTTTTCTGGCTGGCATTCTATATAGGAGTTTGACAAGTATTACATCATCCCTATAGCAGATCTCCCGTGTTTTGATAGCTAGAATGTGAAGAAGAAGTATTTTTCTTTATGAGCAACTTCAGTTTTACATAAACGTTCCTCTTTCATGTGTGGCAGATGCAAACGTACATTCTTCCATAAGGTTCTTCTCACTGTCTGATTTTCCTGTAGTGCCATCTCACTGCCCTGGCAGAGCATCCCTTTTCTATTATTATTCTGTTAATGATTTGGGGGTGTTTCAGTGTTGTTCGTTTTTTGGTAGGTCTCTCTATAGATGCTGGCATTATCTTCTACCATCTCTCAACAATCTCCTGAGAGGTGACTAACTGAATTACTAGTTCTTCTTTCTCTCTGTTGATTCTAACAGTTCACTATTAAACACACTGCTAATAGCCATCCACTGAACCTCCCAACAGATAGATCACAGAGTCATTATCACAGTAGGTTTGCAGTTGTATTAGTGCACGCTGTTTTAGTTGTAATTTTAGTGAAATATAGGATTATATTGGTAGCTATTTATACTGTAATGTATTTGTTGGGGGTTAAAAAGCCTTTCAGATATTCACAGGGGATAAATTATTAACGTACTAATGCATTCAATGAATCAACAACAGGTAGAAGTTGGGCTCAGAAAAAGTTCTGCTCTGAATATTTTTGCAGTATGATAAAAGGAGTTAATTTATCTTATGTTTTGAAAAATACATGTTTTTATACTTAAAAGGCTTGTGATTTAAATGTTACTCTACTCCATGGATCACGATCTGAAGTCAGATGTGGTTTTCTCAGCTAAGCTCTAGAATATTTTGATGAAGATAGTTTTACACAACTTCCCAGATTTTAATCTAAAGATAGAATTTTTTAAGTAAGAAATATTTGTAGTTTAGACCAAAATCAGTCATTTATCCCACAAAAGTTTTTTAATAACAAGATAAAATTGTAGATATTTCTACTTTTATTTTTTCCAAGCATGTGCTGGATTACTTTGAAGGCAGAAAGGCAGAAAGAGTTTGAAACTTTTGCTTAAATTCACAATAATTTTATTTCATTAGTTTTAACACACTTGCAAAATACATATTTGATCAAGGAAACTAGAAAGACCTCATTTTCCTTACCAAATGGAATAGTGAAAGCGAGTGTTTAAAAGACTTACTACTGTGAAGAAAAGCAAGAATTGTGACATGAGTTGAGCAGACACACTGAGTATAGACACATACAATGCAATGTGTATTTAATAGGCCAAGGAAATTCAAAGACATTTCTTGAAAAATTGAAAAGTCAAAGTAATAGTAGGCTTTGTGTTCCTTTCAGGGAAAATTGGGAACAAAATATCTTAGTGCTGACTGACGTTTTTATTAATTTAACATGTAGAAGGCTGAAGAACAGGAAAAAATGACAAAGACTTTTCTACCAAGTCTGACAGTCCTGTTGATGGAAAGTATAGGGGGGTTATGTGTAGAAACATTTTCTTATAAATAGAAAGCTGAAAATGAATGTGTCACTGGCTGTTTTATAGAAAATTGAACCAATTTTGAGTAACGATCAAATAGGATAGCAAATTAGTCTAATGATATTTAATACCCTCAGAAGGTGTGCAAGGCTATAATGCTCATGGAATATTGTAAAGTATAGGATATTATAATAAATTGTTTTTCTGACATTGTGCAAAATGTTGGAGAAGCAGCTTGCCTCAGTTGAAACAAGGCAAGTTTAACGTGTGCTTTAAGATCACCTAAAAGCTGCTGTTGGGCACCTTTTACCAAATGGATTTAAGAATTTCGTTACAGTGAAATTTTACTGCAGGAAATATTTTCACTTCAAGTTGAGTCATTTTCTTATAATTAGCCTTGCCTGCTGTGATTATAGTTTATACATTTCAATACACTGAAAAAAATCAGAACATTTTCTTTATCTGCTTCTAAGCTAACTGTAGGCAATTTCATTTCCTGTTAAGTCAAAATATGCAGTTTTCATTTTGCATAAAATATTATTTTCAATTTTTATACAAATAGCGTATAATAACAAAATGAAGATGCACATATTCACCTGCTATTTCTTTGCCATTTTTCAGTTACTTGTTACTAGTCCCTCTTAAAAGCTCCCAACTGCAGTGTTGTTTGCTAATTCTCATTAGCATCTATATGTTTATATGTAAGTGAAATTTGGATTAGAATCTGACCATGGAAGGTATTTGATCCCAGCTCTCTTAGCCAAAAGTATTGGAAGATGATGATATTGTAGTGCTGATACAATTGGACGTCGGGAGTCCCCACCTTATTCATAAATATGCCAATTAAGTTGTGTATGTGGAGAGACCTCCTTGCTATTTTTTCCCAACCTAAATTCTTCAGGTAAAAAGGAAAAAATACAGCACAGCAGACTAATTATCCTCAAAATCCTTATTCTTACTGAATATTAGTTAGGATAGAGAGACAAAGGCATGTCTTTTTGAGAGGGGAATTGTGTGTTAAATAATACAGTACAGGGTTTCACTTAATTCAAATTACAATCTGAAGATTATTACATCCAGATCTCAGAATTGGTCATTATTTTAAACTGAAAGAAAAATAGAGAAAAAGAAAATCAAGAAAGATTTTTCTATAGCTGTTTATCAGTAAGAGACAAAATAAAAAAAATGGAAAAAATTATTTTTACTGTGCCCCAGACTAATCTCTTTTTTTTTTTTTCACTAGGAAGCTGAAGTTGTCCAGTTCAAGTAGTAAAGGAATATTTGGGGAGGGAGGAGGGAGGGGGGAAGTTGAGTGTTTTCTTGGGAAGTAGTGCAATTTAGTGTATGGTGTCACACCAGGTATCACTTTCTTTTTTCCCAGGGTTTGTTCGTATATTACTTTTGTTACACGAGTCAATGCTGTTTGTTTCAACTTTAGCTCATGTGCTGTGAAGCTGCAGAAATGAATCCAAGGTTCAGGGCAAGAAAATACAGGCATGGTCTGAATGCCTGTGTTTCCCATTTTGAGGTATTTTTTTCACTGACCTGTGAGTAATGCTAGGTCCTTTTTTCTGAATTGTTCAAGTTAATCTAAAACACAACAAGGAAAAGAGTCCTTTCCATTGGAATTAGCTACGTATTATTTAAACTTGGCTATGTTGGAAATTGTAGGGTGTCTCTCACTTATTAGTTGTTGGTCCAGATCTAGACAATACCAATAGGATGAACAAGTATTTCTGCCATATCAGTTGTTGTCACACCGATGGGCAATGCCAGAAAAGGAATGCGCTGAACTATACATACCAAAATAGATCTATTCCTGCATAATGTATGTTGAAGAAGGATAAAGCACCATCATGGGATACAGTGAGGGAATCAGAATTGCTGCTGCTCATGAAAGATAATAACCAGATCATGCCTTTTGGCGGAACTTCCAACACAGCATCTTTCACTAGCAATAGCAACGTATGTGAGACTAAGGTTCTTTATGCATGCTGAAAATAAAAGAACCTTCCCTGTAATCTTGTGCTGTATGCATACTTCATAGCGTTTTCATGAAAAAAAATCAGTTTTATTTCTAAATATTTTTCTATCTGTTTTTTTCCAGACATTTGATATAAGTCTGTGGAAAGAAATGCTGAATGAATTTCAAAAAGGTTCTTTTCTTATTTCATTCATTACCAGAAAAAGTGGAGAAAATAGGCTACCTAAGGCAGGGGGAATTGCAGTGTAGTATCAGATGCTCCTTTTGTTTTAAACAGCCTAATAAGACACCAATTGTAAGTGTTGACAAGCACAGCATGGATCAGGTACATTGTCTAAGAGTTTTATTATTTTATAGTTTTGCCGATTAAAAGACTCAAACAAAACCAAAAAAACAACTAAGTACCAAAGCAGTATTTGCAAGACACTAAGGAGGAAATGATGTTTTTCTCTTGACTCTCTTAAAGAAAAAACTCCTTTCCATTTGACCTATCCAGCCTGATAATGCCTTTCAATACTTCTTTATAACCTAAAGAAGATAGTGGGAATGAATACTGTAATAGGATTTATGACAGGTAAGAAAATATAAGAAAGAAAGATATGTTCATGAAAGCTTGATCCCTAAAGTTGATGTATAATTTAGTGCACTGGAAGCACAAGTCTGTTTAGTATGAATAGCTGAAAAAAGAAACAGAAGTGAAATAGACAATCAGTTCTGATTAATTAGATATGCGTCCAAGTGATGCTATGCATACAAAAATATGCAAGCTTGTAGTAATTCAACTAAATCCACTTTTAAGCACCTTAGTTTTAAAGTACTGAGTTTTTAACTCAATTAAGTGTCAATAATGTTTCTGACTCTGTGACCTGAAATTCGGAAGTATGATCTTCCTTTTTAAAGCATCTCTTGGATCTGTCACTGCCACTAGGAAGGTTCATGGTCAGATAAGGCAGAGATGTGTTTTGAACAGACTAGTATTGTTGTGTAGGAAGTCGGGGAAAATGTGCAATGGAGAGTGTCAAGGATGCTAGCATACCCCACTGTAAGGGAGAATCATTTGATTGAATCAGTTACCAGACACCTCTTAGCAGAAACTGTCTCATTGGACATCATCTAAACAATATTGTTAATCATTAAATAGTTGCACATAAGGGGCTTTTTGTCATGGGAGTGTGGTCTTATCCAGCAGAACTTTTTTGTCTTTGTCTTATCCGGAGCATTTTTCCCTGCAGACACATTAGTAACTGCTACTCCTGCCTGTGAAACTCTCAAAGAATGTACAATGCCACCATTCTGTCAGTGAAGTTCCTTCCTAATAGAAATACCATTTTAAATGGCAATAACTGTCAGGCCTATAAATGCAATACATGTTTTCCAGTGTTTACATTGTTATTGGGCAGGTATATTACTTTTCTATGTGTATTTGATTAAAACAGAAATTTCCCTGTTAGGAATGGAATTCCACTGTGGAACAACTGGAAGCTGAAGCACTTAAAATCTTGCTTTCGGAGGACTATACAGAAAAAGAACATCTAAAGCTTTCAAATCAGAAAATCTGTCAGTTGCGAGAAGAAGTGTGTTTCCATATGGAAGAAAGGAAAGCCCTGCTACAAGAGGCCAATGCCTTTTTTCTTACTGCTGTCAAGGTTGGTAAGAAGCCAGGTTTGTAATAATAAAATGATAATCCACAGTTGATGTTCTCTTGAAGCTTGATATACATGGGATTGTGAAAACAGAGTTTGCTAAACAGTTTGGAATGGAAATTTATGAATCTGATTACCTTTTAATATGACTTTTTGCCTCAAACTTCTATCCAAAATTGCAAATACATTTAATTTTTTTTGAAGAACATTGAGAAGAACTGAGAGAACTCAGTTTCCAAAATAAGACATTTGAGAAATACTACCTGCCAAAAATTTGACTCTAACATCATGGGCTCTGTCATTATTGTGTAACACTGTACGAGGATACAGGAGCTGCTCTAAAATACCCAAACTGGTACAGAATTATATGGAAACCAGAAATGATGTCTGTACTTGCAGTGGTTTCCAAAGGGGCTAATTAGTATTCAGACATGAGAAAAATCAAGGACAAGATACAATTTCTCATACCAGGCACATCATATACTACACAGCCTAGACATGATGTAACAGCAAATTAGCCAGTTAAAGAAGTACAAAACTCCTTTAGTCACAGCACTAAACATGAATTAATACTCACACCTATACTGAGGTCAGCAAGATAATGTGTAGGCAATAATTTCCATCAATGGTGTGCTCATGTGAAGAAGCAGTGATTCAGATTGCAAAGTTAGATTATTGCAGCTCTCACTGGAGAAGGCTAAGAGGGGCCTACCTTTCTATTGAATTCTCTATGGTGCTTGTTTTGTGTGGATTGTGTTTAGGAACAAGCAGCCTTGGTTAGCATGTCTGTTTAGTTTTCTGTCTCTACCTAATCTTGTGTGTTGAAAATGGGTAAATAATTTATGGACAAAAAAGGGAATATTTTAAAACTAAATTTTTAATTTTTCAAACATCAAGTCCAGTAATAACTACTTGTATGAAAATTATTTTCATAAATTGGGTAATTAATTTTTGTTACATATTCTTTTATACAGGAAAAAAGTCTTATAAATAATCTGTTCATCATACTTGAATATGTCAATACACTTTCAAGAGTGCTGTTCATAATTACTTTTCATTTTTTTTGTTGGCTCTAATGTAGGCATGGAAAGAATTTTCTTATAGACTTTCTCTTCAAATGTCTGTCCCAAAACAAAAATCCGATTTTTTTACTTCAATCACCTTCTGAAGTTGTTTTAGGCTAACAATTATGTAGTCTTATGTGGGTTGGGTGGCTTTTTATATTCTTACTGGCTCAAGGCCTAAGATCTTAAAATTATTTTTCAAATGCTATGATATTACAAGGTAACAATCACAATTAAAAATATATAAGGAATTTTTAAATTATACTGATTCAAGGGGGGATTGTACTTTTATATACAGTAAACAGATTTTGTAAAACTTATTGTTGAAGTAAAGAAAAAAATGAGATAAAATAAACAAGAAGAATAGGAAAAAATCACTACAATACAGACAAGGAAATACATGTAGAAAGGAATAAAGCGATAATGGAACAATAGACAAAATAGAAATTGCTTTAGGCAAATTCAGTCAAGTAAAATTAAAATGGTGAGCATTTACGTTGAAACAAATGGCGATTTCAAGAATCCAGTGTCTAATCTTTGCTGTAAAATACTTCAAGTTATTTCTGAAGTATTTATAGGCTAGTTAATGAAAGTATTTTCAATTGTATTGTTTGTGAGCCTTTCTCTTTTGAGAGACTAAATGGAATTTGGAATTAGTCTTTCAAAAAATTAAATGATCCTCTGAACAGTTTTTCTTCATATAAGCAAAATTATTATCCAGTTTCTAGTGAATGCATGCCCATATAATAAAAATAAAGCCCAGTTTGGACACTGATTTGGCACTAACTTGTACTTGTAATGAAGATGGGCAATTTATGATCACTTGTATGGGCAAGAAAAGATTAAAAACATATTATTTTTCTATCCAGAAACACACAACAAAATGCATAGATGTCAAGCTTTGCCAAGTTCCAACTGGTAATAGAGCATAATTTTTAAACACTGAAGAAATTACCTATTGGAAAAATTTACTACAGTTGTATTAGATTTTTCATAACTATAAACTGAATGATAGACGTTATTTAAAGCAAGAAATAATTTAGTAATTGTCTGACCTACCACATAATAAAAGCAATTTCTGTTATTACATTCTAGTATAAATACAAAAGAATATGTGAAAGGGAATTTATTTAAGTAAGAGCAGAGGAATTAAGCAAAGAGCCCTCTTTCATCAGCCCTTGATGTCAGTAGAGAATTTATTCAAGTCTTTTTCAGGTGTGTGCTATCAGATCAGAAAGATATGTTTTAAAAGAAAAAGAGTTCTCCTTTTTGTTGCCTTGATTTAGGGCATAAAACCATTAACAATTTCTGTTGCTCATAAATGTACTGAGTGCACTGCAGAACACTCGAAGAAAGGTGATGCAGAGGTAGCATGAGCCAACAGGAAAACAAGCAGGAAATACTTGAGAGGAGCAAAGAAGTCCTCCTCTAAGAATGCTACACAGGCAACAGCCCAGCTGAAGTGCCTCCACGCCAACACATGCAGCCTTGGCAATGAACAAGAGGAGCTGGAAGACACTGTGCTGCTGGAGAGCTATGACCTGGTTGCCATCACTGAAATGCGATGGGATGAATCCTATGGCTACAGTGTGGCTATCAATGGCTTCAGACTGTTCAGAAGAGACAGATGAGGAAGGAGTTGCCCTCTACATCAAGAAATGAGTGTGAAGAGCTGTCTCTGAAGACAAGGCATGGCCAGGCTGAAAACCTATGGCTAAAGGTCAGAGACATAGGGAACAAAGGAAACCTGGTGGTTGGAGTCTACTACAAGCTGCCTGATCTAGAAGTGACTGATGAAGCCGCCTTACTCCAGTTTCAGGAGGCATCATGCTCACAGGCTCTTGTCATGCTGAGGCACTTGAACTGCCTGGACATCTGCTGGAAGAGTAGCACAGTGAGCTGCAGGCAATCTAGGAAGCTCCTGGAATGAACTGAAGACAACATTTTGATCCGGTAATAGACACCCCTGCCAGGGGAGACGCAATAATTGACTGACCTGGTGAACAGTGATGCAAGTGAACTAATTGGGGACATCAAGATTGGAGGCTGCCTCGGATGCAGTGGTCATACACTGGTGGAGTTTGTGGTCCTGAGGGATATGTGTCAAGCAAAAAGTAAAGTCAGGACCCTGATTTTCAGGAAAGTAAAATTCCAGCTCTTCAAGGAGTTAGTTGATAGGACCCCCTGGGGAAACTGTCCTCAGGAACAAGGGAGGAGAGCTGGCAGATCTTCAAGGATGCTTTCCATAGAGCATGAGAGCTCTCCGTCCCTGGGTGCAAGAAGTCTGGCAGGAAAGGCAAGAGACTGGCATGGCTGAGTTGTGGCCTGAGGCTCTAGCTAAAGAGCAAAAAAGAAATGCACAGGCAGTGGTCTGTTCCAGTGCAAACTGTTCTATGAAATTTAGACAGAAATATTAAGATCCTTTCTGAATGACATTTGGATTTATTATAAAGCGTTTTTTTAATAACAGGAAATGTGCAGAATGCTTCGAGGAATAGAGAGGGATTATTTCTGCTCGTTGGAGTTATGCCCATGTTATCTTCAGCATATTGGTGTTCATTATAATAAGAGCTTGTAAGGTTTTGGTCATTTTTGCTACCATGACTATTGTTTTTCCCTAGTAATCTTCCATGCTAAAATGAAAAAAAAACCCCTGTAATTAGTGTTAAGCATTTAGATCACTAATTATAATTCTCTTGCATATTTAACTTGTGAATATATAAATTGCAAAGTGGCTTTCGTTATCAAGTGATACAATTTCTAAGACTGTCATTTAATTTATGCTCTGGTACTGCAGTTGCATGTAGTCATGATGCTTTCTTCCTCATATTCTGTTGTGTATGCCATAGTATGCTTATGATATTAAAAAAATCAGAGGTATAAGCCTATGCTAATTCTTGAAAAGCATCTGAGAATAAAAAAGGCTGGCTTTCTGTGAATTGTTTAATGTTTATTGGGTTGAGCTCTTGTAAGTCTGAATTTAGGGCCTGATGTTGCTGTTCTGAGCAGAATAGGAGGGGTACAGAACTACCAATGACTACAGTAGCTGCTAGGAAAAAAAGTCGGTATGTTCTGCTGTGACCTGCAAAGTTAATACTAAGCTCTATGTTAAATTATTGCTTTTCATTTCTGAAGAAATGTGAAATAATAAATGCCCATTTATCTTCTGTTTATGTGAAAGAACACGTATGCACATTTTAAGCATGAGTATGCTTTTGTTTTTCAGGCACTCGATGGTCTTGAAGGTGTTGAGAATTACCTTAAAATTTTTAATTCAAAAGACTTACCTTTGCCTATCTTGACAATGAAGTATGAAGAATTACTGAAAGCAGTTAAAGATTGCACAGCGAGTACCTTGCAAAAGGGGCAAACTTTAGTTAACAAAGCCGATTCTCACAGGTATTCTCTCCGTTTTTGCGTATCTGCTTCATTTCTCCATGTCGACCTGTGGCTTTATGACTCGACTAGTTAGAATCAGACTATATTGAGAGCCAGTGTAATTAACTAAGTAGGTGTGCATTTAAATGACCTGTCACTCAAAGTTTTTCTCATTTGTTTGTTGGTGTTTATGCAAACCAATCTCTTAAAAAAAAAACCCTTTAGGAATACCAGATGGTAATTGTAAAAGTGGTGTCAAACAGTATATACTAGAAATTGGTATGTTAGGGCAAAGTTCAGAAACAATGGTTTAGTTAACGTTTTGATAAAGTAAATGTGTGTAAATTAAAATATCAATGGCTATGAACACTTCCTGCTGCCTAATGTAATCCTTTTAAACCTTTTTGAAATTCATTATTATAACAGTTAAATTATGTTTTGATGCAAAACAAAAATGCAGGTGTTAAACCAAGTGCAGAAAATATGGAAGTTGCTCTGCTTCTCAGCAGTTTTATTGCTGTTACAAATTTATTGTGTTAATTCATAACAAACCGATGATATATTCAAAGATTTTGTTGGTAACTAAATGACTGTTTTCAAAAACTATAAATCTTGTTCTCATTGCTTTGTGAAGGAGTAATGCTAGTAGCATTTTGTAAACATATCTCTTTTTAAGGAATGAGTGACACTTTTAGAATTTAAGGATAAACCACAATCTAACAGGTTGCTAATTTTTGAGTAATTTACAAAATTTGAAACCACCTATTCCCTAAAAAGACTTAAAGTCTGGTTGTTCTGGGATCAGATTCAAACGGAATGGTCTATTAATACCGTAATTCATGTTAGAAGTTTATTCTAAGGTTTGTCTTTAAGGCTACAGAATTCATCTCTCTAAGCCTGATCAGAAGTGAGGAGAAAATTCTTTTAGTTTTAGAGAACAAAGAAAAAGTGCTGGGTTTTGTTTAGTAATTATTCTGATTCTTGAGAAAAATATGAAATAACATTGGATCTACTTATCCATTTTAGCTCTTGGGTGACAAGAATTCAGCAAATGATGGAATATATTAAAAAAAAAGTAGATCAATTAATCAGGCAATGTCCAGATTATGAAGAACTTACTTTGAAGAAACAGCAATGGACTGCCTCACTTGATGATCATCTGAATAAGGTACATCGTAACACATCATCCTCTTAACGTGCTCATGAAAAGTGCATTGCATTTCCATAATTTAGCTAGATGAATATTAAAGTTGACTCAAATTATTACAAAGAACGTTTTGATTTGTTAGAGAGATATAGTTAGAATGCTGTTATCAGCACAAATGAACACAAAGCTTAGAAAAATGCATGTGTTTTCATGAGAACATTTTACCAATGATTTTTAATAAGGCATGTATTTGCTAAGATAATGAGCTATTGTAATTTGTATTTTTGGGAAAAGAAGTGAGCAGTATCAGGACTGTGACCTAAATGCAGGTTCTCTATACTGTTTCTATGTCTCCTGTTTCATTTGGCTGAAGACAAAAATAGAACTGTGTTAAAAGTGAGAGTTAATAAGCATGGTGACTGTAAACCACAGCAAATTTTCAGTAAGGCTGAAGGAGAGTGGATATCAAGGACATCACAGCCTTCTTCAAGACAGTGAATGTTCTGTAGTACTGCAGACCTTTTTAATGTCTTGTCAGAGGTGGAGACCCGACTCCTAAATAAGGTTCCATGTGTATGTTCAAATGAAAAAAATATAATCTTTTAACAAGGTTCACGTGACAGAAATACCAGACTGTAGACCAAAAAAAACACCAATCAGATTTAATTTAAGTTTGCAATCTGATATTTTATAATATTTGCATGATGTTTCTAATGAAGTATTCTGAAACAAATGGGAAGTCGTTTTGCCATAGAATGGTCTTTTTGATTTCTGTAGAAGAAGCCTCATGGTAATAGAACACAGTGAAAATATTGTTGAGTTTACATGAAAATAAAAGTGTTACTGATAGATTTTGTCGGTCTTGTAGAAATTGTTACCAGCATATTGTAAATTTAAAGATATATCTTCAATTATGGACATTATGGTTTCATTCTGCAGTTTGTTCTGATCACTTTGTTCCTAGTCTTGTGTTAGAGAACATTTTTAAGATCTGAGTCATAATACATGATCTTTCATTACAGGGAACACTGCTTATTGTTGCTTTCCTACAAAGTATAACACTTTTCACTCCAATTTTCTGCTGAGAGGTATACCAAAGAATCTGGTACTGAATTCCACTGCCCCTGAGCTTCATTTAATAAAGTTTGAACTTCAATTGGCAACCATTTCTTAAAATATATAGTACATGTGAATTCACATGTCTAAAAATAAGACTACATTTTATGTCTGGTATCTGCCTATGCTCTTCATAATCCGTTTCATTATTATCATGCATATATAACCTTTTACAGTGATAATACAATGGGGTTGTGTACATGCATCTGCACAAAAATAAGTGTCTCGACTTGGCAGAGCAACTTCAAATGTACTTTCTGAAAAGAATTCCAACCAAAACCTGGCGCTTAATACAGGTATTTCTGCTAAGGTGATAATATCTAGATTATAATGTAGTTGTGTCTTACTGAAATAACAAGTTCGGGTTACTTAGGGTAAAAGAAAGTGCTATCAACAAAATGAGAGCAAACAGGAGGTTTTTTCTCGAATCTTGACCATACCTGTCAGAATTGTCCTAGGACAAATGGTAGAATTCTCTTTCTTTATATTTTCATTTCTGAATTCCTCTGATTATACAAAGTACGTAATCTAAACACCAACAGACAAGTGTTACTTTGCTTATTTTCTATACAAAGTGATGTTTTATACTGTTTCATACCGTCTACTTGAATAAATTAACTATATAAATAATGCTTCCAAATAAAGGTATTGCAGTCGATTAAAAAAATCACACCGGTGCTTGCAGTTGGTATGGAGATTGGCTCATGTTTGTCTGAGTCGGAAAGAGTTTTGAACAAACACCTTCAACTGGCTAAACAAGCAAAGGTAAAAAAAAAAAAGAAAAGTTTTAATAATGTTAAGTACTTGTAGAAACAAATGCATGCTGTGTGCAATCCTAAATAAGGTTAGAGGCTGAGTTTATTATGTATTCTTGCAAAGAATAGTTTAGTTTAGAACTGCAGTTAATGAACAAAACCACAGATAACATTACTGATCAGTCCTTGTTATATCACTGGTTGTTGTCATTGGGGATTTGTTACTACCTAAAGACACCAGTACTGACCCTTAATAGGAAGACTCTTCAAATGTGGATTGCTACTCTTACATGAGGAATCAAGTTTAAAATTTGTTTAGACAGTCAGAGGCACAGAAAACTCTTGTGGTCGTTTGTTATGCCAAAGGATACAGAGAAACTTCGAAGGGAGCTGTAAAGTTGCTACCAGATATCCAAGGTTGTGTTGGGAATGCAGCCATGGTATGAAAGCGGCTCTCGGCTCTGCAACATGGATGAGGTTATTTTTACATCATATTCAGGGCCTTTCCAACTGCTGTAGCAGTAATGCAGTATCTGAAAGCAACTTAAAACCGTTTGAATACCTTCCACGCTTTTGACACAGGTGCTTATTTTATGGCTAAGTTGAACAACATGGTAGTATATTTTTTAGCAGTATCCCATGTTTTAGGAGTTCTTAAAGCTCCATTACTCCTATGGAGTTATTTTATTTCAGGCAACAGTTTATGGAACTCAAGAGCTGTATCTATACAATGCCTGCAGAAGTAAAATTCACTTTAAAGAAATTCTCAAGAGCCCATAGCAAGAATATAAAAATTTCAGTGGATGAGAAAGGGACACAAGAGTGTATAATAGTTTTTAGTGGGTTTTTTTTGCTCTATTTTTTTATGTCAGAGTGTTGTCTGGTTTTGTTTCAGTGTACAGTCTGCCCTGACAATAGTAACCTCTCCTACCTACTCTTGTTTGGATTGTAGCATGGAGAGTTTGCACTCTTGGCTGAATCCCAGAGGTAGATAACGCTAAGTGATATTGGGTTAAATATATAAAAGTAGGTAAGCACATAGATATATGGAGCTATGAGTTAAGACAATGAATCCGAAAGTCAGAATCCCAGATGAATTATGGGAAACGTTAATAACAGCTCTTGCTCAGGCAACATACTGTGACTTTCTTCTAGGTCTGAGCAGTTGATACAGTAGAGATATGACCCACTGTTTGATCTCTGATTCCTGCAGAATTGCTTCTGGAATCTCACTCTAGAGTAGAGAGAGTTCTACAAGAGTTGAGCATCAGACAAGCAGCTAAGAGGGATTTATACTCAATCGAAAAATTGGACTACACTGTTTTTTAAAGGAATTGTATCAGTTCTGCCTATTGATGTTTTCATATTGAACATTTCTGTTGTTCTCTTACACTGAGAAGTGGTTTACTTAATTTGAATACTGAGATTCCTACTTTTTTTTCTTTTAAAATAGCTGTTTTAGTAACTATCCATATTTTTTTAGTGTCAAAATGTTACAGGAAAGAGGGTTTTTTCAGCATCTGATGTTCATTTTTAGCTCTTCAAGTAAGTATTGAGTTATACACAAGAAAACCATACTAGTGAAAATTGACAATGCATTATCAATATTCACAAGTCCTTTTTGGTCATTATAGATATTGTTCTATGCTTGTATCCTCAAAGGAAACTTCACATGAACTGGAAGCAGCTGAAAGAATTATCAAAGATTTGGAAGAGTTTGAACCTGAGCAGACGGCAGCTTTTTCTATCAGAACTGACTTTCTGAATGAAGAACTGAAAAAAATAGAAAAAAATATAGGTTCAAAAGTAGAAATCGTACAAAGTTATGTGGCCTTTTTAAAGTCAGCTACAGAGGTACAGATTACCTTATTAATTATCTGACTAGACTGCGAAATTCTTAGAACTTTTAGTTTGCTAAGACTAATCCTGGAGATGCTGTGCCACGTAAGCACTCCAAGTCTTTGTAAGCTCCTTTCTACCTTAAGAGAGATCTGTTCCATGAGGGCAAGCACCTCCAGGATCATTGAACTTGCATCATCACAATGACTAGTCTATGTACATATTTTCTACTGGTTTAAATCACCATTGTAGAAAAAATTACAACTGGATTTGTATTTTTTCCAGTGCACATGTGCTCTTTCATTATATATGTAAGAAAAATGGGTATGTTCATGTACTCTGACTCTTAAACTTATGGAATTTGCCTCATGTAATTTAAAAATATTTTACACAATACGTCGATATAGGTATTTACCACTATCTTGCACCACATCCTCTAAAGTGCTAATTCATCTGAAGGGGTTTAAAGATTAAATATAAATCAACTCTTAGTAAAATCATAGTCAATTCAGTATCAACATAATTTTGGTAGCTGTTTCAATGATGCCCAGGGCAGATGATTTTTTGTTTTGAGGTAATGCTTGTTTTAAGATCCGGCAACACCGATATTCTTTTATATTTAGGAAAAATAAAAAAGAGGATGGAATGGAACCTGTCAGGCAAATTTAGCTATAGCATTTATTTATTTGAAGATAAACTGGCAAAAAATTGGATTATGTCTACTTGTGGTTATTGCTAATTTCAGTTACTTCGTATCAAACAGATCTGTGAAAATCCTTGGATTGATACAATGGTGTATAATATGCATGATATGTGACAGAAATTGAACAAGTTGTTGCCACCTGTCTGCTTACTATCTAACGGTTTACAGGTTATTAAAAACTTTTTTTTATTATTTAGCCTTTGAATAGATTTTAGGGAGGATGATAGATCTTAAAACCTGGAAACATTTCAGAGGCTACTATTGAATTTTATCATGTCTGTATACCTTCTGCTCAATTATTTTTTTAATCTTTATTTTCTGTGTTTCTGTAGGTTAATAATGACATTCAAAATTTGAAAGAATTCTATAAATCGGAACCTCTACAAACAAACAGAACATCTGAAAACAAAATTGCGGTGGAACTACCTAATACTCAGTGGCAGAAGGCTATAAAGAAGATTTTTTCCACCCAAAATATGGGTTGCAATTTCCTTAACTTAGTAAATACAGTAAGTATAATCTGATAAATTGTATTAAATATTTGATGCTTGCCCATCATGAGTTCTAATACTAGTTCTGTGGCTGATAGATTGTGGTTTCTGCAATTTTAAGGGCACTTTTGCTGCTATATACTATTAAAATATGATAGTATTATTTGAGTGCTAATGGCATTCTAAGTAATATAGGAAGTTATGCGGTTATCAATGGCAGAGCCCTTAATAAATGACTCGATACATGCATACAAATATATAACATTCACATACCTATTTTGATCATATTGGAAAGCAGCGTAAGTGCAAGTACAGTACAAAGTTTGTTTTACATCCACTAAGAGGCAGTCTACTAATTGAGCGTATGAAGCCCTTCTAAAGAAATGGATGCTAGAGCTACTTCCTTACTGATAATCTTTCCTGGTGTCTTTACATTCTGTTTTGGGTTTAGCTGCACTGCCTAGGTATCCCTATCTAATTTTCCAGCACACCTTCATGAGTTGATCATTTAAGATTTGCAGTCATTCCCTGAGCCACTCCTAGTGATCCCAATTAATGCAGACAGCCAAGATACCCAGCTTTTTTTTCTGTTTTTATAGGACAGACTAGGGAGCAGTTACATTAGGGTGAGAAAGGGGGAGCTGGTGTTGATGACATAAAGCAGCATGCAAGATGAGCTTGAAAAATCTACTTAAGGAAGTGCTCTGGTGGTTAGTTTGGGCTAATGTGTGTGTTGTCACAGCTGGATGCAACCAGGCACAGATAAGAGGGTGTGAAGGCAGGCTGAGTGTGTGTGAATGGGAGGTTGCACTGCTGTCACTTAAAGTCTAAACATATCTTCACAGATATTATGTCTCTAAAGGCCTGGAAGTGTGTTCCCACCATATTTTCTGCCACTCTGTTCTCATGATATTCTTAGGTTGTAACTTTTACGTATCTGAAAGATAGGGATCATATGGGAAATTTGCAAACACAACAATTCTTAAAAGAAAAATCTGAAACGGGAAAAGCAGAAACAGTATTACCTAGTTTTCTGGTGTCTCTGATATGGGCTCTGTTAAAAAGAGGAGAAAAAACCAAATGTTCAAATGCTAAATATTTATCCCTCCCATGTTTCAGTCCCGTTTTGGTTATCAGCATAGAGCAGTGGTTTTTTTCTTAAGCCTCTCAGCTTTCCAGTTGCTGTTCACCAAAAGGCCACTTTGGGTCATTCTATCTATTCAGAAATTACTTTATTTTGTATGAGTTTTAAACAGCCATCAGATCGCAATAATTGATTCGTAACTGATCTATTTTAAACTTTCATATTAGACATGTCTTCAGTACAGAAATTGTGTTAATGTGTATCTATTTCTAAGAGAAGTGTACTTAAATACACTTAAAGTAACAGAAATTTTGAAAGAAGTTATGCTACTAGTTGTTTTTCATTAAGCTTTGCTGAGACTTTAATATTATGAGGTTTTAATTACATTTTTTCCACAATTCTATAATATATATTTGTTTGTTCACCAGGCAAATGAGACTCTCATATTAAAAGTAGAAAAAACTGTACAAGTAACAGAAGATATCATTGTTAATCTGAGTGAAGAAACAAAAGAACTGACTGATCTTTGGGCAATCTGGAATTTTAAAGTTACTGAAGTAAAACCTGTCAAGCAACAGTGCCAGATATTTAAAGAACAACTAAAAATTGTAAGTAAAATAGCTAGGAGGAAAGCAACTGTTTATAGATTGTTATTAGTCTGTGACTCTCTCATCAACTGTTATAGGTATCATTTAAGAAAGAGACATGATCAGTAAGACACTTCTCCAAAGTCTATTCGATTATTCAGACAGTCATCAAGAAACATGAAGTTTTTGATCTGTTTGCCCTTATTCAAACACATAAAAGTCCAAATGCTCGCTTCAGATTTTAAGTTTTAATCAAGACCTTATACTATACCAGCACTGCCTTAGTTTTTGTAGTTTTTAAAAAACATCACTTTGTTGTGACTTAAACTAAACCATGTCCTTATAGTTACTAAATTAAAGTCCAGCTGTGTTCATAAGGAAAGAAAATGGAAACCTCCAATGTCACAGAGACAGTGTGCAGTGTTCCTTAAAAGCAAGACTACTTAGTCTAGTAGCAGAACCAGAGGTTTGTACAACAGTTTGCGGAGTGCAATTTATCTCTTAAACATGACATCTGTTATCACAGAAAGTACACTGTGTATGGGTCCTCCAGTCTCAGTGTGTGAATTGTCTTTGCACACTGTCTTAAAGATTTACTGTGACCCATGTCAGTCAGAGGGTTTAAGATATGTTTACGGTGTAAAAGTAAAAATACAAACAACTTCAAAATCTCTTTTTTTTTTTACCAGCAATCCCAATGAAATTTACTGATAGTGGAGAAGGTTTACTGAACCTTTGGGGAAGGTTCTTGTTACAAATTTAAGTTTGTGTTGTAGTTTATTTAATTATTATTATTTACTACACATAGAAGCACTGAACTCTGGTTATCTTTTAGGCTACCCATGGATTAGAGATTCTTCAAGATGCACTCCAGCTTGGAGCAACAGTTGACCTTGGAAGAGACATTTTTATTGTTTTGGAACTGCAAAAAAAGCTTAACCAAATGAAACCACAATATCAGGTGAGAAACCAAGCTAGTGAAATGAAAAAGCTTGCAAAGATCAAAAGCTCTTTTTGATATTGTGATATTCACGTTGACCCCAGACAGAGTGTGTGGGGTTGTAGCGTTTTGCATTACTTTTCCAGAAAAAAGGATTTATGTGTGTTTATAAAGTAAGGGAGAAAACATTTTACCTTCAGAGTACAGAGAATTTCTCTGTTTGCATGTTATTAGCTGCGTGTTGAAGTTACACACAAGCATTGGAAGTACATGGAGGGTACCATGTTCATGCTTTTAAGTTAAAGCTGGTCAGAGACTGAGGTTTGTCACACTGAGATTTGCATCTCCTCTGAATAATGTCTCTGAATTTTAACAATTCAGTCTGTTATTTTATCAAAAGGGAAAACTTGCAAATATATTTGTGTAATTTGAGTAACTTCTGCTTCTTTGCTAGCAACTGAATGCTGAACTTGAGTACCTGATGAAATTACTAAAATTGCTAAGACAGAAGGGATTTCCTGTGAAAGAGAATTCTGAGAAAATAAGTGAGCTTATTCATCTCCATCAAATGGTAAAGGACACAATGACAGAATATGATGAGATTTTCAACAAGGCAGTCAAATTCAATCACATTAAAAAAGAAGTGAGTATAAGCTTTTAAAATACCAGTGCCAGTTAAAATCTTTTCGATTTTGGTGCCTGTTGTCTTTCCCCATGCAAACAGCATTAGCCTGCCTGGTAATCAGAGTAAAAATCGTGAATCTGAAACTGCGTAAAACTTGGAGAATTTAAAATTCAGATATAAATCCAAGTTTAATTACTAAAACCCAAGTTAACAAAGGTTAGGATAAGACATTATGGGTAAGTAAAGAATTATAAGCTTCCTTTCACATTACTTAAACACACAACGATTTTTTTTCTTTTAATATATTCTAGCTGGAGCGCCTATCAAAATCAGGAGAACTGGATATTCCTGAAATACGTGAGGAACCTGAAAATGTACACCATGCTGAAACCTACCTTGTGAATGCTCAAGAGAAGCATGCATATGTCAAACAGCTATATAAACTTCTTATTACCCAGGGTGTGGATATATTGTCTGCTATGCAGAAAGCTGTGAGTAGCATTAGAATGATATGTGAAATCAAGGATAAATGTGAAAGAAGATTATTTGACCTATCTGACTGACTTTTAGATGTACAGAAACGTATTAATACTGTGAGAAAAATAAATACAGAGCTTTAAGGTCTTCTTAAAAGAAAGCAAACAAAACAGTTGATCATATTTAGATATATTCCTTTAGAGTTTGCAGATATACAGCCATCATATTAAATGAAACATCAGGAGTGATGAAACTTATTCTTCAGTAGTTACCTTACAAATTGCTTTTCACAAGAGAAAAGAAAAATTACTTTCTTTCAAATCTTGTTTTAATTTTTTAATGGTCTGTGAACAGATCTTAGTCAGGAAAATATTGAAATAGTTTTGAAATAGGGAGGAAATGAATCTGAAAATATCACTGCTTGGAAAAAAAGAAAAGCTTGACTTTCAGTTTTCTGGTATTCTTTGTGTAGTTCAAGGCCCTCTAGTGATTTCTTGAGTGCCAGATCTATATATGATTCCTCCTACTTTGTAAAGGTTGCTTTGCATATTTATTTTCCTATAAAGGAAGGAAATTCAACAGGTGTTGTCTTATTAATGGATTCCAGACTGATGCGTATGGCAAAATGTGTGTAATTTTAGAAAGGAGTTATTTATTCAGGGCAGAATTGTTATTGCCCTATATTCATTTACTAAGGAGAAAGCAAGACATTCCATTATGGTCTGTCTAGATTACCTGCATTGCCAGTCTGCTCTTCAGACATCATAAATAGTTTAACAGCGGAAAGGAGCTAATCTCTGGCTGGTGAAGAAATAGAGTAGGGTAGTTCCTCTTTGCTCAGAGAAGACACCATGTGTGAGTTGTGATTTTGACCCAAAACTGTTCCTAAGATTAGTAATGATTGAAACAGCTGTATGCTTGCTCTTGTTACAGTGGAGGTTTAATAGTTTACTCTAGCTTATTGTAATTGTTTGTGCATATTCTGCCTCAAAGTGTTTGTTGAGTAATTGAATCAATACATTTCCTGAGTTTCATGAATTTCTTTGTTTCTTCCCTGTTTAGAATTGCTTGAATGTTTCTGTAAAGAATCTGAAGCAAGAACTTGCTAGATTTGAGTGTGATAGCATTAACTGGAGCTCCAAAGCTGATAAATATGAAGAAGAACTGTCACAGTATTTCCAACACTGCAGTGCTCAAGAGGAGATAACTGAGGTAAATGACATAAATCTGTTAAAAGGAATGTTGTGTTCTGTGATCCGTGTTTCTGTTTGATATTCTCCTAATGCTTCATACGTAAAGAGAAAAGTTGATTTTCATCTTACCAGCAATCTTTGATCCACGCAGCTGCAGTAATAATCTGCGGTCCATATCTCTGCAGTTTGGGTTTATATCAAGTTGTTGGGCTTGTAATAAATTGCTTTCACTACACCAAGAGGACTGGACATAGAGCTGCTCTGTTTTCTTTGGCTTTCAGCTCTATCAGATTTATCTGGAACACATGACTCTTCAGACTTCTTTCTTACAAAGTTCAAGTTTCAAACAAAAGTTGTACTTACATATATTGCAGTTGTAAGTCTATTAGAAAGGACTTTCAGTCTTCTAATGCAAAGTTCAGAATAATTTAGACCTTAATTTTGTTTTTTAAGAAACCCAAGTTACAATATTTAAAGAATTGCTAGAGGAAAAGGACCTATTCTTTGGCACAAGTTATTAAAATTTAGTATTATTAACTAAGTAATTTTTCCTAACGTGAGTTCCATATGATTATTAATTTAGCATCTTAGTAGGCCAAATAAAAATCCACTCACAACTTAGCAGATTGAATTGGATAGAAGTTTCAGGAAAAATTAATTTAGTGAAAACATTCCATAGAATGAAATTTCTCAGAGTGATGCATTAAAATAAGAGGCTGATGCCCCCTACACTTGATGTTCTGTAGATTGCATTTTCATGCATCCATGCAGTACAGAAAGTGAATTCTTACCTGAAAGGATTTCACACTAATGGTCCCATAGTGTGAAATATAGACAGATGAAACACAGGACACTGAAAATTATTTTATTGTTTTATCTGCCACTAAGTACATCTACATCTGAATAAAGAAAGACTGTATTTTCTCAAAATCGCCAAAGTAGAGGTGACTGAGATTTCTGTCTCAGATATTTTTAATGAGAAAATTGCTATTTGAAATTTCTTTGCGTTTACAAAAAAATTTTGTGAGTTTGTGAAAAGTATCCATTTTCTCAAAAAGGTATTTTGAAACTGAAAAATTTGTGCATCAAAAAAAATTTCTTTTTTGAATCTCACTTACAGTTCTAGTCCCATATTAGCTCTAGGCTGAGTGTGTTTCATTGTCTGATTTTCTGTGCATCAGTCTCCTGTGATGAAGGTAATATTGCGGCTTGTGGTAGGAGGCAATAGGTACAGCAAGTGGTGTAGGAGAAGCACTCTGATAGAAGGTACCATTCTGTAGAAAAGAATGAAAGAACGCAGTACTTAAGCAAGAAGTCCCACTATGGTTTGCAACAGCATGACAGAATGAGGGTATTTGTGGTTTCAAACAAAGTATTCTAGAGTTTTACTGAAAACCCCTCAAATTTTCTGAAGAAAAGGAAGTTCTCACTGAGCAGCCTGTGTGTAAGGCTGCCCATATTCAAAGACACCTGCTATATTAAATGGATCTCTTGTTTCTATCCTTTAATTCTGGGATTATATAATAAGGGCAGAGAATATGACTCTTCTCAGAAAACGTATTTTTCTATTTTTATTACTCGATAGACTTTCAGTGAGAGCATGAAGTAGAGGAAAACATAATATCCTGTCTCTCAAATTTAAAAGAAAATTGTGGCAGTGACACGTGTTGCCACATGCCATGTAATGAAAAATGTAACAGAGCACCCTCTGCAAAATGATCAAATAGCATACTTGCAACTACAGTGTTAATTAAGTTTTTTTCATTGTGAGTTGGGAAAGCCATTTTGGCTGGTTAAATTAAAACCTGTGATCCTCAGAACCCATTGAATCTTGAATGTAAACTAGATGAAATATACTCATTTGGCATGTGAGTACCTTTTTCTTTAGGTTTCTGTTCTATTGCAGGTTAATATAGAATATATTTCCTAAACGAATACTGTATATGTTAAAATTATGAGTATTCATTCAGTATTTGAAATTCTGTTAATTTTAACACCAAAAATTAGTTTGCTTGTTGCTACTATATAACAGACCTGTCTGAAATAATTTCTTTACTATCTGCTATGTCTAAGTAAATAAATATTTCATCTGCCAGCAGCAAGTAGCAGCTGTTCATGGCTGTCATAAAAGCAAACAGACAACCAGATAATTCAGTTGTGATTTGCCAGTGTACAGAGCAAACAAGTTGACTGAAAATATTTGGAATTTTGCTGTGAATACTTAAATTAATTTAGATTTAATGTGTGTAAATCAAAATGTGTAAACAAAGCTTGCAAGCAAGGGCTTTGGTGATTAGAATTCACTGGTGTTTGAAAATATTATACTTGGAAGGCTTGGCTGGCTTTCTGGGCTTGTAACATTCTAGTGCTTCTATAAGAAGCAAGGAAACAAATACTTAAATTTATAACCAAAGGTACTTAGCATGAGTTCTGAAACAGTGTTGGAGAACGGAAGAGTAAAATGCATGCCCCTTGTGTGCCTTCTCTAATTTAAGTAGAATTTGAAAAGGCCAGAAAAAAGTATTTATGTCCTCTACTTCTCTGAAAGATATAGGGAAAGCTCATAAGACATTTGAGATGTGTATTCGCCAGTTTGGGCTTTCTGCTGCACTACTTAGCTTGGGTAGCAGCCGCTAAGGAGCTGCAGCTCCACTACATTACACTGCAATCATTTGCGATTATAGAGTCAAGCCAAGCCTCAGGTAACAGTACCTTAACACTACACTGAATTTGTTTGTGGGAATATAAGTGACACAGTTTTTTTACATAAGATAACTTTTGCAATGAAAAGCCTTTTCTTTAGATGATCAGTTTAAAAATAACATTTATGAATGTCTGCACAAAACTTGTAACAGAAGAGTAACATCCTCAAGAAAATTCTTAACTCTCTCAATCATCTCACTTCTTTCTTCTACATCATGTCATTATTTATACATCTATGGAAAAATATGACTGAAAATGTGGATTTTAACCATAGAGGGTAATGAACAATTTCTACTCACAAGTCTGTAGAAATTGATAGTACTTAGCATATTTCTTACCTTGTAATTTATTTTTATTGTGGTCCCATAATTAATGTAATGATTAGTTACTTGGACAGCACTTTGGTTTTATTCCCACTTTCTGACTGGCTTTGCTTCTATCTGTTCTTTAATCCTTGCCACTTTGAAAATCTATTTTTGACACTCTGTTTTCATGACTATTTGGATTATTAGTGCTACTAAAAATTTTAAGTATGAATAAAAAGCGAGGGGTAAGTGGCTAACAACACTGAAGTGCCTCTTAGAGATGCTCACATAGGAATCAAAAAATTTTACTGAAGTGGTACTGTTAACAAAAAGATGTTTAAAGCAGCTCTACAACTTGCTTTTTCTATTTATTTTGTAGTTGTGTGATAAATTGGAGCAGTTGGCAGCTAAATCCCCTCTCCTCCACTACCATCCTCCACCCCTGACATGCCAGCTATAGTTAGGAACAGCTGCCTGATTAATGACTATGACACAACGGACAAGTTACAAAGTTCCATTAAACTTGTAGGCTGGAGTCATTGAAACGTATTATGGTGTATAGCTCCTTTAGTGTTCCTCATCTAATTTTTACAGAAAATAGTGGAAAACTGAGATACATTTAGATTTCTAAAAATTGGCAGCTATATATCATCCTTGGTACAACTGCTGATGATAAAGGAGTTGTGTCCATGCACTCTAAGGGGATGATATACAAGTCTGAGCTGAATCTGGGATTTCCACTGAGGCTAAAAGAGAGAAGTGATAGCAGCTGCAGACCTTTGACACATGAGCCATCACATCTGAAACAAGGCGATCTGGTTTCACATACTGCTATGAGGAGAGCCTCTGGCCTTCTAAATGATCACTAACCTAAGTATGTGCATAAGCCAGTGAAATAAACTAAAATAAACTCTTGCTCAACTCTTCTGTTCCTCAAAATTAAACCAGCAAATAAGGCTCTTGTGTTGTGAATACAAAATATTGTTCCGCAGAAGTGGTTTTATTAACAGATGCCTTCTAGATAGATTTTATGATTTTGTGTACTTAGGTGGGATAAAAAGCTTAAACTAATTGGAGATCACAGTACCGGAGATAGAATTCCCTTCATTTCCATTACACTGAGTGAACACCATCTGTCTACTCAGTGCTGAAATAATGTGGCGACATCCCACTAGATAAAATGAAAATGAAAAATATATCCCTTGATGGATTAACATTAGCATATAATAATAATAATGATTGATTTCTACCTGTTCCAATAAAAGTAGCTGCAAAATGAACATTCATTATTCTCTGGATTCTTTGGTGCTGGCAGGGAGCAGGGCAGGGGAAGTCTGTAGGACCTCTTAATATTAGAATAACCCCTCAAATACGTTATCTAAATATTGAATTGTGGGTGTAACCCGAGCTGGTTAACACTAATCGCATAAGTTCTTTTCGCTTGTGAGTGTGGAGGAACAGACCTTAAAGTATTAGCACCGCTGCATTTCTTTATATTAATCTAAAGGAACTGATATAAATTTACATAATTTATGCTATGTTCTCCTAAACCAAAAGATTGTCAGTCCAAAGGAAGTGAAATTTTCCAAAAGTAAAATTCAATCATTTTTCTAGTCTTCCATTTCAAATTTTATTAATTAATTATAAATAATTTGAAAATGTGATCATGGAATTGCAATGTCATTTGAACAGTGCCTTTTATAAAGTACCAGAAGCGTATTATAAGCAGTTTTTTACTTGTCTGGTTCTTCTATCTGTTGCTTAAATGCATTCAAAAGTAACTGTAATATCTAAAAGAATTTTTTGCAACCATAAATAAAAAATTACATACCTTTCAGGAAAAAATTGAAAAGAAATTATGCTTAAAAAAATTGTTTTGAAGATACTTTATCTGAGTATGTTCGATAAGTTTATGTATATGATATTGTTAAGGAAAAGCATTTCATGGTTTAAGAGCACCCTTGCAAGAAGACATTAAAGCAAACAGGTACTTGGCATTGGGGAAAGTAAACTATAACAGTCATATATTATAACAAGCTCCCATGGTAAATAAATTTTAAATTATGTTGATCATACATGGCTCTTCTTTTTTCAAAGAGCATTAAATTCATTCTGATAGATTAGCAGTGCGTCTAATTTATGTGGGTTTAAGCAACAGTGGAGGTTCCTAGAGCTTCATAAGTGTCATTCTTATCATTCTGAATTTTTAAAATATTTTGTAGATTAAAGAAAATGTAGTTACATTTCATCTGATTAATAATAGAGTTTCACCGAAAATTTAGTGTAACTGAATTTAATAGTAGTTAGCTGGTATAAGTCCTTTTGAAAAGTCTAGAAAGGCATGGATGCTTTGTGATCAGAGCTACTAGTTCATCTTAATTCTTATTATTATAAGAGTCATTTTCCCTAATGTTGAGCTTGCTGCACCAAGTCAGTGCTAAGTGGTAATACTACGCTCATGTAGTACAAAATCTATCCAGCTGCTGTTAAGTGAGGCTTTCTTTGGGTATCTATTGGGCAGAATTTCTTTGTACCATACCATACACAGTTATGTGAAGGCAGGTGCTCATATAGCCTACATCTTGATCCTACAAAGAGCTGGATTAATCTTTGTATGTTGTGAATAATGGTACTAAAATGTTTGAACTAGCACAGTGTATAAAATTAAGTCCCTATGTAACTTCCTTCCAGAAGTAGGGCTTCTGAAAAAAAGGGGGAAAAAAAAGACAAAAAAAGCAACCTGATGTAAACTCCATGTTGAGTTGTAGAAGAAAAGTACAGATATACTTGCCCAAGTCCAGTAAAACTATGATTTTCTGGAAACTAAGCAGGAGTATATGTTTACAAGGCTACAGTTTCCACTAAATGGACCAGAGTACGTGAAGGACATCTGCGTCGCATTAAAATTAATGAAAGCTCTTTGACGGGATTCTTTTATGTATTGTCTGAGCCAGGATCTCATCCTTTGCCCCAGCCATTCTGGAAACACTGCTCAGTATTCAGAACGGAAAACATCAATTTAGTAAGTTTATGAGCTTCCACTAATGGAATGAAATTCTGAGAATGCTTTATGAGATGACATAGTATTATTAATTTCTGTATTAAATTTCCAGTGTTCAGATCAAGGTCTGTTAAACAGCTCTTGGAAAAAAAATGAATTGAACTGTGCTGGTTTCTTTTTTACTAACAAGTATGCTTACTCTGTTTCAGCTTGGAGAATCATTTAAGGATCTCAAAAAGAAATTCAACAATTTGAAGTTTAACTATATGAAGAAAACTGAAAAAGCTCGAAATCTGAAAGTACTTAAAATACAGATTCAGCAAGTTGATACATATGCAGAGAAAATACAGGTAATATAGGAAATTTTAGTCTTGGTGAACATCTCACTACTTGAATTGTTGTGGCCTGTGCCAAGCAGATCAGAAAAGGTGTTTTGTGAGCTGTTACTCAGCTTTATGTGCTTCCCTTGTGTCAGTCACTGACTGAGACATTCTTTGCTCCGTTCCTTTTATTCTTCCATTTCTTGTAGCAGAATGATCTTATCTCAATTTCCGACTTCTCCATGTTCACTCCTTTTATCCTCCATTGTTTTTCTATTTAATCTTTTATTATTCTTGCCTCTGTTCCTTCACAGTGTGTGATCTAGTCTTCCCTCAAATAAACCAAAACAAATAGCCCATCAAAATCAACAAATCAATAAGTGCACACATATTCCTTCTTGCATCCTGCTACTTTCTTATCTTCCTCTTTTCATCATGTAAGTCTTCAAAACCTTCTTTTGCATCAATTGCCAGGACATGATCACACTCACGTGCACCTTCAAACCCTGCTAGCCTTATCCATTCTTTTCATTCACCAGAAACTCTTCTTTCAAACTCTCCAGAGACCTTTTTAGTTCCCAGTCAGAACTAGCACTTTTTTGTTTTGCTTGCCCTGCCAGTCTCTTCTTTCACGACCTTTTTACTTGAAATTTCCAGTAGCTTCTACAATTCTGTTTTTCTTATTTCTTTTGTTGTCATTGACTGTTCTTACAACCTTATCTTTGCCTTTCTTGGCAATTTCACCCACAAATGCAAATTCAAATCATGGAATCATTGAGGTTTGAAGTGACCTCTGGAGATCATCTAGTAGGAATTCCTTCCTCAGAGCAGGATCAACTACAAAATATTCCTATATGCCATGTCCGGATGGTTTTGAATAATATCTCCAGGGACAGAGATTCCACAACTTTTGTGGGCAAACTTGTTCTGCCCTCAGAGTAGAAATAATTGTTGTTTCATTTTTGCTTAAATATAACCTCCTGTGTTTCAGTTTGGGTCCATTGACTCCTATCTTTTCACTAGACCTACCGAGATGAGTCTGACTCTGTTTTCTTTACTCCCTCCCATTATGTTTTTATATATGTATTGATAATATCCATCTTGAACCTTCACTTCTACAAGCTGAAATATCCCAGCTCTCTGTTCTTGTATGACACTGTTCAGTCACTTAGTCAGCTTTGTGGTCCCTTGCTGGATTTGCAGCAGTATGTCCAGGTGTTTCTTGCACAGGGGAGCCAGAAGTGGACATGGAACACCAGAAGTAGCCTCATTAGTGCTATGTAAAAGGGCAGGATCTCTTCCTTTGATTTGCTGGCAATGTTCTTTCTACCAGTGTTTATTCTTACAAGAGTATATATGGGCAGTTTATGAAATACTTCCCTTTTTTAAACCAATATCTTCATTTCCAAACAAAAATCAAGGACCTGTCTTTTTGCATCACTTGTAAAACAACCAGCACAATGAAGTATTCATCAGCTGTCAAAACCAGTGTTCCCATAATGTGAAACATATAAAAGAATATACGTATACCATCTTCTTATAAAACTTATAAGTCATGTTAATACCAGATATCATAAAGTACTAGTATGAATACTTGTTCCCTTTGATCTTTGGGATTATGCTGGATTGTCACTGATGTTGCTTACATCAGATTCTTAAGCAGTATATTAATATTCTAGAACAAAGATAACAAAGATAACTGATGCTTAAATTCATTGTATTTAGTCAAAGGCACCAAAGGCTTATTTAGTATGAAAGTTATTTAGTTGAAGATCTCATGTTCTATTTGGGTTTTTTTAAGCAGAAAAATGTAACTCAATTCCACCTTTATTAAATATGATTTACATCAATTTTAGTCAGCATTGTAGGGACCCTCCAGTTTTCTTTGATTTTTAAAAAAGCAACTTTTAATTTTTAAAGTAAAGGACAAGAAATAAGTTCGTGTGTTTTTTCTTTTTTGTTTCTAAAAAGAGAAATATTTTGTTGTAATACTTAACATTGCTACGTTTTTTAAACAGGCTCTTAAAAAGAAGATGGATAATTTAGAGAAGAAAGTCATTGGCTTTGTAGCAAATCAACCTAATACTAAAGTTAGAGTCCTCTTGCAGTCAATCAGTGACTTACAAAAACAACTGAATGACTTTAGCAAAGTTGTGGAGGATTACAAGCAAAATCTGGATCTTGCGAAGCATCTGCAACAGATGATGGAAGAGGTACTGACAAAACTGAGGTGCTCACTGTGGCTGTAGTATTGATCCAGGACTGGAATAGATAAAAGTGCTTGTAACTACATCAGGCAAAAAATACGTGGCTTCCAAAAGGAGCAGATTGGTAAAAATCTGTATTTGTTTCTATTTTTAATTTGAAACTTTGTGGAGAAAGGAGGAAAAAAAACATGCAAGGTGACTATGTTCTTGAACTACTATGCACACGACTGGGGTCTTCACCTCCATATGACTTTTATAGTTATTCAGCATATCTATGATCATACTTATGAGCTCTTTTTCTCCAAGTTTGTTCTAAGCAACACATACAGTGCCACAAGTCTTTAGATAACTGTCAAACCACAAGAGCCAGGTTGACACAGTACACTTTGCTAGTTGTCAGGAAGAGCTGTCTATGTGGTATGTAATTCTGAAACTGGAGTGTAAAATAGTTCCTTCAAAGCAGCATATAATATTTTAGTAGACTTAATTCTTAAAAATGTGGGTTTGGGTTGTTTTGGAGTTGTTGTTGTTACTTTTGGATTTTTTTTGTTTTTTTCCTGAACTGCATTCTAACTCTTTTGGAGAATTCTGCAACTTTATTTTAGTATGTCTGAGGACTACCTAATGCATTGCCTTTTTTTAAGAGGACTGCCTTATGCATTGCCTTTTTTTAAAAGAAAAAAAAAGATTGCAACATTTTCTCTTTTGCCATGTGATGTTGGTGCACATACTGAGGCAAGCACATTTCTGTCATCATTGTTTATTTTTAGAAGTAACACTATTTGTATGGGCAAAGTGATCCAAATGCATGACAGATTCCCTTAATGATGGATCACAATACCACAGTTTTGTTTATAAGATATTTTCAGTGTCCAGTGATCTGATCAATACATTATTTGCTGTGATGGTAACCAAGAAATTTGTTATATTTATTGTATTTTTGTTTGCATTTTTAAAGTCCTCCCTTACTTTGAGAAAAATAAATTTTTGCCTAGAGCTAAAATTTAAGATTGGGGTTGTTTTACTTAGTGTAAATTGTCACCTTTAACTGAATGGTTTTCATTCAATGAACAGGTAGTCTTAAACACTGACTTTAATGGCAGTTAAAATTTGTGGTCATTAGCTGCTTGCTTTAGTAGTGCAATAAGTATAATACGGAGTGAACACCAGATTCTGTCGTCCTCTGAGTATGTTAACCAAAAATGTTTATTAAAAGTATGTTCTAAAGCCTGTTCTTGTCAGCAGAAAGATTCCTAGCAGGTTTAATGTTTGCTGAGACCAAATTCCTCTTTGCTAGTAGGTAAAGTCTAAGCAAACTTGCTGCTCTTACAGAGGTATAGCTGTGGCCATGAAATGAAGTTTGTGCAATTAGTTGATATACAAGGTGGAAAGAACTCAGAAATAAAACATTTGCAGAGTCATTAACTAATAACCTCATCATGCTTGCAATATGAGCATGGATCTAGTGGTTAAAGAAAATTTAACAGCTTTTAGTATCAGAAACAGCATTGGTAATGAATAGATATTTTTCAGGTTAAAATCAGAAAATTTAAGATATACTATATGCCGATGATTATGGTAAGTCTAAGAATAGTCCAGTTGATTCTACAAAATCTTGAACTGCTGTTGATAAATTATTAATAATGCAGTGTTTTTAATCCCTCAGTGTCAATTTTGGTTTCAAGATATAAGTGCAACAGTCGTTAGAGTTGGCAAGTATTCTGCAGAATGCAAAACTGGAGAAGCACTAGAGACCCTCTACAAGCAATTCAATAAGTTTGTTGAACTTGCAGTGCCTCAACAAGAACTAAAAATGCAGCAGATTACAGACCTTTCTAAACAGTTATATGGTGAGGATCTTTCTGGTAATGTGCTGTGGGCAAAAACTGCAATAACAGAACAGGAGGAAGCAGATTCCTAGATATGTTCATTTAAGAAGAAAAGCCTGTAAAGTTTAAAAAATACATGTTGATTTAATATATTTGCTGGAAGAGATGAAGGATTTCAAAAAAATATTTGAGAATTAAAAATATGAAAGTACTCAACGGTTTGGTAGTTATTTGGTTTTCTGTATACTGCTACAGTCCACTTTGAAATCAAGCTGTGAAGGCCCTCATAATATTTATGAGCTTGGAGTTAAGATTTCAGGCTTATGCTATCTCAGAACAGGAAAGCCTTTGAAGTCAAAGTGCATTACGGTGATATATCTCAGTGCTGAGTGAATTTTTTTGTGAATGACTAGTGATATTTGCTGACTTAAGCATTTTATTAACAAGAAATGTAGATAGTTATGTAAATACTGCATTTGTAATTGTATTGGTTTTGAACATTGTTGACCAAAAAGAACGAGGGTCAACAAACTTCAGGTTTTGCTTTTTTCCTCCCACTCATCATGTTCATGTACTTGTTGAAATTATTTTATCCAAAGATTAGGTGACCTTCCATATGCATAGCCTATCAAGTCAGGCAGTAAATCTGAAAAAAATTTCAACAGAGTCAAACTGTGCATTTAAATTCATCTAATTTCATGTTGAAAAGACTTTTCAAAGAGCACAGACTGGTGGGGTTTTTTTTCTTTCTCTGTTTTTTAACCTTATCAATATTTTAAACATTGCTATCTGAATGAAAGGAGTCGACAGAATGAATTCCTCATTACCAGATGATTAGGAGCACTGGGGGAAAGAAGCTACTTTGTGTTTAGGTCATTACATGCAAGAAAGGTTCTCCATCCTGCCTTTGCTTTGTATTTCTAGTAACAGGGATCCAAGGGCCTCCTAGCTCTATAATAAGACAACTTGATTAGGAGACACTTTGAGATCAGTATCTTTTAAAGCAGTACCACTAAGCAGATAGAATTAGTTTTGTTCAAGGAGAAACCTAGCAGATTTGCAGTGATTGTGCAGCCCCATCTCAAGTAAGCTAGTACGAGGTAGGAAAGCACATTGCTGTGAACCACAGCACTTCTTCAACAAAACAGAACTCAGAAAAGTGTAATTATTGTAGCGTATTGGAGTTACAAAGTAGATTGACAGTTACACATCTGTTTGAGGCATTCTGTTCTACTTACAAGTTGTTTTACCTTTGTAGGTATTGAAGAAGGAAAAAAGTATGTTGAAAAAGCCATATTAAAGTACAAAGAAATCATTAATTCTATTAATGAGTTGTGCAAATCTCTGAGAGAACTTAAGGAGATTAAGGTATGTATTTATTTTTTATTTTAAAACATGAGGTAAGTATTGCATCTGTGTCAATTTATCAAGCTTAGAATATGGATCAGTACTTTTAGCTGATCCTTTAGAGGATCATCTATGGTAGTATGAAACATTTCTTAATTGTTCACTATTCCGTTACCTCAGGCAAATTACCGTAATGAATCAATGGTGTTCTACTTCTTTTGTACACCAAAATTGCTCCTAGATTACTTTTTCTCATTTTTGCAGAACTGTTACTACTTTCAAGTAATCTGTAGGGGGAAATGTCATCATTTCTTTGAGTATCTAGGCAAATATTTTTTATTATTTCTCCTTCCCTTTGTACTGAAATGCAGCTAACTGCTAGATCTATAAAATGCCAAGCAACCTAGCTTGGCTCTCGATTGGAAATATCATCCAAAAACCCAAGTTGGTTAAAACCAAAGTCATTTAAGTTGAAAAAACATGGCTTGTAAAATAAATATTAATGAGAATGAACAAGAACATTTTTAGTTTCATATTTTGGTAAACTTCTTTAAGTGTAATTAAGTATAAGATCTCAACTGCAGAGAAATTAACACAAGACACCTGAGATGCCTAGATTTTCATAATAAAGAAAGACTCCATCTACTCTACTCCTTAGTTTCAAAGTAATACACCAAAAATCTCCCAAAAGCCTAGGGTTAATTTTTCTGTGAAATTAAAAGGGTTAAGACACACAAATATTCTGCTCTTGCTGAACATTGTTTCGCTCCTCTTTGATGGAATTACACTATAAAAACTCAGATTATACATTACACTTAAATACAGTAAGAGATGCCAAAAATATAATACAAATTAGTTCCAGAAGTCGTTAGATAAATGAAATGAAGGATTTGTCTTGCACTGTGACCACAAAGAAACTTCAATATAAATGCCAGTTAGGTTTTTCAAAGTGGAATTTCAAAGGAATTGGAATATTTTACTTTGACTAATTTTGCTAATTGTAAAGTTATCTTTCTAATAGAGTTGTTTGGAGAACAAGTTTTTCCACACAGAACCATTCATAAACTATTTACTGCTTTCTTCAACCTTTAATTTAGATAATACTTTTAAAAAGTCAGTGAAGAGGAATAATATAAAAGTGAATTTTCTGCAATATGGACTAATTCTGCAAATCTAAAAAATTAAACACATTTTTTATGATATTCTGAGATTTTTAAAATTAACATTCTTATTGAAAGTTTCCAGAATATCTCAATAATTGATATCTGTATGTTGTGAAGAGTGAATCATTCAGCAAAGTATCTACACAAATAGGTGCCATGACTATGAATTCAGTTTCATTTCCAGTCATTTTAAAAGCGTAACAAATTGAGGAAATGTCTTGTACAGTCTTTTCTGATTTTGTGTGGCTGTTGAATGTCAGAAGAAAATAACTCTTGGAGTTTTCAAGTGCAAAATTAAAAACTATTTTTTCTTCAGGAAAAAATAGATTGAACATATTACACAATGCTTCACTTATTTGATGCTAGAATGGAAAATTAATAATGCAGCACTTTCTTATAAGAACTTACTTTTTGTTTATTTCACATCTTCTGTACTGTAAAATTTTTAGTATTCCTTATGTTATGCCACTGTAATGTTCTTTAAGATCTGTAGATTTCTTCCATGACAATTTTAAAGGTTTCATGATTTTCTTTGCTTGTCCAGGAATGAAGGACGATTTTGTTGCAATTTTTGCCATAAGCAATTTACATCTCTGCTGATGAAAGGTTTGAGATAAAATTTCACTTTTTTTTTTGCTCTATGGTACAGAGCAGAAGTCAGCGTGTAGCTAACAATTGCTATCTTCTATTGTGTACAAGCTTACTTAATTTTCTTTTGACGTAGCAGAAGGGTGAGCATTCTAAAGAGCTGATTACTGTTCAAAAAGAAGAAAGAAATGGTCAAGAAGCATGTGAAACTGTTATTAAAGATGAAGCAGTGGAACAAAAGCAGCAGGTTAGTTGGATTTTTTATTTTAACTAGAACTCTGTTTCTTGAGAGGCTTTTCATGTTGCTGGAAAGTTTATTGCTTTTCAGTCTTGAAGCCTCCCTTTATGATGGGTGTTATCAGTATATTCTTCTTAATTTCAATTTTTTTTGTTACCCCTCGGCCTTCGATCCAATCCACACATTCTTTCCAATGAATTTTATTTTTTTAGCCTTGCTTTTACTAGCCTATATATCTCTACTTTCTAAAATAATATTCTTTTCATAATCTCTTCCCAATTTTCCTTTGGTACTGTTGCCACAGTATTTTTAATGTAGTTGTACTCCTTGTGACAATTCCTCCTTCCTCAAGGGAGAATAGATTCTGCTCTCTCTTTTATCATAAGATTTAGGAAAACACAGCAAGTAACAGAGGAGACTGCTGACTCCAGACACCTAATAATCATATAACCCCTAGAGACAACTATGAAAGTATTTGATTTATAAGTAATATGCTATGAGAGAAACCTCATAGCTCAGAATTTGAACTACGTAGTGGTGCAAATTATTATGTTTTGTTGAATCTTGAAGGTCTTTATCAGGAAAAAAAGTAGGTTTTAAACATTTTTCTTTCAGATGGCATCGAGTAAATTGCTTACAAATCCAGAGAGTGTTACTGAGAAGAGAAACAGTACTCTGTCTCCTACCAACACTGAACAGGTATCTGCTGTTCATGTTGATTTTTTTTTTAATCAAATTGATAGGCATTGTTTTGTACTCTCAAATGAATTCTACTCCTTAATTAATTGCTTTTTGAAGTTATGGGTATTGTTATAGATTGGTGGACTTTGATTGTCTTCTCTTTTACAATATCAAAAAATTCAATACAAAACAAGCACAGAATTACTTCACTTCTGCATCAGCGTGAATAACAGGGAAGCAGCCATGGCAAAAATATGATGAAACACAACTATAACTCTCTACAGTTCAGTATGACACTATGTCACAGGTAATCTGCTCTACTTTTAGTATGATACTATACATCAAGTAAATAACAGCAGCAAATAGTCATCTTCACCTTTACCTCAAAACACTTAAGTTACATTTCAGTTTCCAGAATTCTGTGCAACAGAGATCATAAATAAGTTCCAAAGTATGGATTGCACCTCGAGGATAATTCACAAAAGGAAATTAGATAGTGAAAGACAGATTCACAAAAGGAAATTAGATAGTGAAAGACAGATACACAAAAGGAAATTAGATAGTGAAAGATAGATTATATGTTTAGAAAAAAATCCTAGCAGGCAAGCATATTTTGTCTATGGATATGTAATAAATGAGTATGAAGTGTTCCAAATTATCAATGAATAGATGTCATCTTAGAAATACAGGAAATACAAAATCAGACCTACCTTTTATGGTATTAATTCCTCTAACTAAAAGAATAGTTTGAAGCCTTGGGATCCTGGATGTAGATGTAAATAATTTACATTAAGTATTCTGGTAAGTTGGAGTGGGTGGTAATGTATTTAAGTCTTTAGAAAAATAGGATATGTTGGTAATTGTTTTAGAGCTCTAAAATTTCCATTTTGCAAGCGGATAACATGTACCAATACTACAAAACATTAAATTGTGATGTTGTATAGAAATTCAACTATTATTAACATACCTTGAGTTCAATACAGAATGTCTTGTAATCTGCTGATGAGCCAAATTTGGGTAATTAATATTTTTACCTCAATTCGAAGTCAGCGGGAGTTTCACCATTGACTTGGAGCCCAGATTTCACTCAAAATTTTGTGACTGTTCTAAAGAGTCACCTCAGGAGGATCACCTCGTCCAGCAGACGTCCATAGCCCTGTTTCCTATTTGGCTAGGCCACAGCGCTCTCATTCCTTGTCAGACTGTGCCTCAGCTGCCAAGGGGAGAAGTCAAGGATATTTGAAACAGCAAATATCAGATGTGAAGTATGGCAACTGTGATGCCTCCACCCTTTTCATCACCCCATATTTCACTTAAAGAAGTAGCAGGTTCTTCTCTCTAGAGCTTTTCTGTCTTTCATTTCCATCCTTTACAAGAGAAGTCCCATCCCCAGCCCCTCATCTAATGCTCCAGTATTAATTTGTTTCAGTAATGAATAGCACCCTTTAAAAAGTGGCCTAAAGCTTCTCATGGTACAGTCGTCCTCATGCTTCTTTGATCCCGGGTGGCACACCAGGGCTGAAAGTCCTCATGCTGCCATAGCCTGCCTGACAGCTTGCTCACTCATTGACCACCTGTCCTTTCCCCCAGGATTTTCCCTAGGGTCATTTTCCAGCAGTGTCTGCAATAACTCTGTTCAATTCTGCAACAACCAGACAAGGTGACTATGAAACTGGCAGCACATTCCTGCACCAAGATCCTAGATTAATCACTGGAAAATTCTTACATTTTTGTGGCATTCTCATTGTTACCCCAATGCGTGCCTCTGTGTATACACGTGCGTAGACTCCACAATAGACAGAATGAGTCTGGACAATTGATTTCATTCTGACAATAAAGACTGGCTATTCAGAACTTTTGACCTTTGTTTTTAGATATGCCTGCTCAGAATTTAACATTCTGAAGAATTTTTCAACTTCTAAATATTTACTCAGATTTGATTTATTAATTTTGTTAGTCCAAGTCAGAACAGACCAGCCAGAATTTGCTATGGAAGTGCCTACTAAATATTCATTTAAGAAAGACTTGCCAATTTGATCAGGCTTAAGCAGAGAGAGTTACTTAGAACAAAGCAGATAAGTGACTATCAGGGTGATAGCCATATTTGAAAACCCTAGAAAAATATATTGTATGTGTAACCTAATTTCTTAGGAATAGTTTACAATTACTTAGAAGCCCAATGAAAAAAATGAATATGTGTGGTATTTATTGGGTTTTGAGTAACTGGAAAGAAGAAAAATTGATACATTTCACTGAATTGGAAAGTCAGTTATAATTTTTCCTGTTTAGGTCTGTGATCTATCTATATTGAAAAACACTTTGGGGTTCAGAGTTCATCAGGACATGCTTGTGGAAAGCACATTGAATACCCGCACCTGAACTTCATCTTAAAATTAAATTGAATTATTTAGTAAAATAGAGCAAAATTCCAGCTTCTTTCCCAGTCATTCACTGATTTGGCAGGAATCACATGACTTTGAAATAAAAAGATATTAACTTGGAAAAACTTCTAGATTAAAACGACTTGAGATTCTATTACTTATTTATTTTGCTAATTTTGTGCACTGATGATTAGGTTATATTTAGACAATAAAGCAAAAAGAAAGTGGGAATGAATGTGCTGCTGCACTTTTATACCAGATACTGCCAAAGACCTGGTTTGGAAAGTAATGACATCCAGTGGATCACCCTATTGATTTGAGTGAACAGTTTACAGATGATAGAAACATTACTAGGTAGATTACCTGTTTTTATATAGAACTCAATGAGAGAACAGCATAAGCAAACACTTCTGTAGAAAGCCCTGGCACAAATGAAATAAGCCTGATTATGTGATTACACATTTATATAAATATCAAGATGCAGAGAAGTAATATTAATAAATCATATATCTTTGCTTTTTGACTAAAATTGATGCATTTGTGCCACATCCAATTCTTATTCACCATAAAAGGAACTTTTTAAAATTCTGGATCAAAGATAATATAAAAATAGTTACAACATTGCTTTATGTTACTGTTTTGACAAGATCTTTAAATAGCTGGCAAAAATGGGGGAAATATAAAATGCTTGGAAAATATATTAAAAATGTTGGTTTAATTCTGTAAATCTTGAACGTGACCGGTGATTCTCTTTCTCAGAGAATCAAATTCCATTAGCTTGGCTGTAAATATATTTTTATAGTTATGTAACTCTTTCCCATTTAGATGTAATTAGGCCACCTCCTCCTCCACCTTCCCCTTGCAAATGATCTTATAAACAGCACCTACAGGAAATCCACAAACTGTCCTTTGTTACTGCTATAGTAAATCTTTATATATAATTACTATAATATCTGCTCAGATCTATCCAACAGTTCAAAGTTCCAGTTAGCTGCTGCAGAATTTTCTGGGGAATTATCCTTTCGCATGTATTTCCTCCTGCTTCTCCGCAAGCGTTAAGCTTAATTAGAAGAAACAGTTCAAATATTGTTGCTAGCTTCTGCATGAAAATGGGAGGCATAGAATAGTAAATGATAACTCATTCTCTCTCTGGGTTTTTCTTTTTCTTCTTCTTTTTCTTTCTCTTCTTTTCCCTCCTAGTTTAGGGAGAGGAGTAAGGTGGTTGATATTCCATTTATCTGTCCAGCTGGTGAGGATCTTGTTTCACAGGATACAGAGCTGTCTTCTTCAGCCAAAGAGGATAGTTTACAGACTGAGCTTCTGGCAGAAGAAATACTCTCTGGAGATGAATATGAGTGTATATCACCTGATGACATTTCTTTGCCACCACTTTCTGAGACACCAGAATCGAACATCTTACATTCTGAAACAGAGCTAGAAGAGCAGTGCTGTTGTAGTTCTCACAGTCTGCATGTCAGTTCCTGTAGCTTGCAAATGCAGAAGTACACTACTATTAAACAAGCGATGGAAGCATCTGATCTCTTAACAAATTCTGCTTATGCTGATGCTACAAATCTATCCAAAGATAGATTAGAAAGCCCATCAGATCAGTTTGAGAAGCTTTGTACGTCTTCAACAGATTCTGGTCCAAAAGTCAGAGCGGTATCTCCTTTGACTGGTAGTTTACAAGGAATAACTAAAGCTAGCACTGCTTCCTGCACTATAGATGCCAAACCAGTGTATAGCATGATGAGTGAAGTATGCAAAACACATTTGCAGCACCTTGAATTTCATAAGAGCATGGCAGATACACAAGAAAAATTGCATGACTTGAATAACTGTACTAAAATCCAAGACAGGCTGCATGCTTTGCCTGATGCATTCTCAGGTTTCGTGTTTCAACCAGACACCACCAGAAGCTGTCAGAGGCAGATGGTCACCCAAGAAGAGGTTAGAAGTTCATCAGAAGAGAACAGCATGGCCAGCCTAACTGGACAGGCGCCTAACTTCTCCCAGCTTCTGTCTAACAAAACCGTCATGGAAGGTTCTCCTGTAACTTTGGAAGTAGAAGTAACAGGATTCCCCGAGCCTACACTGACATGGTGGGTAGCTCATAATGAGAAGAAATAAATATACCTGTTAGCAAGACACTCTGAACCACTTGTAACCAAATTAATTTATCTATAGACTAGAATAAATGGCTTGTATCTGTTCTGTTCCACACTTCTGCATGATTCCCACCCTCAAAATTGTTTTCGTCAATTAAACTACATGAAATAATCTCTGTACTTAATTTTATGAATTACTGCAAACTACTGCAAACATATCCAATGTTTTTTTAGGCGAATACTTTGTATAGTTTTTAGATTCTGAAATATGACATTTCACTTGTTCAACAATTTGTTAAAATAAAAGCGCACTCCAGGTTTACCGTGAGTAAATTCACCTGCACTTCCTCAGTGTCTAGGCACTGTACATGGGCAGACAGACACATACATGTGCGTGCAAGCTAAAATATTTATAAAACCACTAGATATACATAGAAACTCATTTTTTTTATATATATGAAACTCAATTGTCAAAAACTGGAGAGAGGTTACTGGTTAAAAAGCTCTAGATGTCTGCACTAAGAGAACCAGTTTTATATCATATATTTGCATGCACTATCTCTCTCTGAATTGCTGTATGTCTAATTAGATTGCTTTGTACTTAATTTATGAGAAATACAGATGATGCAATATAAACATCTTTTAAGATGACTTCTCAGAAGTTCCCTGCCAGCAGGAACAGGGACTGAAAGAGGGTCAGGATTTTGAGATTCTGGTAGTAGTCATCTATATGTTGGTGCATTTTCCTAAAATTTTACCTTATTTTCCACTTTTCTGCTTATTCCACTAGACTTTCACAATGGAGGCCTTTGTTTATAATGTATTTAAGTTATGTATGGAAACTTTTTGATATTATTATTAGTACACATGTAACGAATTAACCAAACGATAAACTTTCAGTAAGCTGAATTTTTCTCAATGGCACTGAGAAAAATACCAACACAGTATAGCACTAAGGTTGCAGTGTCCAGTATCAATAAAACTACTTTGTTTTTAACCCCAGTATTCTACTCTTTGAGAACTATTGTTGGTGAAATAAGGTACTGTCAATTTTATTTTATCATAAGAAAGCATTAATTTATCTCAGAACTATGTACACTGTTGACATATCTTTTAAAAAATAATATTCAACTGAACGCATTTTGCAAACGAGAAATTTATGAACACAGAAAAAAATGGGGTTCAGTAATTAAAAATTAACCAATACCATGTGGCTTTTTACTGATGTAGGCATTTTATTGGATATAATGTGGAATAGCTTATGCTGAAACATCACAAGGCAAGAAAAGCCAGAACTGTTCCTCACTTTCAATATGTAAATCAGGAGTCAATACCAATAGATGGTGAGAGATCCTCAGGTGTTAGAATATGACACTAGTTCTGTGAAGTAACTCCTGATGCGTTGTTCTATCCTGTTTGATGTGAACTAGGTAAATGTTAAGTGGGTTGGAGTGGAGGAACATGTTTTTGGCTTCTTTTGTGCTGAAGACACAAGTTCAGAATATTTGTACACTGCTTATGCATCTTAAGAGGCTATTCATGATTTGAGTGTGGATTGACTCAGCATCTTACTAACAAAAATGTTCCAGCGCAAAATTGAGAGCCCGGACCTTCATGCTGCTCGCTCCAATACTACAGTGAGATAACTGTGACTTGTCCTTTGAAAACCGTTTTCAGAACAATGTTTTCTAGCATTAAGAACGGATTATCTAGTGATCTGAGATTCTACAATATTCATCCATATTTACACATAATTTTAAACTGAGGAATGAGAGCACAGCACTGAGTTCTATCTTTTGCTGCCCTTATAGTGCTATAGAGATGTTTGAATTTGCAAAGTTCTGCTTGGCATACAGTGATATAAATCTGACTTGAAAACTGACTCTCTGCTTCAGGTACAAGAAGGGCCAGAAACTGACTGCAGATGAGCACTTAAAGCTTTTACAAAAGGAGAAAAAGCATACTTTGTTCATTCAGAAGGTGTGTGATAATGATGCTGGCCTCTATGTCGTGCGGGCTAAAAATTTGAACGGCACTATCTCATCAAGTGCCATTCTCCACGTGAAAGGTAACAGGCCACCTATTACAAGAATAGACTGGATAATGTTGTATGTCATCTATATTAGCATATCACTAATGTACTGGTTATTCACAAAATAAATACAATATTGACTGCACTGGACTTACTTCTCATGTGCTAAGACATCATTGAATTTATTTTCTTACACTGCATATTTCACAATCTGTACCAAACTACTTTTATGTCACTCTTGATATATAACTTTCTTTAATATCATTATTATGTGCTTATTTTCCTTTCTTATAGTGATGTTGAGATTAAAAAAAATTACAAATATTTTCTAGAATCTGAGACAGTGTTTTACTTTCTAAAAATGTTGGCATTAGGAAGTGTTTCAAACAGTTGTAATAGTTATAGGTATTAAATATCAAGATGCACCCAGGTAGAGTGCTCAGATTAACATGTGTTTTAAGATATGCCCTTTTTTGAAAGGGGATGTGGAGGATATTGAAATGTTTTTTAACATCGAATGTATTGTTTCGAACTACATATTTCTTGCATTTTTTCAAAAAAATATTTGTAGGATAAAGCTTCTTAGTGAAGAAATCATAACGTTCATGGCTGCGTTTGGATAGATCATATTTAACTCTGCCTCAGCTCAGCAGATAGGACAAATGAAAGCTGCAGTAATTTCAATAGAGTTGTTATCATTTGCACTACAAAGATTTGACCCAGAATCATCAGGATTTGTCCAAGTGAATATTGATTCATAAGAATTCGCTTAGGTATAAAAATCACCTATTTTCCCAAAGTATACTTTCCATTCCACAATAAAGTTAATTTTAATAATAATTAGTAGTATTTTGAATGTTTCAATTTTCATAGAAGTGAAATTCAGTTTAGTCTTTTTGTCTTTGGTACTTTAAGTATTGTTGTTATAAAACATACTGCAATGAACCCACGTGAGCAAGTTGATTTGCATAAGTGGTACAATAAGCAATACTGTGGTAAGAACAAGCGTCTCTCCTACATGCTGTAAGGTTTTACCCGCTGCAGAACTGCCAGTGCTTTATAAATTTATTTTGTTCATAACGCTAATTTTCTATTTGAAAATGAGTCTTATACATGATAGCTACTTTTCAGTCCTCTGTTCTTATTGAAAGTTGACATCATTCAAAAATTAAAAGTAATCATGAATATTCATTTCACTTGCTCTCTGCTTTTCTATGTAACTTTATGTAATACACAGATCACTTTTTTCAGATATTTTTGCCTTCAGTATTGAGGCTAAGCATATGCGTATGAAAAAACAAGAATGAAAGCAGAGATGTTCTTCTTCCTCTTCTACCTTGCATCTGCCAGAATTATGCCTTCAAATTAAGCATTAGCTGTTATAAGCCTTATGACACAACAAGTCAGCTCTGTAGATACTGGGCTCAAAGCTGTTATCTCTGTTTTAAATTGTGGATCCTTTCATCTTGAAACTATGGAAAATTCAATGCTAGAATGATCATTGCTCTGTCTTTTTTCTGTGTCCATTGTGTGAGTTCAGAGGATATGCATTTGACCTTTTTTGTTGGAGGAGTGCCATTTGTTGAGCAAAACAACACTGCGAAGTGAGTCTCTGTCCTTCGGGAAGCAAGGCTAGAGCTAGGATTCTAGTCCTGCTTGGAAAAATATTTCCCAAACTCACTTGTGGTTCCATCAAAGCAGGAGAAAAAGATATGAATGGTTCTTCATGTTGTGGAGTGGGATTTGGAGGTAGCTTTAGATTTAGACTTGTAGTTGGATCCGGTTGCTTTCTGGCACTTACAGAAAGACCACTCACTATTTATGATAATCAGCTCTACAAGTTAAAAAGACAGCAAACAGACACAGAACTACAAATGAGAGTACACATTATGGGAACAGATTCTTTTCCCTCCCTCTTTATGCCTCCTCATGTATATTTGGGCTCCTAGGGTATTACAAGTGAGAAGATATTCAGATCTTCTCACTTATATGCATTTGCATTGAATCTGCTTCTGTTGCTTTAAGAGGCTTCAAAACAAGCCAGAGATATCTCACTTGCTTTACCTGAGATTTGGCAGCCAAAATACAAGGCCAGTTTTCAAAATTGTTTAAGAGTAAGAGATGCAGCTTTGAATCCAAGTGGGATTTATTTCGTCTTCTTGTTAATATTATTTAGAAGAAGGCCAGTGATGTGGCTTTTTATTGGAGTTTGGTTTACACTCCCAGTGCCAAGCATAACCAAGAGGACTGTCGTCTTTCCTTTAAGAGGGGAGGAGTTAAAGAAAAGCCTCAGAGAGGGTGTAAATTTTATTTCAACATTTACATATCTGTGCTGTGTATGCCTATGAGCAAGCATATTCTGGTTTCAGTAAAATTCTGAGTATGTGTCATGCTGCATAGTTCTAGTTGAGCATACTTAGCTTTGGCTCCTTTGGCAGAAAATACATTTAAAATCAAAACAGCGCAGATTTATTTTCTTCTGAATTATGGCTTAAATATTTCATTAAGTTACAGTTATTGCTAAAATTCACATTTTCCTTGTCTGTTTTTCTCTTTTTTTCATCATCATTTGGAACTATTATTGATATTTCAGAACAGGACATATAAGTAATTTATCTTAATGGACTTTTTCAAGGCATTGCTGTTTCAGACCTCATTTGGAATTATATGTTCCAGGAAGATTTTCCAGATGAGGAAGCTGTGCTGACATGGTGCCCCTATAACTGTTCCCTGCTATGATGTAGCATTGAAACAGCACCCATGCTCAATTTTATTGACTGGTGAAAGTAATTTTTAAGCCACTACTATCTAGAAAGTCACTAAAGGGAAGCTGCCCTTTCTCCATAAAAATACAAAAGCAGAATGGCAGTGAAATGCCACACTTGGTGAACTTAACAGACATTTTCCATCTTGAACCATAAATGGTTGTCATAACTGCAAATAAAGTAGCACAGATTTCAAGCTTCACAGAAAAAAAAAAAGATGTCAAGGGTGATCTTGTCTCTAACTATGCCAAGACAAAACAAAATTATTGCCTGGGGAGGGATAGATTGATACAAAGTCCTTTGTTCACCCTGATTAAAATTACAGGGGTCTAAAGCTTATATGGAAAATCCAAGTGGATTACCTGTCATCCAGGGTGGCAACTGCCTGTTTAAGCGAAGGGAGCCTCGGTTTTGCTCTTCAGTTCAAAAGCAGCTGAAGTGGCTTATGATCTGCTCCTGTGCCAATGAGTTCTCGTTCACTTTTACTCAAACATGTTATCTGTGAAGAGTAAACTTCCTACTACTGGATTAAATCCTGGAATTGAGTCCTATTTAAATGTTAAAGAAGCTCTTTCAAGTTTGACTTGTGACGAGAAGTGAGATGCAAATGAATCTAAAGTTTAAAATCTAAGTACACTAATATTTTCAAGAGTACACACAAGTAAGTATGACATTCATGCTATTGTTGTATAACACACTGAAACGATGAAAGGTCAAAACAAATACCTTGTCTTTTCTGAAAATGTTGTCTTTTTTGCATAGTCAGATATTATAATTATTAAATGCAAAAAGGTATAGGTACAAGGCCAGAAATTGCCTTAGCTCATCGGTAGGTCTTAATAAATCATTGCAGAGGTATGTAATCTCTTTGTTTGTTAACACTTTTTCTGAGAATTTTAACTTTTCTGTGAATTCTCAATTAACAAAACTTGATTTTGAGTATGTATTATATCTACTTTAAATCAGTAATAGGTTTAAGTGTACAGTTTTTCATGGGTATATGGATATCAGCCACATTTTCAATTGTTGCAAAAAACAAGATTTTAAAAAGCAAAAGATATTTGTTACCAGATACACAGCAGCATACTGATAGTCTCCTGTTTTTAATGCTTTACTTTGCAAACAAAGGTGTAATTTATGCTGATTACTACCTTGTTGGCAGTCTGCATTTAATACTCTTTATTTAAGGACTCTAATGAACCCCCCCAAAAATTTACTGGCAAATTGCTGTTGTTTTTTGTTCAGATAATCTTAAAAAAAAGACTGACAGTGATGCGGTCTAATGATCCAGTAAAATTGATCTGGAAAAAACCCACACTGATTCTGTTTTAGCAGTAATTTCAACATAATGGTTTCCCTCAGTTTTTTTTTTTATAGTTCATGTTGTACTTGCTTCACTTCTTCCTTCTTTCAACCATGCTGCATAAGTAGGGAATACGTCTGTATGTTTTGTATTGTTCTCGTCCTGATACATTCTTGTTTTATGGTCCTGAGTTCCCCTCATCACAGTCAGAGTTTTAAACCTATAGTTATTTCAAGACCCCCACATTTTTACATCTTCCTGATTGCTCTCTGAATGAGTGGGTTTAAATCTCAATCTCTTTAGCCTTATAAAGAAAAAAAATTGTACTTGGAAATTTTACTAATCTAACCTTCTTTCCTCCTTCCCCGCATGATGTGGAGTTGTGTGCAGGGATATTTACATGATACGTAAGTTTTGAGGGGAAGGGGATTAATTGTTCTCCCTTTTCAAAAATATCAACCTCTCTGAGGGCCCAGGTGTGAGTCAGTAGGCAAAGGGAGGGTGAGACATTCCTCTGGTTGGCTTTGGATCAGATGTGGCTGGAGCTGCAGTGGAGAAGGTGGCCTCCTCCCAAATAACCGATAAGGTATGCCTGTTTCTGGACCTTTCTCTGGAGACCTTACTAAGCTGTTAATTTGTGTGTGTATATTGTTTGTGGCTCAGAGGAGTTGTGTCTAAAAATTGCTGCTCAGTCTTCCTTTAATAAGGCTACACCATGGTATACAAGGAGAATGGAACTCTGGTTTATGGGTGTTTCAGATCAATTAGGTCATGAGACCCATTTGATATTCCTTGATAAAATTCTTTGATTGTGTTAGGAGCTTGATTAAGACAAAATCTCTAAACAATAAAGCGAAGTGTATTAATTCAGAGCAATGCTTAGTGAATCCAAAGTCTTTGAGCAGCACTGTGAGAATCTCAGTCTAGCCTAAATTTTTAGAGAAGATAAGGAAAGCAGGGGTAGGAGTCAAAGCTGTGTGATGGAGCTGGGTGCAGGTGATCTCTTCACCTTCAGATTTTGCATTGCTTCAGACTGCTGAGTTTTACTTGTTTGTTCCACAGTTTGCAGCAGAACTCCACCGCTTTGATAAATAATTTAAGTAATATTTAATAATTGACAGACTTCTTACCCAAAGCCATTGGAATCGGATTTCAGTACCACTGATTATCTGAAATGTTTTCCATCCTCAATGCAGGAAAAAGAACTGTTCTTTCTAAACTTCGTAGTTCATGAGATGTCCAGCTAAGAAATAATTTTTAATTGATGAATTGCCTTAGCTTATTCTGGCATTTCATTGTGGTATCATGGGAAATCCATCGGTGAAATATAACCATCCGTTCTCTTTTGAAGGTTGCTGTCAGAGGATGAACTCTCCTTTTACAGCAGGCTTTGTTCCCCTGTTGAGTTCTAGCCTCTTGTTGTAATAACTGTCACTTCATGGTTTTCTTTGCACACGCTTTTCCCTTGGCTCTCTAGGAACTGGTCATTTTAGTTTTTATGTTCTGCTGACCGACATACATAATCGAGATGGGTTTCATTCATTATCACCATTCCACTCATATGATCTTTATATTTTTAAAATGGTAAAAAAATCCTAGTATGAGATGCAGCCTGACTTCACAAGGTAATGCAAACTGTACAAGTAACAGAATCCAGCCAAAACTATCACAAATAGAGGTTGATGCCCACTCAGCCTTTTCCACGGGAGTATAAGCTGATCACATGCTATTTGTGACTTATTGCCTGTAAAGAGGAGGCAGAGGTGTAAGCTTGGTTCTCTTGCTTGAAGTGAAGCTGCAGATCCCAAATTTCTGTGCTTCAGGAGCATACAATGCAGTAGTAGTGGCAACTTGTGCATGCTAGCTTTCAGCAGGTAAGAACTGAATTTTTTGAACTATTGTGACTGGCTAATACAGACCTTAGGTTAGCAAGAGCATGAGAAAGTATAACTCTCATAGATCTGCTCTATATTGTGGCCTCAGTGCTACAGTACATGGAAATAACATAAAAGAGGCTAAGCTCTAAAGCATATTGTAAGTAAAATCTCACCTGAGTAGCGGACTTTTTTAATACAGTGGGTGAAAATGTCTGCCTCACCCTGCTGACAGTCCCACATTTGGCAATAGCCATAGGCTCAGTGTATTTGGATTTAGAAGTTGCTGGGCATCTTTGTGAGATACACCGAGTTTTGTTTTGCAATAGCAGAAAGAAAATAAATATTGTCCTAAAGCAGGGAGTAAGGCTGGCATAGCTGAGAGCAGTTTCAAGCTCTGTTATTTATCACACTTCCCAGTAACATTCCATTTCTGAGAAAGCCGGTGATTCCTTTTGTTAAATATGGTACAAATTATAGCAAAGAGGAACAAGAAGGCATTCTTTATGTAAAATGCTCCTTTTTGTTGTTGTATATATCTTTGTATGTGCTTCTGTGTGTTAACAACTGCTGCTTTGGATTCTCTGTGTCAAGAATACTTAGTTTGAGTTCTGAGGTCATCTTTTTTACTGTGTCCCTAGATGTGGAATGTAAGTGGACCCTCAAGTAGTAGTACAGTGATCTGGTAAATCCAGCTTTACAGCTCATTGTTTCATGTCACATGAAGTAATGCTTTGATTCAATGCAAACTGATGCTGATGACTGAAATTTCTTCAAACAGTTTTGATGGGTAAATTTGTAGTAGGCCATCCACTGGCTCAGGTGTCACCTGTCCTCCCACAGTTGACATGAAGCCAGCACAAATTCAGTCTCGTGTGCTCTGGTCCTTGTGACAGAAATGCAATTGTTTGCCCATTCTTGATCTGAATCAGATATGTACTGGATGATCCGGTAGTACACAATTTAAGTAGTAATGATGGTCAAAATCATGATCTGGATCAAAGTGGTACAGAGACTGCATTTTGGTCTTCATTATAGTTGCAAATCTAGATCAATCTTTTTTATTTTTTCAGTAACCATCTTCTGTACTAGAAGAATAAGAAAAAAGTGGAGAGTGATACACCACAATGCACTAAATGCAAAAGTTTCCTCTCTTGACTTTGTCACTTTAAATTTGTGTGAATATTTACTGCTCCACCTTCACAAAAATGCAATAATCCTTATAGACTTGCCTACTACCAGCACAAAAACCATGATAGTTTAGCACTACCATGGAACTAATATCACTATGCTGGTACATGAAATTCTTGGGTGTTTAATATCCAAGTTTTTCAACAAATCTTATATTATATAGATAAATGATGTCTACCTGCTAACTGTCTTGCAAACAAGTTACCCTGAGTTCCAGGCATCCATAAAGGTATCTTTTTGTCATACAATATGGTGAACTTCATAACTATGAAAACGGATCTTTTCCTTCAGATGCTTTAGTTGTGCCATTTAAAATACTGTAAATAATTTTTTTTCCAGTACAAGGAAAACAGCCAAACTTTATACAAAAATTTGGACATACAACTCTAGAAGAAGGAGAAGATTTAATCCTGCATTGCACTATACATGGAAAGCCCAAACCAAATGTCTGCTGGACAAAGGATGATGTCAAAGTGGTATCTGGAGACGTCACTGTATGTTCTAATGCTCTTGGAAATATTTCTTGGGAGAAAGATAACATATTTTGCACTATGTTACTAACAATCTCTTATGTGCATTCTGTCGTTTTACAGATTGAGAAGTTAGGAGATACCTATTACCTTTTAAAAAGAAATGTAGTCCTTGCTGATACTGGGAAATATATCTGTGTTGCCAGCAATGAAGTTGGACAGGCACGTTGTTCTGCTTTCATAACAGTGATAGGTGATTCATCCTGCCAGTTGTATGCATTTAGGCATATTTTTGTCATATTAAATGAGCACTTTGTTTCCACTTACTAATGCACGTATTTTGTTTCAGGGAAAAAGAAACCCCCAGAAATCTCCACTGTAAGTCAGAATAAATCAGAGTGGGAAGACGGATACTTTTCAGAAGAAGTGAACGTCACCAGCACTGGGCTAGTGCAAGCTCACAACACACATTGTGTGGAAGATAAAAGGCCAGTGGCTAAACACCTCCCAGCAAGGTAACTTGCAGTTTACTTGGTGCTACATCTTGTGATATTTCAATAAGTGTAAGTACTTCAATTTTCAAAGCACACATCAAACACTCTTCCTGATCATATGAATTTTGTATAATGTAAATAAAGTGCATAATGTGTCACTGTCTTTTACACTTAATTCTTCATTAATAAATACGTAATTCTGTTAGATGAAACTTTGTACTACAATAGAAAATGTAGTTTGTGCAATAAGGTATTTAATTTAGTGAATGAATTTTCAAAAATCTAGGTATCTTAATCTAGATATTAATGTAAGATTAAACAGCTCAAAGATACAAAGTATTCCAGAAGTTCAACTTGATATTAATATCAATTGATATTAATATCAAAAATATTTATACATTAACATGAAGTTTCAATAACAGAATATGTAAACAAATTTTCTACAAAGTAAAAAATCTTATTTAGAAGAATAAGTAAAAAATCTTATTTAGAAGAATAAGTAGCAGTCCTAATATACAGGAACTCTCATTGTTCATTAATTAAGGATGACAGAACTTCCCACTGTGTAATTTCAGAAGATTAAATGAGACACAAAAAATCAATGGTCCACTCCTTGTGGTGACTTCATGCACAAGGTTAAATCTTACCTCCTTAATTTAGGTTTGATAGCCTGCTGTGGTTTATGGTGCTAGAACTACCTGTCTTTTGTGTAATGTATCCAGGGATGAGAGAGTTTTTATACCCTTTTACCATTACTAATCTGGTTTACCCTACTCTTAGTTCACTGTTTCACTGGAAGCATCAGATGAGATGAGGTGATGTAGGTAGGGGTTAGAAAGAGTTTGTGCACATAAAAACAAGACTTGCTGTCAGAGATTTTTCAATAAAAAATACCTGAACAATTCTATTGATAATGTTTTTTACACAACTGTGAAGCTGGTTTAGTGAAGATATAGTAAAATATCTTTCTTTCTAAAATGTGTGTGGAACAATGTGGTAGAAAAGAGGCTCTGGGCTTTAAAGAAGTGGTGGTTAATGTGACCTGGGGAAGTTTTTGAGAATCTGTGGGATTACGGTCAAGTCAGTCTTCCACAGAGTCTGCTCAAGAGGTTAAGTTTACAGCGGTCACATAAAAATGCATTTGTTGCCTCGAATTGCTTGAAAGTTTTCTGAGCTTTTTATAGATAGTGAATTCTATGACAAAAAGCCATAGAAAATTGAAAGAATAATGGTCTTTTCTCTTTAAGTTCCTGCGGTTTTTTTATCTAGACATAGAGCAACATGTAAAAGGAAAGAAAATTTATTGCATATGTTGACTCAAATCTGTTCTCATTTCATCATAAGCTGCCTGCACAATTTCCCTCATGTCCACCTGATCAACTAATTATCCTTTACATTTTGTTCAGGTTTTTTTCTGTATTGCTTTGAGACAGCAGATACTCCAAAGCAAAAAAATCAAATGTAAGATGAGATATTAATTTTACTTAGGGTGCATGGACAATTCAGTATGATTAAAACATATAAATCATACAGAAATGTCAAATTTCTCCTCATTTTTCTCATCTCTTCTGTTCTTCATAACTAAAGGGCCCTCTGGTTATTTGATTTTTGTCAGTAAGAAGAGTTTCAGGATATTTTATGCTCTGTTTGGAATCGCTCTTTATTTGATCTCTAATCTTGTTTTGAATCAAGATCAGAAAAATCGGTCTGTGTTAACCACCATAGTGTTGCTTATGAAAGGAAAAGCTGTAACTGCCACCATTAAAAATATAAGCAATATTAACTGACTTTTTAAAAACAGGTTTAAAGAGAAAGTCTGGCTTCAAGGAGTATATCTCGAACTTGGGAGGCCACGAGAGACTAGCTTCAGTTTGGAACACAGTCCTGGTTTTCTGCCTGTCTGCTGCAGAGGATCAGAAGATGGACTGAATTGCAAGATGCCTGATTCATGACTGTTCATTTGCTATGTCCATTAGTACATATTGACCATGGCTGAGGAGAAGATGAATCTTTGAGTGCTATTCAATTTATGTCTACGTTACAATTTTTATTTGGTTTCTTTACAAATAAGTCATTAATAAAATTCACCTGTGCACAGCATTTATTAGATAGTGATTTCTTTTATCTTGAGGTTTTGTTCTGTTTGGACAAATCTAACAGAAGATCACGATGGAAAGAAGAGACATTAGCCTTTAAATTATAGATCTGTTTGGTGATTCATAAGCACCCACTGTTTTATTCTTTTACAAATTCCATCAATGCCATCGGTTCCATCAACTGTCCTTCCTGCTGGCTTATATAGAGAATTCAGACACAAATTAATGAGGACTTAAACTGAAATGAGTTTATAGACATAGAATTCTCTGGTTTATTAAATAGAATTATCATTACCTTATTTCTAACAGCTTTGAGACGTTTTGAGGAAGCTGAGCATCAGAAGCAGTGGTTACAAATAATAGCAAACCTTGTCTAATGCATGCTTTGTACCAAGAATGTCTTCAGGGAAGAAAGAGTCTCTTTAAGGCAGCATAATGGAGAAGTCTTCTTGTGTATTGCTGCTGATTTCAGGACAGAGTTACTGCGCCAAAGCAGTCCATTTCCAATTGATGCATGTTATTACAGTCTGCAGGAGTGGACTTCGAAGTGATACCTACAGTATCACTTCAAAGCTACATCCTTAGTTAAACAAGAACTTCCCAGTGATAGAATTCCTCAAGACCTACAGCATCCATTCAGTGTATAATGAAAACCTGAACTGAAATTGAATGTTTTGGTGTGTAGGACAGTCACTAGCATCACAAAATTTTTGCTTGCATTTCTTGAATTCAGTGTCTTTTTCACTTCACTCTAAAGCTCCTTGAAGAGAAAGAGAAGAATTTTGCTGTGTCATCCATTTACAGTATTGAAAAAAGTAGTTCAGAAAATGTCCCATTCTGCATGGCTTTAACTGTCACAATAACCAACAGAACATCTAGTTAGTTAGACTTGTGAATAACTCCTGTTCAGCTTGGCCCTTCTGATTCAGAATTTCAAAGTCCTACCAAGCAGATGATTCATGCTTCTCAGCCTTCTGCTGCAGTGCACTGCATAAGACATAACCAGTACCACAGGCAGGTGCGTATTTCATAACTGCCTATTGTGCAACATTTTGTAATTTTTTTATGTAAGCATTGATTAGGCCTACACTGGGTTTGTAAACAAAGCATCCACACCTCTCACAAAGAGCAGACAGAGGTTTAAGAAGTGCAACATCTTTGTACTTCATCCAACTAGATGCCATCTGTACAAAATTGTGACTGAAGTAATATTTGAAAGTTGCTTAAATAGCAATACCAAAACATTAAAAATTTGTCTCCAACAAGATGCAGACTGGCTGATATAAACTTAAATTTATCTCTAAACTAAAGTACAGTCATAGAGAGGAAATGAGTTGAAAAAAATATCATGTATATGTCTTCACCTGATCACATAAATCACTCACTTGACATTATGGAAAAGTCAATGGCATCCTGCCCGTAGAAGAGTCACAAGACTGTGTATATGTATGCATAAATATAGTAGCATAGGTTTGGGGGGGTTGTTCTGCTTATTTAGCTATATCTCTTGCAAACAAACAGTTTTTTCCAAAATGAAAAAGAAACAAATATCTTGTGGATCCCATTCAATGGTGTTTCTGCTGAATAAGCCCCTCCTTTGCACATTGTTTCAATTTTAAGAAAATATTGTTTTTAATTGAAGTCATGTACAGAGGGCTGACAAAGTACATATCAGACATCTCCTTCTACTCCACTCCCCCGCCTCCTCCCCTCCCCCCCCCAAAAACCCCAACCCTTAATGCTTTTATCAGCTGGAATTCATGAGTATGGCATGTAAGGTTCCATATTTAAAAAACCATTAGGTAAAGTGAAAGTGTAGAATTCAGTGCCTGCTAATCTTGACTTCTCAGGAGATTTAAGGCATTGGGTTCTTCTTGCATTTTCTCTTGACTGTCAGCATGCAAGAACATCTTGAACTTTAATATTTAAGGTGAGCTTTCTTTCCCCTTGATTCACAAAATATGATCTCACATTAAAAAAAAAAAATGCTTTTATAAATAATACATGAGGCAGAACAGAAATCTGAATATCTGTTCTTACGCATGGTTTTCACACAAAATAGTAGAAAGTGCTCCATATCCATCAATTTGTTAAAAGGCCTATGAAATTTGAGAGGATGTATGCATCTCTTAAATTCTAAGGACTATCTTGATTTTAGTTGAAATTCATCCCCAGTATCACAATTTCAATTATTGTTTTGTGGAAGGAAACAAAACAGTCAGCAAAAACTTTCTTTACTCAGTGTCTCAGGTTTTGTTAGTAGGGCCCTGCCTTTTAAGATGAGGTGCTTATTCCTTCCTTGTACTGCGTATGTAAATGTGCGGGCATGATATGTCAAGAAATAATAAACAAGTAAAACTTGTGAAAAGTGATGTCTGTAAATCACCTCCTCTAGATATTTCCAAGGAGATGATATCGGGGTCAACTATGAAATTCACAATATGAGGTTAATGAATATGGACCCTGACAACCATTCCATGTCTATTCAAATCTAGTCACAGTTCCCAGTAAGTTGTTCACATGTGAAATAACTAAAGTAGTTTCAAAAACTGCTTAGTCTCTTGGTTAACTTTTCTGCTTTGGGACCAACTGGCAGTGCCTTCTTCAGGAACAAGTAAAACAATTTTCTGTAAGCAAGTTTTAGTTTGTATTGAAAAAGACTAATGTATCTTGCATAGTCAGCTATACTAGCTCACATGAGAGACATTAGCATCTGAAAATACTGCAGCTTTTCAGAAGCCAGATGCAGCGCACAAATGTGGATATTCTTGTGAAGAAAAAGCTTTTCATAGCTTTTATTTAAGGTTCTAATGATGTTACTAAAAAATAGTTTATAGCGTTTGAAAGGGAATGGGGGTTGATGAAGGTAATGAAAACGTTTTAATTTCAGGTCAGGATTTAATATTTTAGCAGTTAAGAGAAGAATTTTTTTAGCCATTTTTTAGTTTAAACAAAGAAGGTGAACGGCATGAGGGAAAGCAAATTGTTTTTTGGTAGTAGGCTTATGAAAATTGAAAATTTACCAAGTATATAATATCTAAATACATTTCAGGTTGTGCTTTGTCAGTTCTATGAAAATATAGGACAGCAGATTTTCAGTGAGAAGAATTTTTTACAGTGACCTAATGATTTATTTCATTATTCCCTTAGTTCTGCATATTTGGTTAGGCATTGGATAGGAAACATCAGGGCAAAGAATGAAGCGAGTGAGGGAAAATGGAAATAGAGAAAGAAATGGGATAATTACTGACTCTTTTTATGAAGTTTGCAACTTAGCATATAGATCAAGGTACTAGGAAAGAAACCAGGGTTTATGCTTTATTGTTTGTGCAACTATAGCACACAGCACACTGCTACTCTTTGACAAATAATGAAGACAAGGAAAGGTTGTGATTTAAAAAAAAAATAGGAAATCCCACTTCCAAAAAGCACTTTAATTGCCTAAGTGACAATTTGAAGCTTTTAAAGTCCAAGAAAGAATGAATTTGCCTTTAAGCTCTGACTAGAGTCTTCTGTTTCGAGGCATCTTCACGTGAGTCTACTAAAGTGATTGCTCCTTTTGTGAAGCTCCACTTATCAGATCAATAGGATTATTAGAATTAATCAAAGTGAGTCACGTACAAACCACACCACAATGTTTCATTGTGTTGAAGATTACCTGCTATTGAGTAAATTTATTGGCCTACAATGTAATACGTATAGTATAGTAGTACTGGCAATATAGAATTTATACTTAAAATAGTAGCAGACTTAAGCAAATGTTGAACTTTTCACAATAACCCCCAATTTTTATGTCTGCCTGAGAAAAATTTTATCATTATCTGGATCTGACTTTTATTTGATCTTGGATCGAAGAAATAATGTCACTTTTACCAGCAATGTCTTTGCTACACAGTTTTAAGACTGAAGTCATCCTTCTTCTTTTTATTGTGCATAAACTGTGTGACACTAAACATGTAGAAATCACACTGGGCAGACAGTAATTCTGTTAATAGAAGGCATGCAACTTTAGTAGTTCATATTTTCTTGGGAGCGTGAGAGAAATATCAGTATAATTTCTCAATTCACCAGCAAAAGTAAAATGTTAAGAAGGAGAAACTTTAATTGGAATGGAAATAAATTTAACAGAGATGAAAAGCAAGTGTAAAACTTCTGGAAAAAAAGGGAAGGACTTTCTTTTAATAATATGTTTGATTTATGTGTTTAGATGTAGCAAAATCTTTTCCTTGTAACTTTCCATTATTGTCATCAATTGTTAACTGAAACAGAAAAAAGACTTCTGACCCTCCCTTAACTTCAAAAGTGATTTCTGTCTTTTTCTAAATTATCACATTTATGATTTTTTTCATTTTTTAATTTGAATTAGACATCATTACTAACCTGGCTGCATTTATTAAGTTTGCAGACACTAGTCTATGTTTCTTCTCCAAGTCCGATTTTTTTGCTGAATATTTAGTGTTCAACTACGTAGAAAAGTGTCCCTCTGCTAATACAGGAAGTCTCTATTTAAATTTGATACATTTACATGATTTCTTTGGGCATTTCGTTACTGTACTAAGTCTTACACAGAGAGACTAGACTCTCTGGCATCTATTTGCAACAAAAATTTAAAAATGAACTATAGTACTCTGACTTTCAGCCTTTGTGAGAGTCCTCCAGTTTCTATTACTCTTGTTACTGCTGCATGCCAAGAGTAGCTGTAAAGCTGGCACCTTATGAGATGGTTAAATTAAAGGGCAGCTCAAATTTCTGAAATTGTTTTGTGAGATCACAGATATGTCTTTTTCTGCTATTGTCTAATATGTCCTTGCAGGAATCATAGCCATGGTACTCTCTCTCCTTGGCATTTTCTGTAGCTCCTGTTGAAGGTTTTATTCATGTAGCTTTCAAACATAAGTGCAGCTGACTGGTAGTACCAAGTTCCAGCGTGCGTTTAATTCTCTAGGAATCCTCTGGGAGAGCTTTATACTGCCTTCCCCAGTTGCACTTCCCTTTCATTTACCATTCTGACCCTATGTCAGCCTTTTGGGATTGATACTGTAAAGCTCCTCCTTCCCTCACCAGGATGAAACCTGCTACAATGATAGCTCTCATAAGTAGTCAGAAGATCCTTTTCAACGTGAATCTTGGTAACAGCAGACTGAAGTCCTTTTTTACCAAAATAACTAGGGACATACTTGACTTTAAGCACATAAGTAGTCTTACGAAACAGTTATGTACTTAAGAGTTTGCTAGATGTGCATTATATATATTCCACTTCATAAAGAAGGAAAATAATTTTTAATTAGGAAGGCAATAATGAAAACAGGCAGATGTGCTGGTGTGCCAAACTGTTTCCCATTCCAGCTGCAGACAAGAACAGTCTTCTGACCCCGACTTCATTTTCAGAGGCAACCGATCTAACGGTAAAATTAGCTGCATAGCCTAATGAAGCTGGGCAAGTGGAAGCTCACAAACTAATCTGTTATTCCATGGATGATTAGGTCTGTGGCCTGTACAAGGCCTCCATAGGTCTACAAAATGCTGTTTGACTAAAAATCTGTTGGTTTAGAAATTACAGTAGTTGTCTGTGTTAATTTATTTTCACAAAATTTATATTTCTGTGGTCTGTATGGTATTGTTTTTGAGATTAACTGATTTGAATATCTAACAGGAAAATTGTCAAGGAAACAAATTAAAAACAGAGTTCCAAATCTATACGTTACCAAATACAATTTTAGAATTTGAATTTGCGGGGAAAAAATAATTTAAACAGCATATTCTTAAAGTGTACAGCCACACGTCTGAGCTCAGCTTACTTATTTAGTCTGGTGATTGACAGATGCATTTGGTAGCTTCTTGGATGTTCTGTAATGAAAGAAAGTAAAGCTGAATCTCACTGATGTGACTGCTTCTGTCTATTCTCTGCTAAAATGCTTCTTTGTTATAATACTTTCTTCATCTCATTCTTATGACTTAGGAAATTTGCAGCTTGTAAAATGCATGTAATAAACAAAATTGAATTATAAATTAAAATCTACAGAACAGATGATGTTAGTCTTGTGAATCCCTTTTGTGCTTCCATAATAAGCCTTGCCAATCAAACCAACAGGTGGTGTATGGTTACACAGAGTGGATCCCCTTCACAAGACACTTTCTTTTAGGAAACCAATCAGAACTGGCCTTGACATGATGAGGCAGACCTGTCATCAAAGCTGGGGTATATAAAGCAAAACAACTATGTTAGCACTTCTGAGCAGTCGTGCATTCCCCGCCTCGCCTCGGGTGTAGGGATTGCAAAAAAACAAAACTACACTGTCAAGACTGTGTAGTTTTGTTTTTATGATTAGAGGCTCTTCAATTCTCATGCTGGGATTGTCTAAAAAAATCTTACTCTGGATAAGGACGTCGTTCAAGGAGATTTCGTTGGGCTTAGCCCACTCTTACAGGCACTTTGAGAGATCAGGTTAGTAGTGTGTTTCTGCTAGTATAATGAGTATTTTATCAATCATTAATAATCCTGATGTGTTCTATCCTTTATAAGTTTGTTTAAAGTGGGGTATAGGTTTCAAAGTCTAGACATAGAGCTCTTGAATTCGCTGGCAAGATTATGTCTTAAATCTCTGGGAATAAGTTTTGGTAACACTCAGCAAAAAGTTTTTCCAGTATATTTGATGTTAAAGACTATATAAGTTAAGATTTGTAAAGCTCATGGAAACATCTGCTTAACTTAGAAATTCTTTTCTGTGGGGAGTGTTCAAGGTTATGCTTATGAGAGATAAACTGAGAAGCTCCAAGAATAGCTCTGATAAAATGCACATGGTATCAGCTAAGCGCTGATGACTTTTTAAGGGAATCAACTGCTAGGGTATCAATTACATGGCAGCTCTGGAACACTTGTCTGCTGTCATTCATAGCTGGGATGGTTATTTCTGGAACATGACAGCTCAGATGCATACTTTCAATTCTAATTATACAAAACCCCTTATAAGATCAGATCTTCATGACTGAAATTTGCCTAGAGAATGAAATATATAAACTTTGTGTCAACTCAATAACAAGTCTACTTAATTAAATGATAACTAATCTGTCTGGATTCAGGAAATTTCTTGTATATGTAAGTTTTCATAATGTTTAATTGTATTGTAAGATTATTCCATATATTTTAGTTGAGCTTCAAAACAGCTATAACTGAAGTAGACTTTAGTGAATTACACGTGGCATATATTTGTCTTCTTTTCAGAAAACTAGAGTTGTGTTAGGATGAAACGGTTGTTTCTTTCTAATTTGAACTCATTTCCCTCCACCTTTGAAGGTGAAAAGCTTTTGATAAAAAGCTGTTCATCTGTCAAGCTGGAAAAAGTACCCAGACAATCAATCAGTAAAAGCAATAAGCCACTCAAAATCCCAATACAATATCCAGTTTTGCCCTTGCACACTTATTATATATAGGCATCAGGCACTGATTTCAATGAAGGAATTCATGTTGTGAAGAGTTTTTCATCCCTTTAAAATGTAGTATAAATTTGGCTCATAGTAATAGAAACATCACCTTCCTGTTAATTTTTAAGTTAAGCCTGGGGACTGCCACAAAATCAGACACAAAAGCCAAAGCAAAAAACAGTAAATGTGTGAGTGATATTGACTTGAAAAGATTATAGGTTTAACCATTGTTTAGTAAGATATAATACGCTCTCGGGAAATTTTAATGAGAAAAATTGTAGCTTTAATAGATGTGTTATACTATAAAGAAGATAGTAACTACATTTTAAAAACCTGCACAATTCAATGTCAGTAAATAAATACGTTCATGTAAATATACTCCTGATACAGAGCTTTTTCTAGTGACAGTGTGCCATTTCAAAGTAGAATTTTCTGGCACAGGAAGAGAAAGCAAACTAATTTTCTTTCAGATTTCACATTGATCTGCCGTAGGCTACCTTATATCCTAGCTCACATTTCGAAGGTGGCTCTTCACATACTCAAAATTCTGCTGAGATACTCTCTAAGAAAGAGTAGAATTTTATCTGCATATTCAATGCCAATATACTTCTGTGTAAAATGAAATTGTTCACGACGTACAGTCAGTTTTTAAAAGAGAGCCTCCTGGCATTTTTTAATTGTTAAAATGGCATATTTTAATTGTTAAAAGCCAACTACATTGTAGATCTTTGCATTTTTTTCATTTGCTACTTACTGACCTAGTTGTCTTCCCATTGGAAGATGTGAATGTTGTGCACTGACAAAATATTTCCAAACAATTCAAAAAACATTTTACACGGAGATTAATTTCTCTTTAGGTAAAGTAGATTAATGGACAAATAGAGGCCAGATGACCTGCACAAGGTCATGCAATGAGTCAAGCAGAACTCTGTCCCCTGCTGCATACTTGTAATGCCAAATGACAGCTTTGCTAAATGTAGCAGTTTCACAAAGAAGCTCTGCCAAGCGTGCCTTAACAGTAATTTGCCATAAATTTTTTTCAAAATCTCTGGTCTTCACATTTTAACACGTCAACGGGATTTAAAACTGAGTAAATTGTTATGAAAATGTTTATAAATATTCCTAAAATCTAGCAAGAAGGCTTTGTGTATAATAATTTCACCACTGATATCTAATTATGTTTCTTTTGCTTTCAGAGTGCCTGTAAAGATGACGACAAAAGCGCCAACATTTACACAGCCATTACAAAGTGTTGTGGCATTGGAGGGTAGTGCCGCAACCTTTGAGGCTCATATTAGTGGTAAGATTTGGGTTCATTCTTTCAAAATTTATTATTATCATCATCATTATTATTACTATTATTATTATTATTGTTTATGCTAAGACAAATGGTAGAAGTTTTCATAGATAGTAATCTGATCTGAATGGGTAAAGATCAGTGCTGAAATCTAAATATATATCTACATCATGCGGTACTGATCAGCACTGTGAGATGCTGTCAGATATCCACAAACATACTGCGTAAAGTTACAAGGTGTCCCCAGCATCAGGTAATCATCTTGCCAATGAGACAGGTGTCTAATTCTCATGTGGGTTAGAATCATCAAAACTGGAGGAAAAAAGCATACTATAGACATAAAAGTATATACATAAAAACACATTCTGTGCTAGTAAGGGAACTTCATATGGATGCAGAGAGAGTAATCTTGCTTGAATGATGACCCCTTGAGGTGTTCAAGGCCAGGTTGGATGAGGCTTTGAGCAATCTGATCTAGCAGAAGGTGCCCCTGCCCATGGCAGAGGAGTTGGAACTAGGTGATCTGTAACGATCATTCTGACCCAAGTCATTCTATGATTCTGTGGTTCTATGATGATCAGACAGAATGAGGAGTCAAGGTGCAAAAGGCAAAGAATATGATACTTCTTCATTTACCTACTGTTAAGTCTCGCACTGGCTAAGCTGAATTTCTACCTTTTGTGCCCTGAGTTTGCTTAATTCCAGAATCCTGGCAAGGGGCTTAAAAGCACTAAATCTAGATCCACACGGACATTGAAGAGGGTAGAAAGCAACTTGCTTGACAGTAGATGCGTATGGTGATCATCGTGGTAATACAAGGCTGGATTAATATAATTTGTTGAGACAATTGAAAGATGCCACATAGTTTTAAATGACACTTCATTTTGCCAGTCTACAAACTATTAGAAACACCCTCTCTTGTGCAAAACCCCATATAAACCCCCAAGATAACTTTGCTAGACAACCAACACTAAGTGTGCTTCTGACCTCAGCAATGACTAAGGAGAAATGACATATGTTCCTCCTGATGGAATTATATTGTCTTACAAGCATTAGCAATGTGATGATCCACATAGCATAAAATGGTATGTGCACTGTGACAGGTGCAAACACAAGATCTGCCCAGCTATAAAGTTCTCTGACATTGATGATCTACTGTGGTTCATTCTTTGGTCTCTTTGCATAACACTGGCTCACCTAAGGTTCACACAAACTATTTGAACATGTCCTGTAGTCTACATCCATGATAATTTTTCATGCCTTCTTCTGTTATTTGACCCTCTACTCTTCAGTTAATTCCTCTGACCTTCTCTTGTTGTCTATACATTGTAAAATTTCTGTTTAAAGTTTCTTTCCACTGATGATTACAATACAATATTACGAATACATAAATATATCATCAGAACAAGTTAGGATGCTAATATTACAACTCAATATGTGATTTCAGCCATTTTAATTTATGTAATATCATGGAGTACTCGGGAGGGGAATTTGGTTTCTTACTAAGAGGAGGTACAGCAGTTTTTCTAATAGCATATACCATATTTGTGTATTAGTCCCAAATATCACGTGAGGCAATCTTCTGTTAGTTTTTATCCACTTTGTGGGATTCTGGAATATCTTTCCTTCTTCAAAAGAATTTACCAAGACGACAGATATGACTGTGGCTTGGATATTTCTTTTTTCTAATATATAAAATATACGAAATTTTTGTTTCTTAAACTAATGGCATAAATAATAGATTACAGAGCTTTATTATGCTACACTGTCTGCCTTTCCTGTCATAGATTATTGACAATTTAAAATTCAGACTCTTTGTTTATCTCTGATAATACTGCCCATTTATATAGAAGTCAAGTATTAGTACAGAGCTACAATTCAAAGGTGAAGAGCCCGGTTAATCTAAGAGTACCAAGAAGATCTTAGCAACCACCTAGGATGCAATTTTGCTGTCTGCAAATGAGAACAAATGAATTGTACTGCTGTATCAGACTGTAAATTAAGAAGTGCCACATTACAAAGAATTGATGTCAGGCAAAAATAGCCAGTACCTGCCCCGGTGCTCAGAAAGCACAGAACACGCAAACCCCGTGATTAAAAGCAGTAAATGCCAGAACAACCAGGACACCACAGGGGGAGCCCTACTGGGTGAGCAGTGACCGAGGAGACATGAGACTGAACATCTGCTGTGTTCGTGACATTAGAACTGTGTCCATCCTCATGTTTCCAGAGTGTGATAAGGTATTGAATTTGTTCATAAAGAACTAACCTGTACTCTGCCTGACTTTACTTGAACCAATATTTTCAGGTATTACCAAATGCAAACCAGCCTTTACACTCTGTGTATTAATGAAAGCAACACGTAGATTATATGCAGGTTGGCCGTCCCTGTCACTTATATCATTGTCAGGACAATCTCATTTAATTAAATTATTTAAGCAGTGAAGTTGAGGCACCTTAGGTTCATTTTCTTCTTTTTGGCAATAAAGCTCAAAAAAACGCAAGGACAGTTCAAAAATGATAATCAGTAGTCAAAAACATCTGCAACCTGAGGTAGATCTTACCTTTCAGTACACATCTCTGTGGCACAAGACTAGCTGAATGGTAGTAAATTTGTGAAGTTGAGTTTCTTTTAATATGAATTTGGGCCCAGATTTTCAAAATGGCTTGTAGTGTTGGACCTCTTCGACACGCCAGTTTGAAACACCAAAGTTGACTCCATTTTTAAAAACACAGGCCTTGGTCGACCATTCAGGCTCTCATATTTGCTAATCATCATATGACGCTGCGCCAAGAAAATAAAATATTTTGTCACTGTTTCAAGAAATTCACTATTCACAATGTGATTGTTGGTTGCCTAGCTTAAAACGTTTTGAAACTTGTTTGTATGAATGTTGAAGACACAAAGCTCTGGATGCAATCTGTGTGATCTTCTGGACACTGTATTTATGATGGTAATGCCCAAATTTTCTTACACCAGTAGTACAAAATTGAATTATACCAGCCCCACCAGGGCTGTTTGATAACTTCTATCTGTGAATTAACAACGCTTAATTGTACTTTGACCTTTTTGATTTCTTCTCCTCTCTAAAAATGGCCACATTCTCTTTCTGTGTGTGTGTTTCTATTTAACATATATTTAAAAATCAGTTTTTCAACTGTGAGTAAAATTTAAAACTTTCTGAACCAAGTCTGATATGACAGCAGACAATGAGTAAAATCTTCAGTGTACATATCTTGGCTTCTCTTTCACTTTAGAATCACATAGTCATATTTCTGGCACATTGATAACCTAAATAATAAAATGAATATATAGGAGGAATATTCTAGAAAGAAAGCAGAATTCTGTGGTACTGGCATTTTCCAAACCACAGAGAGTGGTACTGGGGAAATCAAAGCAGCTGTAGTAAGCACAGCCTCAGATCTCATTTCTGAGCCCCTGTGCAGTGCAATTGGTAATTTGGCTTGAGTGACGAAGTATATGAAGTTAATTTACAGAGATTTAATTTTGGAGAAATGTTGTTCTAGGACTACAAAAAGACTTTGATCTGGAATTGTCACCTTAAATTAGCTGTTCTCTTAATAAGAGAACATACGTGTGACTTATATAAAAACTGTAGTTGTTTATCAAATGGGTTTCAGTTGCTCAATAAAGCTGGCTGAGTAGAAGACTGAGAAGAGAATTTCCATAGGAATCTAAAATCAACATTTAAAGCTAAAAATACAGCTGTAGATATAGGTGAAACTCTTGTGACCAGAGGGGTCTTGCTCATGGCCATGTCAACAAAAGAATAATACATTTGAACAACAAAAGATCAGCTGATTCCTGCTGACTGCTTTCCATCAAACTCAAGCAGAATTAAACCCAGGAAAAAAGAAATTAAAAGATGAAACATTAATAGTACTTGATATTAATGTCTACAACAATCACTTTTTCTGTCACTTCACTTTCTAAAATCATTTAGTGTTAGGAACACTACTTAACTTGGTTGGAAGTTCTGAATTTTACTTTGCCTCTGAAATACTGGACTGGATAGTTTTGTTAGCAATACTACTTAGATACTAGGAAATAAATAAATAAATAAAATACCTCACATGCATCCAAGCACTACAGTCCACTCATTATTCAAGTGATTTCCTAAACACAGTAGCCTACGCAGTTGTCCTGTTGCTCTAAAATTTCTAAAAAGAAATTTCTTTACCACTGCCTCACTAGACATATAATCATAGACCTGTGCCTATGCTACTCCCCTCTACTATATCTATGTATAACATGAGAGGGTACCATAATAATTTTGGATATCTGGCACTTCATAGCATCTTAATCTTCTTTTCTTTTAATTTTTCTTTAGGTTTTCCAGTTCCTGAGGTGAGCTGGTATCGGGATGGCCAGGTTCTCTCTGCTGCAACTCTGCCCGGTGTGCAGATCTCGTTTAGTGATGGCCGCGCTAAGCTGGTGATCCCCGCCGTGACAGAAGCAAACAGTGGAAGATACACCATACAAGCCACCAATGGATCTGGACAAGCAACTAGTACTGCTGAGCTGCTTGTCACAGGTATCAAGCAGCCAAAAAAGGCGCTTCACTCTGCTAGTAATGGGAGAAAGAGAGTGACAGCAAAAGCATCACAGATAATGAAAAAAATTTGGATCTGAAGTACATGATTAGCAAAGAAATATCAAACTAAATTCCTCTTCGTAAAACTGTCTAGAATACACCATGTATTCTCACCAGTAATTTCTAACAAATCCTTTACCTCTTAATGCATAAATTTTAATCTTGATCTTATAAACTCTTAATCACAAGTTTCTGGCTTAGCCCTATATACTTCTAATCATGTGATCTGTCACACTGGCTATATTCAAACTACACATAAACCAGAGGATGAAGTTCTGTAGTGTGGAGTCCTTAGTGATATTTATTGGTATAAATTCTATTTAACAGAATAACTCTCATAAAGGGCCACACCCAAGAGACTGTGTTTAATACCTATGGTTATAGTTAATATATCTCTAATTCTAGAAACTTCTGCAATCATCAGCATAATCAGAAATATAAGAAATTTTAAACACATGAAAAAGGTTAAAGATGTTTGCATTTTGGCAAATGAACTCAATGCTTTCAATGTTTGAGAATGTAGTATCAGCTGTCAGCACATGAAGGAGAATCAGACCATGTGCGCTTCTTGTGATGAAAATATTTAGCCCTTACTGTTCTTTTTACCAGATATTATTGTTTTTTCTATTTATTTTTTCAATAAAACTGCAGCTGCAACAGCACCACCAAATTTCTCACAACGACTACAGAGCATGACTGCAAGACAGGGAAGTCAAGTTCGACTTGACGTGAAAGTGACTGGAATCCCTACACCTGTGGTGAAGTTCTATCGGGATGGAGTAGAAATCCAAAGCTCCCCCGATTTTCAAATTTTACAAGAAGGAGACCTCTACAGCTTAATAATTGCAGAAGCATATCCTGAAGACTCCGGTACTTATTCAGTAAATGCTACAAATAACGTGGGACGTGCTACTTCAACAGCTGAATTGCTAATTCAAGGTAACAGAGTCAAAGTTGCAAGCCATGAAAATAAGAGAGCATTCATTATTTTTACAGTACAATATGCACTACTCTATCAAAGTTACATCAATAAATTCATTTAGAACTTCTTTCTCAAGCAGTATCTATGGTGAAAATTACTGAAGACTTTTGACTGTGAAAATAAAAGAGCCTTTTCACCAGAATGGGTCTTCTTTAAACTGAGGAAACAGTAGGCAGAAAAAAAAACCCTGTAGGTTGCTTTCGGTTGTTCTTATTTTGTTCTGTAGATTTCCCAAATTTGTATTTATAAGCTGACTTTCATAGAATAGCTGTATTAGACTGCAAAACTGTACATAGTCTTGTATATAAACCTGGTGAGAATGACGATACAGTTCTTAAATAGAGGACAACTGTAGCAGTGAATCATGTCACCCAGAGCAGTCTTGCCTGGATTTTATCTCTGTCAAGCTTACAGACTATGTAGTCATTTGAGATCCAGGACTGGTTCGGACGAATCTACAGTAAATGTATTTTGGTTTGGTTTGTCTGTGTTTGTTTTTTTTCCTAATGATATAGTAATGCAGAAATATTGTTTCAAGTGTTTTCACAATTATCTGTTTATAGATACTGCAGGAAAAACAGATGGTTGTTTAATTCTTACTCTGTTATATACATATATAAAAAACTGGAATTGACCATCCATTTATTTCTACAACTGCTTATTTTTTGTTGCCGTATGCAATTCTTCTGACCAAGAATTTTCTTTTCCGAAAGGTGAGGAAGAAGCTGTTCCTGCTAAAAAGACAAAGACAATTGTTTCGACTGCTCAGATTTCACAAACAAGACAAGCCAGAACTGAAAAGGTATATTTTTCAAAAGCAAAGAAGGTAAGGCTAAAATGTGGATGCTTACTTCTACAGTATCTCACACTTGTTTTCTTCATTTCCTTGTAGAAGATTGAAGCCCACTTTGATGCCAGATCACTCACAAGTGTCGAAATGGTCATAGAAGATGCAACAGCCCAACAGCTCCCACATAAAGCACCTCCACGGATGCCTCCCAGACCTACATCAAAATCACCAACTCCACCAATAATTGCTGCGAAAGCACAAATGGCACGACAGCAATCACCATCACCTGTTAGACAATCACCATCACCTGTAAGACACGTCAGAGCACCAACACCCTCACCAGTAAGGTAAGTTTGTAATTGTTTCAAAAAACATAGCTTTTTAAATCACTTTTGCACACAGCAGTGATGCTGTAGAATGAGAGCATAGCACAAAACAAAAGAATACACTGACTTCATGCTTGACCAAGTTTATTCTTACTATGAGATAGAATGCTGTATTTGTCACTGCTATAGAAGTGTGTGCCTCTCATGTAAATGTTCTATCCTATATGGAAGAAAATCTTTTACAGAATAAATCCCATTTGATTACTCTACATACAGTTGAAGTAGAAAAAAACAACTCAAGTTCATGATGAAAGAAAATAAAATACTAGAGCAGTTGGCCCTTGATAATTTTAGATGAACAGAGAGAAGAGCGATGACACTGATGAGTGACAAACAGAATAGAAGGTTATGTAAAAAAAGTGAACACAAGTTGTATATGTGTGCTGGTAATGATTGCAGAAATAACGTTTTGTAGGTAAGGTAAATAGGGTTATGGAAAAAATGAAGTTTAGCTCTGCTGCATAAATAGTCCTGAGAAGGATTAAAAATCCGGGCTCATGGTCTGGGAGACCCCAGGAGGTGTTTGCTGAGAGGCAGGTAAACAGAAGATTGCTTTGGAAGTCCTGCAGTTTCAGCATCCTGAAGCACCAGTGTCACGGAGCTGAGTGCTCAGAAAATCCCTATTTAAATTGCCAGAGCTAGGTACGCTGGTGAGTTGAGAATAACTTGGAAAGACAGGAATGAACGGATTGATAATAACTAGCAATAGCTAACAAATTGCATAGGTGAAATAACAATTTAATAGTGCCATCTAGAGCTCATATATAACTGGAACTTTGTACTCCTGTGCTAGCCAAACGGCTTGCAGACATACTACACATTAGAAAGAAACCTAAAAGTTAATACGATGCTGCTGCCCCCTACTGCTGCAATTTACTAATTACCTGGGAAATACAGCACAAAAAAACTCCTTTCAAAGAAAATCTAAGTTGGAAAGCCTGTCAAAGCATTTTGAAACATGCTTTAAAACTATCTGCTAATCCTGGGATTGAATTTTTTGAATATCAAAATTTAGAAACTAGCACTTTACAAGCTGGTGACCAATTATTTTGGCTGAGATTTATAAATATAAGCATGGGAAAAGATACAGGCACTGATCAGAAGTTTGCCTGGAGTCTGAATACACCTATAAAAGGCACATGGAATGAAATGTGGTGCAGAGGTACACACAGTTATGTTGTTGTGTGGATGGCACATGATATTTTTACAAAGAGTAGTTGTACTAAACATTTTGTCTTTCTACAGAGACTATACCACAAATACAATGCATAATACAACCTATGAGCTTTTATATTATTGCTGTTAGGAGGATTAAGATAGAGCAAATGTAAACTAATGATGTATTTTTAAATCTTAAATATATACGCTTGAGTTAAACACTTTTTGTGCCCTTATTTCTTTTTGGAAATCTAATTAAGCTACTACAAAGAAGTATTCCAGATATAACTATGACAAAAATACACGTTAGGCATATTGTTGTAAGTGTAGTTGAAAAGTAGGACATCTCAAACACTTCTTAAAACTCATATTACAAAGTATGGAAGATACCTTAAGTGGGGAGTGAATTCAAGTTCAGGCTCAAGTTGTTTCTATAGCTGCCATTTTATGACACTACATTAATTATATTAATACTTCATTTTTTCATTAGGTCAGTTTCTCCTGCTGGAAGAATCTCCACCTCACCTATCAGACCAGTGAAATCGCCATCTCCAATCCGTAAAACACATGTAGTGACAACAACTGGGGCTGAAGTCCTTCCTCCATGGAAGCAGGAAGTATATGTTGCAAGTGCAGAAGCCCAGACAAAGGAAACAAGAGTATCTACAAGCGCTACCCAAATAAGAACTGAAGAGAGATGGGAGGGGAGATATGGGGTCCAGGAGCAAGTTACCATTAGTGGAGCTACTGCTGGTGAGGTTGCGGCTGGTGCTAGAGAGGTAAAGTCTATTTATGGAAAGGGTGTTGTTTTCGTTCTGTGTGTGGAATCACCGCTGCTGAACAGATCTGCTAAGTGGGAGGCTGTGTATAAAAATGTGTGTGGAGCTGCTGTTGAGAGTTCTGCTGCAAGTATTTAAATGCTTCTTTGCAACATTCTGTCTCTCTTGTTTTGTGCTTCTTCTGAATGTATGCGAAACACGAATAAATATCTTTTGGTGTGACTAATATAGGTGAGAAAGGACAGTGAAAAAACAGCAGCTGTTGCTACGGTTGTTGCTGCTGTGGATCAAGCCATGGTGAGAGAACCAGCTCCAGGTGTTGTAGAGCAAACAGCTAAAAGGACAGCAATGACTGCAGTTCATGTTCAACCTGTTCAGGAGCAGGTAGAAACAGAGCATAGACATTATATAATTTCCCCTTGATCCCTTCATCCAACATGCAGACAAGATATAATTCACTGCGAGGAATTAACAAACTATTACCCAGTGCACTGCAAAAGCATGCATACTTGTAGAGAGCGTCTGGACTGTTAAGGAATGCTCATGGATCACTTACTCCATTGGTTTCCATCATAGCAGGACTGAACTAATTACTCATAAACTCTTTTTAAGTTTAAGAATGCCTTCTATGGAAGTGATCCTGTATTGTCTCTTGTTATTTATTCTCTAACATTATTTTTACACCTGAAGTTTTTCCTCTAATACCTCATTCATAATTTCCCCACTAAGAACAAAATAATTCTCCCTTAGCATTCTTCCTTTACTTGCTTTCCTCTCTTATTTTTCCTTCTCCTCTTCTTTTGACAATCAATTTGTTAAAATGAGTTTTAAGGCTTTGGTTTTTTTGTTTGTTGCTATAAAAATCAGATGAGAAAGGAGGCAATGGTAGTAGTTACCAGTGAAAAAGCCACAAAACAAACAGTAATATCGAGAACTAGAGAACAGATTGTTACTTCACAAGAACAAAGACACGTCTCCCATGAAAAGGTGAATACAGATGTTACCTATGGTTGTCATACCCTACCTTCTTCAAAAATCTAATCTCTCATCAAAAAGACAAGCCTATGAACATGAACAATGACAAACCATAATGTTATCTTTCTTTTCATACATGTTCACTCTTCTAGTGATATTGCCATCATTCTCCTATCTGTCCTTGATGATGACTGAATTTCTTTTTATTTCACTTCCATTATGAGCACCCAAGAATTTGACAGATAAACTTGCAAAATGTCAACTTAGAAAAAAATATATTTTTTGTATAGTGCATGATGATTTACTAGATAGTATTCTCAATCATTTAAAGAATTTTCATACAGGAAATGCCTCTTAAATCTTCTTCTTTTTTTCTGATTTTGTTTCTAAGCTTACTATTTGTAGCCTGCTTTGTTTGGTGGCAGCACGCTGGTTCAGAAAAGGGAGGAAAAACTCATTCTGCATTGAAATAAATTTTGAAAATACTGATGAGTGGTTGAAATTCAGATTATTTTAGCATGTGTTTCATCAGACAAATGTGATTTAATGGAAGACCAATTTTAATAGAGAAATGTTCCGTTTGCATTCTGAAATGTGCAAGGAAGAAAAAGTGTAACCTATATTTAAAGCACTTAGAAACAGAAATCCACCTGTGCAAAAAAAAAATCACGCTTTTACGTGTAGATTACATTTGAACTTCTTGGCGAAGTCAAAGCTACCTAAAACTTGGTGTTTGTATCCTACACTTGGTGTTTGTATCCTTTCTCAAACTGATTATGATGCAGGATAGTTTTACTCTGTTCCAAGCTTCTTTATTATTGCTTTTAGTAGTAAAGAAATTGTTTGTGAAATGTTTTATTATGTTTATGCTAAATGTATATACGTTATATAAAAAGTCTGTTTATGTTGCTATTGTTGTTTTCAGACTAGATGATTTTGAAATCCAGAGTTCCACATTTTTCCTCTCTTTCATTTGTATTCTCTTTCTTGTATTCTTCTATTTTTTGTCTTCTCTTTCATTTGTATTCTCTTTTTTTCTGATTTGTTGAAAATCACATACCTTATATTTTTTAAAAAAGTATCATTTAAACTTCTTTGTAAACATGCAGATGAGAAAAGAACCAGAGAAAACTCCAGTACCCAAAGTAATCATTGCCACAGACAAAGCCAAAGAACAAGAAAGAATATTAAGAGCTAGAGAAGAAATCTCTACTGAACATGAGCAAGTGCACATTGCTCATGAAAAGGTAAATAAATGTTACAGATGTTTAGCTCATTGTTATACTCTAATAAGTTTATAAAATTTTATTCTTCGTCAAAGGTGTTATGTATCTTTGCTGCTTTATGGAAAGGAGATTACAAAATAAGTGCCTTGTAAAACAAAGTATTCCAGGTAGAGGTCAGCATTGCAGGTCCAGTTCTACTGAGTTCATAGCAGCTCTGTCTACAGAGGACGAGAGCAGCTGCCCTTCCTGCAGATCCTTTGAGCATTATGGTGTTTATTACCAGAATACGAAGAATTTCATCTGTTGCTTAATGACCTTTGCTTTTTGTCTGAAGATAGACTTCTGAAGATAAATTCTGAAGGTTATCTCTCATGGTATGATATTTATATGTGGAGATTGTTTTAATGAAGTTCATATTTGTAGTCCATATTTGTAACAATTGTTGGAGTAACAGATGAAATAGTTCTATCTACAGATGGGAGCAAATATTAAGTCAGTAATACTATTTTTTCTGCAAATGGTTTCTACAAAATGTAACAATAATACATCACAGTTAAGCAGGAAGTGGCAATATTCTTCTCTAATTCACACACAGATTAATACAATATGTTAATTAATTTAAATTAGTTCAGCTAGCATATAAGATAGGCTAAAACTTGATCTGTACAAAGGAATTATTGAATTTATCAGGTGATATTTTTCTTTTTTGGGTATACATTCTGAAACATCATCCTGCTTTCCCAAAATGCTATGGAATTTTGACAACAGGCATAATTGATATTATTTTTCTTTACCATAAAAACTAGATAAGAAGGGAAGACATGAAACCTTCTGTACCTAAGGTAGTAATTACCACTGATAAACCTAAACCACCAGTAATAATTTCGAAAAGTAAAGAAGGAGTTGCTACCAAACCAGAACCAGTGAGCATAACCCATGAAAAGGTGAATAGCAGTATTACAACCGTAGCTGGTTTTTTATCCTCTTTTGTTTACAAGTCGTGTCCCTCAAAAAAATACTAACCATACCTTTCCAGCTCATTTTTTTCTAAGATTTATTCCACTTACAAACTTTTACAACTATTGTTAATTAAACTATATTATTCCACCTCTATCTTTCTCTGCTATTTTTATTAATAGGATTCCAATAATTCTCTTCTGAATGACCTTTGGAGTGGACTGACTGATTCGTGAAATGCATTTTAACTTTTTTTTTAAATAATTATTTATATTTAAATAGGTGCCACGGTGTAACAATACTTATCAGTATACATATAATACAGAGCGGTGTGCAGTGCACAAGGATCTAACTGCTTAATTCTCCTTCCCTGTTCCCATTCCAAAATGCTTTCCCACTGTTCAAATATCTTTCAAGATCATATGTAACTGAAACTTTTATTTCTGTTATGATAACTAGATTAAAAAGGAAGCTAAGAAAACTTCTGTAGTTTCCAAAATAATTGCCACTGATAAAACCAAAGCACCAGTCACAGTGTCCAGAACTAGAGAAGAAATTACAGCCAAGCAAGAACAAATTCATCTAGCTTATGACCAGGTGAATATAGCTGTTGCAGATGTGAAATGCACTGTTACAATTTTTTTATCTGCGATCCTGAATTTTTAAGAGCCACTAAGGTACAACAGAATGACCTCAAATTATTTCCTGATGACATACCTGTTAAGTGGGATGACTGTCGGTTAATAGAGTCGGTGTGGTTTAATTTCTAGCAATAAAGATGGTTATGTCTCTCCCTGTAAGGAAATGCCATTTTTAAGACTACTGTTGGATTTCTCTGTGAAAACCTACTCCTTACCAGTGACTTTCAAGAAAAGTTTACTTGTTCACATTTCCATTTTTCCACAAGATTATTCCTTACAATTTTGTGGTTGTCAGATGAAACAAACTCTCTCTATTGAGGTTTGAATTGTATTGTTCTTTGTACAATACAAATTTTAACCTCCATTCAAGTCTGTTCAGTTTGGTACTTCTGACAATCAGACACTTGGTCACACTGCTTTGTTCCAGTAGAACGCCCACAGTAGAGAAGCTTTTCTGTTACAATGTGGCCAGGAGCTCTCATAAGTGGAAGAATAGTATAGTTGCCAACAGCTTTTATTTAAAGTCTGTGTACCTACTTTGTTAGAAACAATATGGTGCATTCATAAAATATCTTCATGAAATGCAATTAAAATAGCACAGCATATAAAAGTGACTTAGAGGAGTCCGACTGCTAAGAAATTACAGTTACTTGTTACATGATGTAAGTTTAGTGTCAAATTCAAGATGGTATAATGAATAATTTTGAAATCATCGATGATACTGACAAGAGGTCCCAGATACCCAGACACTACTTTAATAATAAAATAAAATCTCTGTAAACAACCCCATTTTCACCTCACTTAAGTTATCTTAGTTTAAGGTTAGATTGATTTATAATCAGCATGAAATTATCTATTAGATTTTTTCCCATCGACAAGGCAAATATTTAATGTGCTCTGATGGTACATCCAGATCAGTTGTAATAAACACTAATATTAATCATCCTATTATCTATTGTTGGCTGATTGGGCAGAAATTTGGACCCTAACAACACAGAAGTTGAAAGTACTTAACCGTTATTATAACAAATAAAAGTCCTGATACAAATACATTATTTCCCATTTCTCAGCTCAGTTTTCCTTATTTTGTAAAATCATTTGAAATAGGTGAGTGCTGTATTAACAGATATGCCTGTGGAAACAATATTTATGGGTTTATTCCATGGTAAATACATTCATATCAGATGCTGAACACATTCTTTAAGTTTTTAGTAGAGTCTAACAATTGTATGGAGCCCATGAGCATACTGACTTTAAAATTATGTGCATATTTGCTTGCCTGCCCTACTCTTGACAAGTAGCCATAAATGTGACTATAAAGTGTTAAAAGTGGACTTTCATACAAATATTGATACATATAAAGCACGCATACATAGATATGTTTTGAACATGTATAGCAAGAGCTTAGAAAATATTTATCGATTTGAATCCACTGACTGGCGTGTGTTTATGGGTGAATGTTTACATTATTATTTTTTGCAAATCTATGCACTCTATTTTTGTCTGAAATACACTTTACTGAGCATTATATTTATAAGTATTTGTCAGGTATGCAAGACTTTACTATAATGACAAATATTTGTGTGAATTCTGCCAATGTAGACGGAAGCTGGAAAAAGGGCTGAAGCTGTAGCTACAGTTGTTGCAGCAGTTGATCAGGCACGTGTTCGATCACCCTGGGAACCAGAACAAGCAGATGAAGCTTACATAAAGCAGAAAACTTTGGAATATGGCTATAAAGAGCAAGCTGTAACAGACCGTGTTACTGAGACCCCAGTAGAACGTCATGTTGTCACTAAAGAAGTTAAAACTGTTTATGTTCCTCACGAGAAACATATCTCAGCTGCTGAAAAGAAGGAAGTTCATGTATCAGCAGAGGTTAGATTCAGTTTATATTCCATTCTTTTCCAAAAACTATGTCCCAGTGAAATCTGTTTCACTTGGAAGAAAAGCATCACATTATTAACAAATTATTCATTGTTTTGTGTAGATAAAAAGAGCAACAGAAACTAAGACTGAGAAAACAATTCATGTTGAACATCCACGACCCCGCACAGCAAGTCCTCACTTCACAGTCTCCAAAATTGCTGTTCCCAAACAAGATCATACATATGAGGTAAGAAATTAAAACTGTATTCAAGAACAGCATGCTTATCTATAAATAATAACCCATAGGTCACTGATTCTGTTTGGCTTTTCCTCCCACTCCAGTATGGTGCTTTCCCAAGAAGAATATATATATGTTCTCTTCAGTTGTTGTTGTTGGCTTGTTTGACTAGTTAAAAACAGTGCTGTAAACAGACACACGAACTGCTAAAATGTGATTTGTAATTATTAGTTATTTAAACAAGTTTTTCATCCATTATGGATGTAGCTTCAATACTTCGTGTCATACACTGAAATTGTAAACATTTGTTGTGAAACTTACAAATATCCCTCTTCAATCTTATTAGGTGCATCAGTTCACTTGCACATTGGAAACAGTGTTTCTTTCCTCCTTGCAGATTACCACATACTAAGCTAATTCTCGAAACAGAAGAAATCCGGACTGTGTAATATGACACCGTTTGTTTTTAATGTTATTTTTTTACATTCTTCTGTTTGACTCCTTCACATAATATTAGAAGTTCCCACTTAATGAATTTTCTTATTCAAGCATATTTTCTCTCTTCACCTGGACTTAAAATATGAACTGATTTTTCCTTCAAACATATTTAAAACTATAAAAATATGAATATATATTAATACATATATAAATATATAAAGATAAAATATATTTCTATTTAAAGATATATGTATGTTTTCCAAAGTTCTTACAACTACAATAACATTGTGAGATCTCCTCAATTATTTTAATTACTGATAGTTACGTAATTAGTAGTATTGTTTATTTCAGTATCAGACTGATTAAATGCAAGGCTAAGGCCTAAAGTCAATAAATTTAAAGGACATTTCTCATGTTGCACTTAACAATTTCTTGACCATTTAAAGATCAAATTATAAAGTGAAAAAAAAAGAGAAAATATTTGAATGTTAAACACATCAAAAATAATGCAAGGATATTATTTCTCTAGTATTCTACTACTGCAATCTAAATCTAAACATCATTCTTTATATACAGCTTTTGCAGTGTCAACAAATAAGTAGCTAAGGAAGCATCTGTTGCATATGCAATATGCTGAAGATACACACTGACTCCTTTGAAAACAAGACAACAACAAAGATGTAACTCTTTCTCTTCTGTTCTCTAGGTTTCGATAGCTGGGTCTGCCATGGCTACTCTGGAAAAAGAGTTGTCATCTACTTCTGCTGCGCAAAAGATCACCAAGCCCGTTAAACCACCTCAGCTAAAGGCACATGAAGTCAAGATAAAAGCAGAAGCAGTTGCCCCTCCACAGTTTCCTTTTGGAGAGGCTGCTGAGACCTATAAAAGTCGCTATGATGTTGAGACTAAAACACAGACAGGTGTAAGCATTAAAGATGAAACAGTGCGGGAAGAACACTTAGTGTTGCAGAAAGAAGGTGAAGCAAAGGTATGTTGTTAGGCAAATTTCCATCACTTTGACTGATTGTCATTTTAAAAACATAGCATAACCTCATTTGTTTGCAATTTTCCACTTTTACAGCATTCTGCTGACTTTTATCTTTGTTATTTTACACAAATCATTTTAAGAGCCTAATATTTACCTATGAAAAGCAAAGAGTTCTCTTTTACCTGATTTCTTTTCTTATCTCAATTCTGCTGGTTTTGTCCTTGGCTTTGTTAGAGGTTTATTAACTCTGCTTTAAACCACCTAGGTGACTGAAACTGCCAGAGTTCCTGTGCCTATAGAAATCCCTGCTACTCCACCAAGCTTAGTCTCAGTAAGTAATTCGTACATACATTAGGGGAATAACACTATGTTTTTTCGTATTCTAACTCTTATCTTTGAAAACTTGATCATGAAGATTTGGCTTTATTTAATCTAATATCTGTATTAGATTTACTCATCCATACAATTTATCTCTGCTACAAACGATCCCGAATAAATGTTAAGGGAGCAATTCTTCACAATTATGTCACATAGGAGGTTGATCTTTGCTGCAGTGAAACATTTTCTCACCATAATATGCATAAACATCAACCTACCTTTTCATTTTCTTGATAATAATAGCAACATTCAGAGATCCCAAATCTGGTTTCAAATACTTGCCCTTAGAAAATGCCTCCTTTTTCCTGGCTACACTGCTGAACAGAATGGTGTTAATGTTTTGAATTAGACATTGAGTATTTCATTCATCTAAGTTTTAGTTATTTAAATTTCTGTTAAGCAGTGAAAATATATGCTGACTGTGATTCTTATTTTTGTCATTCAGGGCCTCAAAAATAAGACTGTGACTGAAGGTGAGTCTGTTACACTGGAGTGCCATATCTCTGGTCATCCTCAGCCTACTGTAACATGGTACAGGGAAGATTACAAGATTGAGAGCTCAATGGACTTCCAGATCACTTTCAAAGCAGGACTTGCTCGCCTTGTGATTCGTGAAGCCTTTGCAGAAGACAGTGGAAGATTTACCTGCACTGCTACTAATAAGGCTGGGAGTATCAGCACGTCTTGCCACTTATACGTGAAAGGTAAGTAAATGTGTAACTGTAGACACAATTTTGTTAACCACATATTACTTGTAATGTAACTTAGACATTTTTCAACTCCCAAGTAGAACACATGCCTCGAATTGTATTCCAGGTCTCTTAGGTAACAGGGCTGTAAGAATATGAGGAAAAGGCTAATTATAAGGCAATGGAGACTCTTGCTTCCTCGGTGGAAGTACCTGTCCCTCTGAGTCAGCCAGCAGCTTAAACTTCTCTCTCTTTGTGTCAAATAAAGTCACTGCTTAAGCACTATTAAAGGATTTTAAAATCTATGATATCACATTTGCCTTGCAGTTTCAGAAGAAATTGAGACTCGAGAAACTATTTCTGAGAAGGCTGTTACGGAAGAGAAACGGTAAAGTTACTTTCTTAAACGGACTGCTCCTACTATGGTCATTAATTTCTTGCACTCTGTTTATGAGAGCTTCAAACATCAGTTCACTTACCTGTACCGTGATCTTATTTCAGCTATGTGGAGACAAAGGACATTGTAATGGAAGATGTCTCTGCTGCAACAGAGGAAGTATCAGGAGAACCCATACCTCCTTTCTTCATAAGAAAACCCATAGTACATAAATTAATTGAAGGTGGGAGCATAGTTTTCGAATGTCAAGTAGGGGGCAACCCAAAGCCACATGTCTACTGGAAAAAAGGTGGAGTTCCTCTAACGACTGGCTACAGGTACTTTGAATACAGAACGCATAAACCCTTTAAACATAATTTTTAAGAACGTTCAATTCACATTACCATAATTTTCATTCCTTTACTGATGCTGAGCTAAATAAGATCACAGATTCCTGTGAAATTTTATTTTTGAAATTGAACGGTCATAGAAGCATGTCTTAATGTGAGACTTTAGAAGGCTGCTAAGTTTTAAAAAATAAATATTCGAAAGACCATAAAATGAGAAATGCTATATATCTTTAAAAACAAACGAGGAAGAAGTTTTGTGATTGATGTAATGGCCTGTAATGCTGTAATGGCCTATATTAGGACAAAGTATCTGTACTCAGCATATACCATTTTACTGTGTCTAGTAACTAGATCTCTTTTGTTTCAGTTCTGTTGTTTGCATCCCACTTATTTTAGTGACAACAGAAAGAAAGTAGACCTGTACTCTAATGTCAGAATGATTACTTTTCCTGTGCTCTTCTGCAGATTCATTGAGTGAGAGTTGCCTGCAAAAGTTGCTTTTTTTTTTTTGTCTTGTACAAGTTAGGAGTAATTCTGATTAACCGAACAATTAAAAGCAAAGTCACTAAAAAATCTCTTGATCAGCATTATAGAGAGTTTGTATTTTTATGTTTTATATAGATACAAAGTGAGTCACAAAAGAGAAACCGGGGAATGCAAACTTGAAATTTCCATGACTTTTGCCGACGATGCCGGAGAATACACTATTGTTGTTCGTAATAAACTTGGAGAAGCTTCTGCAACGGTCTCCTTACTAGAAGAAGGTACATTGTAGATTAAGGAAATGAGGAAAATATTTCTTAAAATTAAATTTAAATTATCATTCAGAGTCTTTACATCTTAGTTTTTTCAATTCAGGAAACATAAGGGGGGTTATGGGGGCTCTGTTTTTGTAAGACAGAGTATTTGTTATCAGGTTCTTGAAGGATTTATATTCTTTGCTAGAATTTGTAGCTATAGGAATATTCTTCTGTTAAATTCCATAACAGTCTACATAACACAAGAGAGTGTTGTGGGAAAGGAGGTTAATCAATCAATAGGTTATGCTATTACAGGGAAAGAAGCTAACTTTTTTTTAAGTTGTCCTTGTAAAATTACATGAATGTTTGCAGGAGACAGAGTTGTGGTGAAGAAATTGTGAAACAGTCTCTACAGGTGTTTCCACTGAGAACTAGAACACCTAAATAGCACAGGAAAATTTGCCTGTTTATAAAGCTCATCTGAAAACATCAGTCTCTGCATTTCATTGCTGTTTGTATTTTGTTGACTAAACAGACAGAAACTCTGATTGAATCACTAAAAAAAGTAAAATAAGTTTGTACTTGTTTTCTCTATTCAGCCCATTGAAACCCACAGTATCTTATCAAAATTAACGTGTTCTTCATTCTTAGCTGATTATGAAGCCTACATAAAATCGCAACAAGAAATGATGTACCAAACTCAGATGACTGCATATGTACAGGAACCTAAAGTGGCTGAGGTAGCCCCAGCTATTTCATATGGTGACTTCGAAAAAGAATATGAAAAAGAACAAGCCCTAATTAGGAAGAAAATGGCGAAAGATACAGTGATGATCAGAACTTTTGTAGAAGATGAGGTATGTCTACGACTCTATACTCATTTTGTATACTGACATTTTACTAGTACAAATCACTTCTTTACAAGGTCATTTTCAGACACACAGAGATAATTTTCTTGCCTTTCTGTATAGGAATACCGTATTTCTTCTTTTGAAGAAAGACTTATCAAGGAAATTGAACTCAGAATTATTAAGACCACTTTAGAAGAACTTCTCGAAGAAGACGGAGAGGAGATGATGGTTGATATTCCTGAATCTGAAGCTATAGAAGCTGGATTTGACTTAAGGTTAAAAAATTACAGAACCTTTGAAGGAACAGGAGTTACTTTCCATTGCAAGATGACTGGATATCCGCTGCCAAAGGTACCCCAAACCTGTATGATGTTAATCTACTTTTAAAAAGATCTGGTGCTCTATTTCAAAAATCCTTTTATTATCTCATTGTCAGGCATTCTACATACTTCATAGAAAACAGCAAATCTCAAAGGAAATGTAATATTTTCTTTTGATATCAAACAGAATTTTCTTAGTGCTAAGTTGGCTACCCAGTTCAGAGGTAGCTTGGATTTACCAGTTAAGTTGGTTTTCCTTCTGAATGTGTCCAAGTTAGCCCACGCAAATGGGGAACACAGTAGCAAGTCCAGTCTAGGTCACTTTTCTCTTTGTCAAGTTGGCCCTTATATATGTTTCTAACTCCAAAATTTGTATTTCAGGCTACTGTGAGAGAATGTTACTTTAGTCTTACTTATTTCAAGTAAAATGTTAATATTAGCATATATTCATGGGCTGTGACTATGCATCAGCTAAAAACCAGGAAGTTGTAATATGTTATGCACATGGTTCTTTACTGGACCACTATCTTTAGGAGGCCTCGCATAGCATTCTATACTTTCTTCCCATGCAGATTGCATGGTACAAAGATGGTAAACGCATAAGGCATGGAGAACGTTACTACATGGAAGTTCTACAAGACGGCAGTGCCAGTCTGCGTTTAGCTGTTGTTTTGCCTGAAGATGAAGGAATTTATACTGCCTTTGCCAGTAATATGAAAGGAAATGCCATCTGCTCAGCAAAACTCTACGTTGAACCAGTTGCACCCACTGCAACTCCGGGCTATATGCCAGGAACAGAAGTTATGAGAAGATATAGGTAGGTACACAGTAATATACAGATTTCATGAGACTTAAGTCTGCTGTGATGACAGTCCAAAAACTCACTACATACCAGCTAAATCGTGTGAGTTACTGGAGTCTGCATACCTCTATACAAGTTATAAATGCTGGTTTTGTGACTTATTTTGATTTATGTGCCAACTCTTTGTCTGATTTGCCTTCTTAATGAGCAATGCAGTTTCCAGAGTGCCATTATTCACATGTATATCCAGCCATGCTATCAGATTTACAGCCTCAGCAACTGTACTTATTTCTTAAAGTACTCATGTTTTGGAACAAAAAAAAATATTCTGCACTTGGAGTTTCAGTACTGTGTGCCGCAGTTATTTCTCACTCTTGAAACAGTTGTATTTCTATGACAGAAATAATCTAGTGTCATGTCCTGTGTTCTGTCTCCATATACATACACATTCATGCATGCGTTTACACAGGTTTACATCTATATCTGTGCACTATCCAAAACCCCAGAATTGTGGTGCATTAATACTATTCAGCTACAGAAATTACTGTCAAAAACCTAAAGAAAATTACAAATTTACAGAATTACAAATAAAAATTAATTTTGTCACTTTAGCTCACATAGACAAATTGGAACTCTTGAAAATAAAGTGCTCTAAAGGCAAAATTTATCTCTGTTTATCATATCAGCTCACTGCCATATGATATTATCTGCACATCGTCTTATCTTTTCCTTTCAGATCTATTTCTCCACGCTCTCCAAGCCGGTCTCCTGCCCGCAGTTCTCCTTCTCGTTCTCCTGCCCGCAGATTAGAAGAAACTGATGAAGGACAACTAGAGAGACTATATAAGCCAGTCTTTGTCCTGAAACCTACATCCTTTAAATGTTCACAGGGTCAAACAGCAAGATTTGACTTAAAAGTCGTTGGTAGACCGATGCCAGAGACATACTGGTTCCATAATGGTACACCAGCCTCATTTTCTTCAACAAATAATCTTAAAAATAATATAAGCACTCTACATCTTGTCAAGAGACTATTTTGAGGGTAACTTTTTTTTTCCTGTGTATCTGCAGGTCAACAAGTGGTTAATGACTACACCCACAAAATAGTGATTAAAGAAGATGGAACCCAGTCATTGATCATAGTTCCTGCTATGCCTGATGACTCTGGAGAATGGGCTGTAATTGCTCAGAATAGGGCAGGCAAAGCTTCAGTCTCAGTGACGCTGACTGTGGAAGGTATCTACTGTGCATGCTATTTTTAAGACACTGAGGAATATTTCTTATTTAAAAACGTGATTATGTGATTTCCTTTCATGATAACTTACTATTGCTCTTCCAGCTAAGGAAGACCTAGTCAGACCACACTTTGTGGAAAGATTGAGGAATGTTAGTGTAAAGGAAGGCTCTAGACTGGAGATGGCGGTTAAAGCTACTGGTAACCCTAATCCTGACATCGTATGGCTGAAGAACAGTGACATCATTGTACCTCATAAATACCCCAAGATAAAGTAAGCAATTTAATTTGTTTAAGTGATAAAGGAGTTAATAATCACCATTCTGCAAAATGTCATCTGTAGCGTGCTGAATACCTTTGCTTCCATAGAATTCACCAAGGGCCTAGTCTAATGGCTACTGAACCTACAAACAAGAGATATTTTATATCTTGTAGGATTGACTCTATTTTTCCATTTTGTTTATCTGTGTATTTTGTATTCTGCAAAGCCAATGCTTTTGTAATATAAAAAAAAGATTTAGGTAATCTTTATCTGTCTCTGATTTTGAAGTCCTCTGCTGCCAAATTTTCCACGGAGTTCATAACTATTTTTTTATTAGTTTTATCTGTTTGATTCTTATAAACAGGAATAAACATAAACAACATGTCTAATTCCTCCAGAGATTTGCCTTTGGAGACTTTGACTTGATTTTAGAGAAGGGCAAAAATTAATAACAAAGAAGTGCAAAAAAATTTTTAAAATTTGGTTTAATATTTCAGGATTGAGGGAACCAAAGGGGCAGCAGCCCTTAAAATTGAATCTACTGCCAGACAAGATGCTGCATGGTATACTGCTACTGCTATCAATAAAGCTGGACGGGACACTACTCGGTGCAAAGTAAATGTTGAAGTTGAATATGCAGAGCCTGAACCAGAAAAGAGATTAATCATTCCAAAAGGAACTTACAAAGCCAAGGAGATTGCAGCACCAGAGTTAGAGCCTCTCCATTTGCGGTATGGTCAAGAGCAATGGGAGGAAGGAGATCTCTATGACAAAGAAAAGCAACAGAAACCATTTTTTAAGAAGAAACTTACATCTTTAAGGCTCAAGCAATTTGGACCAGCACACTTTGAGTGCAGGCTTACTCCAATTGGTGACCCAACCATGGTCGTGGAGTGGTTGCATGATGGCAAACCCTTGGAAGCAGCTAACAGACTCCGCATGATCAATGAGTTTGGGTACTGTAGCCTGGACTACGGAGTAGCCTATTCCAGAGATAGTGGAGTGATCACTTGCAGGGCAACTAACAAATATGGTACAGACCATACATCTGCTACTCTGATCGTGAAGGATGAGAAAAGCCTTGTGGAAGAATCCCAGTTGCCAGAAGGCAGAAGGGGGCTTCAGCGAATTGAAGAGTTAGAAAGAATGGTCCATGAGGGTGCTCTTCCTGCAGTTGCAGTGGACCAAAAGGAAAAACAAAAACCAGAGATTGTTTTGGTCCCTGAGCCTTCAAGAGTTCTGGAAGGTGAAACAGCACGATTCCGCTGCCGTGTGACTGGCTATCCTTTGCCCAAGGTCAACTGGTACCTCAATGGACAGCTCATCCGTAAGAGCAAAAGGTTTAGACTCCGTTATGATGGAATCTACTACCTGGATATTGTGGACTGTAAATCGTATGACACAGGAGAGGTGAAAGTCACTGCAGAGAATCCAGAAGGCTTTATTGAACATAAGGTGAGACTTGAGATCCAGCAGAGGGAAGACTTCAGATCCGTTCTGCGTCGTGCTCCTGAACCCAAACATGAGCCTGTACTGCCAGAGCCTGGAAAACTTCAATTTGAGGTACAGAAGGTAGACAAACCTGCAGAGTCAACAACCAAAGAAGTGGTGAAACTGAAAAGGGCTGAAAGAATCACTCATGAGAAGCTTTCAGAGGAATCTGAAGAGCTGCGTAGTAAATTCAAACGTAGGACAGAAGAGGGCTACTATGAAGCCATCACTGCTGTGGAACTTAAGTCTCGCAAAAAAGATGAATCATATGAAGAAATGTTAAAAAAGACAAAAGAAGAACTTCTTCATTGGACCAAAGAGATTCCAGAGGAAGAGAAGAAAGCACTTCCTCCTGAAGGCAAAATCACCATTCCAACATTCAAACCAGAGAAGGTTGAACTTAGTCCAAGCATGGAGGCTCCCAAGATATTTGAACGGATTCAAAGCCAGACTGTAGCCCAGGGGACAGACGCACACTTCCGTGTGAGAGTGGTGGGAAAACCAGACCCAGAGTGCCAGTGGTACAAAAATGGCGTGCAGATTGAAAGGACTGATCGTGTGTATTGGTATTGGCCTGAAGATAATGTTTGTGAATTAGTTATTAGACATGTGACATCTGATGATTCTGCCAGCATCATGGTGAAAGCAGTGAATATAGCTGGTGAAACTTCTAGCCATGCTTTCCTCTTAGTACAAGGTAATTTAAATTCTCTCACTTTTATCCTGCTGCTTATAACAGTGTGTTAAGTCTATATGGCCAGTGCACTGTTGATTCATTGCATATTTTTTTGCAGCCAAGCAGTTAATCAGTTTCACCCAGAAGTTACAAGATATTGTTGCTAAGGAGAGAGACTCCATGGCAACATTTGAATGCGAGACATCGGAACCATTTGTCAAAGTGAAATGGTTTAAGGATGGAATTGAGATTCATTCTGGAGACAAATACAGGATGCACTCAGACAGAAAGGCTCATTTTCTTTCTGTACTAGCAATTGAAGTGTCTGATTCTGATGACTACAGCTGTGCACTGGTAGAAGATGAATCCATAAAAACTACTGCAAAGCTCACTGTTGAAGGTAAGAAGCACACAGCTCAGCACCACACAATGCTGTTAAATTGAAATTAGCATCTGGAAGAAAAGCAGTTTAATCTGATATCTAATGCACTAAGAAATGTTCAACCTGCTTTTATATTCTCAGAAACCAGTATGAATGTTTGGAGATATGGTTACGTAAAATGGTTACACTATATATGTATTAATTTCCTTAGGCTTATTTAATAAGAAAGGTTTTCATCAGGGATATCTAATGAAAATTATTTATGAATGTAATTATTTTTACTTGTAGGTGCTGTGGTTGAGTTTATTAAAGAACTTGAGGATGTTGAAGTACCAGAATCCTTTTCAGGTGAACTTGAATGTGAGGTTTCCCCAGAAGATGCAGAGGGGAAATGGTATCATGGTGATGTTGAACTCGCTTCTAATCATAAATATGTGATTGCATCCCGCCGTGGTCGACAAATTCTCACTATTAAGGATGTTAATAAAGATGATCAAGGAGAGTATAGCTTTGTTGTTGATGGAAAAAGGACTCGCTGCAAACTGAAGATGAAACGTAAGCATCTCTAATACCTATATTGTCTCCATATAATAGATTTTCTGTATTATAGCACATATTACGCTTATATCACTATAGAGCCATACCATCTTATTATTCAATATCCTGATTATCTGCTATGAGAATTAATTAACTTAATTTCATTCTACAGCTCGTCCCATGGCTATTCTTCAAGGACTTACTGATCAAAAAGTCTGTGAGGGAGATATCGTACAACTTGAAGTTAAAGTCTCCCTAGAAAATGTGGAAGGTGTCTGGATGAAAGATGGTCATGAAATTCAGTCAAGCGATCGTATTCACATTGTTTTGGATAAACAGTCACACATGTTGCTGGTAGAAGATGCAACTAAAGAAGACAGTGGAACTTACTCTTTTAGTGTTCCCGGTCTTGAACTGTCAACAACAGGACATGTCACAGTGTACAGTAAGTATTGTCATGATTTTGAAGGTGTGTGTTTGATTTATGGGTCCTTTAGGATTACTTCTTAAAGGCATAGGTTTTTTCATGATGAATATTTTTGTAACTTCACAGGCGTGGAAATAGTGGTGCCTCTGAAAGATGTTCATGTAGTTGAAGGAACAAAAGCTATCCTCGAATGCAAAGTTTCAGCACCTGACGTGTCTTCCTCCAAATGGTACCTGAATGATCATCAGATAAAGCCTGATGAACGTGTACAAGTTGTATGTAAAGGCACAAAACAGAGGCTAGTGCTTACCAGAACCCATGCCTCAGATGAAGGACATTATAAGCTTATGGTTGGCAAAGTTGAAACAAGTTGCAACGTCACAGTTGAAAGTAAGTTTCTTTTAAGATGCACAGGTCTTTGTGAAATTATTTCTTTAAACACAAAACCGTGGATACAACTAAAATATTTTTAATGTATTCTTTTTATAGAAATTCAGATTATCAGAGGTCTTCATGACATTACCTGCACTGAAACACAGAATGTATGCTTTGAGGTTGAGCTCTCCCATTCAGGGATTGATGTAATTTGGCATTTCAAAGGCCAAGAGATAAAAGCTGGTCCTAAACATAAAATAGAAGCACAGGGCAAAATATATAAATTGACAGTGGTGAAGATGATGAAAGATGATGAAGGAGAATATGTATTTTATGCTGGAGAGAAGAAAACATCTGGAAAGCTTACAGTAGCAGGTTAGTAAGGTTAAACTCCGAGATTTTTATTTCACTGTGATTTAAAAACAATAGTCAATGTACCATATTTTTTAACTGTAGCAATTCTGCTTTTTCTGTACTTTTTTCTGTTTGTTTTTTTCTATGTTCTTCTTGCTTTTCCTATTCTGTCATTGCTATAATTTGAATTCAACAAAGCTTTTAAGTAAGTGCTTATATGTTTTGCTAAATCAGAGCCATATATGGAATGCCATAGTATCCTTTTGATGTGATGAATATAAAAAAGTTAAACTTGAAAGATCAGTATGCCAGTGCTGTTAATAAAAATAATAAAACAGAATGAATAGGACAGAGGAAGAAACTTTTTTTTTGTGATTTTCTTGATTTTACACACAACTCAGAATGTCTGTGAGCATGCTGCAAATTAGGGCAAAGAATTCTGGCATCGAATTTTCCAATGATTGCTTGGGGAAAAGTTGAACAGCAACACAACAAAAACCTGTGTTTTTTCTTCCCAACAGGTGGCGCCATTTCAAAGCCTCTAACTGATCTGACTGTGGCTGAGTCTCAGACAGCTGTTTTTGAATGTGAAGTGGCAAATCCTGAATCAGATGGTCAGTGGTTAAAAAATGGTAGACCATTACCTGCGACAGATCAGTATCGTGCTGAATCTGTTGGTGTAAAGAGAAGGCTCAATATCCCTGTCACAAAACTGGATGATATGGGTGAATACAGTTATGAAATAGCAAGCTCAAAGACTTCTGCCAAACTGAAGGTCGAAGGTCAGTATTTTTGTAACCAACTGCTGACTTTAAGAGTCAGACCAGCATTACTCAGTGTTTTCTGAATCAGGCCCTAAGATACAAACATATTTTGTTTCTTTTTTTTTTTTGAAATATTTTATCCACAATGAGCTTCCAGAGGTAGCAAACTTACTTTGTTTTGGAGTCTATTTAAGTTTAGCTTGGTATTTTAATAAAAACACATTTGTTTCAATATACTGGCTAGCAAGTAGATATTCTCTCTTTGCTAGTTGTGTAGCAATAGTATCAAATAAAACCCTATTTCTTCTGGATGCTACAAGTAAATTTCACATTTTGTGTTCAAGCACACCACTTTGGTGGAAATGGTATAAATCAATACATGCATACTAGATTTTAAAATGTATCATCATGATTCAGTTTTATTAAGATCGTATCTACTGTAATTTTTAATTTTGGTCTGTTTTGTCAAGTTGTTTTTTTTCTTGTTTTCCCCTCTAGCTGTTAAGATAAAGAAGACACTAAAGAACTTAACTGTGACAGAAACACAGGAGGCAGTTTTCAATGTAGAACTGACCCACCCTGATGTGAAAGGAGCTCTGTGGATTAAAAATGGAGTTGAACTTGAATCAAATGAAAAATATGAAATTTCAGTGAAAGGAACAGTTCACACACTGAAAATCAAAAACTGTGTTGTCACTGATGAATCTGTTTATAGCTTTAAGCTTGGAAAGATAGGAGCAAATGCCAGACTTCATGTGGAAAGTAAGTCAATCTGCTTTAAATATTTGTCTTAATATGTGGGTTGTAATTCAAATCAAGCACACTGCTGAATCTTGATAACTTTTCTCCTCAAGCTGTCAAGATCATCAAAAAGCCAAAGGATGTGACTGCTTTGGAAAATGCTGTTGTCTCCTTTGAACTGAGTGTATCTCATGATACTGTACCAGTCCGATGGTTCCACAAAAACGTTGAGCTTAAGCAAAGTGATAAATACAAGATGATCTCTCAAAGGAAAGTTCACAAGCTTATGCTGCATAACATATCTCCTGCTGATGCTGGGGAATACACAGCTCTCGTTGGGCAAATAGAGTGTAAAGCAAAACTTTTTGTGGAAAGTAAGTATTATAAGTTTGTAAGAAAGTAATTATATGAATTGATACACTAACTCATTTTGAACACCTTGACCTGATAATTCATAGCTTTTTACTCTTGTTTGTTTTGCAGTCTTCCACACGTTATGACTTTTAAAAAATCCTTTATTTTCTTTTGTCTTCTCCCCTCCCCTTAGCAATACACATCACAAAGACTATGAAAAATATTGAGATTCCTGAGACCAAAACTGCCTCTTTTCAGTGTGAAGTTTCTCATTTCAATGTGCCTGCTGTCTGGTTGAAAAATGGTGTGGAGATTGAAATGAGTGAAAAGTTTAAAATAGTGGTCCAGGGGAAGCTGCATCAGCTCAACATCATGAACACAAGCAGTGAAGACTCTGCAGAATACACTTTTGTCTGTGGAAATGACAGAGTCAGTGCCACTCTGACCGTAAAACGTATGTAAAAATGAAATTAACCAGAATATTTTACAGTTACCACTAATGGAGTTTGTGTAAATACATGCACTTGCTTCAATTCAGACAAAACCAGAACTGTTGTATGTGTTTTCAAATAATCCTCAACAGCCTCAATTACATATTTGAAAGAGATCTAGAAGCTACGAACTTGAAAGTCAGGCCCTAGATTCTTCTGTTTAGGTCAACATGCCTGAACATAAGTCACATTAGCAGACAGAGTTCGGATTTCCATGTCACTCAGACGTTTTGGGAAATTTAATTGTAGTATTGATTCTGGACACAGAGCCTTCTTTTCAATACTGTCAAAAATCAGAATCTATCTTAATGAATTTTAAATATCTTTGATCCTGTTAACATGTGTTTAAAATAAAGCAAAACAGAACAAAAAACCTCAAACCATGTCAATTTCCTTTCTTTTAGCCGTCTTAATTACCTCCATGCTAAAAGACATCAATGCTGAAGAGAAAGATACAATAACATTTGAAGTTACTGTTAACTATGAAGGTATCTCGTATAAATGGCTAAAGAATGGGATAGAAATAAAATCGACTGATAAATGCCAGATACGAACAAAGAAGCTCACACACTCCCTCTCCATAAGGAATGTGCATTTTGGTGATGCTGCTGAATATACTTTTGTTGCTGGAAAAGCAGCTTCATCAGCCACTTTATATGTGGAAGGTACTTGCCCTCTTGATTTGTATATTTAGTGACTTCTAGTGGTTTAAATAGCGTCGTGGTACTGACTCTACTTTTTTCCTGCCCCAGCTCGTCACATTGAATTTAGGAAGCATATCAAAGACATCAAGGTTGTGGAGAAGAAGAGGGCTATTTTTGAATGTGAAATTTCAGAACCTGACATTCAGGTCCAATGGATGAAGGATGGACAAGAACTCCAAATTGGTGACAGGTAAATGATTACTCCTGCATCATACTGTCTTTCATTATGTTCATTCCCCCAGGAAACAATCTGCTCATTTTCTTTTCTTGTGTACTTAGGATAAAAATTCAGAGAGAGAAATATGTCCATCGACTCATCATTCCTTCCACAAGAATGTCTGATGCTGGTCAATACACTGTAGTAGCAGGTGGAAACACATCAAGTGCCAATTTGATAGTGGAAGGTCGTGACATTCGTATCAGAAGCGCCCGTAAAGATATTCAGGTATGGCCTATACAGAAGAATAAATATTTCATAACTCTGTCACTCAAAGAATAATGTAAAGGAAGAGTAACGATATCTAACCAGTAAGAGTCTTAACACAAAAATTTGTAATCCTAAACTCAGGGCATTCTTTTAGCAAACTGGAATCTGGGACCACCTGTAAAAACAAATGCTGTTTCTAATATTTATTCCTCTTGACCAAAGGTCATTGAGAGACAAAGAGCTGAAATTGAATTTGAAGTCAATGAAGATGACATTGAACCACAGTGGTACAAGGATGGTATTGAGATCAACTTCCAGTATGAGGAAAGATACAGTTATGTGGTGGAAAGGAGAGTTCATCGAATGACCATCTTTGAAACCACTTACTCTGATGCTGGAGAATACACTTTTGCTGCAGGGCGGAATAGGAGTTCCATTGTTCTCTATGTGAATGGTATGTGACACCACAAACAATGCATTGACTGTATTTATTACCATAAGTTTTTCTGATTTCTACATAGCTTTTCTGTAATTCTAACTCTGCGAATAAAAAAAAAAAATCCAAAGAGAATCTTCTGTGTGGAACGCTACTGAAATCCTCAGGTACATTGAGGTTTCTTACTCTATTGAAATAGCTGACTAGCTGGTAAAAATACTGTCAGCAGTTCTTTTCCCAGCTGTATTTATTTAGACCAGGAAATTCTCAACTCTAAATAAAACTGATTTGTTCATATGGACAAATATGTCTTGTCAGAGGATTGACTTAACAATTCTTAGGCGTATTGCCAGAAAACACTTACACCAACACAATTAACCACATTAAGGCACTTATTACTAGATCATTGTGCCTGTGTCAAGGAAAAGGGTAGATTTTCATGGGCACACAAGACTGGGAATAAGATGATTAAAAAAAAATCCTTGCTAATATTTTTGAAGCTTTGATATATACCAATAATGAGATTAATCTCTCTCCATCTTTCTCTTCTCCCCTTTACCCCTATAATTTGTAGCTCCAGAGCCACCTCAGATTATGCAGGAGCTACAGCCAACCACTGTGGAGTCTGGCAAACCTGCTCGCTTCTGTGCTATGATATCAGGCAAACCCCAGCCCAAAATTTCCTGGTACAAAGGTGATCAACAGCTTTCTCCAGGTTTCAAGTGCAAATTTCTTCATGATGCACAAGAATATACTCTATTGCTGATTGAAACTTTCCCTGAAGATGCTGCAGTATACACCTGTGAGGCAAAAAATGACTATGGAGTTGCCACAACTTCAGCTTCACTTTCAGTGGAAAGTGAGTTTGTCGTGCTTATAACAATGAGATTGTCAATGTATGTGTGATATTTACCTTTAAAAATCACTTCTTTTTGTTATTCTTCAGTCCCAGAAGTTGTTTCTCCTGAGCTAGAAGTGCCAGTGTATCCACCTGCCGTCATAATACCATTACGTGATGCTGTTACGTCTGAGGGACAGTCTGCTCGTTTTCAGTGCAGAGTTACAGGGACAGGTGAGTTTAATGAAATCCTGTACATCTTCTCATCTCCCAGAATTTTTCATCTTGAACTCAGAACATATGCAACCATGTATGTGTTGGGATCCATCTTTCTCTAAAAGTACAGTTACTTGATATATGCACACAGCAAAGTATTACTCACTGACAACTATGAGTTGAGCAAGCTATATGTCAAAGATGGTATCGACTGTAAGAGTTATAAAGTTGTAAATGTTAAACACTTCCAAAATGAAGCTCTGTTTCAAAAAATTTGTCTTTGGCAACCTTTCAGTGTTTAAAGTACTAACTGATGTCGGAAAACTGTATAAGTGACTAAAATGGAGTTTCAAAACATGAAGTATCATAGTGGAAAGCATTATCATGGAATCACAGAATGGTTTGGGCCAGAAGAGACTGTAAAGATGATCTAGTTTCAACCTCCTTGCCATGGGCAAGGACACCTCCCACTAGACCAGACTGCTCAAGACCCTATCCAGCCTGGCCTTGAACAGTTCCATGGAGGGGGCATTCACAGCTTCCCTGGGTAACCTATTCCAGTGTTTCACCACCATCAGTGTGAGGAATTTCTTCCTAATGTCTGATATAAATCTTCCCTCTTCTAATTTAAAGCCATTTCCTCTTGTCCTATCACTACTTGCCCTTGTAAAAATTCTCTCCCCAGCTTTCTTGTAGGCCCTCTTCAGGTACTGGAAGGCCACTATAAAGTCTCTCTGAAGCCATCTCTTCTCCAGGCTGAACAACCCCAACTCTCTCAGCCTGTCCTCGTAGCAGAGGTGCTCCAACCCTCTGACCATCTTCATAGCCCTCCTCTGGACCCGTTCCAACAGTTCTGTATCCTTATGTTGGGGATTCTGGAACCGGACATAGGGCTCCAAGTGGGGTCTCATGAGAGTGGAGTAGAAGAGGAGAATCACCTCCCTTGACCTGCTGGCCACACTCTTTTATATACAGCCCAGGATACTGTTGGTCTTTTGGGCTGCGAGCACACGTTGCCGACTCGTGTTGAGCTGCTCATCAGTCAGCACCCCCAAGTCCTTCTCTGCAGGGCTGCTCTCAACAATGTTGTCCCCAGCCTGTACTGAAACTGTGGATTGCTCTGACTCAGGTGTAGGACCTTGCACTTGTCCTTGTTGAACCTCATGATGTTCACATAGGCCCACTTCTCCAGCTTGTCCCGGTCCCTCTGGATAATACCCCATCCTTTTGGTGTGACGACTTCCCCACTCAACTTGGTGTCATCCACAAACTCGCTGAGGGTGCACTCCATCCCGCTGTCTGTATCATCAGTGAAAAATAATAACAGCTCTGGTCCCAGTATGGACCTCTGAGGGACAACACTTGTCACAGATACCCATCTGGTTATCAAAACATTGACCACTACTCTCTGAATGCAACTATCCAACCATTTCCTTATCCACTGAACAGTCCACCCATCAAATCCATACCCCTCCAATTCAGACAGAAGATGTTGTGAGGGACTGTGTCAAAGGCTTTACAGAAGTCCAGACAGATTACATCCATAGCCTTTCCCATATCCACCGATATTGTCAACCCATTATAAAAAAACCACTAGGTTGGTCAAGCTGGACATGCCCTTGGTGAAGCCGTGTTGTCTGTCTTGAATCACCACCCTGTCCTCCCCGGGCTTTAGCATAGTTTCTAGGAGGATCTGTTCCGTGATCTTCCTAGGCACAGAGGTGAGGCTGACAGGACAGTAGTTGCCTGGGTCCTCCTTTCTACCCTGTTTAAAAATGGGCAAAATGTTGCGCTTTTTCAAGTCACCAGGGACTTCCCCCGACTGCCATGAATTTTCAAATGTTATGGAGGGTGGCTTGGCAACCGCATCAGCCAATTTCCTCAGGACTCTGAGATGCATCTCATCAGGTCCTGTAGACTTATATATTTTCAGGTTCCTCAGGTGGTCACGAAACTGATCTTCTCCTACAATGGGAGGGGCTATATTCCTGTGGTTCCCATTTTGTTGTTCATTGACCCTGGAGGGGTGAGGAGAGTGGTTGCTAGTGAAGACTGAGGCAACAATATTGTTGAGTACATCAATCAACCTTCTCCTTATCTGTTGATAAAAGATCACCATTTTCATTCATTGGTGTGGGGTATGCTTTCTTTGACCTTCCTTTTCTGGTTGACATACCCATAGAAGCCCTTCTTGTTCTTTGCTTCTCTTGCCAAGTTCAGCTCCAGCTGTGCCTTGGCCTTCCTGACCCCCATCCCCACAAAACTGGGCAGTGTCCCTATAGTCTTCTCAGATTACCTGTCCCTGCTTACACTACCTGTGCAGTTCCCTCTTGCTCTGCAGTTCGACCAGTAGGTCTCAACTCAGCCATGCCAGTCACTTCCCTTCTCCGACTGATTTCCCGCATCTGGGGACTCAGTGTTTCTTGCACTCTATGGAAAGCATCCTTAAATATTTGCCAGTTCCATTTGGCTACCTTGTCCCTGAGAAAAATTTCCCAGGGGCGTCCTACTGACTAGTTCCTTGAAGAGCTGTAATTCAGGGTTCTTACTATACTCCTCGCCTGTCCCATATTCCTCAGGACCTTGAACTCCACCAATGCAGAATCACTGCATCCCAGGTTGCCAACGATCTTAAAATCACCAACATCACTTGCACTGGTGACCATCAGATCCAGTATTGCACCCCGTTGGATATAATTGTCTATTTTCTGGGTTGAGAAGTTATCTTCTATGCACTGAAGTTGTCTTCAATGTATTCCAGGAGCCTCCTGTATTGCCTACGGCTTGCTGTGTTAGTTTTCCAGCAGATGTCAGGGTGGTTGAAGACCCCCATTAGGACAAGAGCTTGCAAGAATGAGGCCTCCTGCAGCTGGAGAGAGAAGGCTTCCTCAGTAGGCTCCCCTTGATCAGGTGACCTGCAGTAGTCACCAACCACAAGGTTCTTTTTGTTGCCTCAGTCTTTATTCTCACCCATAAGCTTTCGACCTGTTTGTGGCTACTCTTCAGGGACAGCTCTTCACATTCTATGCATTTCCTTATATAGAGGGCAATGCCTTTGCCTCTCCTTACGGGTCTGTCCCTTCTGAACAGTCTGTAGCCATCAATAGCCACACTCCAGTCATGGAATTAGTCTCACCAAGTTTCAGGAACAGCAAGTAGATCATAGCTTTCTAGCAGCACAGTAGCTTCCAACTCCTCCTGTTTGTTGCCCAAGCTTCACGCATTAGTGTAGCTGCACTTGAACTGGGCAGTCGGATGTATCACCTATTTAGTGGAAAATCCCTTATTTCCCTTACAGTGTAACATGAAGGTTTCCTTGTTGGCTCCTAATACCTCAGGAGCCCTCTGCTTATTGTGGCAAGAATTCAACTGTGCCGCAGCATCCCCAGCACACCCCAGGGCCATAGGTGGAGGGCCCATACCATCACCCCGTTCCTCTAACAGTAATATGTCCTCCCACAGCTTGTCATAGGCAAGCCTCATATTATCCCCCTCCTCCTTCACATCCAGTTTGAAGCTGTGTCAATGAGCCCTGCAAGCTCCTGAGCAAAGACACTCCTGCCTCTTTGAGAAAGGTGGCTCCCATTTCATGCCTGTAAGCCAGTTGCAATGTAGGCCATCCCACTGTCAAAAAAGACAAAGCTGTTGCAGTGACACCAGACACAAAGCTGTGTATTAATAGACTGGGTCCATCTGTTCCTTCCAATGTCGCTACCTGCAACTAGAAGGAGGAAGGAAAAAAATCACCTAGGTCCCAGATTCATTCATTAACCAAGGCCCAGAAGTCTCTTTTGATTGCCCTTGGGCTACGAATTTCAGCTTCATCACCTCCCACACAGAAGACTAATGAACATCACTAAATATCGGATGACACAGTGTCACATCAATTAACTAAAAAAACAAAATAAAACTGTGCCTCAACCATTATTCAAATATTCCTAAGTATCAACTACCACTCTGCAAACATTAAATTGCGATTATACTATTTTTCCTAACATAACATTTGCTCGTTATCTTTTTAAGTGTAGAATTCCCTTAAAGAGTTTTGCCAGTTCTAGTTACATAGTATATCATTCTGCAATTAAAATAATTTTTCCGAGTTAAGACAATATCAAATAAAGCTACCTTTCTTCAATTCAATAATCTCCTTGAGTATGACTAGTAATAAAATATTCACATGGTAAACTGCAGAATAAGATCCAGTTCCAATCCCAAAGAAAATACACTTATTTAAAGACAAATATAATTCCAAATTTAAAAATAATTTTGAGTGATAACTGTGTAAAAATCAACATAGAATTGGCAATATATTGGTAATATTATACTGGTAAATATAATTTGCAAATATATACAATTTGCATTTCCATCACCTGAATTCAAACTCCATTTTTTCAAAAATAGCTTTACAACACATTCAATTCTGCTTTAAAGGTGATGCTAAAACTCAGAGAATATATGTTGGAAATAGTGGCCTTCCATACCTGAAAGCATGCTGGTGTAACTGTTTTTACAAGAGCTGTATTTAGGGAAATGTGGAAGCTGCATTTATAGCACAGAGCATAAGGATCATTTCATCTAGGTTTCCTTTCACAGAATCATAGAATCACAGACTTATTTAGGCTGGAGAAGATGTTTAAGATCCTTGAGCCCAACCATAAACTAAACACTGCCAAGTGAACCACTAAACTATGTCACTAAGTACCACATTTACATATCTTTTAAATACCTCCAGGCATGGTGACCCAACCAATTCCCTGTGTAGCCCATTCCAAAGCTTGATAACCCTTTTGGTGAAGAAATTTTTCCTATGGAACAATTCCTTTATTGAATACTGTATCCAAATGGATTTGCATATCTCTCTCTTACATAGTGAAAATCTGTTCTGTTAGTTTAGGTAATACATGACTGTAAATACAGCTGTTTAACAGTACGCTTTCTGCAGCTGGTTATTGAAAACACTTTTCTTCTTTCTTTCATCTCTTTCTTCTAATGACAGTATTAGCACACTGTTTGTGTGAAAACATTTGGTTTGTGGTGTAATATAGTGCCCAGTGGAGAGGCAAGGTTAAAGTCTGCTTCAGTCCTCTACTTTTCCAAGTCTACAAGAATATATACAAGTCAAGTAACACAACAATTTATATAGGAATTTTACAAAGGTATAAAGGCAAGATCTTTCTTGAGATATATGAGTTGTTGCAAATATTATAAGTTTTACAAAAAAAGACAAGGTATTGTCCTTAGAAAAAAGGTATTCCTTTTTAATTTCTTTAACCTGTGCAGCTCAACCTAGTAATTTTACAGCCTGTTTAATCAGGCAAATGTAGCAGAATCCCTTTTTACAAATGAGACTTTCTCTGATATTAGTAGTAACAAAATATTTTTAAATTTAAATTTAAATTGAGAGGGAACAAGAAAAATTATTTGTACTCAGGAATATAGCAGTACCAGAATCAGTTTTCCCGTACAAATATTTCCAATGCAGAAATCAAAACTTAAAATAACAGGTAGGTCAATTCCCTCTGTTCACACATTATCAGAGTAATACAAGGTAAATTCAAACTTCAAGAAGATACTGAGATTAATATTTATGACATATATAAATATAAAAGCAGCGTAGTAGTCTAGTATCATAACTTACACACTTTTCTCCTTTCTGTTGCTTAAGCAGATCTGCGAGTCTCTTGGTATAGCAAAGAGAGAGAGATCAAGCCATCACGGTTTTTTAGAATGACTCAGTTTGAAGACACTTACCAGCTGGAGATTGCTGAAGCTTATCCAGAAGATGAAGGAATCTATACCTTTGTGGCTAGTAATTCTGTGGGCCAAGTGACAAGCACTGCTACCTTGAAGTTAGAAGGTACAGTGTGCAAATAAAAGATGATATCTTGTCTAGGTCATGTTCCAATACTAACCTTAATATGTACTGATGATTACATGTGAGTCGTTTCCTGTCATATTGTCTTTTAACTCAATTAATTGCTACAATTTACAATATTCAGAGCGTACATTTACGTCTCAAAAAAACCAGGTCACGCACAGGAAAACTTATTTCACATCTTTCAATGTTCCACGTTCTTCACGTTTTCATTTTCTCCATCATTAGAATTTGTCATGCACCAAACATGGTAGAAACCTTCACTCTAACAGTAGTGCTTTGCTTGCACATTCTTAGATTCGACTGTGAGGAGAATCTAATAAGAGGTTTTGTGTAAAATAAATTACTTTTGAAATTATGTGTTTGAAAACATGTTAGATAGATGTGTCCCATGTACTTGGGTAGCTGAAAAGAAATAGTTCACATTTGTATGAGTTGGTGAAGTATTGACTGAAGTTTTACAACAGAAATACTGTCTGGAGAATGTTTACTGTCCTTGATATTATTTAACCAAAAATATTTTATTTTCTTTTTGCAACAGATGTTATTAATGATGATGATGAATTAGAAAAAATCATGCTGTTATGTTGAGAATTAGAAAAAAATCTTAAATGAGAGAAAATTCATTGTAGCGTAGGGTAAGATATTAAAAGTTGACATGCTTCTTTTCAGGATTTAAAAAGGTTGAAGAAGTTACATCAGAGTCCCATTGGCATGTTTCTTCATCTGTTTCATTTAAGGAGGAGTCTATTGGCCAAAGGCCCACCTTTATCCAGCCTATTTCAAGCTGCAGGGTATGCAGCGGGGAATCAGTCAGATTTCAAGCTAGAGTCTCTGGCATGCCCAAACCAAAAGTCCAGTGGTTTCATAATCAGCATCTCATGTTGCCAACAAAAGACTTAGTTTTCCATTTTGATGAGTCTACAGGCACAGCTATGCTGATAATAGTAGATGCTTTCTTAGAGCATGCTGGCCAATACTCTTGCAAGGCAAGAAATAGTGCTGGAGAAACAACTTGCACAGCTACACTTACAGTGACTGCAGAAGGTAAAGCCCCATTTTTACTTCAAAGGGATTTGTTTTGTTGTATACTACACTTCCATGCCATTACTAATGATGTTCTTTCCTTGTTTCACATCTTTACTGGCTAATGTTAGTAGTACCTACCCTCTGTAACCCAGCCACTCCAGTTTATTCTGTTCAAGGTTTAATGTTAGGAAATTTGCAAATTTGTAGCTTGATATAGGTCAAAGAATAGAATTATTTTACTGAAGGTATTCATATTTTTAAAACAAGTAACTAAGGGATCATTATAGCACTGTCTGAGGTGTTTTGCAGTATCCTTTAAGAAAGAAAAAAAAAAGAAAATATCTTCTTCAAAAAGTTGCATAATGTTTCCCATACTAAAATGGACAACTTCAGAGACAAGCATCACCTATGTATCAACTGCATGACAATCTCAGGCATCACTTGTCATTCTTACGTGTGAATGGATAAAATTTATGTCAAGAGCATAGTGCATCTGGCGTGCTGAGTTTTCAAATGAAGATCATCCATTTTCATCCTCCATGCTGTTTGATTTTGTTCAAAGCATGGCCCAGTAAAGTTCTGTAGATACTAATATTGTTGTTATTTGATTACACAGTGCAAGCCCTAGATAGGCAAAGTTCTGGGAAAGATGTAAAAGAGTCTATCTGGTCACAGGCCATATCAGAACTTCATGTTGCTTCTCTCACAAAGAAGAATATTAAAACTTGTCAAAAAGAATTAAAATCACTGCAGCAACCATCACAGGAATTGGGTGTGCAGGTTATTGAAAGCATATCAGAAAGTGCAACCATGAAAATTACATCAGTTGAAGAAGTGAAAACCATGCACACAACAATCCTTTCCCAAACATCTCAGAGTACCAGGATCTCTATGGCTACTGCTCAGGAAATGAAAGATGTCCCTCCAAAGATTCGATTACAGCTCAGAGATCTAACTGTGAAATGTAGTGACACTGTTCAGTTCACATGTGCCTTAGAAAATGAATTCTTCTCTGAGTTTCTTTGGGCACACAAAGGTGAAAAGATAGAAGTGTCTGAAAAATTGAAGATAACACAAATTGGAAGTGTCCTGCTGCTCACAATCCTAAATGCTCAGCTGACAGATCAAGGACTGTACAGTTGTACCATGCATAATGATTACGGAGAGACAACAACGGCTGCAATACTAACAGTCAAAGGTGGTTATCTGACTTTTAACATTCTGACTTACCTTTTGCAACTTTATTATCACTGCCTACATTTCACTCGCAATTGAGAAAACTCTGCTAGTAACTCTTTGGGGTTTTTCCTCTGCATTTACAACTCTAATCCTAAGTGACGTGCAGTACAGGGAAGTTGGTATTATAACTTCACACCTCCTCCCAGCAAGTCACAGATGTCTGAGGTTTTTTATTCCTCATACCTTCATGGCATGCAGCGAGAAGTAAAGCAAAACAGACTGCTAGGAATTTTTATATTTAGAGAATTCCTTGAAATGGAGTTTAAGGAAGATAAGAATGTCAGATAAGCAATGTTGAATTAGATACCTGGTCATTTCAAACTCTATAGGTCCAACTTGTTTCCAATAAATCTAAGGTTCAAATTCCAGTGTTGGCATTGTAAGTCAATGTACTTGAAACGATTAATGGGTGTGAGTATTGTAATACAACACTAATGAATTGTTACTATGGCAGTGAATTTTCTTCTACCCTTCACTCCCTTTTTCCACTTCTTCCTAACATCAGTATGTTAAAATGCTAGCAGTGTTACCACTATTGAAGGTACAAACACGTGTTATCACTACACCGGGCAGATGATAGTGTTTCTGCTAAGTTTAAAAGAATCAAGAGCAGAAAAATAAGATGAATAATGAAGAAGCCATTGATCCTGCTGATTTGGCTCTTACATATTTAAGTTTCTTTCTTCACTTGAGCTGTGCAAAGCATTTTATATAATCTGCTGCTGCTACTTTCTAAATTGAGGCTCTAAATTAAAAGCAAAGATATACTGTATGAGGCATTACAGACCAAGTGTTGGCCTCGTGAAAGTCTTGTAGGCTTAACTGGTACCCAGAATTAGCCCAACAGGAAAAGAGCTCTTAAATGGATAATTAATCACATTTAATAGCATTGTTTTAGCACTAATTTGCTGGACATCCTTTCAATAATAATTATTGGGGGTTTCCTCCTAAGTGTAAGGTTATTTTGAATTCCTGCAAAACATCTGACTTAATCCTTATCCTAACTTTATTCTTACCCAGCAAAAGAAGCACAAGCCAAAGCTGTAACAAAAATTACCCTTGAATCATACACTAAAAGCTTTAAAGCAGCCAAAGATTATCAGTGTAAAACATCTGAAATTAAGCAAGAATCTTCCAAGAAAACCTCAAGCATGTTTATATCTACATCCCAAAGACCGTATGAAACTGAGAAGCAAAGAAACATAGTCTACTACCCTGATGTTGTACCATGTGAAAACATCACAGAAACTGATGCCGAAGCACCAGAGTTTCTGAAAACTTTGCCTTCAGAAACCACTGTAAAGACAGGAGATGATGTGTTACTCTTTTGTATAATGAAGGGTGTGCCTACACCTTGCGTTGTCTGGCTGTACAATCAGCTAATAGTTGAGGAGTCTGCATTGTGTTCCTTAAAACATGATGGGCCACTTTGCAGTTTAAGATTGTTGAAAGTTTGTCAGAACCACAAGGGTGCATACAAGTGCAGAATAGTTAATCCTGCAGGACAAGCCAAGTGCAGCACCCATCTGACAGTGACAGGCTGGCAACTGCATGTTCCTTCCGAGTATCAATTCATTGTGCATAACATCATTGCATCCCAGTATATTCATTCTGTGGGAGATTATAAAGAACGAGAAGCATCCCATTAGTCTGTGAATTGTTGAATGTTTTCTTCAGAAATTTAAGGCATGATAAAGGCATGTTATACGAAAAACTTTCCCCCACTCTACAAAAAGATAGAAAAGTGTACATTGCAAAAAAGTTTGACATTTGACAGTGTTTGATTACTGTGTTCTCAACATTTATCAAGTGTTTGAATTTTTTGGCATGCATTTATGTGTATGTACATGTGAATTTCTGTATATTTGCAAGACAGATTGGATGTTTTTAACACATAAAATGTTGATTTGCATATTTAACGAGTATAGCTCAAAAATCTTTGTCTTTTTATTCTAGCTCCTGAGAAAATTATTCATGAGAAGCTAGAGGAAGAGATTGAAACAGAAGTGAAAGGTACAGTCACCAATGATTTTACACTGAATAATTAGTAATTAGTAACATTGTGGAAAGCTTTTATCTGCTTACATGTAGTGTCTGATGGTGAAACAAAGACACACTTCAAAGCATATTGGAACATGTTGCATGTTTGTTTTGATATGCAAAGGGTTACCTGCATTGTAAGATTATTTAAGTTTTAAAATATGTTTAAAACTTTAAATTTATAATTTTGCAGCCATATTCTTAACTTTTACTTCATGCTTTGCAGATGTTCACAGAGCTCTTATTTGTTCAGATTCCTTTTGAATGCATGGAATAGTTTACTTTAGAAGGAAGTTATACGAGCCTTAATCGTACTATTTTTAAGCAAGAGAGTGACCTAACATTAGTCAGTTCAATGGACTCTATTGGATGGATAAAGTATACTAGAAAGCATTTGTTGTTTAGGATATGTGAAAGATACACATTCCCATTGATTCCTTGCACTTTTTATACATACATTAATTCATCATTATACATCTCTTACCCTGGCTTGCAGATAGCATACGTGGTTCATGTTGCTTGCTCTTTTTCCCTGTGCATAACATTGTGAAGTTGGTGGCTGTATTAGTTCGAATAAACGCCTTCTCATTTCATGTTAGCTAATTACTGACTTTTTTTTAATATATTTCAAAATATTTTTCCTCAATTGTTTGAACATTTAATCTATAAACAGAGGGGTCAGAAAGGGCGTTTATTCTACTGTCTGCAAGTCAGGTAAGATTTTTCTTCTTTGCCACCCAAAGACACACAGCTTTTCCAGGCAGCAAAAACATACACGCAGAAGAATGTGTTATTTTGAAATTCATTTTTGCTTGTTCAAGAAGAAATTTCCACAGTCTGAAGAAAGAACAGACAACGAACGATTTTCGTGTCAATCTTTAAAACAGAGCAAGGCATTGCGTTTATTCGAACAAATATGGTGAGTGAATTACTTTTTTTTTCCTGGGTGTGTGATGAAATCTGTTGCATGCCCATTTTTTTTATTTCAATCTATTGCTATTTCATTTTTTTTCAGTCAGAGGGCACGTAAAGTGTGGTGTGTTATAACTTAGTCTCCTTTTCTTGCAGAGCAGCACAGCAAGATGAACCTTGAGGGATCTGAGACAACGGCACTGCTGGTTCACCCCCAGAACCGTAAACCCACCTTTACACAGGGCCTCAAGTGTAGGTCTGTCTTGGAGGGAGACCCTGCACTCTTTCAGTGCAAGCTGATGGCATGCCCAGCGCCCCACATGTCCTGGTTTCACAACAACCGGCCAGTCCACCAGGACTGCCGCAAGGTGATCCGCACTGAGAGTGAGGAGCATATCCACCATGCCAGCCTGGAGGTGCGAGATGTGCGGGAACATGATGCTGGCAGCTACAGGGTATTTGCCATTAACAGTGAGGGCTCAGCTGAGTCCACTGCCTCACTGCTGGTGGCTCACAGTAGGGAGCAGCAGGGTCTGGGTTTTGCAGGGAAAGAAGAGTGGATGCGGGAGAGCTGGGAGTGCCTGCTGCAGCAGAGGCGGGAGGACCGTCTTCAGGTGGTGCTCCGCTGCACTGGTTCACCCTTTGACAAGGGGCAGGAAGCTGAACGGTTGCTTGGAGACCTCTCCCCAGCCCGAGGCATGGTTCGAACCATCAGTTTCCAGAGGCTACAACTAGCAGGGCCTCAACGTCCAGGGCTGGCCTTCAATAGGGAGAACAGTGGCACGGTGGGAGATGCTGAGGAGCTGTTGGATGAAGAGATCCGTTGGAAGCTGCAGAGGCTTCGGGAGGCAAAGAGGGCAGCACTAAAAAAGAAGCAGAAATCTCTCATGTCCACTCCCCAATGGGATCCTCCTGGGAAACCCAGCCCATCTGAGACAGCTGTCAAAATGGATAGCTCAGAGTCCTTGGCAATGCAGGTAGTGAAGGAATACTGCAGGCCCAAGACCACAGGGGAGAGATGGCAGGTGTCAGGTGGGCTCCTGGAGCCCTGCCCACCCCTCTTTGTCCAGGAGCTTAAGCCACAGGAGTCTGTAGAGGGCCGCATATGCACCTTTTCTTGCCTATTCCATGGCCAGCCACAACCCACAGTCACTTGGTACAATAACACCAAGCCCGTGGGGCACATCCGGGGCATCTCTGTTCACACCACAGGGTGCCGCTCTACACTGACCTTCTCACCCCTGCTCCCACAGCATGGTGGCACAGTCACCTGTGTGATCTTCAACCCACTGGGCACAGTCAGCACTTCAGCTGCACTCCGTGTGAGGCAGCACATGCCACCCTTTGAGGACATGAAGAAGGTGAGGGAAGAGAAGAGAAAGAGAGAGGAGGAAGAAGAAGATGAGAAGGTGATGGAGAAAGAAGGAGAGAAAGAGAAGAAGAAGGAGGAGGAGGAGAATATGGAGGAGGAAGAAGTCAGCCTAGCATTCACAGCAGAGCAGCCAAGTGCAGTTCCAGACTCAGAATTGCTGGCACTGCCTGTGGAAATCAAAATCACTGCTCCCACTCCAACTCCAGAGCAAGACACAGAGATGAGGGAGACCATAAGGCCCTCTCCAGACCAGTCTGCTCCTACCATAAAACACAAGTTCAGGTTTTCTTTTGATGTGGGAAATGAGCCACCCCAAATTGTGACAGAAGTCTCCCCCCACATTCATTGTCATGAAGGTGAGACGGTGGTGTTGGAGTGCACTGTGTCAGGGCAGCCTCAACCAGCTGTGACATGGTCCCTGAATGGCCAGACTCTCTCTGCTAGCGAGAGGCTGAGGTTTGAGGAAGGCAAGAATGGCATGTACCGCTTACACATCCAAGGGGCCTGTGTCATGGATACTGGGCTGTATTGTTGTGTGGCCAAAAATGTGGCTGGAACAGCACAGACTGCCTCTGAGCTGACAGTGCAGCCCGATGCACACAGGTTATACAGCAAGGATGGAAGCATGGAGGAACTGCCTGCCGTGGACCATGTTCTGCACCTCCAAGGCATCAGCACACTTGGGAAAGATGAAGAGGAACAGATCACCTGCTCCAAGGAGGAGGAAGCCCACCTAACCTGGTCCCCGAAGCTGTCTCCATCTCCTGCTGAGCAGCTACAAGGGGAATGTGAGAAAACTCCTCACATCAGGGAAAGAAAGATGAAGGAAACAATGGTGTTCGATATCATGGAACATTATGCAAGGCAAGAAATGTGTTACACAGAAGAAAGTGTGAGGGATACAGATAGCACTTCCGAGATGAAACAACACAGGGAAAAAGCTGTGTGTGAGGAACACAGCTTTGGAATTGATGCCAGTGATCTGCACTCCAGCATGTCCGGGGAAGAGCATGAGCTGGTAGCCAAGGATTCAGGTCACTTTTCAGAGGATCTGGAGGCTGAAGGAGACAAGGTAGTACCACATACAGGTACTCTGTCCTGGGACATCCTGAAGTCACCATTTATGGAAGTGAAAGAGCAAACACATGCCTCTGAGCAGTCTGCTCTGGTAAAGGACCGTGAGGATTCACAATTTTTCATTCCTTTATCACCTGTGGTGCAAGAGGGGAGTGAGGTTTACATGGAGGAGAGCAATGCCACTGCCTGGGAGGCAATATCTCCTGATGTGCCTCTTGCAGAAGAGCAAGATACGTCCCACCTGCAGGACAGCATTGCAAGCACACCCACAAAAGAGCAGTTTGGCTTTTATGACCTCCATACAGAAGAAGAACAGGAAGAACAGACCAAAGAGCAACAGAGATTAGTTGATACTGAAAAGGACATCGAGGCTGATGGTCATCTTTGTAAAGAGGAAATGGTTGATGCTGGGGATATCACATTCAATGACGGACAAGTGCTGCAAGAAATGGAGTCTGATGTAGGCAACTTTTCTTTGGATCTAGCTGTCTCTTCTACTGGCACAGAAAACTCGGGTCAGGATTTTACTGAGGAAGTTGAGGTTCAGCTAGAAGAAATGTATTTCAAAAAGAAGCTGTTACCCTCTGAGACTGATGAGATCAGTATCACATTTGATTTGAAGAAGCTTGTGGAGCCTTTTGCAACTGCAAAGACCGTGGAGACAGAACAGGCACAAACTCCCACACCTCTGGAGAATGTTGAAGTGGGAGTGACTGGGCTCATCTCCACTGTGAACCAACATGATGTGCTTGTAGAAGAGATGTCTCTGAGTGAGGAGCTGCGTCACAGCTACAGGACGCAGCAGGAGGGTGGTGACCAGGAAGAGGTACAGCCAAGAGAATCCAGAAGGGCTGATTTTCACAACCCTAATAGTGACCTTGGCAGTACCATGATATCTCCTGAAGAAGAACATTCTGCTGAAGAAATTTGTGAGTCAGAGGTGAGGATCTGTGGTGAGGACTCATTTGAGGGAGAAATGAATAGTTTCCTGGTGGAGTCCACAGCAGATATCCAAAGAGGAATGCAGGAACTTGTGGGGGAGAGTGGGGAAAGACTGCAGACCATAGACTCCCAGAGTGACAGCTTCATCATCGACTTGAAAAAAGCTGCACGTGAAAAGAAACCCCAGGTTGGGCATCAAACTGAGGAGGAAAACGGTTCTGGGATAGAAAAGGTTTTTGAGACAGGAATAAGCAGCTCTCTCTGTGACATAGAAAGCAAAGCCTCCCCTGAGGAGATGTGCAGGGAAACGCAGCATGAACCAAACGCGACCAAAGGCTTCTCATTTGGGCAACATTTACTTGGTTTGATAAAGGATGATTCTGTGGCACAGAAGGAGCAAAGGAAAGATTCTTGGAACAAGAAGAGGACTACCACTGAGGAAGCCTCTGAGAACAACCTGGATGGAGAAGGGCTGTGGGAGGATACTTCAGAAGGTCCAGAGCCCAGTGCTTTTCAAGGCTCAGAGCTGGAACCTGACTTGTCCCTGACCAAGTATTTACGGTCAACTGGGATGCAGGAAACTCCAGATCTCAAAAGGACAATTCAAAAGGAGCAGCGAGAGACCATCACTTCACTGGAAGTGGAGGAGGTTACCTTCAGTATGGTTTATGACTATTACAACAACCAGCATGAACTCACACGGCCCTTCTCTCCTGAGTCAGAAATGTCTATAGAACTGGATAGTAGGAGTGGAGAGGAGTCACCTGATTCTGATCGCTTCTACACACCTCCTTCCTCAGTGGATATATTTGAAACTGCTTCATCAACATCCTACCACACACCTCTCAGCACGCCTGAGCACTACTCCACACCATCTGAAGGCTCAGGGTACCACACACCACCTGAGTGCTACTCCACACCGTTGGAGGGGTCAGGGTACCGCACACCACCTGAGTGCTACTCCACACCATCGGAGGGGTCAGGGTACCACACACCACCCGAGCGCTACTCCACACCATCTGAAGGCTCAGTGTATAGCACACCACCTGAGCGCTACTCCACACCCTCTGTGGATTCAAAATGCAACACACCCTCAGAGCGCTACTTCACACCCTTTGAGGGACCCTGCTCTGCATCAGGGGACAGCACGCCACCAGAGCGCTACTGGACACCCACTGGGGAGTATATGGATGCCCTGACGATGCTCCCTCTCTGTGAGAATAGGCAGCAGTCTCTAGACCAGCCACAGGCTGAGGTGTTTAAGACCCCCTGTGAAGCCCTGGAGCCATTAGGCAGTGAGATGCCACCTGCATTCCTCAAGGTGTTGAGCAGGAGGAGGCTGTATGAGGGCAGCACGCTGAGCTTTGTGGCTGAGGTGGTGGGTGTGCCCAAGCCAGAGGTAAAATGGTATCATAATAAGTCTCTGTTGGAGCTGGGTGAGAGAGTGCAGATAGAGAAGGATGGAGACAAGTGTGTGCTGGAGATCACTAACATCCAGAAAGCCGATGGAGGGCAGTATCTGTGCCATGCAGTGAACATTGTTGGTGAAGCTAAAAGTATTGCACAGGTGGAAGTTCTGTCTGACGATGGGCAGTCACTATCTCTGCCACCGCCTGTCACCCACCAGCATATCATACATTTTGACCTGGAGCAAAACACGTCTTCAAGGTCACCTTCACCACAGGAAATCCTTCTGGAAGTGGAGCTGGATGAAAATGAGGTGAAGGAGTTTGAGAAGCAGGTCAAAATCATAACAAGTCCTGAGTTCAGCCCAGATAAGAAGAGCATGGTGGTTTCCCTGGATGTTCTGCCGCTTGCCTTGTTGGAACAAGCTGCAGGCTTCACCGCAGAGGAGAATGAGGATGTAAAAATCGATTTCCAAGTAACTGAAATGCCTCCCCGCTTTGCCGTGCCCTTTGCAGATGTCAAGGTGACAGAAGGCTTGGAGGCAGTGTTTGAGTGTGTGGTAACAGGTACACCTGTTCCAGTAGTGCAGTGGTTCAGAGGTGACACCTGTGTGACATCTGCCACAGCGAAGTTTGTTGTGAGTCAGAAGGAGGGACTTCACAGTCTGAAGGTTCAAAATGTAGGTCCATCTGATGGTGGCTGGTATCACTGTCGGGCAATCAATAGGCTGGGAGAAACAGTGTGCAAAGGCTCCCTTGTAGTCATACCTCATCAAGGAACAAGTGCTAAGGTGAGCAGTGAAACAATCACAGGCAGTGAACTACACAGGCCCCAGAAATGTGACTTGCTTTTGAGTAAAACTGCGAGCCCAGATGACCAGTCAGAAGTAGAGCTGGAGTTTGAGAATGAGCCACATATTGATGACTCAGAGAAAGCAACTGGACTTCTTACAGTCACTCAACAAAGGCAGGAAGCAGAAGGGGAGAAGTGTGTCAATATTAGTTTTGATACATTTGCAGAGCCATCCCAAGAGGAACGCGTTGAGTTTAGGGCAGATGACTCAGAGAGCTACAGCTTTGAGATCCAGGTCCCAGAATCCCCTCCCAGATTTCTGAGGCTCATTTCTGATTACAATACCTTTGTAGGTGCCTCTGCATGCTTCCAGTGTCTTGTGACTGGTTACCCCCACCCAAGTGTCCACTGGTACAAGGATGGGTTGTTTTTGGAAGGGGATAGGTACAGTGTGCAGGAAGAGCAGAAGGGTTATCATAGCCTTACTATTGTAAACTTGATGCAAAGTGACAGTGGGCAGTACAAATGTGTAGCTACTAACAGGGCAGGAACAGCTGAGACTTGTGCTGTGTTAACATTATACTAAATTTCCATAATTTATTTCAGAGTGTCTTTAGTAAGCTGTTGCTCACTGCGAGTAAACATGCAGCACTCTTTCAGGGGCATTTTTTTTCATCTCTTTAGGGATGAAATCCACTCTGTGTGGACATATTTCTGTCTCACTTTAAACTTACCTTAATTGGGGAACTGAAGTGAGATTTAATCTGTGCATAAGTTTTGTGCTCACTTTCTGCACCAAGGTATAATTCAGGCTCCTTCCAAGCTCCTTATTCATTCTTGTAAAGATATTAAATAGACACTCATTTATGTAGGACTATTTTTTTCATATACTGTACATATTCCTGTGTGTCTGTAACAATGTAAACATTACTGGTTTATGTAGGCTAGAAATCACCTGAAAATTTAGAAACCACATTTTTCTTGTAACCTAAAGGTATGGAATGCTAACTTATGCTTGCTGTTTACTTTGTATAGTTCTGTGAAAGAACTCCTTAAATTGCTATTCCCCCTTCTCACAATGTTGTGTCAGAACAATTGAGTCTCACTGATTTAAATCCTGTGTATACAGTTTCTATCACTGCAAAATTCTTACATCTGTGAGTCTCGTTTTACTGACTCATAGAATTAAATGACTTTTTCTTTAAGCCAACGGAGTTATATTGTTGTAAAGAAAGGCAACACAATGCGAATAAAATGAAAGTTTTGCATTAGTAGAGACTGGACAGGATTTTTTTCTCTATTACCAAGTAATAACCATGAAAACATATTTTTTACTGTATCTTTGGAAGTTAAAGGGAAAGGAGAGGGATCATAACAAATCAATGATGTAATTGTAAATTCATTAAAATAATTTTGGTTGTCCCCGTATTCCAATGTCATTCATTAAAAATACATAGTAGTTAAATAGTGAGAGATTTTTATGCAGTATCCTTGTTTCACGTTACAACTAGATCTCTAGTTTTTCTTTAAAAAAATAGTGTGCTATGTGTCAACATGACCAGAAATAAGTATATTCAGTTGTTATTCGTGGCATTTTCTCAACAGAAGAGGTTTTTATATTGATGTTCTCAATATGAGTATATAGTTTTGTACGCACATTATTGCTAATATTTAGGAAGAATCAGCAGTAGTTGACATAATTAAATTAGAACCAAATTTCTCTTACATAAACAATGATAATTTGATTAATGAATCATGTTAAAAGTATGGAAGTTATTAGTTAGTGTTTATTAGAAGTTAAATAATTCTCTTATACATGTGCTAGCTTTCCACTTACCTATATGCCAAGGTGAAACCTTGGGTTCAACAACCCCAAGAAAAGAATTATTTTTACTTTGATTGCCTATTCATGATGTTTTTCCAGTTACCTACAAATTGCTGCTAGTTGACTTGCAAACTGCTTTAAGGAGCATTGTGATTTTAAGCATAAAATGACTATTCCTTTAGTACATTCAGTTACGTTCATGTATGTTCTTATTTCTGAGTTTGATGTGTCCTCACACTGAGGCAAGCATGCCTCAAAAACTCGATAATTTTTTAGGACTATCCCATCACTCACTTGGGATAGTAATTTTGACTAGAGTGGTTATGCTAGTACCAATGCGTCACTTCTGTTTCTTCCCAGTCATGACCCCATGACAAATATTTAAGATTTATATGTAGTTAAGAGGCATAGGTAAATGTAATTTCTCGTAGGTAATAGCGGTAGGTAAGAGAAGCATGAAAGTCTGACCTCACATTGTTTTGGGAAAGAATTTCTTTATGATATGTCCTTAATCCATTCCTTGTGTAGATGTGTAGCACTAACTGATTCATTGGACAGCAGAGGTCCCTAAGGAAGTTGGCATGAATTGTCTGTTGTTATAAGTCTGCTGCCACATGAGGGGTCTTTTAGGTCCAAAGTCAGAGGTCAGAGGCCCTTTACTTAGATCCTAAGCAATTATGATGTGTGTTCAATTTGTGTGTAAATGAACTGAAATTTTCACTAGAAATAGGCCCATGACTTGTTTTTTGAACCACAAGCCGAGCAGGTCCAAGTTCATGTTCACATCTGAAATATATGGCCAATCATCTTTATCTCTACCTGTGTAGTAGTCTTTGTGGTTTACGTAAGTTTAAAATCCTTCTTTCAAGTTTCATACGTTAGCCAGGAGCACCATCATGTGCTTTTGAAGATTGAAAGTCTCACTTGGGTTACAATAATGTAAATCTGGAGTAATTCTAGTTTTGAATAAACTTACTCTGGGGAAACTGGTATAGCTTAGAGCTATGACTAACTGTGTCTCTTCAAAATTTTGTGCTTTCCTAGGAATTACAAGCTGACAATTTCATTGTCAGGTTTAATGTTGTCTTCATTTCTGCAAATCAAGTAGTGTAAAAAAAGGATGAATTATGTTTGTCATCAGTGTGTGTTTAATGTAACATGTATGGTTAATTTGTGAAATAAATATGTAAATTATTTAAGTCTGTTGCTTCTTGTACTTTATTCGTTTCACAGACGTAGCTAAAACATGAAAAAGTGTCTTTATAATTTTTCTGTCATAAGTATACAGGAATATACAAAAGTACATTAATATTTGTCTCACTCCTGTATATAAAACATTCTCGTGTGTGTTAGTGTAAGTTCCATTCTGCAATTTTTATACTTTATTATGGGCACAATTCCACCAGCCATTCTAAAATTCGCTAGAATGTTCTGTTTCTGTGGAAATTGGCTTACTGTTTTAACAAGTCTGGTAGGTAATCCTGAAGGATTGCTGTAATTCTTTTTTTTACCTAAGCATCTATTCTCTGCAGTATGTGCTGTGTTATGCATGTATGTTATGGTATTTGTGGTAAGATTAATAATTACTCAAGCCCGTGAGAAAGAATTGTATATGGCATATTCTGTTCATCTTTATGGTTGTTATGGCAGTGCTGGAAAAATTCTTATCTCACAATATGTTTTGGAGTTTAAGAGACTGTGATCAAGAAACTTACCAAGATTCACAATTAGTGTTTAGAAACATTTATCCTCTCATACTTCTTTTATTCTTCTTTAAGAACTCTCATACCTTTACAGCATCAAATACTGTGGGCCCTAGCTGTGCAGATTTGACTCAGTGAGGGTTACAGTATTTGGTTTCCAAATGTTTTCTTTATGCTGTGTTTTTCATGGATGGTTTGTTGCATACCCGAAGTCTTGGATTTCGTTGATGTTTCCAGTGTCAAGCATCTTGAGAGAATGACATGTTCTTGATGTCTGCTTCCTCTCATTTTTAAACCACTATTCGAACAAAGTAGTCCAACACACAAATGTCTACCTTCACAAAGGGAAGAAAAAAATTAAATTGCTCTGTGTTCTTTTTCTCTTGTATTGCGGGAGTTCTAATGTGCAACGTTGTGACAGAGAGAAGTATAGAATTAGAGATTTAAACTGAAGACATTAAATTAAGGGTGGAAACTCATGATTTTAGTAATAATGGTGTTTTAAGAATAAGGTTCTAATAGAAAAAACAGGACAAAGCTGGTAAAGGAGAGGTAATGTCATAGTGTGTTAGACAAAAGAGAGAGTCAAAAGAGATAAACAAACTGCTCCAGAGGAAAGGTTGATGAACAGAAAACCTTGTGTTAGTATTCCAATCCTAATTCTGGAATTCTGGTTTTTCTTAGTGTTTTGAATTAAACAAGTCTTTGAATTAAACCAGAGTCTTCGCATTGCTCTGCTGCTCTTGTTTTATGTATGACACATAACACTTTAATTATATGTGTGAAATGAACCAATATTGTTTGACTGTTATTTGCACTGTACATCCTGGGAGTATACCTAAACCATACTGTGATGTCAGGTTTAAACAGGCACTCATGTTGATCCAGATGGGAAGTTCATAAGCAACCTGACAGCGCAGCATGTGTTGCTGGGTTTGGCAGATGCATATTTGACAGCAAGAGGACCTCAGGTTCACGGTTAACTGCTGTACAGTACTGAGAAAATCTCTAGATATACAAAAATAGTTGCACTAACACTGTTTATTGCTACCTGCAAATGTTCTCATAAATATTCTAATAAAACTAAACATTTTTTTCCCGTACAGACATCACTAGCTCTCTTACTGTGCCTTCTGAGGAAGAAAGAAGTGAAGGCTACTACAACGGCCTTCGGTTGTCCGGTAGAGAGAAAATGCTTGAATTTGAGCCTGAAACACCAGTTTATTCCAGCAAAGTAAAGATGAAAATGGAGAATGGGGGAAAAGCCCCTGTTTTCCTCAAACAGGTTTCGAATGCTGAAATATGGCAGGGAGATGTGGCTAGGTTCTCTGTTACTGTTACTGGCAGCCCCACACCCAAAATCGAGTGGTTTTTCAATGGTATGAAGCTAACCCCATCTACTGACTGTAAATTAGTGTTTGCTGGAAGTGACCACAGCCTCATTCTTCCATATGCAGGTGTGCAGGATGAGGGTGAGTACACATGCATGGCCAGCAACATACATGGTGAGACCACATGCAGCGCCCACCTCCACGTGTGGCAGCGGATGCCAGCAGTCCCTTGCTTTGCCAGGCAGCCCAAGAGTATGCGGTGTGCACGAGGCTTCACTGCAGTTTTTGAGTATACCGTGACTGGTGAGCCATGCCCTGATGTGCAATGGTTCAAGGGAAGTGAGAAGCTTTTCCCCGATTCACGTCATTCCATTGCTCACCACCCTGATGGCTCAGGCTCCCTGATGGTGCAGGATTGCATGGAGGAGGACACTGGGCTCTACACGTGCAGGGCAGTCAGCACCCTGGGTGAAGCCACATGCTCTGCTGAGCTCCTTGTGCTGCCTGAGGAGCATGTTGTGTGCAGCCAGAGCCTGACTTTACAGCACTCTGCAGTGGCAGAGGACCAAAGTCCCCTTTCCTATGAGGAGGCTGGCGAGCTTCCTGCTATGGAAGGAGCACTGAGTCTTGAGGCTGTGAGGGAGCCACCAGCCGTTCTTCAGCTTCAAACAAGCCAGGCAGACCATGTGCTGCCCAGGGAGGATATTTTGCCTGGCCTGCCACCATCCTGCCTGGCTGCGCAGAGTGTTGAGGAGATGCTCACCCAGGCGGCCACAGCACAAGAGAGCAGCAGGCTTTTGGTAGAGCCACTGCAAATCCTCCTTGCAGGCCCACAGGGTGTGGTGACTGCAGCAATGGAGACACAATTGCCAGGCTGCCTTGGGACTGTAGCTGCACAGATTCTCTTGCCCAAAGAGCAAGAGATCCCCAAGGTAGCAAAGCAAGTGGCTGCTCTAAAGACAGAGGCTTCTCAAGCCCTTCTACAGGTGTCAATCACCACTGACGTTTGTACCATAGATGGTGACCACATCCAGGTCCTTGAGGGCTTTCAGGCAACACAAGGTGAGCTGAGGGCTGAACCCAGATTTCCTTCTGAACTGTCCTTCACTGGGGGCCAATCTATGCCCTTGGAGAACATTTCTTCTCTGGAAGCAACAGAGGAAGATTTTGCCACAAGAATCTATGAGGGCCAAGCTGTGAAATTTTCCTTGCTGTTAGAAGAAAACCAGTCCCTGGAGGAAGAACATGTGGTTGATCTCGCCAGCCCACTTAGGCAATGTCCAAGGGCGGATAAACAACCCCATGAAACAATGTACACTCACCAGCTCCAGATAAGCCAAGTCCTCAACAAAGAGAGCCAGCTCACTACTCAGATTCTCAAGAGCTGCAACTTAGACATGAAGTCTCAAATTAGAAACGCACTGAAAGCTGCAGTGGTAAGTGAGAAAAACCTTTTGTTTTCAGAATGGCTGGCTGATAAAGAAAGTGTCGAAGTACAGACCATAAACATCACCAAGGAACACAAGCACACCCTATGCACCTACGTTGTGACCACAGGAGGACTCAGTCCCATAGAAATCCCAGTCTCCTTGGGAGAAGTCAGCATTCAGACAGCTGATGAGGAAACAGTCTTGAAGGAGGCTTTCAATTCTTTTATTTGTGAAGAAAAACATCTCTTGACAGATGAAAAATCCACAGCATTGCCAGTCTATCCCAGTCCACTTCTCTCAGGAAAATTCCGTGATGAAACCACTGAGCTGGAGCCCCAGCAGGCTGAGAGGACTATAGAGGCTGAAATACCCCTGCAACAGCTTTTGTCTGTGCAAGTAATTAAGACTCTGACTGGGCATGGTCAAATCAAGGATGTAGGTGCAACTGCAGCCACTGCTGATGTACTCTGTGCGCGTGTTCCCATTGAGACTGCCACAGAAGTACTGAAAAGGAAGGAGAAAAGGGAAGAAATATCTGAGAAAGAGGACAGAGAGAGCCTGGAAACTAGAGCTGGGAAGACAGAGGGTGAGCTGGGCAAAGAAAGTTATCCCATCATACACAGCAAACTGGTTGACACTGTTGTGGAGGAAGGGGAGAGTGTCAGTCTGGTGTCTGTCATAACAAATGTCAGAGAGGTGAACTGGTACTTTCAGGGTAAACTAGTGTCTTCAGGTGACAAATTCAAGTGTTTGCAAGATCGAGACACATATACGCTAGAAATAAGCAAAGCCTGTGGGGAGATTCACCAAGGAGAGTATACCTGTGAGGCATTGAATCAAGGTGGAAAAGGAGCAACAACAGCAAAACTCACAGTTGTCAAAAGAGGTTGGATTATGGAGATAAAGTACAGCCTTTCTAATGCACTGCTCTACTAATGAAACTACCCTACTATGTATCTGTATATTTGGATACAGATGCAATATTAATACCATCATGCCACTAACCAGAGGACCTCATTTCTCTCTGGGTTTATGGTCTCCTTTTATCACATTGCAAATTCTCTCACTTCCTTTGCTCCACTCTTTAGCCAAGAAATTTGTTACTTCCTTTTCTCTTCACACAAGCACAACTGAGACAAGATGTATCTCAGTCCTGACTACTTCTTCACATGGTTGCCTGTGAAGTGGACCTGCTCTTCCCACTTTTCTCACTGCTGCACCCTCTCTAACTCTTTAGTGCCCTTGCACAGTTTTAGGAAAATTTCTCATTCACACAATAATTTCTCACAGCTCCAGGATAGAGTGATATATGTTTGTCATTGCTGTTGTGCATCACTGTTGCACAATATTGTTTTTCTGGTATCACCACTGTGCGCCATAACTCTGTCTGTCCACTGAGCCTGCTTTCATTTCTTACACATAGTTTTTTCTTTTACAGGCACTTTGTGCGGATTGCAAGTAAATCACCACTTTTTTTTTTTTTTCAGTCAGTTGCTTCACTGTTACTTTTCAACACGTCAGCAGTCAGGGCTCTGAATTGCTTTCTGTTTCTGATTTCAGTTGCACCGATCCTGAGGAGAAGGCTCGAATCTGTGGAGGTGGCTGTAAACCATGTGGCTAAGTTCACCTGCGAGATAGAGACTGCTCCCAATGTCAGGTTCCAGTGGTACAAAGCTGGCCGAGAGATATATGATGGGGACAAATACTCCATTCGCACCTCCAACTATCTCTCCACATTGGAGATCCCGAGGCCTCAGACAGTTGACTGCGGAGAGTATAGCTGTAAGGCTTCCAACCAGCATGGCAGTGTAAGCTCTACAGCCCTTTTGACAGTAACTGGTAAGTAAAGACTTCCAAACACTTCTTCTCCATAAAATATCTTGGTATATTGTAATGCTTTCACTGCCATACTTGCAAATGCTTATGGAAGGGCTCTCGATTGCTTTTGTTATATATAATGCATAACTAATTTTATCAGGCAAAAACATAGAGAAGGAATAACTTCTGAGAATGCTGCTTTTAGGTGTTTTCTGTAGCTCAAAATAGGCATCAGTGCGAAAAGTTTCAGAAGGGGGGAAGAGAGAGCAGGAAGAACTAGATTGTCAACAGAATGGGATTGGTTTGTGAATATATTCTTGAAGAAGGTTTATTTAACTACCAGCCAACAAGAAAACATACACTTTTAAATCTAATTTCTTTGGTGTAATAATCAGAGTGTGATTATCCTAGCACCCTATGTTTGTTCTACAGCTATACTTGTGAGGCAGACTATGCAGCTACACATATCTGAACATCTGTGTGCCATGGCAAATGGGAAATCTGTGTTACTGGGGAAATAGATCACCTTAAACAAACAGAAGAGAGTTTAAAGTTGTGCTGGTTTGAAAATGATTTTGTCTGTTGGGAGTTATACAATTCTCTTCTTTTTTTTTTATTTTAAAAACACCATCTTTTGGACTTTTAGTGTATGGTGGGTTTTTTATTCTGACTTTTCTCTGTGTGAGAGGAGTGTTTATGAGATCTTTTCTTAGTGCCAGATGCTAGAGACTGGAGAAGGCACAAACTGTGAAATGTATGCAATCTTGTCCATCTTGAGGGAATAATGCACAAACTTATCTGTCTTGTGGGAGAAAGTTCTGGCTTTCGGTTTATTTTGCTTTAGTTTGTGCATTGTTTCAGCAATTCAAAATACCTTCAAGCTCTGGAGCAATATACAGAAGTACAAAACCAAAAGCCAGAATTCATTGTCTTTAGTACATCTTATTTCCTTCATTGTTGGCTTCTTTTGCTTAAGAGTGTCTAGTGACAAACTGACCCCTTTTGCTCTGTGTCCCTGGCAAATCTGGAGAAAAAACATAAGCTCTAGTCCTCACCTCTGGATAATATATAAACTCTTTGTTTTGCAGAAGCGTTCCCACCAACATTTCTTACCAGACCTGAATCTATCACTACTTTTGTGGGCAAAAGTGCCAAGTTCCTGTGTACTGTTTCGGGCACTCCAGTCATCGATGTCGCCTGGCAGAAAGATGGCACAACCATTTCACCTTCGGACCGTCACAAGATCTCCAAAGTGGAAAATAAACATGTGTTAGAAATTTCCCTTCTTACCACCAGTGACAGAGGGGTTTACACTTGCAAAGCTTCCAATAAATTTGGAGCTGACATTTGCCAGGCTGAAATGGTCATTATAGACAAGCCCCACTTCATTAAAGTTTTACAGTCAGTGCAGTCAGCAGTCAATAAAAAAATACGTCTTGAATGTCAGGTAGATGAAGACAGGAAAGTAACAGTAGGGTGGACAAAGGATGGAAACAAAATCCCTCCAGGCAAGGATTATAAGATTTATTTTGAAGACAAAATAGCCTCACTTGAGATTCCTCTGGCTAAACTCAAGGATTCAGGCCATTACGTGTGCACTGCCTCAAATGAGGCAGGAAGCAGCTCCTCTTCTGCCAGCGTTACAGTCAGAGGTAAGATAATCCTATGCCCCTTTACCTATGGTTTCCCTATTTCTTCTGCAGGAAAGACGTCTTTGGGCTGAAATCACACTGTGAATTCTTCTCAGACCTGCCATCGGGTCCATTCACCTCTTGCTCATTTCCTTTGTTTTCTTTTGATGCATTGTGTATTGCTTCAATATTTCTTTCAAATCTGAATCCAAGAATTGCTCCTTCATGCAGGGAAAATATGGAAAGAGTGAGCAAGAGAAAAACACAAGAACTGCAGCTCAGCAAATATTATGCTGATCTTTTCTGAAGTTATGTTTTGTTCTTGTACTAGAACCCAATCTTTCAAAGCTTTGTATTTCAGCCTTCTTTCTTTTCTTTTCCTTTCCTCCTTTCTTTCCCTTTTCTTCCCCTTTTCTCTCCCTTTTCTTTCCACTTCTAGAACCACCGTCTTTTGTGAAGAAGGTCGATCCATCTTATTTGCTGACCCCAGGTGACTCTGCACGCCTTCAATGCAAAATCAAAGGGTCTCCTGAAATCCAGGTTACTTGGTTCAAGAACAATAAGGAAATCCGTGAAAGCAACATACACAGAATGTCCTTTGTCAATTCTGTGGCTGTGTTAGATATTTTGGAGATGAAAGTTGATGACAGTGGTAGCTACTCATGTGAAGCTGTAAATGAGGTTGGAAGTGACAGCTGCACCACTGAAGTAGTTGTCAAAGGTCTGTTCTTCTTGCTGCTGCGAATCTATTCTTAAGAAAAAACTTATTTTTTTTATGGCTGACTAATCTTTCTTCCTGCTTTTATAGAACCTCCGTCTTTCATTCGAACACTTGAACCAGCAGAGGTAGTGAAGGGAACAAACACCGTCCTTCAGTGTGAGGTTGCTGGCACTGGACCATTTGAAATTAGCTGGTACAAAGACAAGAAACAAATTCGCAGTAGTAAAAAATACAGGTTGACCTCTCAGAAAGCTCTTATTTCTCTGGAGGTGTCCTCATTTAATAGTGCGGATGTTGGTGAATACGAGTGTGTGATAGCTAACGAAGTCGGGAAGTGCATATGCAGTGCAACATACATCTTGAAAGGTCAGTGGGAAAGAGAAAACTCCACTTACTGAAAAAGTTGGAAAGAACCTCTCATTTCTTGAAATGTCTTTTCTTTGCATCTGGGGGTGACTAGAGAGAACGGGGAGGGAGAGTATCATTTTCTCTTAAAATTCTGCGTATATCTTAATTCTTGTCTGGTGTCAAACCTGTGAATTTGAAGGACATTGAGCTTAAAACCCCGTGCATTAACTCCCAGCTGGGGAATGCAACTCTTCTTGCCTGCTCTTTAGGTGAATCATGCCATGTATTGTACATGTTGTCTCATAAGCCTGTCTTTAAGCAGCAAATCTCGTGGGATGATGTGGTAGCAGATGAATATTTCTTCTTGTCTCTTTTCTTTGAACTAGAACCACCATCTTTTGTCAAGAAAATAGAAAATGTTACAGCTCTGGCTGGAGATAGTATTACATTACAGGCTGTGGCGAAAGGGTCAGAGCCTATTTCTGTGATGTGGATGAAGGGCAAAGACATTATTCAAGATGATAACAAAGTGAGAGTGACATTTGAACATGGTCTAGCAACACTGCAAATTACTGGTGTCCAGCTGAGCTCTGGTGGCAAATATACCTGCGTAGCTGAGAATGATGCAGGAAGTCAGTCGTGCTTTGGTGAACTAGTAGTGAAAGGTCAGTGGAATAGTGCTGTGATCTCAGCGTTGACTCTCACCTGTGAGGAAGAGCAATTTCCTTTTGTCCTTAACACCAGTTGTTTAATTCTGTTGTAGAACCTGCCAAAATAATTGAAAAATCTGAAATGATCCAGGTAACAGCAGGGGAACCAGCCATTTTAGAGTACACTGTCACAGGCACTCCAGAGCTAAAAACCAAATGGTTCAAAGATGGAAGGCCACTACCTGCCAGCAAAAAATATAGGATCAGCTTTAAAAATAACACTGCCCAGCTCAAGTTTTATGCCACTGAAATGCAAGACAGTGGTGAATATACCTTTGAGATATCCAATGATGTGGGCATCAGCTCTTGTACTACCAGCTTCACTGTGCTAGGTTGGTACTGACTCTTTCCAAAGAACCCTACTGCTCTGCTCTGAGCCCAATAGAGCCAGGAGCTGAACTGCACGCCTGTTTTGTTCATGTACTGTGTTTTTTCGTTTCTTTCACTCTCAACAGATCGCACTCTCCCTCCCTTCTTTACTAAACCACTGAAGAATATTGACAGTATCATTAACACCTCATGCCGCCTAGACTGCAAAATTTCAGGCTCTCTTCCAATGACCATCTCTTGGTTTAAGCAGGACACTGAGATCACTTCAAGTGCCAAGTACACAGTACACTTCTCAGACGGCTCTGCATCTTTGGAAATAAAACACTTAGATGCAAGTGATGCTGGAGTCTACATTTGCAGAGCCACGAACTCTGCTGGTAACAAAGAGAGCAGCAGCACTTTGTTTATAAAAGGTTTGGCAATTTGTTTCACATTTCTTGAAGTTTTACTTTTCACATGATAATGCTTTTCTTCCCCAAAGTGCAGACCATGTGTCTTACTCTTGACAACTGTTTCCTTTCAATGCCATTTAGAGCCACCCACCTTCACTGTAGAGCCAGAGTCCCGAAATGTACTGCCTGCATCAACCGTACGTTTCAAAGGCACATTTAAAGGCACAACACCACTGACAGTGAAATGGTTTAAAGGTGATACTGAGCTGGTGACAGGAGGAGCCTGCTATATTTTGACAGAAGCATTAGCAAGTTACTTGGAGCTTTACGCGGTGAAACCAACAGACTCAGGAAAATACACCTGCAAAGTCTCCAATGTAGCTGGTTCAGTAACATGCAGTGCAACCTTGTTTGTAAAAGGTTTGCATTCTTATTCACTTTTAAAATTTCAGCTGCTGGATTGACCCAGTGGCACTCTTTGTTGCCTTCTTTGTTCTGAACACTCTTCTTAAATCCACAGAACCTGCTACCTTCAAGGAGAAACTAGAGCCAACCCATCTGGTAAAGAAAGGTGGATACACTGAGCTGACCTGTGAAGTCGCTGGTACTCCTGAAATTAAAATTACATGGTTCAAGGATGATAGAGAGCTAAAAGAGAGTGACAAATACAGGATGTCTTTTGCAAAATCCTTGGCAATACTCCATCTTTCAGAGGCTGAAACTGAAGACAGTGGGGAATATGTGTGCGAGGCCAAAAATGATGCTGGAAAAGATATTTGCAGTAGCATTGTTACAGTCAAAGGTGTGTGTGGCATCCAGATACCCACTTTATCTTTTTAAACTTGATGAACTTTACAGGCTTTACAAGTAATACGAACTGCACTCTCTGTTTTACACTGTAGAGTCACCTTATTTTAGCAAGGAGTTTCAATCCACGGAAATCTTGAAGGATTCTGATGTGGTTTTGGAGTGTGAAGTTCTTGGCACACCTCCTTTTGAAGTGTTTTGGGTGAAAGATGATAAACCCATCCGGAGCAGTAAGAAGCACAGAATAAGCATTGAGCAATCTTTGATTAGCCTCCACATTTTCAGGTTTGATGCTTCTGATGTTGGCGAGTATCAGTGTAGAGTAACAAATGATGTTGGAAGTTGCTTCTGCAGTTCGGAGGTCACACTGAAAGGTTAGTGCAAGGTGCAGAACACCGCTAACATGCTCTTATCCCAGTGTGGCTTCCATGCCACCCCATCATGCACCAGACCTGTACTTACATAGACACTTTCTTTCCTGCCAGAGCCCCCACAGTTCTTGAAGAGGATAGAAAACATTAGTTCCCTTCGAGGGGGCACTGTTGTGTTTCAGGCTGCTATTAAAGGCTCCTTGCCCATCACTGTGTCCTGGCTGAAAGACAACGATGAAGTGATTGAAGACAACAATATTAAAATGACCTTTGTGAACAATGTTGCCACTCTTCTGGTGAGGTGTATTGAGCTGAAACATGATGGAAAATATTTCTGTCAGGCTAAGAATGAGGCAGGAATTCAGAGGTGCTCTGCTCTGCTGACTGTTAAAGGTTCGTCCCACCCTGAAGGCTTGCAGGGATCTCAGATGGTTCTCCTGTGATTTTTACAGATGCCCTAACTCTCTGTCTCCTTGTTTACAACAGAACCTGCTACAATTGTGGACAAGGCTGTGTCAATAGATGTGACTGAGGGAGATCCAGCAACCTTGCAGTGTAAATTCTCAGGAACAAAAGATATTACAGCCAAATGGTTCAAAGATGGCAAGGAGCTAACATTAGGCCCAAAATACAAAATCAGTGTTACAGATGCTGTCTCAGTCCTAAAGGTGCTTCATGCAGAAAAGAAAGATAGTGGGGAATACATTTTTGAGGTTCACAATGACGTTGGGAGCAGTAGCTGTTCTGCCAGCATTAACGTCCTAGGTGTGTGAATTCTCTTTTATCATTGTTTTTACACATAAAATCTTTTCTCCTAATCTGCCATCTGCCACAATCAAGGTTAAAATTCTTATTTTGGCTTTTTACTTTGTCTTGGATAGATCTCATTATACCACCTAAGTTCACCAAAAAGCTCAAGAAAATGGACAGCATTAAGGGGTCTTTTGTCCACCTGGAGTGCATAGTGTCTGGTTCACATCCTATAAGTATCCAGTGGTACAAGGACGGCCAAGAAATAACAGCAACTGAAAAGCACAAATACTCTTTCCATGATAATACTGCATTTCTTGAAATCAATAAACTGGAAGGCACAGACAGTGGCTCTTACACCTGTGAAGCAACAAATAAGGCAGGGAGTAACCAATGCAGTGGATTCTTAACAGTCAAAGGTGCGAGCTCCTTCTTTGTCTTGTGTTAGGTCTCTTATTCATAATTTTGCAATTCCCCTGTCTCAGAGTAATCCTCTTTTTTCCTTTTTGCATGTTATAGAACCACCATATTTTGTGGAAAAACCCCAGTCCCAAGAGGTTGTGCCAAATGCTAGGGTTCAATTCAAAGCACTGGTGAAAGGTTCTACTCCTCTGCAGATAAAGTGGTTTAAAGACAGCCAAGAGCTCCTTTCTGGAGCAAATCGATCTGTCTGGAAGGATGACACGTCTAGTGTACTGGAGATCTTCTCAGCTAGGACATCTGACTCTGGGAACTATACTTGTCAGATAAGCAATGATGTGGGAACTTCAACCTGCAAAGCAACTTTGTTTGTAAAAGGTGTGCAACTCAAAGTTGGTTTTATCTTTGTGGTTCTGATTTTTCTGGGCAATCTGGGGGGAGGGAGTAGGAAACCCTTGTATTTCTTTCAACTGCCTTGAATATTATAAATCCTCACCTTTTCTGTCCATCTTCTAGAGCCCCCCAAATTTATTCAGATGCCAACTTCTGTAGTTCCTTTGCGTGAAGGACAGTCCACCACTTTTGAGTGCCAGGTAGTAGGCACGCCAGAGATCCACATCACATGGTACCTGGATGGGAATGAAGTGACTGACCAAGCTAAGTATGGCATCTCCTTCATAGACGGTTTAGCCACTTTGAAAGTCACTCAAGCCAGAGTATCAGATAGCGGGATTTATGTTTGTGAAGCCCGCAATGATGCAGGTAGTGAGAGCTGCAGCGTCGAGCTAAAAGTAAAAGGTTGGTTTTGAACATCTTGTCATCATCTAGCTATGTCACATAGCTGAGGTGATGGAGTAGGGGAGACTTCTCCCCTCAAAACTGTTCAAAGTTACTATTTACTTTCCCCTCATTCCTCTTTGTAGAACCTCCAACATTTGTTCGGGAGTTGAGACCCACCGAGGTAGTGAAGGGTTTGGAGGCCACACTAGAGTGTGAGGTGACTGGTACTCCTCCATTTGAGGTGAAGTGGATGAAGAACAATAAGGAAATGTTCAGCAGCAAGAAATATGCCATCTCCACCAAAGAATCAGTATTTACTCTTAATGTGACTAACTGTGATGTCTCGGATGTTGGTGAATATCAGTGTATTATATCAAACGAAGGTGGAAGCTGTTCTTGCAGTACAAGGCTCAGCATGAAAGGTCAGTCCTCTAGGAAGTATACTCCAAAAATTACACACCTTAGCTAAATTATAGTAACTAGAATGACTTTATATGACCTCTCTTTGCCCTTTTCCCTTTCCATGACTTCTCTTCAAAACAAAAACCAAAATGTTCCACCACAGAACCACCATCCTTTGTCAAGAAGCTGGATAATGTCACTAGTATTTTGAAAGGTACCGCACTCTTCCAGTGTGTCATAGCAGGCGCTCAGCCCTTGTCTGTGTCATGGATAAAAGATGAGAAAATATTAGAAGAAGATGAACACTACCATACTACCTTTGAGAACAGCGTGGCAACACTGAAACTTACCAATGTTGACCTCAGCCACAGAGGGAGATACACTTGTCAGGCAAAGAACGAGTCTGGTGTGGAGAAGTGCTTTGCTTTGCTTTTTGTACAAGGTGTGTACAAGATGTGACCCTTCAAGGTCATCCTTGATAAGTACTTGGAGAGTCAGTGCCCTGTCTGTGTAGCTAACTGCCATTTTTATACACCTTACACTTCAGAGCCTGCACAGATCATAGAAAAGGCAAAATCACTTAAAGTCACTGAAAGAGACCCCGTGACTTTGGAGTGTACTGTGGCTGGGACACCAGAGCTTCGGATAAGATGGTACAAAGATGGCAAACAGCTCCTGCCCAGTAGATACTACACAATGAGCTTTGAAAACAATGTGGCCAGTTTCAGGATTGAATCTGTATCAAAGGAGGATAGTGGTACCTACACTTTTAAGGTTGAAAATGACTTCGGAAGCAGCACCTGTGAAGCTGTTCTGACTGTGTTAGGTCTGTATTGTCATTTGAAAAATTTGCCAATCTAGCAGGGAGGGAATGAAAAAATAATAATTTCTGTTTGTGACAGATAGGCAAGGTAACCATTGTGGTTTTGCCATTTTTTGTGTTGGACAGATCAGTCAATTCCTCCTACATTTATCAAAAAGCTAACCAAAAAGAATACCGTTCTGGGATCTTCTATCCAAATGGAATGCAAAGTTTCTGGGTCACTCCCCATTACTGCAAAATGGTTTAAGGATGGAAAAGAGATAACTGACAGCGCAAAATATAGAAGCCTGTGCCATGAGAACACTGTGTCACTTGAGATTGCTAATCTAAAACTGGCAGACAGTGCAAATTACACATGCAGTGTCTCTAATGTTGCCGGGAACGATTCTTGCAGCACCGTCCTGACTGTGAAAGGTTTGGAACTCTTTTACTACTACTTCTTAGTTGTGACAGATGCTGGGAAAGTACCTTAACTCTTAAGCTAATGTAACACTCTTATACCTCTTAAAACTAATTCTGCAAACTTGGTCTCAATGCTTACTTCACTAATTTTCTTCATTCTTAGACATTTCTGATGTAACTGAATATTTCCTTTTCTTAAAAACTGCAGAGCCACCAAGCTTCTTAGTAAAACCTGACAGCCAGCAAGCCATCCCAGATTCCACAGTGGAGTTCAAGGCCACACTGAAAGGAACACCACCCTTTACAATAAAGTGGTTTAAAGAAGACTTAGAACTTGTATCTGGTCCAACTTGTTTCATTGGGATTGAAGGGTCAACTGGGTTCTTAACCCTCTATTCAGTGGATACTTCTAGGAGTGGGCACTACACTTGCCATGTTTCAAATGATGTTGGCAGTGACTCTTGCAGTACAACATTGATGGTAACAGGTGTGCACTCTTCCTTGTTGTGTTGCAGTCTTTTCATCTATTCCTTTTCTTTTCTTTTTTTGCCAAGCCCACCTCAGGGATCTTTGATAAATTGGCAAGGGAATTCCCTACCCTGTGTTTGAAACCCACAGTTTTATTCTTTTCCCTCCTCTTTTCTTTCCAGTATTAATTCAGACCTTCCTGACTCCACTTTTCTGATCTTTTAGAACCACCCAAGTTCACCAAGAAGCTAGAGGCAGCAAAAGTAGTCAAGCAGGGTGACTCGGCCCGGCTTGAGTGCAAAGTAGGTGGATCTCCAGAGATGAAAGTTGTGTGGTACAGAAATGACCATGAAATTGTTGCCAGTGAAAAGTTCCGGACTTCGTTCATTGATTCTGTGGCCGTCCTTGAAATGAATCATCTCAGTACAGACGACAGTGGTGACTACATCTGTGAAGCTCACAACCCCGCCGGCAAGGCCAGCTGTAGCACCAAAGTGACAGTGAAAGGTTAGCTGTCCTCTTGTTCTCTGATTACTTCCTATTTTTCCCTGGTAGTCTTACCCTTGGAAATCCACAGGAACGTGGAACTAATTTCATATTTGAGGACTGCCTTTTTCTTCACATCATGTTTGTTTCTTGATGTACCCTCAACCCCCTCTGCCAGGGTCTGAAAAAGAGAGATGTTATTCTTAATGCAGAAGAATCCTAAGCTAGGTGTCCCCAGTTCTATGACTCTCAAAGTCCAAGGCAGATTATAGTGGGAACTGTTACATGAAGGACCTGAAATACAAAATAAAAAAAATAGATCCAAACTGACTAGTGTCAGGTTTACACCCTGTCTTTGAGAGTACTAGCAGCTAAAACAGACCCTCTCTCTCTGGCAAGGATCACCCCTCTATTTGCCTTTTCTACAAAGGAGTTAAGAGCTCTCAGTTCTCACCTATCTGTAAGGTCATTTCACAATGTACCTAGAAAATGAGGAAAGTCCTTGCCCATTCCATTGATTTTCTCAGCAGCTTCGTTCTATAGAAGTTGGTATCAGTAAGCTGTTTGTTGATCCAATAGCTCCCGACTGACTCCTTTCTAAAAGTGTTCCTTTCTTCCTTTGTTAGAACCTCCTGCTTTTAGCAGGAAGCCCTCTCCAGTAGACATGCTTAAAGGAACTGAAGTTAACCTGGAATGTGAGATTTCAGGAACACCACCATTCGATGTTACCTGGTACAAAGACAGGAGACAAATCCGCAGTAGTAAGAAGTATAAGGTTACAGCCAAAAACTACCATACAAGTGTTCGCATTCTTAATGTTGAAGCTGCAGATGTTGGTGAATATCAGTGCAAAGCACAGAATGATGTAGGAAGTGACACTTGCTTTTGCGCTGTGAAACTGAAAGGTAAAGTATTGGCACATATGCCTTCTGCAGTGCTCCCAATGGCACTGCGTTTTTGCCGTTTACATAGTCACTGTATTTATATAACTGCATGTTTCTCCTTCAGAACCACCAAAATTCTTGACTAAAATAAACAGCATGACTGTTGTGGTTGGTGAACCAGTAGAGTTACAAGCAAGAGTGGAGGGCTCCCAGCCGATTTCTGTGCAGTGGCTTAAAGACAAAGAGGACGTTATTAGAGAAAGTGAAAATACGAAGATCACATTTATGGAAAATATTGCAACTTTGCAACTTTTGCGCACAGAGACAAGCAATGCTGGAAAATACGTCTGTCAGATCAGAAATGATGCTGGAAGTCGCGAGTGCATGGCTACCTTAACTATTCTAGGTTGGTAAAAAGCACAAGTTCATAGAATATTTTTTTAAAGTCAGGAACTTGGCTATTTAGTGTCTGCTGTATGCTTTGCTTATGCCTCTGAGTTCAAAACAATCAAAACAGGGAATCCTTGTGTCCTGAACAAGCAGTAGTCAGGTTCCTCATTTTCAGTTGTCCAGGGATGGGGGTGAAAGGAATAACAGGCCACTGCACTGTGATGAGATGAAACTGACTCAGTTTATAAAAGTCATGTGTTCTGTTCGTGCCTGCTTGGAGAGGGACAGACAGTTTTCTCTAGAAGTTTAAAAATGTTTGAACTCAATTTTGGTGAGCATCTGAAGGGTGGAAAAAACAGAGCTGAAAAATTTCCCCAGTCCAACAACCTCAGATACCCTTAGTGTCAAGTGTGTAAGCTTTATCTTATAGTGCTGTAATATTTACAGCTAGTACTAATCAAATCCTGGTTTCACCATGCATGTTACACATTTCTTCTTCCAGAGCCTGCAGTCATTGTAGAGAAAGCAGAGCCAATGAGAGTTACTATAGGAGATGCCTGTACTTTGGAGTGCAAAGTGGCAGGTACACCAGAGCTTTCCACTGGGTGGTTCAAGGATGGCAAAGAACTGACCAGCAGCCAAAAATACAGAATTACATTCCTCAATAAAGTATGTACACTTAAAATTATGGATGCAGAAAAGGAAGATGCTGGACTGTACACTTTTGCAGTACAGAACGACGTGGGAAAAAGCAGTTGCACAGCATCAGTTGATGTTTTAGGTTGGTTGAGTTGCTTGTCTTTTATCTGTTTACAAAAACTTTCTTTCCGTCATGCTCTCTTTCATTTCTTCCATTCCTTCTCTCCTTTTCTCTCTAACCATGAATTTATTATGTTTTCTTATGCAGATCGAATCATTCCTCCTTCTTTCACAAGAAAACTAAAAGAAACCCCTTGTGTCCTGGGTTCCTCAGCATTGCTGGAATGCAAAGTGTCGGGTTCACCTCCTATTTCTGTTGCCTGGTTCCGAAATGGACTTAAGTTAGTCAATGGGGAAAAACATCAAATCACCTTTTCAGATAATCTATGTATTTTAGAAGTGAATTCAGTGAGTGACTCAGATACTGGAACTTACACCTGCAAAGCCACCAACATAGCTGGTTCAGATGAATGCAGTGCTGTATTGACCGTACAAGGTCAGTATGTCATGGTCAAGAAGCTGTCTGAGCCATTCTTTTATCTCTCTTTCTTGAAATTGCCTATGGCTTTTTGTAAATATACTCAAGAAAAAGTATTGACTGGTAGATAAAGATCTTGTTCTTGATTTTCAGAAGGTGTGTGGAAATGCAGAGTTATGCTGTAGCAAGCTGTCTTATCTCTCTTTTTCTCTTGTGTGTTTAGAACCACCTTCTTTCGAGAAGACACCAGAACCTCTGCATGTCTTACCAGGCACAAGCATCACTTTTACATGTGTTATTAGAGGAACTCCTCCTTTTAAGGTGAACTGGTTTAGAGGGGCCAATGAACTTGTGCCAGGGGAAAAATGCAATATCTACTTGGAGGAATCAGTTGTGGAGCTTGAGTTATTTGATGTAACTCCTCTCCAAAGCGGAGAGTACACCTGTCTAGTGACTAACAATGCTGGCAGGGCAAATTGTACAACACACCTTACAGTAAAAGGTTTGTAAAAATTGCTCCTCTCTATTTAACATTTTTCTTTCCTTCCATTTGTCCTCTGAGCTCAACATTTATCACTTCTTACCCTTCATTAGAGCCAGCTGTCTTTGTAAAGAAACTGAGCGATCAGTATGTGGAGCCTGGAAAGCCCATCATCCTGGAGGGCACTTATACAGGCAGCCTGCCCATTTCTGTGGTATGGAAGAAGAATGGCCACACCATCACTCAATCTCAAAAGTGTAGCATTACTACCACAGAGAAATCCTGCATCCTGGAAATACTTGACAGCACTAAAGAAGATGCAGGAGAATACACTTGCCATGTTGAAAATGAGGCAGGAAGAGATGTATGTGAGGCTGTAGTCTCCACCCTAGGTGTGTGCTCTGTTTTCTTCTTCTCTTATCTGTTCTTTCAATTTTATGCTTTCCAAGGCCTTGCACTACAATGAGTCTATCTAATTCCTTCTCTTTTTTAGAACCTCCCTATTTTGTTACACACTTGGAACCTCTTGAGGTGTCAGTTGGGGATTATACAACGTTGCAATGTCGTGTTGCTGGAACACCAGAAATCACTGTGTCTTGGTACAAAGGTGATACGAAACTCAGGTCAACTCCTGAGTACAAAGTGTTCTTTAAAGACAACGTTGCTACACTTATTTTCAACAAAATAGTTAGCAACGACAGTGGAGAATATATATGCAAGGCAGAAAACAGTGTAGGAACTGCATCTACAAAGGCTCTCTTGACAGTTCAAGGTGATGATTTTGTATTAGCTTACTATGAATTCTTTTATTCTTGCAAAACTATAAAAAAATTTTCCTGGGGCATATTTATCCATTACTTGCTTTCTTCTAGAGCGCAAACGACCACCTTCCTTTGCAAGAAAACTGAAGGACATCGAGCACCCTGTTGGTTTACCCCTTAAATTTATGTGTCGGCTCAATGGCTCAGAACCCATTACTGTGACTTGGCATAAAGATGGTGTGCCGCTAAGTGATGACCACAATATACACACATCCTTTGTAGATAATGTTGCAGTGCTGCAAATGGTGCGAACGGAGATGAATCATACCGGGCAGTACTCCTGCACAGCCACCAATGCTGTGGGCACTGCCACCTCAAGTGCTAGGCTCACAGTGGCAGGTGTGTTGGTTTACAAAACTTTTGCCTAGATCACAGGCTCTCCTTGCTGCTACATGCTCATGAGGGTGCCTGTGTGTTGGATTAACTTTTTTATGAGTTATGAATATTACATCGATTTCTTGTGTTTCTAGAACCCAAGAAAGCACCTGTCTTTGACACCAAACCTGAATCTATTGATGTGCCTTTTGGAGAAAGTGCTGACTTTGAATGCCATGTTACTGGAGCCCAGCCAATACACATCACCTGGTCCAAGGATGGTCGGGAGATTCGAACTGGAGGAAACTTCAATATTACATTTGTAGCCAATACAGCTCACCTTCGAGTGCTCAGAGTGGGTAAAGGAGACTCTGGCCAATATACTTGCCAAGCTAGTAATGAAGCTGGGAAAGACTTCTGCTCAGCCCAACTCAGTGTCAAAGGTAGTAAGATTAAGTCACTTTCATTCATGTGTTTTCTTTTTCTTGGACAAATGACCTCTTTGTTAGAGTCTCATTTTCCACCTTTTACAGTTTGGAAATGTAAAGTAGCTTTCAAGAAAGCAGACACATACCATGTGGTGACCTTCTCCTATTATACTGCACAACAGTAGAAACCTTGTGTGGCTGTAAAATCTGCAACGAGAAAGATCCCCTTGTGAAGCTGTTTGCACAGAGAGTTGCACTCACTTTGCTTTTTACTTTATCTTTAGTGCTTAAACTACAGTCACAGTGGTAGTCACACATAGCAATTACTATATGGAAAATGGTGATACGGTAAACATAACTGCTTTGCATTGGCAGGCCAACATTGGTGACTCTTTCAAATTTCCGAAAGATTTCAATTGGAGTTCTGAACTCCTTATTTAATCTAGACTATGAACCACTTTAGTTCTTCATACGGAAATACACTTTAAAGATGTGTAAGAAAGTGAAACTATACCTACCGTGTTTCTGCTGCTCCTGGGGGTGAAGGAAGGGCTTGCAAAATCTTTCATGTTGACCTGTGGATATTTCTGTCCTTCAAAGGTAACAGAAAATTTTCCCTTGGGTTGGAACAATTGTCCTTCATGTATTTTTTACAACTCCAGCTGTCTGATGCAGCAGGCACAAGAATTTGCAGAATATAATTGTCTTTGCCTTCTTTTCTCTGTCTTGCGTCTTTCCTTGAGAGGAGGCTCTTTGGATATAGCCATATGGTGTAACAAGCTTACTTTGTTGTAACCCCCATAACTCTTACTCATCACTGTATATTCCACACAGCGAACAGGTATGCACTCACTCTCTAAATACTTATTCTGTTCTGCAGAACCTCCCAAGTTCACCAAGAAACCTGAAGCTTTGCGGTTCGTGAAGAAGGGGGACACAGTTCAACTTGAATGTAAAATCAGTGGCACACCAGAGATCAGAACCATGTGGTACAAAAATGATCAGGCACTCCTGGCAAGTGACAGACTCCACACATCCTTTGTAGACTCCCTGGCGACGCTAACCATCTTGAGTGCCAATACTGAAGATGCTGGCGATTATATATGTGAAGCCCATAACTCTGCTGGCACAGCCAGCTGTAGCACTTCAGTCACAGTGAAAGGTTAGCAACACAAACCTCCAGAATCCCTGGCTTCCAGGCCCGCTCCCAGCTGGGCATTCCCCTGGACAGGGAGCTGCTACTATGGCAGCTTGTGGCTCCTGGCTCAGTGTCTCTCCAGCCGGACTCACATTCAGATGCTGCTGTGTTTAAGCAGTAGAGACCAGGCAGGAAACAGTGTTGCATGTTCAGCACTGTGCAGCCATTCCATCATTTCCCTATTTAAGTCAATTGCAAACTGAATAAGGCAAGCTTGTCAGGTCACAGGGGAAGCGTGGACTAGATGGAGCACCACTCTTGGTGAGGGAGCTGTGCACACTTTGCAGCCATCCCTCTGCCTGCTCTTTATACACAGTGATCCTGGCAGGAATGAAATTTGAGACGGAAGAGGAGGCTGTGTTGCTGAGCCTCACTGATGATAGCTTTCATGACTGAAAAGAGAATGGAAAAAATGGAATGTGGTCCTGGAGAGAGGGGAGAGTGACTTTTGGGGAGGAGCACTGAGCATTGACTCCAAACAGGTGCAGAAGCGTCACATTTTTTGCCCGTGGGACTCTGAGTGCTGGGATGGCTTACTGGGAGGTACCGGGGGCTCAGCATTTCTTAGCAGTAAGGTCACATATTTAGAAGCTAATTATGAGTTTACAAGAACAAGTGTAGGCTCCCTACCTGATTACGTTACCTCCTGCTACTATCCCAAAACCTTCCCAGGGAAGCAGACTCACACATTATAATGTGATTCTTTTTTTATAGAACCACCTGTTTTTAGCAAGGTGCCAAGCCCTGTGGACACACTTAAAGGCGCAGATGTTATCCTTCAGTGTGAGATAGCAGGGACTCCGCCCTTTGAGGTGGCTTGGTTCAAGGATCGGAGACAAGTCAGGAGCAGCAAGAAGTTCAAGGTGACGGCAAAGCAATCCATTGCCAGTCTTCATATTCTCAGCCTGGAAACTCAAGATACTGGAGAATATCAATGCAAAGCTATGAATGAGGTGGGAAGTGACACTTGCACCTGCTCGGTGAAATTCAAAGGTTTGTATACTAGAAGATCAACAGCTTCACTGCTTTTCTTGAATTCCTGGCTTTCCCTCTTCCTAGCAGGCATGCATGATTAACCCTCCTCCGCCTCCTTGTTTTTGCCATCAGAACCCCCACGATTTGCCAAGAAGCTGAGTGATACTGCAATCTTTGTGGGGGAGCCAACAGTCCTGCAGGCAGTGGTGGAAGGATCTCCACCGATTTCTGTTGTCTGGCTCAAGGACAAGGGTGAAGTCATTAGGGAGAGTGAAAATATCCAAATGTGGTTTATGGACAACATTGCAACTCTTGAGATTGCCAGTGCAGAGGGAGCTGATGTTGGGAAGTACATCTGCCAGATTAAAAATGATGCTGGCATGCGGGAGTGCTCTGCCTTTTTACAAGTCCTAGGTGGGTATAGCTTGCTTCACAGGCACTGTATCTTACAGTTTGCATAGTTGCTTCTACTAGCCTTTGTTTTCTGCCCACCAGTTTGTGGGCAGATCTTCTGGTAACACATTGACACCTCCCTTCCTATTTCAGAACCAGCAGTCATCTTAGAGAAGACTGAGCCAATTACAGTAATGGCTGGCAATCCTTTTACCTTGGAGTGCAAAGTAGGAGGAACACCTGAGCTTACCACCAAGTGGTACAAAGACGGCAGAGAATTAAGGAGTGACCGCAAATACCAAATTACCTTTTTCAACAATATATCCACTTTGAAAGTCTTTTCTGCAGACAGGGGAGACAGAGGCTTGTATACTTTTGAGGTGCACAATGAAGTAGGGGACAGCAGCTGCACTTCTTCTGTTGATGTTTCAGGTCAGCTCCATGTGTTTGTTGTTCACGCTTGTCTTTAAAGGAAGCTTCTCTCCCACCCTCATTCTGTCTCACTTTTCTTTTCCCCTGGAAAAAACCAAACACATTTCTTCCTATTCTTCTACCCTGTCCTACTTAGACCGTCTTGTTCCTCCCTCATTCTCAAGAAAACTAAAAGAAACAAATGGAGTGCTTGGATCCTCAGTGCTTCTGGAATGCAAAGTGTCTGGCACATCCCCGATATCTGTGGCCTGGTTTCAGGATGGGAATGAGATTGTTAGTGGAGAAAAATACGAAATCTCATTCTTGGATAATGTTTGTGCTTTGAAGCTGAATGCCCTGGATGTTACAGATACAGGGCCATATACCTGTGTGGCAGCTAATGTGGCTGGATCTGACGAATGTAGCGCCTTCTTGACTGTACAAGGTCAGTAGGATACTACAGCATCTTCAACAAAATTCTTCTTCCCTCTTCTCTTTTTTCCTCTGGTTTCCCATAGTTTCTTTTTCATGTTTGTTTTCTTTTTTCCCCTATTTTCTTCCTCTTTCTCTCTTTATTTGACTCAAACATGCTCCAGTTTTTCCCCTTCACAGAGACTCTCCTATTAACTTCTTTCTCCCTTTTCTATCCTTTGCGTCGTTCTTAGAACCACCTTCTTTTGTGAAGACACCTGATCCCCAGGAAGTTTTGCCCAGATCAAATGTGACATTCACCAGCTACATCAAAGGCAGTACTCCCTTCAAAGTGACCTGGTTCCGAGGCATCAGGGAGCTAGTGCCAGATAGCAACTGCTCCATCTCTCTGGATGAGTCTGTGGCACAGCTGCAGCTGTACAACGTGGAGCCAGGCTACAGTGGGGACTATGCCTGCGTGGTCACAAATGATGCTGGCAGTGCATCATGCACAACCCAGCTCTTTGTGAAAGGTGTGTTTGTGTGTGTGCATTACATACAGATATGTCCTTTCATGCTCTACCTGCAGCCCTGCCACCTCTGTCCCTCTCACTCTTGGTCTATGCCTCCCCACAGAGCCAGCAGTTTTTGTGAAGAAATTAAGTGATTTCAGTGTGGAACAGGGAAAGTCCATTGTTCTGGAAAGCAGCTACACAGGCACCCCTCCCATCTCTGTCACCTGGAAAAGAAATGGCGTACCCATTACTCAGTCTCCACACTGCAGTGTTACAACTACTGACAAATCTGGCATTCTTGAAATCTTCAACAGCACCAAAAGTGATGAAGGCGAATACACTTGTGAGGTGGCAAATGAGGCGGGTGGGGATGTTTGCCACAGCCTTGTATCTATCTTAGGTATACACAACCCCTGATTCCTCTAAGACACCCCAGTGATGCTCTACATCTGCTCACTATGCTCTCTCCGTTCCTAGAACCACCCTATTTTGTCACACACCTGGACCGTGTGGAGGTGAAGGTTGGCGAACCCTTGATCTTAAAATGCCAGATCGGTGGTGCACCAGAAATCAAGGTGTCCTGGTACAAAGATGACACCAAGCTCAGATCAACACAAGCTTACAAAATGCATTTCAAGAATAATATGGCAACACTGGCATTCTCCACCGTGGAAGACAGTGACATTGGAGAATACATCTGCAAAGCAGAAAATAGCGTTGGCTTCGCCACCTCCACGGCTTTGCTTGTTGTTAAAGGTGATGGGCCAAGGGCCACTCTTTCCTGGGGTATTTTGTAGGAAATCTTTGTTGTCTACAGAAAGGGGTTCTTAATGATTTCAGAATTAATTAATTCTAGATTGACAGGGTGGCTTCCTACTTATAGTGGTGATTATTGTTATTGTTTTGCAGAACGTCAACTTCCCCCTACATTCACCAGAAAACTGAAAGATATTCAGGAGGCTGTTGGTGCCCCGGTGACATTTGATTGCCGCATAAATGGCTCAGAGCCTATCCAGGTGTACTGGTATAAGGACGGGGTTCTCTTAAGTGACAGTGATAATGTGCAATCAGCCTTCTTAAATAATGTCGCGACACTCCAGATCTTGCAAACTAGTATGGCTTACTGTGGCCAATATACTTGCTCAGCCCAAAACGCTCTGGGGACAGCATCTTCTAGCGCCAAACTTCTCCTCACAGGTTTGTAGCTCACACTTAAAAAAAGGTCTTTTGTATGTTTCTCTTATTTAATTTCTTCACCCTTTTCCTCTATCTGCCCATTGTGTGGTAGCCAGGGAGCGTGGGTATGACATGGTGACTTGTGTAGTGAGGAGGGCTTGGTGATGAGCTCTGCCATGCTTTCCTTTTCACAGAACATCTACAGCCTCCCTTCTTTGACATAAAGCCAGTATCTATTGATGTGGCGCTAGGAGAAAGTGCAACGTTTAAGTGCCATGTCACTGGATCTGCTCCCATGAGGATTACTTGGACAAGAGATAACAGAGAGATACGCCCAGGTGGCAACTACAAGATAACACTGGTGGAAAACACGGCCAGGTTGACAGTCTTAAAAGTTGGTAAAGGAGATGCTGGACTCTACACATGTACTGCCAGTAACAGTGTTGGAAAGGACGCTTGCGCAGCTCAGCTGGCTGTACAAGGTATTGCTGTGAGCTTTAATATTCATGAGGCTTTCTTTGCAAGGCAGACACCTGGAAAACAAAGCCCTGAATGCAGCAGACATGTGAAACTAACAACCTTTACAAGTGGCTACTCTGATAAGTCTTATTTCGTTTAAACATTACTGTAATACTTAGATACTTTTTCATCTATCTTCTGGTCTAGTATAGTGTATGATTTGTCTTATTAAAGGGATTAAAGTTTAACTTACTATCCTGTTGTGCCTTTTGAATGGCCCTGTTGGCCAGCAAAATCTGTCTTCCTTGAAGTCTTTCTACAGCAGTGACATTCACTAAGATGTCCAGGGGAGGAAAAGGTAACTGAGGGGAACTCAGTTCACTTAGGAGATTTAAATGTGTTTTTACTGGATGTGCAGCTCCTGCAAACAGTTTTATTCTTTCATAAACTGAAACATTGAAAACTGCTGTTCTGGACAGCAAAACTGGAGGATCTGAGGGCAAACTTGGTAACAAATACCCATTCCACCAACGCTTTGCTTCTCCACATAGTGCGTGGACCACATACATTTCAATGATCTAAATTTACAACTGGATCAAACTGTCTTGGTACAAGTAAGACTCATATATTAGTGTAATTTCCTCACTGTAGGTGGGAACACTGGATTTATTTATAGCTGTTCTGGATAACTCATTCTTACTGATTTTATAAAGAAAGGAATGTATAATATACCACTGAAATTATGCATGAGTTCAAATGTCCCTATTGGTTTAGTATTCCTTCACCCTCCCTTCGCCTCCCCCCACAACCCCCATATGAATTTGGAAGGGAACTGAAAATATTTGAAGAGCAAATACTAAGACATTTATTCTCTAAGACAAATAACACAAGAGGCTGAACTACAACTAACATGTTTTTGCAATAATTGCTTGTCAAATCTAGGGTATGTCCTGTCCATAGGGATTTTTCTTGGTGGGGTGGGAAAAGAGTGGCAGACTGAATTAACTGTGGATTCAGTCGCAAGTAGAGATGCTTTTATGTAGCTTGACATACAAGAAACACTGAAAGATTGTAGCAAGAAATCTAACATCTCTAAACTATTGAAGCTTGTTTTCGCCAGAATTGTAAGTCTGTTTACTAATAATGATAACATTACTAACAGGTTTATCTGATCAGAATTACCATTCATAAAATGATCCCAACTGACCTTACTTATTTGCTTATTTTTCAAATCTTTATTCATAAAAAACTGATTTTTTTAATGTATACCCCCCTCCCATCCCCATGATTATTGTTTTCTTTTTTGATCCTGAACTTACACTGAAACTTACTTCAAGCCTTTAGAATTTGTACAGTTTCCGTAAGGATATAAAATTAATGATATTCATTGTTTGACAGCCATTTCCTATGTTACTTGGAAGGGCAAGCACTTTATGTGCATTGGTTTACGTGTGTTTAATTTGAGCAGGTGCTGTCTCACTTCTATGAAACACAGCCTTTTGCTTGTATAATTAAGATATTTTGTTCAGTTAACCTTGAAAATCTTTCAATTTTTTATTAATTTTTGCTCTTTAATGTCTAATATTTCCAATCTGTAGTTTTTAGGTTCTAGAAACTGCCTTACATTCTAAGTATATACCTTACTAACTTGTATATTTGCATTTTTTTGAAAGAAGTGGAATTAGAGTGTGACTGCTCAGCAACTGTTAGTATGCAGATAGATAATCAGCTCTTTGCCAAAGTGAAATATTTGAGTAAATTGCTCAGGTTTCAAGAGTCCTTGTGTTAACAAGCCATCCTTTCTATTTTTAGGAACTCTAAGGAAGTTTTGTTACTAACAACATAGGATATGCTGCAAATGACCCACGGGCTGAAGTAACCCACAATAAAATTTATATTCTTCCTACACCTTACAGACAGGTGCACTTAGACACGCTTCATCCTGTTTTGCAGGGAGATTCGTTGATTGTGCCCACATTACCACCTCTTGGTTTTGCTACTTATATCTTTGATCTATGAGCATTCAGTCTTGTGATTCTGAATCATGCATATGGTACTTTTGATGAAAAGCGTCAAACGACCACTCCTTTCTCACCTTACAGAGCGAAATGTAACCATCCGGTTTACTTCTCAGCCACAGGACATTTAACACCAATTTCTGTAATACTAGCCATCTTACAATTCTTCCCAACTTGATTATTTTGAATCTCTTCTGTTTGTTACCTGAGTTCCTTGAGTTTTATTCCCTATATGCACCTTTACTTTTGGGTTTGTAATAAATGTGTGAAGGTTTATAATGTAGATACTTTTATAGAGTATCAATTTTTAGTGACATATTAAGACAAAAAGCAGATGCTATAATGCTAAGCATAAATGCTCTTGATATTTCTTGGCTGAACAGTTCAGATTCTTGCATTTTCATCAAGCATTTTGATTACTCATGTATTGCAAGAAGATGTTTCTTGAAGAAAACCGTAGATATCAAATAATCTATACTGAATACGTAAGAGAAGTACAGTGGGACAATAAAGTAAGGAGAAATAACTGAAATGCAGATAGAGAACTTGTTTGCTTCTTAATCTAGATTTTGGACCAACTTGAAATCATCCAAAAAAAAATTCAGAGCAATTGCACAGTTGGAATATTTGTGTAATTCTTTAAAGTTTACATTTTCAGTTATATATTTCCCTGCTTATTCAAAGAATCAGTGCAATTTACAGCACCCTTTCCCCTTTTTGACTTTCCAGAACCACCAAGGTTTATTAAGAAACTAGACTCCTCAAGACTTGTGAAACAGCGTGATTCCACTAAGTATGAATGCAAAATAGGTGGATCTCCAGAAATCAGAGTCACCTGGTACAAAGGTGAAACCGAGATCCAACCCAGTGAAAAATACAGAATGTCCTTTGTGGATTCAATGGCAGCCATTGAAATGTACAACCTCAGCGTTGAAGACAGCGGTGACTACACTTGTGAAGCTCGGAATCCTGCGGGTAGTGCAAGCACCAGTACCTCACTGAAAGTAAAAGGTTGGAATTCCACCTCTTTCTATGTGTTCTATCTGTGTGAGTCCTCCTTTGTGGAAAAGCTATTAAATCCCTCTTTCTTTAGTCAGAGAGACCAAAACCTGTCTAAATAGATGACAAATCTCTTGCGTCTTATGCTGTGGGAGACCTTTCTTAGTACAGCGTGTCTTTACTGGTTAACCTTAGAATGGCTGCTTGAATAGTCTGTCCTCTTTAATCATCTTTGCTCAAATAACACAAACTTAAACAACTTTTTCTTTTACAGCACCCCCCGTTTTTACCAAGAAGCCCCATCCAGTCCAGACCTTGAAAGGGTCTGACATTCACCTGGAATGTGAGCTTCAGGGCACTCCTCCATTCCAGATTTCATGGTACAAAGACAAACGAGAAATTCGGAGCAGCAAGAAGTATAAGATCATGTCTGAGAACTACCTAGCTAGTATTCACATTCTCAATGTGGATTCTGCAGATGTTGGTGAATATCACTGTAAAGCTGTAAATGATGTCGGAAGTGACTCCTGTATTGGCTCTGTAGCACTAAGAGGTTTGTATAAAGATAGGCACCTTCTTGGCATTTCATTGTTTCTGTCATTCTCCTCCTACTTTTCCGTTCCTGGCATGTTTTTTAATTGTTAAATGTCTTCTCTTAAATAGCACCACCAACCTTTTTGAAGAAACTGAGTGATCTCACTGTCGTAGTTGGGGAGTCAATTGAACTGCAGGCTGCAGTAGAAGGATCACAGCCCATTTCTGTTCTGTGGTTAAAAGACAAAGGGGAAATCATTAGAGAAAGTGATAATCTTTGGATCTCCTATTCAGAAAACATTGCAACTATGCGGATTGGAAATGCAGAACCAGCCAATGCTGGGAAATACATTTGTCAGATAAAAAATGATGCTGGAATTCAGGAATGCTTTGCCATGCTGACAGTGCTAGGTTAGTAACATGGGATAAAATCTTCAATGTGTTTTAAGATTTTTTAAAATGTCATTTTTTATTATACTAGTAACTATTGCATTATTGTTTTTAATGTTATGACTTGCGTCTCATTGCAGAACCAGCAGTCATTGTTGAGAAGCCAGGTCCAGTCAAAGTTACAGCTGGAGACTCTTGTACTCTGGAATGTACAGTAGATGGCACACCAGAGCTTACAGCTAGGTGGTTTAAGGATGGGAATGAACTGTCCACTGACCATAAATATAAAATCAGTTTCTTCAACAAAGTATCTGGGCTTAAGATCCTCAATGCAGGACTAGAAGACAGTGGAGAATATACTTTTGAGGTGAAAAACAGTGTTGGTAAAAGCAGCTGCACAGCTTCAGTGAATGTTTCAGGTTAGTTGTTTACTCTTTTTGGGTTGCATTGGATCCTATAGTTCCTTTCAAAACCTTCAGACAGAAAACTCTTATGACTTACAGCCTAAGAGACTCATTGCTCGTGTAAACTTAGGAGTACTCGGCATGCTGCTTTGACAAGCATCAAGAATAGATGCCTACCTAGCCTCTGAGGGGCAGGAATTCTTGGAAGGCCTTGATTTTCTCAGCTTTAATCTACATGTTATCTTGGACAGCTGATGCAGTCTTGTTGCTTATGAAAAGCAATGACAACAATGAAAGGTGCCCCTGAAAAACTGCAAATGGAAGCTAGAGCACATGTTTAACCATCAACTATTTATTTTTCAATGACTTAGGTGTGTAGGAACAGATTGCTAAAGCAGACATATTGTAAGAAAGTCAAATGATTTTATTATGCATGGGCATCTTATTGTATTTTAAACTCCTGTATGGTAATTTTTTGTTTGTTTGTTTGTTTGTTTTGTGGTTGTGGTTGTTGTTGTTATTATATCAATGCAGATCGCATTATACCTCCTTCTTTCACAAGAAAACTGAAAGAAACGTATGGTCAGCTGGGTTCTTCTGCTGTACTGGAGTGCAAAGTTTATGGGTCACCTCCTATTGTGGTTTCCTGGTTCTATGATGGACAGGAGATTAGCAGTGGAGAGAAATATCAGGCTACCCTTACAGACAATACCTGTTCTCTGAAAGTGAATGGACTTCAGGAATCTGATATTGGAACTTACTTGTGCACAGCTAGTAACGTAGCTGGATCTGATGAATGCAGTGCATTTTTGAGTGTTAGAGGTCAGTATCAATAAGAAGCCAGAGTCAGAGGGCACAAATTGATTTTTAAAACAACTTAATTCTTTGCTTTGTTACATATTTCTTATTACTGTACTCTTTATCAGAAATTCAAATATATTACCTCTCTGTCTGTCTGGTTTATTTACATGCTTAGAACCACCATCTTTTGTGAAGAAACCTGAACCACTGAGTGTTTTGTCTGGGGCAAATGTAACCTTTACCAGTATCATAAGAGGTTCCTCTCCATTGGAAGTTAAATGGTTTAGAGGTAGTGTTGAGCTAGTACCAGGACACAAATGCAATATCACCTTGCAAGATACAATTGCAGAATTGGAACTGTTTGATGTGCACCCACTTCAGAGTGGAGACTACACCTGCCAGGTCTCTAATGAGGCAGGGAAGATATCTTGCACAGCACAACTTTTTGTCAAAGGTTCGTCCAAACTACTTTTTCTTATGCTTCTTACGCTTCTAAAAATGATCTCTTGGCTTGATTTGATTTGTTTTCTTCCTCTTGTTCATTATAGAACCAGCCAAATTTGTGAAGAAAGTGAACGATTTAAGTGTAGAGAAAGGGAAAAATTTAATTTTGGAATGCACATATATGGGTACTCCACCAATTTCCGTGACATGGAAGAAAAATGGAGTGAAAATAATGCACTCTGAAAAGTGTAGCATCACCACTACAGAAACATCTGCCATACTGGAAATCCTTAGTAGCAAACTAGAAGATCAGGGGCAATATTCTTGTCATATTGAAAATGATTCTGGACAAGATAATTGTCATGGTACAATCACAATACTAGGTGCGTCAAGTCATCATCACTTCATCAGGCATTATTTGAACTACTAATGGTCATTGTGTGATACATTTTTTATGCTAATGGCATGTGTTTGTTCTTCAGAACCACCTTATTTCATTACACCCTTGGAGCCAGTGCAGGTGATGGTTGGAGATTCTGCATCCTTGCAGTGCCAGGTTGCTGGAACACCAGAAATGATTGTATCATGGTACAAAGGAGGCACAAAGCTGCGAGGAACTGCTACTGTGAAAATGCACTTTAAGAACCAAGTTGCCACTCTGGTTTTCAGCCAGGTAGACAGCAGTGACAGTGGGGAGTACATCTGCAAAGTAGAAAACACTGTTGGGGAGGCTGCTTCATCATCTTTGCTGACAGTTCAAGGTGAATATTTGATTTTAAGAAATAGGAAAATGGCCTATTTTTCTTAAATATGCTTTGCTATTTTGAAAAACTAATACTACCTTTTCCTGTTAAAGACTTCATTGTCTCTTACTGATCACAGCTCTTCTGTATGGATACAAGCTTCTGTGTCTTTCTTCCTCATTAAGGATATTGCTTTGATTGTTTCCATCATTAACAGTCCTGATGATTATATAACTGAGAACAGAATGGTTACATATTTTCCTGTAAAGCGCTCTTTTCACATCAGGTTTCAAAGAAATTATACGCTGTATAACGTTTTAAATCAGAAGTTATAAGAAAAATCCAACATCCTTTACACTATATTAGGTATTGATTGTTGGTGAGTACAGCAACAGGTGCATATCTTCTGAAAGCCCTCACTGTACAATACCTATTTTCTTACAGAGCGTAAACTTCCTCCATCTTTCACACGGAAGTTAAGAGATGTTCATGAAACTGTTGGCTTACCGGTTACATTTGATTGTGGCATTGCTGGTTCAGAACCTATTGAAGTATCTTGGTTTAGAGATGGTGTACGTGTAAAAGAGGACTACAATATTCACACATCCTTCATAGATAATGTAGCAACTCTCCAGATTTTGAAGACAGATAGGAGTCTTATCGGGCAATATACCTGCACAGCTACCAATGAGATTGGGACTGCTACTTCTAGTGGCAGACTTGTCCTTACAGGTTGGTAAGCTATGAATACCCAATAAAAATATCTTAAAATTCTTTTTTGCTTTATATATGGATTTAATATTGTACAAATATTGATTTCATAGATATTAAAAGCAAATCAAGATTTTTTAAAGTGATGCTTTCTTACTTCTTTCACTCTTTAGAAGGGAAGACTCCTCCATTCTTTGACATCCCTATTACAACTGTGGATGGCATTATTGGAGAAAGTGCTGACTTTGAGTGTCATGTTTCTGGAACACAGCCTATTAGAGTCACTTGGGCAAAAGATAACCAAGAGATTAGAACTGGAAGAAACTACCAGATCAGTTATGTAGACAACACAGCCCACTTGACCATCTTGAAAGTTGACAGAGGAGACTCCGGAAAATATACATGCTATGCTAGCAATGAAGTTGGAAAGGAGTCTTGCACAGCTCAGCTGACTGTTAAAGGTACTGAATAGATAATGTATTATGTGTATTTTTTTTCTTCCTCTAATTATAAAGAAAATTAGCCTTACTGATGCAAGATAAATTTGAGGAAAACTAGCTTGAAAGTACCTATCTGGAGGTAGGTTTCTCTTAAGGGAATGAAAAAAAAGTCACTAACAACAATGGGAGGAGAAATGAGAGTATGTTCTTCCACCTGTTTTTTTTGACATTTGCCTATTTCTTTCTTCGAGAACTCGACAAAAGTCTTGGGTGTTTTTAAAACAGCATTTGACTTAAATCAATGTAAGAGGAGGGTTTTTTTCAAATAGTAAAAAATGTGACAGTAACTGTAAGAGCAAGACAGCTGCTTTTTATCTTGGCATACTTTTACTTTTAAAAATCCCTTTAATTGAGAGCAAGTATCGATTCCTCAATGATCGAATTTGTCTTGAAACGTTTTCTTGAGAACTTTTCATCTCAGATTTGGTTCATAGAATTTGAATAATATGTTCTTTTTTTTACAGAACGAAAATCTCCACCAACTTTTGCTAAGAAACTGTCTGAAGCAGTAGAAGAAACAGAAGGGAATGAACTTAAACTTGAGGGTCGTGTTTCTGGCTCTCAGCCTTTGACTGTTGCTTGGTATAAAAACAACCAGGAAGTTCATTCAAGCCCACATTGTGAAATATCTTTCAAAAACAATACCTTACTTTTGCATATAAAGAGCGTAGAGCAATCAGATGCTGGTTTATACACCTGTAAAGTGTCCAACGAAGCAGGAAGTGTGTTGTGTACGTCTTCTGTTGTTATCAGAGGTTAGTTGGAGTCTTATTTTTCTTTGCTTCTTAACTTTTTTTTGTTGTATGGTAACTGCAAATATACAGCTTCTATCTTATGAGCTGGTTTTACTTACCTTAACAACAATAATTTGTCCCAAGATGGACAAGATACAACTGAGTTAAACCATAAAACCAAGGAATTCTCTAAATTTTGTGATTAAAATAAAATAATATTTTTCAGGGACAGGTTTCTTTACATTTTCACATTTGCTATGACTGATTTAAAGTGAACATGGAAATTTTTATGTCACAATTCTATTGGACTTTTAATCATTCTTTTGTCATGGAGTAATAATTCTTCTGTGCAATTACATTTAAGCTTAGGAAGCATTGACTGTGTTGTGGCAGCACGACACTTCATCATAATACACTTGCAGGAGGCTGCACATTTGTTTCTTTAAAGGTGCTAATACAGTTTCGCAGCCTAATGGCAGTGCTTCAGTTCTTATACTATTTTTTTTGCGTGTGAATGTCCTTGCCGTGTGGAGAAAAGGTATTTCTTGCATGGTTGCATAGAAAAAATACTCTCTTGATATTTATTCCATTTTCTAAAACTATGATTGGCATTCTCAGACTCCTTTTTATCCTCCTTTGTTCCTTGTCATTGTCTTCCTATGAGTTATGTGTGTCTTTCTCTTACTTTCTTAATCATACTTGTCCTCCTTTAGTATTCACTCAAGCATTTTCATATTCCAGAACCTAAAAAGCCTCCAGTTTTTGACCAGCCTCTTCAGCCAGCAGCAGCAGAGGAAGGTGGTACCCTACAGCTCAGCTGCCACGTACAAGGAACACAGCCAATACGGATTCAGTGGCTGAAGGCAGGAAGAGAAATAAGAGCTTCAGACAGATGCAATTTTAGCTTTGCTAATGGAGTAGCTCTTCTGGAACTGACTGCAGTAACCAAATCTGACTCGGGAGAATATGTATGCAAAGCTTCAAACGCAGCTGGCACTGATACTTGCAAATCTAAAGTGACAGTTAAAGGTACAGTAACATGGAGGAAATAAAGGCATATGATGGAAATTTAAACCAAAAATTCCATCCTGCTTTTTTTTTCTGTGAAATAGAAATGTTAATAATCTAATAGTGAACAGTTAGTGTCTTTCAGTTCTTTGCAAAACTGTACAATCTGGGAAGACAGTGTATTTGACAATATTTGTATATAACTAGTGACCTAAACAGTGGGAGATAAGTGTCAAATCAATAGTATATTCTTACCAAAATGGTTAAGAATTTAGTTTCTAAAACAAACCACCAAATTTTTAAAAAGTGCAGACTACATGAATAAAATTACTTGGACATGCATGTCCAAGAATGGAAACAGTGGTGTTTAATAAAGGAAAATACAAAAGGAATTTCACTGAGTGTGTGGCCTTGGAGGTTAATTGTTTCAGGACTGTTACAAGTCTAAAACACCTTGACCTTTTAACTGACAGGAAGTACTACCTAAGCCTGAGACCGTCCATGTCGGTCTTGTCTTACTAATGCACGAAAGACCTAAAATTTTAGTGATATGTGCAAATAATGTATTTTTCATTACATGACTATCCACAAGCCTAAGAACTATGCAAAAAGAAAAAAAATAATTCAACAGATCACTGATAAAAAAATGCACTTAACTCTAAGGGCGAAATATTCAGAAACAGACAGAGAAGACAATACCTCACTAAAACCTGTTTCATTTTAGAAAATGAGGCTTCCTATCCTATGTCCATCTATGAATTTTCACCCATGCAGAATATAAATGACTTGACCGAAGTTAACAAATAGCACAATATGGCCCACGGTATTCAGTTTCGTCTGGAAAATAAAAGCCAAATTAATTAAACCAAAAAGAAAGTATTTTTCATTTTTTTATCTCCTACAAAATATTTTTTCCATCTTCATAATTAATTCCTTTTTTACAAATATTTTGGAAGCATCATCAAGCATGATCATAACCTACTACACAAAACACAAAACCATCTGTTTCAATTGTTTGACTTTGTTTTTTAGAAAAACCAGCAGCTGCACCAACAGCTAAGAAAGCAGAAGTGGAAGGAAAACTTTATTTTGTGTCAGAACCTCAGAGTATCGAAGTCATGGAAAGTAAGAACTCTTTTCAAAGAAGTACATTTTTATTTGTCTACATCTTTTGTTTGAGATTATATCCTGCTATCATAGACAGCTGGAAAGACTTAGCTTCCTCATTTGCATCTTTCTACAGAGACTGTCGCAACATTTATTGCAAAGGTTGGTGGAGACCCAATTCCAAATGTTAAATGGATGAAAGGAAAATGGAGGCAACTCAACCAGGGAGGTCGCATAATTATCCAGCAGAGAGGAGATGAAGCCAAACTAGAAATAAAGGATGCAATAAAAACTGATTCTGGCATGTACAAATGTGTGGCTTTTAACCAACATGGTGAAATTGAGAGGAGCGTAAACCTACAAGTTGAAGAAAGGAAGAAAGAAGAAGTTGTTGAAGGGGATCTCAGGGCAAAACTAAAAAGGTATAGGGAAAGTTTTATAGATTAATTTGCCATCAACACAGAAGAAACATTTTATTTTATATCTCATATTAAGATATATTTTTAAATTTTTCCTTAAATATGATTAACATTACTAAAAATAGTAGTATCTGACGAGACCAAACTAAAGGATTCCACTACACAGGGCAGCTCTAAGCAAATTCATTTTTTCAGTTAACAGCTTTATAGGATTGAAGGATTGATATTTATCTTATGTCATTAATTTGAATAGCACTCCTAAAAAGAAGGAAGGAGAGGAAGAGCAACCAATTGATATCTTGGAACTTCTCAAAAATGTAGATCCCAAAGAATATGAGAAATACGCTCGCATGTACGGAATTACAGATTTCCGTGGCCTCCTACAAGCCTTTGAGTTACTAAAGCAAACCCAAGCAGAAGAAAGCCATAGACTGGTAAGATGCGGTGTGACTGCAGCATTGGCTTTATTAGGCATAACATGGTTCCCTTCAACATAGTCGGTGTCCATGCTCTGATGTCACTGTGTGTGCAGGAAGTTCTGGTTCCTCTTTAGATCTTTTACTGACAGTTCTCAATTTCTTGCATGCTCAAACCCAAGAAGAAAGAATGGACCTTCCAGCCAAAGATGTTCTGTCTTCACAAGTTGGCTACAATTTTTAAAATGGAAAACATGTTATTTACAACACAATTATAGAAATGTTGATATAAGAACTAATTCTATATTGGCTAAACATGACAGCTTGATGTGTAATATCCCATAATATTTGAGTATATTCCGCCTTTTTACAGGAAATTGAGCTCACAGAAAAAGCTAAAAGAGAAGATCAGGAGTTTGATGAACTTGTGGCTTTTATTCAGCAACGACTGTCACAGACAGAGGTAATATATTTTTGGACTGATTTGAGAAATATTCAAACCCATAACAGGGAACTTGAAACTAATTTAAATTAATGTTTTTCAGCCTATTACTCTGATCAAAGACATTGAAAATCAGACGGTTTTAAGAGATGAGGATGCTATCTTTGAATGTGAGATTAAAATTAATTATCCAGAAATAAAACTTTCATGGTACAAGGGAACCCAGAAACTGGACTCTAATGACAAATATGAGATTAGAATTGAAGGTGATCGCCACATACTGAGAATTAGGAACTGCCAACTTGATGATCAGGGAAATTTCAGAATAGTGTGTGGACCACACATTGCCAGTGCCAGGTTAACTGTAATCGGTAAGTGTACTTCTGAAGCATGTATTTGCGTTAATTTACACTTTAATTGTTTCACTGTCTGTTGTCTCCTAAAACGTATGTTTTAACATACTGATAGAACCCGCAGTTGAACGGCATCTTCATGACACTACTTTCAAGGAAGGAAACACATGCACGCTGTCTTGTCAGTTCTCTATCCCAAATGCCAAGTCTCAGTGGTATAGAAATGGGAAACCCATTAAGATAGGAGGGAGATATTCAACACAAGTCTCTGACAAAGTACACAAACTCATCATCAAGGATGTTAGAACAGAAGACCAGGGACAGTATACCTGCAAGCTTGACAATCTAGAAACAACTGCCGATCTGGCCATTGAAGGTTTGTAAACAGATCTAGAATTTCTTTATTATGGTAGTGATAAACAATTTCTGGACGTCCCATTAAAAAAAAAAAGGAAATATAAGAAATATCTTAAATATGTATTCTGCAACTTGGAAACAGACCAAACAAGAAATTTTGCTGTCTCTCTTTTCAACTATATGTGATATGCTTGTATGTTAGCATTTTTAGCTAAATCTTTTTTAGTAGCGTACCTTAGCCCTGAAATAGCTGAGACATACTTGCTTTTATTTTCTTTTTCTCTGATATTCTCATATTTTCCTTGGATTTCCTCTTTTTCTTAGTTATTCTTTAATTTCCTTAATAACTTCTCTTGTATAACTTCTCTGCACAGTAATCTTGTTATAGTTGTACTCTTGTGTCTTCTAATCTTCATTCTTACATAGAAAACTTCATAGAAGGTGGAATCCCTTTTTCTTACTATATACTTTTTCAAGATCAGTTGTTATTACCTCTTACTATAATGAAGGAAACTAGGCAATCTTAAGTGGCCTGACAGTGCGTAAAAACTGATATACCTTTTTTTCTAAAAACAGCGGAACCAATTCAGTTCACAAAGAGCATACAGAACATTGTAGTGAGTGAACACCAGTCTGCAACCTTTGAATGTGAGGTGTCTTTTGATGATGCAGTCGTGACATGGTATAAAGGCCCCACTGAACTGAGAGAGAGTCCCAAGTACAGCTTCAGAAGTGAAGGTCGCTGTCATTATATGACTATTCACAATGTTACTGCGGAAGATGAAGGTAAAAATGCATGAAATTCATGCTGATGCTATCCTTTTATCTGATTATGTTGCCTTTTTTTAAAGATAAAGGCATATAAATATCAACCTTCTTGGCTATTGCAGGTGTATATTCTGTAATAGCTCGTCTTGAACCAAGAGGAGAGGCAAGAAGCACTGCAGAGCTCTATCTGGTAACAAAAGGTTAGAAAATTTGCTAAATAAATTCATGATCATATCCATTTGCAATTTTGTCAGTTTGAAACACGTCTAGAAAAATAAACAGTCCTAAAAGAAATCTAATATTCTTTTGCAGAAATCAAACTGGAGTTGAAGCCACCAGGTAAAGATCATGACCAAGGCTGGCACAAGATCACGTCTATGCTTTGTCATAGATTTAGTGCATTGCTTGGCTTTATTTTTATTTTCAAATCCTGGTTATAGTAAGTCAAACTTAAATGCTGAAAAAATATTCCTCTTTCATAGATATGAGGAGCAATTTATTCTCATAAAACTGTCAATGAATACTGTGATAGCTACCAAATCAGTGATATTAATGTGTCTGGGGTTCTATTTCATAAAATATAAGAAGCCACAGTCTCTAAAACATAAAAGGTTATTTTTGTTTGAATGACTGAGGAACAGAAAAATAAAGAGGTACCAATTAATAGATTCAGTGTCCTCTGCACAACTGGAAAAAAATAACCAAGGTGGAAAAATGGATAGCAATCATCTCCCTATGGTATCTAGTGATCTTTACCAAATGTTCGTAAGACCCTACTCCAAAATGACACAAGAATTATTTACAAATAAAATGGAACAGTGTAGAGTCTGGACAGACTGAAAAATTAATGAATTTAATTATCTGTCAGTCAGACAGCTTATTCATGAGAAGCAGAGCACAATCCTTGAATACTAGAACAGAAAGATTAAAGCACCATGGACTACTCTTCTTGGGGATAGCATATTCAAATCTTTTTTTTTTCAATTGTCAATTAAACATTTTTATTTTCTAGATGTTCCTGATGCCAAGGTTGCAGTTCCACCTCAAAAAACAGCTGAAGGTAGGGTAAAACCACACATGTCCTATAGTGACTTTTTATAACTGCACTGAAGCAGCAGGTCAGTGGGAATCTCAGAGAAAAATCTTAGACAACTCAGTGATAAGATCTAGTTAATTGTCTCTGCATAAAAATGACATGAGCATGGCCTGGCTTGAATAGGACTGTTTTGCTGTGTGGAAGATGAACACCACACAAGCAGCAGTAGGAATGAAGTTTTTTCTACTAGAAAGTTTGTCTGTGAAATGCTGTTTTCCTATCAGTCTCTTCCTTTTGCTTCCATTTTCCTCTTCTGATCATTCTTTATATTCACCTTTTCTTATTTTTGCCACAGAAATATCTTTTAAATAAGCTACCTGAATTATTACCCTTTGAGGAGAAAAAATAAAGGAAAATAAAATACAAATATTCTTTTAAAACCATACAATTAATTGTATGTTTATTACAAATAAACTCTTCCTAGGCTCTGGTATAAGATTAGAGACTACAAACATTGTACAAATTTCTGTTACTTTCAATCTTCTTGGTTCATTTCCAGAATAATTTGGTAAATGCTTACACTGGCAGCAGGAGGTGGAAGATTTTATATTTAGATGAATTATTGTCAGCAAAGACAGGAGAGTGATGACAGTAAAGAAAATAAATCTGAGAATGATAGGGATTCAAACAAAGACAGATTGGGAGTTCCTACTCAAAGTACATTCTTCCAGCTACAGTAAGCTATCAGAAGGAGCAACAGGTTTGTTCTTATTCTGCGACTGCAATAAAATAAATCTCACCTATTTTCCAAACACACTAAGATTTTTCTTGATTTACAAAACCCCATCATACTCACATTGTATTCTAAACACTTCATTTTTCCTAGAAGCTGCTCCTATTCCTATTCTTCTGCCTCTTGTTCCACCACCAGAGGTGAAAAAGCCAGGTAAGGGTATTTGGACAGTGGGTGCATGTTTCATTATGACTGTTGGGTTGTATTTTTTTTATTTGAATTTTTAAATATTTTTTTTTAAGCAGAAAAAAGGGTTCCAGTAAAGAAAGTCTCCAAAAAGGTGGTTAAAAAGGGTCCTGAAGAAGTCCCACCACCTAAAGGTAACTTATTTTTTAAAAACCTTTTTTGGAAATAGTAAAACTATCTTGTGGTAATTTTTAATTGTCTTGAAAATTTGTGTTGAATTACCTTGAAACAATCAAGTCTGTTCAATTTTTGTCTTTATGTTGAAAGCACACATATTTAAAATCTAAGATGATTAGGACTGCTTACAAAAATAGTTACTTTTTTAAACCATCTGTGAGGGTGAAATAATTTCATTGACTATGAACACCCAATACATGTTGTGAATTCCAGGCTATGATATGAATAATCTTTTTTTTAAAGTTCCTGGTGTGCTGCCAGAGAAGCCCAAAGAGATCAAAGTAACATCCATGGCAAGGAGAGAAGAGATTCATGAAGAAAAGAAGGAAATATATGAAAAGCCCAAAGAAATTTATGAGGAATGGGAAGAAGATTATGGAGAAGACCATGACTATTATGTCAAAGAAGAAGGCTATGATGAAGGTGAAGAGGAATGGGAAGAGGCTTATGAGAAAAGAGAAGTGACTTATGAAGAAAAACGAGTAATTCACGAAGAAGGTATTTTAATTATCATACCATTTACTTCTTCTCTTTTGTCATATTTATTATTAAGGCTCCAAAACTTTGAGCCAGGCAGCATTTCTTTCATTTTTTTTTTTGTTACAATACCTTGATCCTTAATATTCTTCCAAATTTTAACTGGTACTTGATGGTAAGGAAAGGATTCTAGTATGGTGAGGTATAGATACAGACAGAAACTGATAGGCTGTAATTTGCTTGCGAAAGGACTTTGCAGAGTTGGTCTTCTTTAAAACCTAATATGAGTTAGTACTTTGTAAGGATATGTGTCATTTTTAGTTGTTTCGGATATTTCTTCTATAATTTCCACATATTCTAGATAAACTTGATTTAGGTTAAATATTTCACATATTAATTGTTTGATGTTACTAGCTGTATTTTGCAATTCCTTGCGTGATTTAACTGGCTTGATTAGCAGTAACATATATACTTCTATGAAAAGAATTTGGCTCTGATGAAAAGCATCAAACTTGGAAATAAGCAAGGAGTTTCACTGCAACAATTTGACCTCCAAAACTCTGTGTGTATTTTTCAACTTTGTAAACTCATAAAGGGTTAACTAATAACTTTGTGTATATTGAGACAATACATTTTTTTATCATTAAGCAATGTTGTTATTTTTAAAGTGGTTGAAGTTCCTAAGAAACCTGTGCCTGAGCGAAAACTACCAGCAATTACAGCTGAAAAGAAGGAAAAGAAAGAAGTAACAGTTCATAAAGGTATGACTTTCTTGCAAAACCAACAGGAACAGGCAGTTTAAGATCTCTGACCCATTTCCTTCAAGCTCAGCTGTGGTGGTTGTTTACATTTCCTCAAAAAAGAGAGAATTTTCTTTTTATGACACGATTAAGGCTTATGGTAGCCCTTCCTCTTCCTGTACCTCATATTTCTGAGGAGAGAGAGAACAGTGGTAATAGTAGTTGAAGCAAACCAAAAACTGCTGGCAAAATCAAACTGAGCTTCAGCTATCTTTCCTTCTCACAGTATATTAGCCTTGGGCACGAGTGGTGCTTTTGAGCCAGCAAATGCTGCACTTCTCAGAAGTGTCTTCTGTGTAGATAAATGCATATCTCTCAGGAAGAGTCGGCATCATCACCGACTCTTCCCAAATACCTTTACCACCACTGACCACCACCAGTGGACAATACACTGAACAACACACAGGAGTTTATACCATCCTAAACAAAAAAATAACAAGTTCTACCTGGTTTGTGTCCAGAAAATTATTTGCAAGATTTTAACAATAAATATATCTGAATCACTTACAGTTGTCAAGAAACCTGTCGATGAAAAAGTGGAGATAACCACTCAGAGGGTTGCAGAAGAAAAAGTCAAACGGGCTGAGGGTAATTACTGTTTAATTACCTTAATGTCATCTTTACATGAAAGGAGTGACTACTATTACTTAGCTAACCTGCATATGCTTTGTCTTTATTTAACATGAGTATGATCAATTTTCCAGTCTTTGAAACATCTAATGAACGTTTCCGCTGAACTGCATAAAATGAAGATGAAAAGCTTTGTAGGGGGAAACACTAAATGCAGATACTAACTACCAATGCTTTAAGAAAGGAAGTGAGTGTAAAAATGCACTGGGTGAAACCGTATCTTTCACTAACAGCTGAAAATGTGAAATCCCCATCTTCCTCAGATTTCCACCTTATCTTGTCTACAAGGATGTCTTGGTTAATTGTTCAATTATGAAATAAAGATGCATTCTTATTCTCTTGCTAACCATGCTGTCTTGTATAACATTTTCCCATTAGGAGTCTGTTGGTTGCAATTCAATATGTATCAGGACATGACCTGTGTGCTGAATGTCCTGAGTTACTCACCCCCTTAAGAAGGCAGCAATAAAAAGAAGCAAGCTCATTCTTTCTGTTTCTTTGCATGGTTCCAGGGTACCTGACTTAGCCACAGAGTTAGATTATGTTTGCCTTTTTTGTTATTTTGTTAACAACATTGCTAGATAGCTGTAGACAGATTTTTATCTCTTAGCTAAATATTTGACTGAGTAACAAAATTTTAATGCCAACAGTTACCAAGAAAGTTATGCCATCAAAACCTACACCAATGATCATTGAGGAAAAAGTTATGAAAAAGGAAGGTACAGATCAGCGTCTTTCAATTGCAGTTTACATTTCTTCCAGCATCCTGTGTGTTCCTTTGCTTCTTGTGGATGTGTGGGCCTATTCTACTAGTCATGCTGTGACTACTCTCAGTGTTTAAATACTATGTGTACCATGCTTTTATCTTTCATAAAGCCTATTATTAACACGTTTGTGGCTAGCCTTTGAATTCTTGTTTAAACAACTTACAAGATATTGTCGTGTGATTTAGTTTTTTTTCTTCATCTATTCTGTCTGCTGGCCTATCTTTGCATAATAATGGCCCAGTGCCATAAAATTCCTTTGAAGAATCGTCTTTGGAATTCTTCTGGTACACTGTTCCCAAAAGACTGTGCATGCATTTTTTTCAGTTTTGTGGTTCAAGTTGTCAGTGTATTTAGTCTTTACCAAATACTAAATATTGTATTTGTATGCTTGTTCTGTGTTCAGTATTTTAGAATATGAATACTGTCTAAATATGTCTAAGATTTAAATGTGCAATACAGATACAGATTTGATAAAAACTCACATGCTGACTACCAATAACGTGGATCTAGACTATAAAATACTAAAACAAAATCCTATCTTTAAAGTACCGACAGTAGAAACATGGACTGTTTCAGAAGAAAAGATGTCGGTATCTGTCCACAGAGAAGAAGAGTATTCATATGTCACAGGTATGTACTAAACAAAAAATCTGTGCACCCAAACCAAAACAATATTTCAGTCCTGCTAGATTTTCTTTTAATCTCTTTTTATGCATGACAAATTACATATTTAGACACATTGTATATTTGTCTTTCAATATGCATTTCTTCTTTTTGTTCATTGTGTTATGTAGCTTCAGTGTTCTTTAGACTAATAGATGTTAACATTTCAACATTTTAGCTTAACATGTTTAAATGCTTTTCTTTGAAGAGCCAACAGAGCATGAGAAAACAATTGAAGAAAGATTCTTTGAAGCTGTTTACCCAATTGAAGGTAGAATAATTAAGAATGAGAGGCTAACAAATATTTAAGGTTTTTGAAACAGTTTGCATCTGTAGCTAATCAAAACTCCTTCTGAGATTTAAACATGCTGTTGGTTTTCTGGATTAGTTTTTTTTTAATGTATTAACATATGTGTTGCAGTAACCTTTGTATGCTGGATGCGCATAATATCTTCCTACAAGCTTTTCATATTTACTGCAGACATTGATATTGCCTATCATCAAATCTCGTACCTTTAAAATTCCAATTGTAGCACATGAGGAAGTTGAAGAAAAGGAAGAAGTTGTTTCTACAGAACTGGAGATCCCTCACGCTGAAGGTGAATAAAACCTTTCTATCATCATATGTTCCATTTTTTTGAACTTTCACATCATCTGCTTGCACCACTATTTACCAAAGGATAGCATAACAGGACCGAGATCCTTCCATTTTTCTATGGCTCTGCTTTCAAAAGTTCAAGCACTATTGCATTTCTAAATCCAATTATTCTTCACGACTGCTTTAAATAATTCTTTTAATAACTGTTTTTGAGGTAAGCATATTGTCTATATCGATAAAACAGCATACTTTTTGACTTATAGTGTTTGTTTATCCAGCATGTTGAAATAGTCTACCATGATTTACCAACTACTTTTACTGCCTCCTAAGTGTTCACCACCTATCTCTTTAAAGTGCCTGAGATAACAGAGAGGCATGTTCCAGAAGAAAGAAAGCCTATTCCTGTACCTAAGAGAGAAGCTCCAGTTAAAGGTATTTCTACTTTCCCAGTAAAACAACAACAACAAAAAAAATACAAAACAAAACAAAACAAAAAATCCCTAACAAACAAAACAAAGAAGAAACAAATTGTCTTTTATAAATTTATTCTCTGTGTGGCTTTGGTTTTATATTATCTCCATATTTTCACTTTTTTATTTGTGCTTTAACTTAGCTTACAGCTTGCAGTTGTTTCAGCTTTGGCCCTTCACTTTCTTAACAATCTTGTGGTTGTTTTTTGCACTTAGGGCACGTGGCTTTGGCAAACAAGGGTAGAGTATTTGTGCTTCAATGGGATGTCATGAAAGATTATAATGCAGAAATGATAACATTGGAATTTTATACTGGGTCATAGTGTCTTTCCCATAGAGTCCAGTGTATGTCCAAGAGGTTGTACATTATGTTGTGTTGCAGTGCTCAGCTTCTTGTCTAAATGTTATATTCTATAAAGCTATCTTGGATTACTAAAATCTGGATAAAAACTAAAATTCTGTCACTTTGACAATGTTTTCCAAAGTGCCTGAAGTCCCTAAGAAACCTCTTCCAGAAAAGAAAGTTGCTGTTCCTAAAAAGGAGGTGGCTCCCCCAACAAAAGGTACAGCATCTTTTGGATGTGTTTCAACCAGTCCTGTACTACTGTGCTGTTTTTCTAAATACTATTCAACATAAACATGTGATATAGTCTCTATGTGTTATGTTATATGTCTGTTCTCCTCTGAGACAAACTCAAAAGCCTTAGAAAGATTACTTAAACAAATTTTAATACCTTTAAAGTTCCTGAAGTACCTAAAAAAACTGTGCCTGAAGAAAAAGCACACGTTCCTGGTCCCAAAGAAGACTCTCCATGGGCCAAAGACATACATAGAAATGGAGTGTACATGTATCTATTGAATATATTTTTATGTATAATTCTCTGTGCATATATAACAGTTTTTAAGACCAAGTTTACTTGAGCAGCTCTTGCTTCAGTATTTCTTCAGAAATCAATATTAAAGCACTTTATAGGCTTCCAGAGATGCGTTTGATTATTTTTTATAAATATTTGTTGCTCTTGTCTCGTACCTTTGTATGTTAAGCGTATGAATGTGTTTTCTGGTGCATCTTGATATTCTTATAAATGGTTTAACAAAATTCTATAATACTTCAACACATCTTTGAAATATAGACGTCAGTTATCTTACATTTTATCATTTTTAAGTGCCAGAGGTGCCTAAGAGAGCTCCACCTGAGAGAAAAATTACTGTTCCAAAAAGAGAAGAAACTCCACCACTCAAAGGTACACTTAAATAAATCAAATTCTTTTCTTGTTATCTTAAGAATCTTGTTTAAGTCCAATTTCAGTTTTGATTGTTTAGTGAATCTAGTTTTAGTTGTTATATTAGCTATGTGTTTTTCTGTCAGTTTTGCGGGTAATTGCTATATATCAGACCTGTAATATTAGTTACATAATATTATAATTCGTGTCTCTGAAGTGCCAGAAGTACCTAAGAAACCAGTCCCAGAAGAAAAAATACCACGTGTTCCTAAAGTTGAAGAAGCCCCCCCTGTAAAAGGTACAATATTGTTCACAGTATTATTGTTTATTGTAGTTTTTAGGACAATCCATTTGTCTCAGCTTGCTCAGATGTTGTTTTGTAAACTAAATATGTCCATGTTTAATCTTTTTGAATGATACATTTATGTTATGTGATATTTTGCCAGTTTTGCACTTTATAGGTCACAAAATCTAAAACTAAATACTTTTTTCTTAAGTGCCGGCAGTTCCTAAGAAACCGGTCCCTAAAGAAAAAGTATATCCTGCCCTTCCTAAAAAAGTTGAGGCTCCTTCAGCTAAAGGTATGCCTTCCAACAGAAAGAAAGAATACACTGTTTCTTAGCTTCTGTTTGTATGTTCAGTCATTCGTTTGTGCTTCTCATGTGGATTCTGCTGTTCTGATTTAGTGACAGTGGATCACTTCAGCACGTCATATGTGTTATGTAATACTCACAAACTATTGTTTCTGAATAGTGAATCTCTGTTCTTTGTTATGGACTCAGTATCCTTAAGCAATTCTTTGGAAACTTAGATTTAGCACTTTGCAATGTTGCATTCAGAATGGAATAAGAGAAGCATACATTAACATTACTATCTTTCAAAGTGCCTGAAGTGCAGAAGAAAGCCACTTTTGAAGAAAGAGTACTTATTACAGAAGAAAGAATATCTGTTGCCACTCCAGAGGAAATCCCACTACCTGAAGGTACACTATAAATAGATAATAGTGAGAAATGTGATTTGTCAACAAGCCTGTTGGTCTAAGATCAAGATCAAAATACACAAAGATTTTGTGTTAGTTATTTTGTACTGAACATCTTGCAAACGTGCAGGCAATTAAGAGTTTCCTGAGGGCCATTTACCGTTACAGTCTTGAATGCAAGGGCCCTGCCACATTGATTTGAATGGAAACTCCTCCACTGAATACAAAAATCTTCAGATCATGATCTCATGAATTGGTAGTAAGAAGTATGAATGCAAAGCATTCATATTAGATTCCACTAATTAGGACTGTAGCCAACCATTTGTCATACTGTCTACAAAGCTCTCTGTAGCCCTGCAGATAATAACACTATTTCTCTGTGCTGTGCTAGCTTCTCATCAGGTCTTTTAGTTCACATTCTCATACTGAGGGAATGTTGAGATCAGTTGTTTATTTTAATTAATAATTAAAAAATGAATAGTTAATAATTAAAAAAAATTTTTGCTTCAAGAAATCTGATATCAAGATTTTGATGATTTTTACATCCCATTGATAACTAGCCAGTCAAGACAGTTTATATATTGTACTAAAAAAGCAGATATGGAATTTACATCTAAAATGAACATGCAAATGTATCTTCATATGGACACATGCAGGTTTTTTTCTGTATATCTCCTGCAAATTAACCTTTTACTGCAAAACAAGCAGATGTTTTTCGCAATACAGTCACATTTGTAGAAGTGCACATACCAGACTTTCCTTTCAGTTCTTGACCTACCCTTCTTATCTTGTTCCTGTCTTTCTTACTTTCATGTAGTTGGATCAAGGAGAAACCACTAACTCTTTGTAGTTTCTCCCCACCTCAGCTGTTGCGTTGGGAAAGTTTTGGGAGCCATTCTGATGGACTGACAGTTGATCAGTGAAAGATATTTGAGAAATAAAACAGCACCCAATAGGGTACATAGGACAAAACACATCATTTAAAGCAAATCATAACTCTTTGTGTGTGCAGCACTTTCTGTACTGTAAGAATGCCTGTTGTTGTATAAAATTGTAAGAACTGGTCATCATCTTCTCCATTCATCAATTCTCCCCTCCCTCCACCAAAAATACTAAATATAATAATAATTTTCTTTAAAGAACCAACAGTTGAAGAATGGGCTGAAGAAGAAACAGAGGAAGTGTCTATTTCCATTCACAGAGAAGAGATTTCTGAAGGTACGACCAGAATTCAGAAATATTAAACAAATGTAATAATGTGGATTAATATCCATTCTTTCATAAAGGAAAATTTACTACTATATACTACCATCTCATAAACTTTAATGCTAGGATGGTCTGAAATCTCTATTACTTGCTTTGAAAACTGCAGTATTTAAACCCATTTTGATATAGTGAAAATAATGAGATGGATGTTGAGAATTATCAACCCTTCTTTTTTTTTACAAGAATTCTCTATTGAAAGTTCCTCTTCCACCAAGTTGCCTGGATGAGGTGAAGGTCTTTCAGAGTATTATAGTGCACTCTGGTTCCTAGGATCATTTCATCATAAAATAACTAAATGTTTTGCACCTGCAAGTTTATTGGTGATATCATAATGCTGTGAAGGACAACAACATACACTGGTTGACTCAATTTCCATCACAAGAGACACTGTACAAAGTGTTCTCAAGGACTGGCTTTAGTCGAGGAAGTTTCTTGGAATTTGGGAGAGAAGCTTTCTGAAAGTGAACACATTCCAATATGAATGAATTAGTGGAGAGAGGAATGGAAAGTGCTTGGTCTAATGCTTCAAATACTGACCATTTTCAAAGTCCATGGAAATACAAGAGGACAGCTTAATCTCAGTTCTTTTTAAGTTGCTCAGAGTTTTTCCATTGGCTTCAGAGGGATGTTTGAATGTAGATTTTGCAATCTAGAAAACAAGCATACTGCTTGTTCTTGTCTTACAAATATTTTGTTTCTTACCAAGGCCACAAAGTCAGTAATGGATGTCAAATACTTAAGTATTTTTTTTATTTTACTCTTTCGAAGTGACTGATGAAGAGTCTTACTACATTGAGGAGAGGGTAACTGTTCCTAAAAGAGAGAAGGCCCCACCCACTAAAGGTATACATTCTTTTCAATACAAAATATTGTTTCTGTCATCATTCTGAGCATTAAGTTGCCATTATATGTTTATCTCCATTTGTATTTTTTGGATCAAGGAAATGTGTGCATGCTATTATGACAGGACTCCTCTTTGTAAAACTATGTCTTATAATCTTTTGAAGTGCCTGAGAAGCATAGGAGAATCGTCGCGGAACCAAAAGTTCCAACTGTCACTAAGGAAGCTGCAGGAGTTAAAGGTATAAACCAGTTCCTCATCTGCGTGATTTATCTTCCAGGGGATTGTCTTTGTCTTACTGTCTTGTTTGTTCATGTCAATGTGGGTAATGTCTACTTCTAGTGATGAATGGTTGTCCCTTGTTCTATCTTGTACTATGAAAAGTACTGTTTGTGTTAACTCAGTAAAACACATTGTGATATAATACACAATCGCAAATATTACACCTTAATATTCTTTCTCATCTTCCTTCTCACCTTGCTAATTTTTCTAAAGTTCTTGAAGTCCGTAAGAAACCAGTTCCGAAAGAGAAAATACCTCTACCTGTGCCTAAAAAAACGAAGGCTCCACCAGCAAGAGGTATATCCGTGGTTTCTTTCTGTTGCAAAAAAACACTTCTTATTCTGTGTTTCATCCTTAACATACATGTATGTTAATAAAAAAATTACCAAATTTCTTCAACATTAAAAACATACTTATGTCCATTTGTCTGCAAGTTGGTCTGTGTTATGTGTTACTTCATCTTTTATCTTATACCTGTTGGTGAAATCAGTCAAGTTTTCTAAAATTGCCCAATCTTTTTTAAGAACATGCAGAAGAATGGGTACCAACTTTTGAGACAGAAGTTGAAGAACCTCCATCCACCATAGGTAAAAAAACTGAGAATATTATCATGGAGACTTTTTCTTTGGACTTAAGAGTATTTGTGTTTAGGCATTTTACCTAAATAAATTTTTGTTTGTGAGAGTCTCTAACCTCTGTCTAAATCTCCCCCTTTTTGGACTATTTTACTCATCTTCGTCTTATGCCTGTAAAGTACACTCTTCTGCAGTGTCTCAGTTTTGTTACTGTTTAAGTTTGTTTAGCATTTTCTTTAAAATAATCAGTTTAAGTTGAAAAACCTTACATATCTCTACATTTCAAATATTGCAATTAAGTATTCTTACACTTATAATTTCTAAGTAACTGAAGTGCACAGGAAAATTATCACAGAAGAAAAAGTTGCAGTTGCTAAGAAAGAGGAGGCTCCACCAAGAAACGGTAAATAATTTTTCAGAGCTACACAAGAGGATTCTTTTTTCAGGATACTAATTTACATTTATAATGTCTAATTGTCTGACACAAGCTGTAATGATCAGTGTTTACTGTCTTTTTTTAATCTGACCTGAAGAAATGTTAAGTCTCTGCGTTTGTGTTTTGTCTTCTGATTACATTCATCAACAGTGATTAATTCAAAATCTTTTTAAATGAACCTTTTTTTAAAAAATGCCAGCAGTGCCCAAGAAGCCTGCGCCAGAAGAGAAGGTACCTGTTCCAATTTCAAGGAAAGTGGCAGGTCCACCAGGTAAATTTATACAATTTCTTTTGGAAGTAGAGAAGGCTTTTAAATATCAGATGTCCCTGTGCATCATACTCACTAAATGCCTGGTTAAACAATACCAGTCCCTTTTGACTTGATTATAAATGTAAAGGATCTTTGTCTTCTCCTGGCCAAAGAATGCAGGAGGTAACAGAGAACAGGCACACACCTGCATTCCTTTAATTTTCTAGCCACTATTTAACTTCATTGATCACTCTGTGCTTAAGAGCTTTGGAAAGCAGAGTGAAGATATTTACTCAGTGAAGAAGTTAAATAAATATGAACACATTCAGGGAGAAACTTTTAATGTTTTATAATATTGTCAATACTCAGTGAAGGGGTTCAAACTTACATCCTTTTTGTCTGTGATTTGAGAAGTGATTTTGTAATGTCTCCTGTGTGTGTGGTGTTCTGTGGTTTAATTACGATTCTGAAGAGCCTAGAGGCACATTATTGACATCTTACTTTCATCTCAATCTTTCCATCTTACTTCATGCTGTTCTGTGAATATGCTGTTCTTTGTTTAGGTTTACATATTATCCCAATATTATATGTATTATTTTAGTAGATATTATTTTAATATTTAACTATGTTTCTGCTGTTACTAAAATTGCATGGCGTTTCGAAGTGTCCGATTTATCTGGGGAATTTAATCCTGGAATCCTCCATCCTAGTAGTCTTCAAAGTATTTAATGCATATTTTTCGTATGCATTGAAAGTTCAGCTGGTTATTTTCTTGTTTCGTTTTAAACATCTGTGTTTGTGTGACTTATATGATTGTTGTGTTTGTTACAAAAATCTTTGCTGTGTAAATCTGTGTTATTTCCCTGTAATTGTTTGTCCATAATTCTTTCATTTGAACTTCAGAAAATGTACGACTTCTTTTAGAACTTAATATTCTCACAATTAATATCTTTAAAGTGCCTGAAGCCCAGAAGAAAATTGCCAGAAAAGAAAGAGTATCTATTGCTGTTCCAAAAAGAAAAGTGTCTCCATCACCAGAAGGTACTCCTACCCATGGATTAAACTATGAACAGACTGTCCTCATGCAATACCAACAGAGCTTCAAGCCTGCTGGTCTGACACCTTTCTTGAAGTTCTAATGTTAGAATCAGAATCATTTAGGTTGGAAAAGACCCTTTAGATCATTGAGTCCACGCATTAACCTAATACTACCATGTTCACCATTATGTTCCACTATAGTCCCAGAGGAACCTTAACAGACTCTTTGAGAATCACTACTGACATTTTTTTTCCCAGTTACTCTGGTTGTGGAGGGTGTCAAGAAATAATAACTAGTTTTCCAAGAAACCCCAAATGTAATATTTATTATTGTCCATTATATTGCACCAGAGAAAAGTATTAACATTAGATTCTGTCTTTGAAGTACCAACAGAAGAAGAACACTGGTCTATGTCAGAGGAAGTATCCATTTCTCTTCACGCAGAAAAGGAGATCTCATACACAGGTATGCAAGGACCAAAAAGATTCTGTGTCTAAAGCTATACCTTGTCATCTACTTTAAAAAAAAAAATAAAACAAAACAAAATTTAATGTCCTGTGCAGATCATGAGTTTATCCTCAAAGTGAATCACTTTCCATCCTCAAAAAAAGGTTTAAATCTTTCCTCTTGGCTTGCTACTGTGGCCAAAGTGGAAGCCCAGCCATTTTGCTAGGTCCTCCTTTGCAAATCTTGCCACCTGTGTAACCTTTGAGGGGAAAGAGGGTAGCCTGTTCCTTCATTTATATTAACATACTTTCCTGTTCTGAAAAGAAAGCCTGTCCATTCCTGTTCTGTGACAGCATTTCCTCACCCAAAGCTGAAGATCAAATTAAAAACCTTTACCTCTGTTGTTGCCTGCCTAGCTGAGACACTTGCCACAATCCCAGATATTAGACCTGCCAGCTCAAGGGCTTTGATCAGTCCACACCTTTTAAGGAAAGTTTATTATTTCAAGGCAATCTATTGATTTGCAAAAAATAAGCTGCAAGACAGTTAACACTTACTACTTTCAGACCTCCTGCTGTTGATAAAAATTGTTATCATATTCATATCATGAGAGATTAATACAATCACATCAACGTGAAGTTAAATAACCTATTTAGTCTCTCTGTTGGAGATTGATGGGGTGACAAGCAGATCATGAGTAGCAAGAGGAGGATGGAAGATGATCTTTGACTGGCTTTCTGTAAGGCCGGGGCAATATTCCTGCTGGTCTGGGAAAAAAGTCAGACCAGAAAGTCCTTAAAGGCAATAGTCCTCTCATGGGATATCAAATAAAAGTGTTGTAGCTAGGCCAGAAGAATCTGAATGAACTTGACCTTTCTGGAAAGGGCAGTCCTGCACAATACAGTTTTTGTTATCCAATCAACCACAGTTACCAGTTCCAGTCTGTTTTAATTGAAAATTTCAAAAGTAGATGTTCCTCTCACTTAGAATAAAATATCAAGCAGAGCTCTGCCAGAATATATTTAAAGGCCTGGTAAGTGTGCACATTGCCCCAAAAGTAACACTGGTTAGCAAGCATCGAGACTAGTGGCAGCCACTCATCTATACTGACTGTAACTTGTCATGAGGAAAGCTTATAGAAATCTTCAAATCTGTCGCTGACAGAATGGATTCAGTATCTTAAGATGGTCAAAAAAAGACCTCCAATCTAATAAGATAATGTCCAAATTACTCTCTTATTTCCCAAGTCTAGCAGTTTCCCAGGCATTAAAATGCTAGGGTAATTTTCTGTGTACTTTCCAGTTATATTGGTCAAAAATTTCTCAAGACATCTGCCTCAGAAGACCCATGGACTACTGTTCTGAAAAAGAGAATACATTGCTTAAACATAGCGTGCATTCCTTCCTGAATAAATCTTAAAACCTGTACATACTTACACATTAATCTCTTGGAAACTGTTTTGCTCTTGTAGTGAATGTCTCCTTGCAGTATTTCAAGAAATAAGGCACTTTGTAAAGCAATCAACAAAAGAGAAAAAAAGAGGAAAACTACCTCCCTCTCTGAGCAATTCGTTCTTTTTTTCTTTAATTAGAACAGAGTTCTTACCCATAAGGTTTTTCTCTATGTGCTCCCTCATCTTCATCTAGAGTTTCTTATGCAAATCCTTTGTTACCAGTGATTAAAGACTCCTGATTGAAGTAATGCAAAATGTCACTGCTGTGAAGAAGGGCTGCCACAGAGCGCAGAGGGATTTAGTGATTTTATGACTTGTTGAATTTGGATTTTGAGTTTGGCCCACTAGCAAGCTTAACATCATTGCTGTCCACAGTGACTGAAGCAGGGATCGTATCAGCTGCTTATATTGAGATCTTAAAATGTTTATTGGTTCTTAATAGAACAACAGCCTAATGACTTCCATAACAACATGTCCAGTGTCAATAAGAACCCTTGTCTTTTACATATCAGCCACGTATTTGTAAGATTTTTGTGGGTTTTGTGGTTGTTTTTTTGTTTAGTTTTGTGTTTCTTGTCAAGAAATTTTTGCTTTTAAGCAAGACCTTTAACAATACTTAAATGTAAATATACTGTATCTTTTAAGTGCCAGACATACCAGAGCGGGCTGTCATTGAAGAAAGAGTACCAATTTATCCTCCTAAAAAAATGGCAAGACCACCAGCCAAAGGTATACTGAATAGAGTATTGAAATAGAGTATAAAAGATTTTTGTGTCTTGTGCGTTCCATGTACAGTGAATACTGGCCTGTTTTCTATGGAATGTTCTGCCTGTGGTTTAATTCTTATTTGACAATGCATCATGATCCTTATTATTAGTAATATCTATGTGTTAAATATTAAGATTCTTTTAATTAATATCTTTTCAAGTGCCTGAAGTACGCAAGACAGTTGTCCAAAAAGAAAAAGTGTATATTGAAGTTCCTCAGTATGAAGAGGAAGAAGAGATTCCAGAATATGAAGAGGAAGAAACCACCAGGTATGAGGAGGAAGTAATCCATTACAAGGAGCAAGTCCACCATTATGAAGAATTTACTCACTATGAGGAGGAAGCTCCTCATTACGAAGAAGTTCCTCATTATGAAGACGAAGAAGTCACCCATTATGAAGAAGAAACTGCTTATTATGAAGAGGAAATTCCTGAATATGAAGAGGAAGAGTCAGGAGTTTCCCAGTACGAAGAGGAGGCTCCTTCACCTGTTAGAGGTATACTTTGATTTTAGGATTTGTGTGAGAAAAAGTTATTTTTTTCATTCCGTTAATGAACCAAATTTTGGGTTAATATGTTCTGGTGTACTTTATAGCATGCCTTTTGTCAAGACGTTTAATGACTAGTATACAGTCTAGAAAATGTGTGGTGGTTGTATGTCTACTCTTTACTACTATCTCTACAAATTTAAATGTTCCACATCTTACATGTTCATTTCTCTTTCATATGAAGTCTGTATCAACCATTAAGAAAATTTAACTGAACATTATTTCATCCTCTTCTGGGGTCCAACTTTGCTACCAGACTGTGCTTAAAATACTTAGAAGTATTTATGAGAATTCTGCAATCACACACACACACACAAAACCCCACATGTTTATCCAGAAAAAAGGTAGGGTACTTGAAAATAAGTTGCATTGATTCCTCTCAGAAATCTTTGAAGACCCTGTACTTATTTTTTATTTATTTTTTTGAAAGGAATAATATATTTTCATGGAAAGCAAAGATATAAAAGTATTATTAAATTGACGTATTTGAATATTCTTATTTTAGTTTTTTTCTGTAGGAATAATTTTTAAGGTCCTAGTGCAAATTTTCAATATTCTCAGTACAGGATGAACACACTATTCACTAGTTAGAGAGGACAACTAGATTATTCCGTGGTCTTGGCAATAAAGCCTCTCTACATTGCAATATAAAGATATAGACTGACTGTATTTGGTTTTCCAAAACTAAATAATCGCCTGAGAGAACTTTAAAATGTATGTTTTCCAGTCCTGATTCAAATCTTTCCCTAGTGTCTCTTCCCCAAAAAGAGGCTCAGACTTTTTTTGACTAGTTATTGAATGCCAAAACTGTACTTCGCATTACACTAGTATTTTGACGTATTGATTAGCACATTTTTCCTAGAAAAGAAAAGGCCAGACTGTACACTGCAAAAGGCAGGTTCATCCTGAACAGGAAGATAAGGGTTAGCTAAAATTTCCTTTAACTCCATCATAGTAGTTGAGTTTAATTAATATGCGCTCCAGACTTTCTTCAGTGGGCTCAGAGCCAGTGTGGTTACTCTCCTGTTTTATGGATATTTCCAGCTTTTGGAGTACAAAAAATGTTAAGATATATCTGAGTTGCAATATTTGTCTCACTGCAGTGAAGGGGAAAAATCTGATTTCAGCAGAGTCAGGATTTCTTTTTCATCAAATTAAACCACTCATGAGCATTGCCATTACCTGAAAAATTATGGTATAAACCACTGGCATTTACTGCTCATAGTTCTGTGTTTGAAGTAAATAGATTCATAAACTTGATGTGCTTTCTTTTTATGTTTAGAAAGCAATTGGAAATTTCTGAGAAAGAAAAGCAAGATATATTCAATATATATATACAAAATTAGCTTATTTAATATGATCAGATGCAACTTATTACGTGCCTAAGAGTAATTAGAAGGTTTAAAGCTACTAAATACCTAACATAGCACTTAAACAGTTATTTATTATAATGATTGTAATAAACATCCAAAAATGGGAAGGAAAAAAAAAGCCTGTATTTTTGCAAGTTTACCCACCCAAAGGCTTCTTAATCCTCTTTAATAACTGCTTCTAAACAGTCAAACTCTGTCTTAATTAAATCTTTTGCCCAGCAAATAAGCCTTTGAAGTTAAAAATATTTTTATTGATAACCTCAATGGCAAAGTAGGGAGAACGGACACTATAGCAGTCAATGTAATCTGTTCGCTACTTTATTTTGTCTTAATGATCAAACCATGTAAAAACACACCTGTATGTTTTGGTTATGTATTTGTGATGCTTGCCTGCACCTTATACTCCTGTGGTTTATGACTAAATACCTAAAACACCAATATGCCTTTCAAGTGCCCAAGGTTCCCAAGAAGCCTACTCCAGAGGAAAAAACACCTATTTTGAAGAAAAAAGAAGCTTCTTCAGCAAAAGGTATATCTCATCTCTTTATCTTAGCAGATATCCTTTGAATACTTAATTCACAGTATTTTCCAGATCCCTTTCTTGATCATTACTTCTTTCTGATCCTTTTTGGGGGGTCTTCATATAAAATATTTGTGCTGCTGTCTTTTTTGTTTAATTTCTGTTTTGAATAGCTTGTGGATTTTTTTAAACCAAATTAATGTTTTTTAAGTGCCTGAAGTGCCAAAGAAACCTGTACCTGAAAAGAAAATCCATGTGCTGAAGAAGGAAGCTCCACCAGCTAAAGGTATATGAATTTGTAATTATCTATGATGAGAAAGATCTTCTCGACTTCACTTATGTTAAATACAAGGATAGTAAAAGGATTTTTGCTCTTAAGAACTCTGGTTCTGTGTTTTTATGTCCAATTGTTTAATGTCACTGACTTGTGCATCATGATGTTTTAGATACTTAGGTCAAACTCAATTTACCATAATATCTTACTAAGTTCCAGAAGTGCCAAAGAAACGTGTGCCAGAAGAGAAGGTTCCTGTACCAAAAAAGAAAGAACTTTCACCAGCCAAAGGTATATCAGCTCTTGACTGAATGTGTTAAAAAAAAAATTAAAAATTCAATCTTCACTCACCTTTAATGTAGAGTAGAGAGAGTTTTCTATTCTTGATAGTTCTTCTTTGTCATACCGCTTTAATGATTCATATCATTGTTCTTTATTGATTCATATCACTGTTCTTTACCTTATGGTTCAAAAATGAAATTCTTTAACTACAATAATATCTTTAAAGTGCCTGAAGTATCAAAGAAACCTGTGCCAGAAGAGAAGGTGTCTGTCCCAGTACCTAAAAAAGTAGAAGAACCTCCACCAGCCAAAGGTAGAGCAGTTTCTGGTTCAACTGCCTAATTCTAGCTTTGTTTCTTCAGCTATAGAAGACTGCAACTAACAATCCCATTTCTTGTCCTAGTGTGTTTCACAATGAGTCACTCACAGGCCTATGTTTAATCAGGACACAGTATTGTGGCTATTTCTGTTAGTCACGGGTGCTATGTTTATTCCACATTTTGAAAATTTCTGTGTTTATGTCTTGTATTGTCTCTGTCTATTAGATCTTAAACACCTAAATTATTTGAAATTACTTGCTGTTTCAAAAATGAATGCTCCAAAATATAAACAATATACCTAAACATTCAGACTTCCCCCTTAGCCTTACTGCACCGATTTGCAATGCTGTAGTCCATATGTAAGTTTACTTTTATGCATACATATGCAGATAAAATTAATGTTTTCTTTCATACACAATTAATTTTTAGAATATTTGTGTAGTTATCTTAGTATTAGTTATATATATATAATTTTACTATGTTTTTGCCACATTGAAATTTAATTTCTTGAATAAAAATGTCTTCAAAGTGCCTGAAGCCCCCAAGAAAGTTCCAGAAAAGAAAGTATTTGTGCCTGTACATAAAAAGCCAGAACCTCCACCAGCCAAAGGTATCTTTTCTTATAACTGAATATATGGCTCGTGCTTCTTATTGTTTCTGTATGTTTGTTATTAGAATTAACTGAAGTATTGTAGCAGTTTGTGACAAATGTACTTGCTAATTCATACTCTTTAGCGTCTATGTAAGTTGTCTCTTGGTTTCTGATGTTATGTCTAAGTTTTCTACAATTAAATACTATCTTTGAAGTGCCACAAATACAAAGACCTCCCCCTGAAGAGGTACCTCTTTTTGTTCCTGAAGAAGAAGAGGAAGCTGTTCCAGAGATACCAGCAAAAGGTACACCATTCCTTTTTTGAAAATTACTAGAAAGATTTGTTCAGGTCGTTAAAAGGTCTTCATCTTTGTTGATTGTTTTAAGCTGGTTGTAAACTTTATCTTTCTGAGGAGAGTTTTCTTCATCTTATTGGTCTTTGTGAATTTGTTTTTGGTTTTAATAATTTTGATTCTCTAAGAGTAATTGAAAATTTCTTATCAAAACAATATCTTTAAAGTGCCAGAGGTGCCCAAGAGACCTGTCCCAGAAGAAAAAGTAACCGTTGCAGTTCCTAAAGCAAAGAACATTCCACCAGCTAAAGGTATACCCCGTTGTGGTATATGCAGATAATTCTTCCCTTACATTTTCATATTTCAGTGAGACCTCATTTCAAAAATCAATTTACACATAAGTAAAATTAGATGCTTGGTTCTAATACCCTGCTTCTACCTTGTAGTTAGAAGCGTTAGGTGTCAGGCAGAGTTTGATTATCTATTTTGTTACTGACTTCAGCAGGCTGAGAATCAGACCTTCCGTGATCTCTTTGTTTTCCACTTTCAGTGATATGTATGAAATAATCCATTGTGAAAAAGTTACGCAGAACTAATGTTTAAACTAATTTATATTTCCTTTAAACAAAATACCTGGAATAATATTTTATGGGCCCTTACCCGGAAATTCCTTGGTACGGGGAGACCATTCTGACATGTACCTTGAGAGCTTAGCTAAACATATATAAAAATATATTCAAACCATAACTGACCATACAAATAACATAGACATACCCTAAATGGGAAATTCAAAGTGAAGGCACCTTATTGCAGAGGTCATCCTTTGGGGCTTAAAAAATTCTACCTTGGCAGCTAAGTTTTTTTAGGAGAAATTGAAAAGCAGACATAGGAAACATTTTATGTAAAAATTAAATGCTAACAATCTTCTACAACCTCTTGTTTGTAGCATATCTTGCTAATCTTTTCCATTGGCAATGCTGTTGTGTGATTATGAATTGGGCAAAAGAACTAATCCTCATACAATCCTTTTCATTGAATTGCACTTTGCTATTTTCAGCAAGTGGAAAACATCTACTAGAGTTTCCCTTATTTTTGTTACTATTGTTACCTTTAAGTTGGTGTATTTCTGGTTTATGTTATGAATGTTTCTTTGTGATGTTGTGGTACTAAAATTCTTAAAACTATATCTTTAAAGTGCCTGAGATGGCAAAGAAAACTGTGCCTCAAGAAAAGCTTTCCATTTTTGTACCTGAGGAAGAAGAGGAAGCTATTCCAGAGGAAATTATACCAGCAAAAGGTACAAAATCTTTTCGTGCAAGTTACTCATGAGATCTTCTGGGCTCCATAAATTAATCTTTATTTCTTGTTCTAAGTTGTATGTAAATCTTAATGAACTTTTGGGTGAGCTTGTGAACTTGTTTGATGTTTTTCCCACTTTTTTCCATGTTTTTAATGCTCTGAAAGTAATTTTTAAATGTCTTTGCCAAATAATGTCTTTAAAGAGCCAGAGGTTCCTAAGAAACCTATGCCAAAAGAAAAAATGTCAGTACCCACTCCTAAGAAACCGGAGCTTCCTCCAGCAAAAGGTACATAAATTAATGCCTAAGAAAATAGTGTGGTGTTATCGTCATTCAGTGTCTCTATTTATTTTTATTTTCTCTGTTGTTTTTGTGTCCCTGCTATCTTTCTGTATTTATGTCTAAGAGTGCATGTCAAATTCCTAGTGAAAAATAAGCTCTAAAATTGACTTGTTCAAGAAATCTGCCTATGGATATTGTTTTTATTTCTACTTCATCTTTAAATCATTTAAAATATAATCTGCAGATCGGTTCTTATTTTATTATGCTTGTTTGTATACGTTTTCTGTTGTCTTTCTCGTACTACTGGAGAACAATATTCTTAAAATAAAAAATGTTTTTAAAGTGCCTGAGATGCCAAAGAAACCTGTTCCTGAAGAGAAAGAACCTGTTCCTAAAAAGGTGCCATCTCCCCCAGCCAAAGGTATTGCTGTTTGTAAATGCTGTTCTCATTAATGTATAACATTCTTCGTACAAGTTGAGTTTGGCAAGGGACATCTTAGTATGTCTGTCTTGAATTTTATTTGTCACTATACCGTTTGTTTGTTTATAAGTTTCTGTTCTGCTGTTCGTGAACTTCTGGGTTTATGTCTATTTAAAAATTGTGCAAAAGAGCACTGAAGTTAGGCATTTTCTTTAAAGCACCCAAGATGCCAAAGAAGGTTGCTCCTGAACAGAAGGTACCTGTTGTCCCCCCTGAAAAAGTAGAGGTTCCAGCTGCAAAAGGTATATGTACTCCCGATTATAATTAATATTTATGCTAATAATACTCTTGATCATCATCTTTCTGACTTTTGTGTTTGTTGTGAGATTTCTGCCTGAATTTATGTCAAAAGTCTTCATTGTCAATGTTCACATTGTAGAACCACAAAGCTCTGTTTCTTGTGCTTTTTACTAATACTGCTTGAAGGTGTTTTCTTTAAATTCCTAAAATAAATCCTTATCTTTAAAGTCCCTGAAGTGCGTAAAAGACCTGTTGCAGAAGAAAAAGTGCCAACTGTTGTGCCCAAACCCAAAGAACCAACACCAACTAAAGGTACAGATATATTACTACTTATTCCTCCTAAAGATGTGTTTTTCCTCATTATTCCTAAACTCTTTTATAATATATACACTGTTTCAGGAGCATGTTCTTATATTTTAATGTAGCGTACTTGTAGTTATCATATACATTTTTTTCTATATGGATCACCTTCACTAACTGTAAAAGAAAAATTAAATAATTCTAAAATATTAACAATACTGTTTCTAAAGTCCCTGAAGTATCCAAGAAACTGGTCCAGAAAGAAAAAGTCCCTAGTCCAGCTCCTATGGTGGAGAAGTATGAATATGCATATGAAGAATATGAGAAGTATGAGACATATGAAAGTTTTGAAGAGTTTGAGAACATTCAGGAAACTGAAGAAATTGAGGCATATGAGGAACCTGAAGAACCTGAGAGATATAAGGAAATTCAGCAACAGCAATATGAGCAGGAAGCTGAGGAGAAAGAAGATGTCTATGAAAAGTACGAGTTTAAAGAGAAGGAAGAGATCTATGAGAAATACGAAGAGGTATATGAAGAGACTCATGAAATCCAACCAGCTACAGGTACATCAAGTCATGAATTCTTTGTTCTTCTAGTTTGTCGAGTTCCCAGCTACTGCTTAAGCCTTCTTTGGGTGTTTATACTATTCCCCATTTGTAGTCCTATGTCTGTCTGTTGCTGGTAATGATAAATCCATTCAAAGATTGTTTCTCTCCTACTACTTCCTAAGGATTTCTTCCCTTCAGAGTGGAAAGGAAGGATTCCGCATCTGACTGCCCAAGAGTGAACTAGTCTAGATAAGAAACAAGCAAAGTAAATGATAACTTTCCGATACAGTTCAGCTTCAACCTTAATTAAACAATTTTACACATCGATGTTCTTTTCTTTTGCCCAGTTTAGCTCCTGTGCATTACAGAGATGTTAAAGCTCATTAACCTTTCCTCTCATCATTTAAATTTACGATCATAGGATCTTCATGACAAACAGAAAGTGTATCTAAAAAGTACCAGAAAGATGTATGCTGATATTCCTTAGCTATCATTACTCAAGAACTCTGAGATAAGTGGCTGTTCACTTGTCTCTTGATAAATGATGCTATGATTCCTCTGTGAATGATCACTCTGCTCGTTGTCTTTGTATCTGTTGTAATTTCTCACAAATAACTCAAAATCCATAATGAAATATTTTTAAAGTGCCTGAGGTGCCTAAAGGACCTCTGCCAGAAGAAAAAATACCTGTTCCTGTTCCTAAAAAAGGAGCTCCACCTGTTAAATGTACATCAGCTATCAGATAAATTTAAAACCATAGCTTTCTTTCTGAGTCTCTGAACCCCCAAATGCAGTAATTTACCTATTCTGATCTGACTGCTAGACCCTTAACTTTCTTTCACAGCACAGTAAAAGACAGGGATTAAGTTAATAAAAAAAATATTTCTTTAACAAATGAAAACTGAGACAAATTATTATACATTCTGAGGAAAAAGGAAGTGGAGACAGGACCATCAAATTTAATATTTGCCATCACAGTATTAGTGACAATTCATAACTAATCATTGACAACAAGCACATGAATAAATTAATAAAAGTCTGTTGAGGTATAGTGCCATATCAGTGAAACTCTAGTTTTCTACAGAATTCCCAAAAACTAGGACCTTCTTCAACCTAATTATGTTCTGGAGTACGCACAATCTTAACCGCTACTCTCTGTATCAGGCTCTGCAAAACCTAAGTTTCATGAACATCAATTGTCAGTGGATGCTACTAGAGTTACTGTACTAGTCCGGAACTCTGTAATTTTCTGTTCAGAGCACTTAATTTGCCAGAAAATCATTTTGTGCTAAGTTTTATAGTTCTTTCACATATGAATTATCAGAATGAAAACAGTGGGAAAGGTTGAGTTGGTTTGGGATTCTTTTGCATAAAGACTTGGAGTGGGTTGATCGGAAATTAAAATCTGACCATATTCCCAGCTGGCATTAATTTGAGATGATAGCTCATGAAACCTAATTGTTAAGGCTTTTCCCAGTCAAAAATTCACCCCAAAAAAGCAGTATTTTTCTTTCAGTGAATACTGAAGACCCTAGCTATCTGAATCCAAGTAAAATAGTCCAGATAAGTCACCTTTCAACGGAAACTGAGGACATTATATTTTGTATTTTTCTAAATTTTCTGACTCTTTGCATTGTTTGCTGTTGGTTTAACTTGTATTCTTACGTAGTATTCATACTGCAAAATTCTTAAAAAAGAACTAATATCTTTAAAGTGCCAACAGTGCCGAAGAAACCTACTCCAAAAGAAAAAATACTACCTGCTGTTCCTAAAAATGAAATGACTCCACCAGCCAAAGGTATAACTCCTCTGCATCATTGTAGTGAATCATGAACTCTCATTTCAGTCTTTTGTCTTCATTGTTTGTTGAGAAAGATATGCAGATTATGCGTGTCCCCATTGTGTTTTTTCAACTGTTTGTAATTGAGACTTTGGGGCGGTTACTTTCAAGTAATTTGTTGAAAATATGTGAGAGTTGTTTAAAAAAATGTCTGTTCTGTCATTAAGCTACATGTGAAAGTAGTTTGGAAAGAAAGAATATTTTTATTTCTTCTGAAAAAAAAAAAGACTTTCTGCCATCCAAATGTATGGCCATCTTCCAAGAATATTTTTGCAATATGTTATTCTTCTGTCTAATCCTCAAAATTACCGTAGATGATCTTTCAGGAAGCATTTAGTCCTTTGTTGTTTCATGAGTATTCCTTGTTAGATTTTTGCTTCTTCCCAACTTCTTCCAAATAACTTTGAAAGCCCTAAAAGTAAATTATATTTTAAAGGGCCAGCCATTCCCAAAAGACCTGTCCCTGAAGAAAAGAAATCTATGCATATAACTGAAATAGAAGTTCCACCAACGAAAGGTAAAGGAACATTTGATATGAGATTTTATGGAAAGGAAATATATGTGTGGTTTTCCCCAACTAAGATCTTCTAAAATTATCCTCATACTCTTTGCACTATCTAGTCTCTAAGCGCAGATTCACCTCTTACTGATAAATTGAAAACTCTGAGGCAGACATTCCAAATGTATGCTGTAAGTGTGTTAAACAGTAAATACATTTATTCATTAATGAAAACATGTTGAGAAGGTATTGCTATTGGCACTATCAGTACTTCATTGCTTTTGTGTTTGTAATATAGTTGTGAATTTAGTGTAAAATTGAGTTTTGAAGCCAATATATTGGTCGTGATACTGGTGGAGAAGTAATAGGGCAAGAGTTAGTAAGTTAAAACCATTAAAGCTGTTACACATATCAGAAGGAAAAGCACAGTGATACAGTGAGAAAAGCAAATTACATACTCTTCGAGAGCAGAAACTATAAATTTCTTCACATAACTAATTGCTTCAGCAAGACAGTTTTAGAACTGTGTATTTCATTCTCAAAAAGGCACAGTATTTGAGACCTTAAAAGAATTCAGTTTTCTGGGTTTATTTCTGTTTGGTAATTTAAAAGTTGAAAATTATTCTGAGGTTACTAAAAGAAAGCTAGTATCTTTGAAGTTCCTGAGTTTCATAAGAGACCTGTCCTTGAAGAGAAAGACCCTATCGTTATTCCTAGGGAAGAGGAGCCTACTTTGTATGAAGGTACATTAATGTCGTATCTACCAAGTACCATGTTGCAGAGATTATATCAAATCATGCTCTAGATTTTTCTGCAAAATATGAGCGATTTTCAGCTCATATTCTGATTATTTAAAAGCAACTTCCATTCACATTTTTGAGACCCTTTCTCCCCCCAAATTTAATTCTAGTTTAGTATTTTTAAAATGCGCTTTTCTCCTCTATTAATGGTAGAAAATAAATACAATTAACAGAGAAACTAAGTTTCTGATCCAGGAAAGAACTTTAGCCACATTGGACCAAATAAATTAACTGAAGTAGAAACTAGTTTAAGAGTCATCTCTAGTTATTTTTAGGCTGGGTTATAGATAGTTAACACTAAATGAAGACATCTAAAATTCAATTACAACTCCTATCTAATACACAGAAATAAGAAACAAAAAATATGATTAAATATTTTGTGAACTTGTATTTTGCTGATTGGGAATGGTCACTTCTATCAACAGTGCGTAAATGATCAGGCTGAAATGAGATATTATAAAGATTTCATGTTTGAACAGCTCTTTGTCCATATACATGTCTGCTTTTTTGCATTATATACTGTCTTTCTAATCCTGTCTTGTAAATATTAAAATATGTTAAATAAACTAATATCTTTAAAGACTCTGACGTTTATGGAGAAGTTACAAGAGAAGAAAAAGTCACTGTTATTATTCCTCGTGACTCAGAAGCTCCAGCAGCTAAAGGTACACTAACTGTTCAAGAAATTTTAAAGCACTGTTTGTTACAAAATACTTGTCTACCTTTATCATGCTACCTGTGTGCTAATCTGTTATTTAACGTGTTCGTTCTGCTGTTTCCTTAGATCCTATGTGTTTGTCATTTTGTCTTTGTTACTTACATTTTGTATAGTATAACATTCTTTAAAAAATGTAATATCTTTGAAGCAACTGCAGTGACAAAGAAAACTGTTCCACTGAAGAAAATACCTGCTGCTACACCTACAGAAGAAGCTCCTCCAGCTAAAGGTACATGATCTCCAAATGCATTTTCTCTAGCTTCTTTCACAAGTGAGGTACCAAGTGATAAAAACAATATGCTTGTTTTTCTTGGACAGTACTACCATGTGCTATATACGCTGTTTTCTTCCACTTGATCTCTTGTTGTAAGAGTAGATTTTATCTGTTTGTTCATTTTTATCTTAGAGAGCATAGATACAGAGAGATCAGAGATTAAAAACATAATCATTTTGCAACCATTTGCAAAGAATTCAAAATCTGTTTCAGCATCTTCATAGGTTAAATTAGTAAAAAATTATTAAGACAGAATAATTCCTCATTCTGTAAAACAAATTTCAGGAACATGTTCTATCATTTTTTATTTTTGTCCTGTGTTAGTAGCTGCCTAAATGAATTGATGCATTCTACATCAAGATTTTAAATGTTAAGAAGCCTAAATTAGACAAATACAAATAAATTTATTAGACAAGAAATTCATAGCACAACCAGGGATTAGCCGGATATTTATGATGGATTGTCTCATGTTCTGTTTCTCAAAATACTTCCTCTGACAATATCTTTAGAAAAAAATCTAAAAAGTTGTGGCAGAAGCTTGTTTGCAAAAGCACTCTTTGCAGTCATGTCAGGGGCTTTAATAAAGTCAGGGTTAAGGTAAGACTTTAAACGAGAGCGAAATGCAAAGCCACAATTTTTTTTTGCATAGAAACATAGTTTTGTGATAAACTTCCAGTACCAAAGCATTCTATAGATGTTTGAAACTTATTATTTATTTAATTGCACTGGAGTTTTCCTTGCTTTTATAGATAATTTTGAAATTTAAAAAAATAAACTCCTTTAAATTGCCAAAATTCCTAAAGTTTGCTTAATAAGGGAAGAAAGACCTAATTATCACCTTTTCAAAGAAGGGCAAATTCAGATGTTTAAACACTATGAGTTAGAAGAACAGTGAACTCCAGAGAGTGAAGTAGTCGAGTTGTATTCACAGGTTAATACAGGTTAATATTTTTATATTGGTCTAGTAGGATTTTTATTGTTTTACAAAACTATACTACTTCTTTCCTAGTGTAAATTTCTAAAATAAAACAATATTTTTTAAGTTCCTGAAGTACCAGAGAAAGCTGTCCGCAAAGAAAAAGTACCTCATGCTCTGCCTAAAGAAGAAGCTTCATACCTTGAAGGTATAAAAAATTTTTAGTCGGATTTGATAAAAAAAATATTTGTTTTCATATGTAAATCTTTAATTATTTTGAGAATGTTCTGTCTACCATAACCTAGAGTTTCGGTAGCAGCTCTATTTAGCTGCAACAATATAAAATTAATTTTACAAAAATTAAAAATTTTATCACCTGTAATTGTTCTGAAGGGAAAAATTAGCTTTATGTACAAAAGAGAAAACTGCAAGGAACCTTGCTACTTGATATCAATTCAAGGAGGATGAGGGCTGAGGAGGGTGAAAAAGAAAAGACAGAGCTTTCATAGACAGAGCTTATCTCTTTGCAGTCAATGAATTAGCTCAGTCTAGGACATATCACACATCTTCCTTCTGGCAAGCTGAAGAGGTCAGATCAGGTTTTCTTTTCTTCCCTCATTAAAAAGAATCCTAATTTTAAGGATAGGTATATGATAGATGTGTCTATCTTAAGATGAACTTGAATGTTCTATTGTATTTGTTCTTTGTCTTCATATTGTTTTCTGAAGTATTCTAAGTTAATTTAAGTATTTAAACTAATATCTTTCAAGTACATGGAGTTTATGAGGAGATGCACATAGCAGAAGAAGTTTCTACTGTTCATAGAAAAGAGGAGGCTCCAGCACCCAGAGGTATATTTCTTCCTCATCATCTCTTCCTGCAATTTGCAAAGTCTTGAGCTCCAAGGAAAATTGATTTATTCATGTTTATGGTTTAGTTATTGTTCAAGGTAACTAACATCTGTGTTAATTCTTCCAGTTCGTTACTTACATTCCGAACTTGGGTCATTTTATGACTTGTCTTTCTATTCTATTTAAATTCTTAAAATGAACTAATATCTTTAAAATATCTTTAAAACAGTCATTAAGAAAGCTATTCCAGAAGAAAAAGTGCCTGTTACTGTGCCTAAAAAAACAGAACCCAGTCCTGTGCCTAAAAGACCAGAATCTCCATCATCTAAAGATACTTTGACAGCATAACAGAACTTCGGACTTTCACTGATAATGTCTTTTCAGTTACTTACATTGTTTCCGATTTAATAGTTCATGGTCCACTTGTGTCAGATATGTGGCATTTATGTTGTGTATGTCCCTTTTCCTATTTGTCTCTACGTCATAAAATTAAAATTAAAATCAGTAAATATCTTTCAAGTCCCTGAATTGCCAAAAAAGTCAGAAGCTCCACCTGCAAAAGGTGTGGATCAAATTATCCTGTTCACCTCCTTTTTCTTTAAGTTTCTTCTATTCCTTTCTTTGTTGTTGCCAAATCAATAAAAATTAGTTGAATTTGTCTATTATTTCTTCTACAAAGAGTAATCTGTTGTGATGGCACAGAACCTGTATCAGAAACTAACCAAAGGAAAGCTCTAGCTGAGTCAATATGCAGTGAGATTTACAGAACAAACATTTTCACTTTATTGGTGTTTATAGGTATAAACAGCCTCAGAAATTCTATCAATACTGAAGCACATTGCTCATGTTAAAGTGTGGGGTCAATTGATTTAATTTTGAATAGAAATTGCATTAGGCACAGAAACCAGTTGTTAGAATTCATTCAGGTACTGTAGAAGACTGTCCAAACTAGCAGTTTGTGTGGCATGTCACTACTGCATGGTAGAAGACCCCAAGCAAAGTCACTTCAAACTGTTATTTGCCAGAGGGATAGAACCAAAGAGAGTTTTCAGAACACATATCTGTTGTCAGAGTATGCTTCTCCATCTACCTGTTTTGTCTTAATTCTGTGTATTGTATGTTTTATATTCGTATTTCTTAAAAGTAAACTAATACTTTTAAAGTGTCCAAGGTACCTAAGAAATCTGTCTCAGCAGAGAAAGTACGTTTTACTGTGCTGAAGAAGCCAAGAGTAGTGCCACCTAATGCTTATATGTCAGTAATGGTGACTCTCTGAGGAGATCTCTCTTTCTCTTGGGTAGTAGGGTTTACAGTAAAAGAAAAAATTAACCTTTATTTCTCATTTATAAAAAATCCTACTTGTACGTAACAGTATACAGCATTTTTTGCATAATATATCTCTTTTTATATCTGATCTTATATTTCTTTCTGACAAGCTTCTTGTGAGACTCTTTCCTCTTAATAAATTACATATTTTTAAATATGTTAAATATAACAAAAATGAATGGTGTTTTCTTTAAAGCGCCCGAGATGCCCAAGAAGATTCCAGAAGAGAAAGTACCTGTTGCTGTACCTAAAAAACCAGAACCACCACCAGCCAGAGGTATGTTACACTACAAATAAGTAAAATTTGGAAGAGATAAAATCTTCTGCCTGGATTGTTCAGATTAGTTTTTTATTGTTTCTTTGTGTTGTCCTATTACTTTCATTTGTTGTGCCCGCAATTCTCTATATGCTACGGTTTTTCATATACTTCTTTTTGAATCATAGCTGTAGTTGCTGTACCAGTGTTTTAGAAATACCGATGCAGCTGGGCAGAGATGAGCAGCAATCTTAAAGAGAAAACAGGGCTTTTGTGATCTGAAATACTTCCAACTGACAGTGAAAAATTAACCTCAAAAGAGAGTTTCATGATTTCAAAGCACAGAAAAACCCTCTGTTCATAGATGAAGAACGGATACAAGGAAGTCATGGCAGCCTTAGTTAAATGGAGATTCATGAGGTAGCTGAATAAAATGGAAAAATGTTGTAATATAGAAAGAGAAGAAACTTCAGGGGCTCTGAGGTGTTTCCTCAGATTTTATAGGAATATAAAAGAACCCAAAGTCAATAAACGCGTCAGATCAATGATACCGTTAAGAACCTCCTTACTTTGCAATTTCTACTGAAAAGTTTTGAACATAGCTGTCAATTTCCATATAATAAAAAAATATAATCTCTTTCCTTAAAGTGCCTGAAGCACCCAAGGAAGCAGCTGTAGAAGAGAAAATCAAAGTTACTGTTCCTAAAAAGCCAGAAGTACCACCAGCTAAAGGTACTTGTCATTAATAAAACCATGGCAATGATTTGTCTTACTTTCACTGATAAGAACGTTTTGTTACTATTTCCCCATGTTTCGATCTCATAAACTGTGAATTTTTTTTTTTTATTTCTTTTTTGTATTTCATTTTTGGGAGCAACATCTTTACTCCTGTCAAACAACTCTCAGTCAAGACTGAGAGCAAAAATCCTATTTGGTAGAGGTGTTTAATTGATGTTACCTGATGTCCTTTGGTTTGTTTGTTTTTCCACTTTAATCTTGAAAATTTTTAGGCTTTAATTTACTTTTTAATTTTTAAACTTTTTAATTTCTTTAAATTCTTAGTATTGACATAATTATTAATTTTAAAGTGCCAGAAGTGCCCAAGAAAGTCCCAGATGAGAAAATACCAGTTGCGGAGCCTAAAAAACCAGCAGTTCCACCAGCTAAAGGTACTTGTCATTATGACAAAATTAACCGAATCAAAACTATCACTCTTTTATCGTTTTAACACTATAGAAGACAATACATAAGACCTCTGTTAGAGTTCTGTTCTCAAAAGTTTTTCTAGTGAATGTATGTATCTTGTGAAAAAAATAGATCTTGGTTACTAGTGTTCTCACTAATACTGATCTGCTGTTATGCTTTAATGCTGTTTATGAAATTCTTATAGTAAAAGTTATTAATATTTTTCAAGTGCCTGAGGTACCAAAGAAAGTGGTTCCAGAAGAGGTTCCAGTTAAACTAGCAAAGAAACCAGAACCTCCACCAACTAAAGGTAACTGCTGCACAAAACTAATGAAAGAAAAAATTTTCATTGTCTTGGGTACAATTTTAACGTATTAGTTAAATTACTTTTAATACAAATGTTCTATAATTGGTTTTGTTTAAATTGTAGTTTTTGCGTCTATACCTTAGTGTTACATCAAAGAGAATTTTCTGTAGGCAAAAGAGGCTTATATTCACATCCAAAACCACTGATATCCTTGAGTTTTACTTTTCTTAGTCTTAACGCTGCAGACACACACTTGAATTTCAAAAAATAAGATTATTTACTTTCCTTAAAGTGCCCGAGGTGCCCAAGAAAGTGATTTCAGAAGAAAAAGTACACATTGAAGTTCCTAAAAAAACAGAACCAACACCACCTAAAGGTACATGTTCAGTACTGATGAAATTGTACAGAAATTTTAATCTGTTCCTCTAAATACTCTTTTTAAAGTTTGTGTAACCCTTTTTATTTAATATTCTAATATTTATAATTGTCACAGGTTGTGTTGTTTTCTTCACTTGTGAATAGCTTCCAGTAAGCAACAATGGCTATGAACAATATGCATCAAGCAGTATGAACAAAACACAGACTATTTATAAGGAGTCTTTTTTTGCTGATCTGTCTGATAATTTTCACCTTGGAACTATTGTAGCCTTTTTAATTTGTGTTCTTCAAATTCCTGGAAGTAAAACAAATACATATTTTTAAAGGACCTGAGGTGGTGAAGAAAGTTGTTCCAGAAAAGAAAATCCCTGTGCCTAAAATTCCAGAACCTGAGGTTGTGCTGAAAGAACCAGAACCTGTGGCTGTCCCAGAACCAGAAGCTGCACCTGAAGAAGCAGAACCTCTACCAGAGAAAGGTAAATCTCTACACCAACAAAATAACAAGAATATTTTTCCTCTTTTCTTTAACATTTTTATTTCTGCGGCCCTCTGTTTTCTGAGATTCTAATCGTACTTCTGCATATCTGCATAATGAGTGTAAAACAGACATCTGTGGTTCTTTTTGAAGAATAGTGACACATCTTGGAAGTCTGAGTTGCCTGTATTTTATATTTCAATTTTTCTTGTTATTTTTGGTTATTCTTACTATACCCACCTGGGTTCATGAAAACAAGCACAACTAATATCTTTGAAGCGATAATAGTAGCAAAAAGAAAGTACCCATTCTAGCGGATAAAAGTGGAAGATATCAATGTACTTGAAATAACAGCAACTTCACCAAGAGAAATTAGATGCCATCACCACTAATTCTTGAAAGAGTCTTCAGCTTATTAACTGCAATATTATTAATATATTTTGTCCTGTACATTTTGTTTATAATTGTCATGGATTTTACTTAGAGTTTAAGTTATACTATGTTCTTATGTTTTATGATACAACTAAATTTGCTATGATTGTCTGTGGAGTTGTTAAATTCAGAACTAATATCTTTTATGTACATAAAGTGGTCAAGGCAACTTTCCCAGAAAAGAAAGTACCTCTCTCAGCTTCACGAGAACCAAAGCCAATTTCTGGACCCCCAGAACCAAAGCCTCAAGAGGTAAAATCTCAAGAACTGGAATTTATTAGAGTGACCAAAAAGAAAAAGCCTGTTGTTGCACCCCAAAAACTAGAGGATGTTAAGGCATCTGAGGAGCCTGAGACTGTTTTGGCACCACACAAACCAGAAACTGTTAAGGCATCCCAAAAACCAGAACATGTCATGCTACCTGAGGAACTCAAACCTGATGCAGCATCCCAAAATCTAAAGAATGGTGTGATACCCCCAAAAGAAAGGTTTGCCATGGAACCTCAGAAAACAGAGTATGTTGTACTGCCTGAGAAACCAGAGTCTGTTGTGGCACCTGAGGAACTCAAGCTCGATGTTCCACCCCAAACGCTAAAGCATGGTGTAACACCCTCAAAACAAAAGCCTGTTGTGGGACCCCCAAAGCCAGAGCAATTTACGGCTCCTGAGGAACCTGAACTCACTGTGGCACCTGAAGAGTCAGAGAAAGTTGCATCACCACAAAAATCAGAGCGAGTTGTGGTGGCCCCCAAAACAAAACCCTTTTTGCCACCCCAAAACCCAGAACTTATTGTAGCACTTGAAGAAACAGAGCTTGTTGCAGGTTTCAAAAAATCAGTGCCTGTTGCAGTGTCCCAGAAATCAATGCCTGTTATGGCACCCTGCAAACCAGAATCTGTCACGGTTCCTGAGGAACCACAATCAATTTTGGCACCTCAAAAGGTAGAGCCTTCTACAGCACTTCAAAAACCAAAGCCTGAAGTGTCATCCAAAGAACCAAAGCTTGTTTTAGCACCTGAGCAACCACCAGAAACCAAACTGGCTAAAAACCAAGAGAGTGTTGCTATTCCTAAAAAACGAGCAGCTTCACAGCCTCCACAGTCTAAAGGTACCTCTTACAAATAGGATCTCTTTTCCTTCTTTGAGTATACAATGTTTCACTGCTCATTTTAAAGCTTAATACACCTAACTAAAGGGTACTAATATCTTTAAAGAGCCTACAATGCCTGAAATGCCTGTTCCAGAAGAGAAAATTCCTGTACCTGTCCCTGAAAAAGCAGAACTTCCATCAACCCGAGGTATATGTTATCAAGAATACGTGATAAATACACTTAATTTTCTTAAATATATCCTAAACTCTTTTGTTCTGTCGTTTCAAATCTGAGGTTTTAAATTATGCTTGCTAAACAAATCACACTGAGTTTGATTGTGTGCCAGATTGTTACTGCAGAACATTTCTATTGTCCTCTATGTTTCAGTCTCTGTATTTATGTTCAGTTGTATTGTAATCATAAAATGCACTAAAATCTTTGAAGTGCCTGAGATGCCTGAAAGGACTAAGGGAGTGCCCATTGCTGTACCTTAAAAAACATAAGCTCCGCTTGCTAAACGTACATGCCTCTGTGATAACAATCATAAGGAAGGGGGGGTGGTTTTTTGCAAAAGAATCTCACTTAATATTACCTTTTACTATGTATTCTGATATCTCAAATGTGAGATACAGAGGTGTCAAATGTTTCCTCAACTAAAACTATCCAAACTTTCATTATACCGTTTTTTTGGGGCACATTCAAAAAGTTCAAGAGGCAAGATTTGATTTCTTAGGCTACAGCAATCAACGTAGAATGTATGAAGCAGAATCTTTTCTTTTTGTTATAATTTCCCTATATTTTGGTCCTATATCAACATTCTTCACTTCGAGATTTGCGAAGTTGTTACATGGTATGAAAACACCAGAGAGCTGTAAAGGTCCTGTGAACACTTGATTCACTGAGACTTGTAAGAAGCATTTGTTTTCTCAGATTCATCATGATGAGAGAATTTATAAATTAAATACTAAAAAATTACTTAGGATGTTCTAATACCATACACACTGTAGACAGATGGATCATTTAATTTCCTTTAGAAAGGCCCGAATTCTGGCCAGAAGAGTATAGTTTCCCTCCACCACCAGATTCTCTCCATCTGAAATATGACATTCCCCAAGTGAAGTACCATCTGATAGTGATGATATTTAAAGCATTTAAATAATTTAAATGCATATAACAGGAAACACTTATAAGCAGCATCTAGTTATTAGAACAAAAGCCAGAGCTGTTGCACTAAAGAATGTGTGAAGCAAAAAAAAAAAAAAAATAGAGAGGAAACACAAAAAAAAAAAGAAAGGTGAAGTCAATTTGAAGGACAGAAATAGTAATAATATCCAATTGACAAGTAAAAAGATGACAAGGCGTGCCAACACAGAACATACAGTCATGAATGACACGACTGCTATTCAATTACAGAGGGCTTCCCTAAATAAGTCTCTGATCAACTGTAACAGACAGGGCCTACGTTTTTACATTTCCACCTTGATTCAGAAATAGAAACCAAACACAGAATTCCTGTCTCCAGAGTGACGTATTTGACACTCTGGTCATTCCATGTGTTTGAAGCAAAGCATAACTGATGACTGAATGTAACCACAGTGTTTTCTCAAGGAAGATTGTGTGTGTGTATTATTGATTGGCTTGTTGTCTCACGCGCATCAGTAGTGCCCGCAAAACTAAAATATACTAATATCTTTGAAGCGCCTAAGGTGCCCAAGAAAGTTGTTCCAGAAGAGCCCACGCCTGCCACTGTGACAGAGAAGCCAGAACCTACACCAGTTCGAGGTACCTGTCACCCTTGTGCATCAGCCGGAATGAAACTCTTCCTTACCATCTTACATGTTACTTCTGATGTCTGCGATCCTGTCCACTTGTGATTACCTGAAATTTCTAAGTTCTGTGCTGTGCAAAATGCTGTTGTAGAGTGGCAAATGCATCAGGACATGAGGGACTCCCCCAGCCTCCTTCACATGTGTCTAGAATCTAAAATTCTAAATATCAAAACTTTTAAAATACATGAGAACGAGCTTTCTATTTTGGATTGTTAATGTAAACTTCTGTCTTCAACACTTTACCAAGAATCTCAAATAATATCAAGTAATACTTGGGGTTTTGCATCCTAAGCATTTTTCTTTAATGACTTCAGACTGGTAGCCCTGTCCTATTGTGTGGTAATAACAGCTAGACAGTCACGACACAATAATATTAGAAAAACCAAACAGACAAACAAACAAAACCCCATAAAATGGATCACTTCAGAGATAATAAGGAGGAAAGCCAGGTTCAATAGAACGTGAAGGAACTGAACTTGATACGGGAAAAGAAGTCCCAAAATATAAAAAGGAACATACCTATATAGGATATTAGTATTTTACAATGTGAGCATACGTGATCTGAGCCTAGATATCAAATAACAGATACTTTAATGTTGTTAGTAAATGCGTTGCTTATTCAAATGCAAGGTAGCTCAGGATGGTCTTCATTTTGTGGTCAAATTTCATACAAGAAAAGCATGTGACTTTAGTCCTACATCGCTGTAACTGCTTTTTGACCATAAGTTCACGGGGACCAAAGAAAGTGAGTTCTGCAACCAAATTGCACGTATTTATTATTTTCGAGACCACCAGTTCTTAAGTATTTGTGCAGAACAGTTCCGCATCACACAAAGACAGACAGCAAGGAAAAGTGCTCATTCTGCAGGCAGTCCTCTTACCCTTGCCAAATGCAATTTCTAAATCTAGGGTTACAAAAACCCTGAAACCTCATTAACACAAAATCTCCCACATAGTTATACTGTGAAAAAGTTGAAAAACACTAGAGGAAAAATAGAACAGAGAAAGAACAGTGGTAGTTGGACTTCTCTTCCTCACCCAGTCACTGCCCACACTGCTGAGTGCAAAGCACCAGCAGCTTCATGAGGAATGGCGAACACATAAGGTAATGGTCTGAAGTTTCTCCCAGGGAAGGAAGGCTGCTGTGTGCAGAGAGGGATATCCTAATTCACACCTCACTCTTGAGCACAATCTAAACATAGCCAACAGTTTTCTCGCAGAACCTCCTTGGCCTCACCACTTTGTGCTTGTGCCTGTGCCCTTGTGTTCTTTTGGGTGTGTGAGTCAGTGAGTGAGAGAGGCAGGCACTGATACCACAAGACCAGTTCAGTTGCTTTCATGAACACATCTCTAGTTTATGTTTCATTGTTCATCTTCCAGTTTAATACGGAAAACTGATTGTTACTAATATCTTTGAAGCACCTGAGGTGCCCAGGAAGACTGCTCGTGAGGAAAAAGCACGTGTAGCCATTGCCAAAGCACCAGAGCTTCCTGCACCCAGAGGTACCTGTCTTCATGGACAACTTAACAAAGAAGATCATTAATCTTCTCTTAAGGCTTGTCCTACCATCTCTTGGCCTGTTTCTGTTTCCAACTGAGACTCTCAGAGCTGTGTGTGAGGGGTAAATGGTGCTGCACGTGTCTGGGGGGTTTTGAGGTGGCTGTTGTCATCTTCTGTGTCTGTGTTGCCCTGATTTTTTGTTCCTACTTGGCATGTGTTTTCACCAATGTAAACCGAAACACACTAATATCTTTGAAGTGCCAGAGATGCCTGAGGCAGAGGTCCCGGAAGAGGAAGAAGAGGAGAAAGCCCCAGAGGAGGTAGCAGCAGTTGCTGAGCCTGGAGAGCCTGAAGCTCCTCCAGCTGAAGGTATACAGTGGTGTTCTGAAAGACCCTGTAATGGCCTCCCCCCGGGTTGCTGCAGTACTGGGTGCCCTTTGCCCTTCTGCGTTCTTTGGGGAAGGGTGAGAGTGGCTCTTTTTGATTGTGCTGTGTCTGTATATGCCTCTACGTGCCTGTAGGAGAGGATGTGGCTGGTCAGCAAGGGCTCTCCCATAAGCACATGCTTTGACCCTTTGCTGTTATTAGTCCACCTGAAAGAAGTGTGGTTTTCTATGGAGAAGTCTGTGGTTGTCTGACAAGGGTTTACTTTCCTGCTCTGCTGCTTGCCATTTGTCTGATTTCTGACCTTTGGTTCTGTCACGTAAAAGTAACTGATATCTTTAAAGTGCCTGAAGTGGCCAAGGAGGAAGAACCAGAAGAGGTCCCAGTGGTTGTTCCTGCAAAGCCTGTGGCTGTGCCTAAGAAACCTGTGGCTATGCCAAAGAAACCAGAAGCTCCACAAGCTAAAGGTATATCTTTCAGGGGGAGTTGCTTTTTATTTTAGTGTATGGATTATTTTCATTTGTTATCCCGTCTTTTGTGTGAGGTTTGTTATGTGTCCTCTACATGTAGCCTCTTGTGCTTATCTTTGGATGTGTGACTAAACAACCACTCACTAGAGAAATGTTGCAGTGTTAGAAATATCTAAACTCTACTTTTATCCTGTGTTATGAACTTTTGTAATTTTTAAAATGTGAAATTAAGAGGAAATAATATCTTTAAAGTGATCAAGGTGCCCAAGAAAATTGTCCTGCAAGAAAAAACTCCTGTTGCTGAACCCAAAAAAACAGAACTACCACCAGTAAAAGGTACATGTCATCAATATTAGTATGATCTTTAGAAAGAAGCATGATGCTCTTCTGGACTTAAGTTGAAATACTTTTTCTGGCGATGACCTTTCAGAGATAGATGTGTGAAAAATATGAAGTGCAATGTGAAGTGTGGAAAACATGGCAGACAAACTAGATTCAATTCCTTGAAAAATATCTGCAGCTTTCTGCACCTTCTGTGCAGTTTTAGAATTAAGGCTTACTGACTACCTAGTTTAAACAGAAAAATATGTTGTTCTGAAGAAAAGTCTACAGAATGTAATGTTTCATCCTTGAATTTTCTAGTAGACTGTATCACTAGATGACAGCAGCATCATCAATTCACTATGTCTTGAAAAGCAAATCAATGGTGGTATACATGAAGCAGATTTGCTAGCAAAAAAAAAATGGATATATCTACTGATGATCTTATTAGTGCATGAAAGGGTCATTGATATAATCCAAAAAATATGAGAGGAAGTACATATTTCTGTAAACAATGTAATTTGGAAGACAGGAACTGTGGAAAACTGAAAATTAAGAGGAGATGTAAATAATGGAAATAATTGATAGAAAAGAAGAGGTAATGGCTAAACAAATGTTATTCTCCTAAAAAATCATGCTGCAGTGCCAAATCAGTCATGAACGATATATGATATCTCAAACACGGTGGGCTTCCCTAAATAAGTCTCTGATCAACTGTAACAGACAGGGCCTACGTTTTTACATTTCCACCTTGATTCAGAAATAGAAACTAAACACAGAATTCCTGTCTCCAGAGTGACGTATTTGACACTCTGGTCATTCCATGTGTTTGAAGCAAAGCATAACTGATGACTGAATGTAACCACAGTGTTTTCTCAAGGAAGATTGTGTGTGTGTATTATTGATTGGCTTGTTGTCTCATGCGCATCAGTAGTGCCCGCAAAACTAAAATATACTAATATCTTTGAAGCGCCTAAGGTGCCCAAGAAAGTTGTTCCAGAAGAGCCCACGCCTGCCACTGTGACAGAGAAGCCAGAACCTACACCAGTTCGAGGTACCTGTCACCCTTGTGCATCAGCCGGAATGAAACTCTTCCTTACCATCTTACATGTTACTTCTGATGTCTGCGATCCTGTCCACTTGTGATTACCTGAAATTTCTAAGTTCTGTGCTGTGCAAAATGCTGTTGTAGAGTGGCAAATGCATCAGGACATGAGGGACTCCCCCAGCCTCCTTCACATGTGTCTAGAATCTAAAATTCTAAATATCAAAACTTTTAAAATACATGAGAACGAGCTTTCTATTTTGGATTGTTAATGTAAACTTCTGTCTTCAACACTTTACCAAGAATCTCAAATAATATCAAGTAATACTTGGGGTTTTGCATCCTAAGCATTTTTCTTTAATGACTTCAGACTGGTAGCCCTGTCCTATTGTGTGGTAATAACAGCTAGACAGTCACGACACAATAATATTAGAAAAACCAAACAGACAAACAAACAAAACCCCATAAAATGGATCACTTCAGAGATAATAAGGAGGAAAGCCAGGTTCAATAGAACGTGAAGGAACTGAACTTGATACGGGAAAAGAAGTCCCAAAATATAAAAAGGAACATACCTATATAGGATATTAGTATTTTACAATGTGAGCATACGTGATCTGAGCCTAGATATCAAATAACAGATACTTTAATGTTGTTAGTAAATGCGTTGCTTATTCAAATGCAAGGTAGCTCAGGATGGTCTTCATTTTGTGGTCAAATTTCATACAAGAAAAGCATGTGACTTTAGTCCTACATCACTGTAACTGCTTTTTGACCATAAGTTCACGGGGACCAAAGAAAGTGAGTTCTGCAACCAAATTGCACGTATTTATTATTTTCGAGACCACCAGTTCTTAAGTATTTGTGCAGAACAGTTCCGCATCACACAAAGACAGACAGCAAGGAAAAGTGCTCATTCTGCAGGCAGTCCTCTTACCCTTGCCAAATGCAATTTCTAAATCTAGGGTTACAAAAACCCTGAAACCTCATTAACACAAAATCTCCCACATAGTTATACTGTGAAAAAGTTGAAAAACACTAGAGGAAAAATAGAACAGAGAAAGAACAGTGGTAGTTGGACTTCTCTTCCTCACCCAGTCACTGCCCACACTGCTGAGTGCAAAGCACCAGCAGCTTCATGAGGAATGGCGAACACATAAGGTAATGGTCTGAAGTTTCTCCCAGGGAAGGAAGGCTGCTGTGTGCAGAGAGGGGTATCCTAATTCACACCTCACTCTTGAGCACAATCTAAACATAGCCAACAGTTTTCTCGCAGAACCTCCTTGGCCTCACCACTTTGTGCTTGTGCCTGTGCCCTTGTGTTCTTTTGGGTGTGTGAGTCAGTGAGTGAGAGAGGCAGGCACTGATACCACAAGACCAGTTCAGTTGCTTTCATGAACACATCTCTAGTTTATGTTTCATTGTTCATCTTCCAGTTTAATACAGAAAACTGATTGTTACTAATATCTTTGAAGCACCTGAGGTGCCCAGGAAGACTGCTCGTGAGGAAAAAGCACGTGTAGCCATTGCCAAAACACCAGAGCTTCCTGCACCCAGAGGTACCTGTCTTCATGGACAACTTAACAAAGAAGATCATTAATCTTCTCTTAAGGCTTGTCCTACCATCTCTTGGCCTGTTTCTGTTTCCAACTGAGACTCTCAGAGCTGTGTGTGAGGGGTAAATGGTGCTGCACGTGTCTGGGGGGTTTTGAGGTGGCTGTTGTCATCTTCTGTGTCTGTGTTGCCCTGATTTTTTGTTCCTACTTGGCATGTGTTTTCACCAATGTAAACCGAAACACACTAATATCTTTGAAGTGCCAGAGATGCCTGAGGCAGAGGTCCCGGAAGAGGAAGAAGAGGAGAAAGCCCCAGAGGAGGTAGCAGCAGTTGCTGAGCCTGGAGAGCCTGAAGCTCCTCCAGCTGAAGGTATACAGTGGTGTTCTGAAAGACCCTGTAATGGCCCCCCCCGGGTTGCTGCAGTACTGGGTGCCCTTTGCCCTTCTGCATTCTTTGGGGAAGGGTGAGAGTGGCTCTTTGTAGGTTTGTGTCTCTATGTGCGTGACCTTTAGCTCAGTCAGGTAAAAGAAACCAATATCTTTAAAGTGCCTGAGGAGGCGGAGAAGGAAAAGTCAGAACAAGTATTGCCTGTGGTCATTCCCCCAAAACCTGTGGCTGTGCCCAAGAAACCTACAGCTGCACCAAGGAAACCTGTGGCTGTCTTGAAGAAACCTGAGCCTGCGGCAGTGCCAAAAATGCCAGAGGCCATTCCTGTTCTTAAAAAGCATGAAGTTCCTTCCGATAAAGGTACATACACCAGTGACTGAGCCTCTCATTTCTTTACTCTCTGAACACTTTTTCCCTTCTTTCACCAGCGTTCCCAATGCTTAGGTATCTGAGTGAATTATCTGTCCCTTAATATTGTATTCTTAATATTTTGAATGGCTTACTCTTTTGAATCTTCGTACTTTTCAGTATTGCACATGTATATGTATCTTCATGTTCACAAAAACAAAATTTACTAATATCTTTAAAGCACCCGAAGTGCTGGAAAGGACTCTCCCAGAAAAGAAAGAGCCTCTTACAACGCCTAAACAGCCAGAATTTAAAAAACCAGCGCCTCCTCCAACTAAAGGTATATATTGTCAGGAGGTATCTCCTGAGAAGATACGTTTTCTATTTTTCCCTCCCCTCTTTGTGCATAACATAGTCTACAAAATATGTCAGTCGTATGTAGTCTGCCTTCTGAAACAGTCTTTCATAGTTGTGGTCACTGTCACTCACTGTGATTTTCTGTGTGCTAAGTGTCTCTGTCACTTTTATGTTTCATATGCACCTTTATATGCACCCAAATAAAAGGAACTAATGTTTTTTTAAAGTGCTTGAGGCGCCCAAGAGACCTGCCCCAGAGGATAAAGTACCTGCTGCTGTTCCTAAAATACCTGAACCCCTACCAAGTGAAGGTATATGCCATCATAGTTATTACCATAAGGACAGTCCTTTGTCTTGTACTTCCAAATATATGATTTCAAATAGATGCTGTCCTTCTTTTTGCATTGTAATATTTGCTTGATATTTTAGATTACACAAGTCTGTTTCTTGTATCTAGTACTATATTTTCATATTTGGAAGTAAAATATCACAATCAAAATTGTTTTCAACTGACATATGCTCCTACATAGGACATTCCTAACAACTTTTTCTCTTTGTAAGGTAACAATAAATTCCCACTAAATTTGAGTCTCTCAAATCCTAGTATTTATATTGCTGTTATAATTTGAAATTAAATGAGAGCATTAAAGTCTCTTCTTTCCAGTTACAATGACTCATCCACAAAGTTTAATACTTAGTTTAACTTGTACACATAAAAAAATACTACTCCTCATGCAATCCCAATTCATTCTTACATAGAAAGATAATAGTTTTACCAAAGCACGCATTGACTGCAAAGGTAACAGATACTGAGTGATTACTTATCCCAATATGCATTAGCCTGTGTCTGTTGTAGTAAGTTTCTTTTTACTGATATCTATGTAATTGTCACGTGAAACTACCTTCTCACTGGAAACTTACACCAGTTGTCAATATTCTTTAAAGAATATGAAATCGTAAAGGAGATTGAGCCTGAAGAAGCAGAAGAAATTCCAATTGCAGAAGTGGAAGAAGCTTTACCAATGGAAGGTATAGAAAGTACCCACCTAGAGGCTGCGGGACACCTTTCTTTCATTACTGTCCAGTCTTTTTCTTGCTCTCTCGTTCTTCACACATGTGCCTTTATGTTGTACGTCTCTGTGACACTCTGCTTCTGTTATGTTTTGGAACTGAGTTCTGATCATATTTTAAATGCTTTCACTTTAATTATTGAGAATGAGTCTTTCAATCATTTAATTTCCCACCTTTGTATTCATGCTATTAACACACTTTCTTAAGTCAACTTAGTAATTGTATCATATGCACACTGAAAAGCTGTAGCCTAAGGCTCTTTCACACTCACTCGTACTTAATTCAATAAGATTTTTCTCACTGACTTCATTGGAAATGGAAAATTACCACCTTGACATCTGTACATTATTCCTCACGTAACTACTGTGGTGGTAAACTTGCACTAAATCTACTTAATGTTATTTAAAGTGCCAGAATCTGAAAAGAAGATCCCTGAAAAGCGAAAACCACCACCACCTACTCCACCAACAGAAGATATTAAATTGGCAAAAGAACTACTTAAAGGTATAATCTGAAGTCACAATTAACAATGGGAACTCAAACATATAATCCTTTTAAATTATACTGATGAATCTTGAGAAGCATGCTTTTAAATACATCGCTTTGTGAATTTTTCTTTTCTAATTTGTATCTTTCTAATGGTGCGCCTTACTAATGCTCAGTCCTTTATGATTTTTTACCATTTCTATGCCAAGTCAGTTTACATGGGTTCTTTTCAATAGTTACAGAAAAAAAAATTAAAAAAAATCTTAACCAAGTTAATACATTCTTCTAGCCTTAACATAATTCTTGTATCTTTAACATAAGTATTCTATCTTTAACGTGTTCTTACAAATGAAAAGAATCCCCAGCAATCATTTGATGGTGTTGCTATATGAACATGGGGTTCAGATCAACTGTGCTTTCCATGTATCATCTGACTTCTAAACAGTTAATCAGCCAGAATCTTAGCTTTACAGTCCTTGTCTTTCTATTTTGTCAATGTATTAATCAGTGATTTGGATTTTTTAGAAAGTTTTTTTCTTTTTTTAGTCTAACAATATGTAGTAAATCTCAAATAATTTTCTTTAAAGCTCCTGAATCAAGGAAGAAAGTTGTGACTGCAAAACCTGGTGAGCCTCCAAAACTGGAACCCCCACCTGCTAAAGGTACATAGTTAATACAAGAATCTTACATAAACTAAGTCTCACATAAGCCCAAAATGGTAGTTCTCAGTTCTTCCTCTTCTTCAATTTGCTCAGAAATATCAAAAAGCTGTCTGCGTAAGATTATGGTCAACAGTGGATGACAGTCTTGGATGTGTTTTTTGTGTTCTATTTTTGTCCACTTTAATCTCCTGTCATGCCATTCATGAGGAGTCAGAATCACAGAAAAGTGAAAGAGTTTTTACGAGTTTTGTCTCTTGTGTAGATGCTCATTTTGTTTCTCTGCTTAGGGAGAAATAAAAAATAATAAACTTTCTAAATATATGTAGCACTGTTCAAACATACCTAGTTTATTATTTGTCTGAAATATAAATTAATTTTTAGAGAGCACACCTTCCAGAGACAGAGATGAATAATAAATATAGCAAGCCACTTTACAAGTACTAATATTTTTCATATGTACTGGAGCTTAAGACAAGCTAAGTAGTGAACATCTCTTAAAGCTCTTCAAAGTTTAGAAGTTAAACTAACTGGATCCTTATGAACATCACGGACAATTCAGATTAATAGATACGTGACATAAGTGTGTAATAAATTTTAATGTTTCTTTGGTAACTCCCTTTGAATACATAACTTTTATAGTTTTGTCAAACTATACTTCCTTTTCCTGATTTGTATGAAAATCTCCTCTTATGCATAAGCCTAGAAAATAACACTAAGCAAATACTATAGAGAAAGTATTAAAACTATTGACTTCAATCTCATCAGTTCTATCTTTGCCTTTAATATTCAGTAGTGGACTAGCCTTTGATTTGTGTGTTTGGAAAGGTTAGCTGTGATTAACTCTTACCATTGTTATAAAACCATAACAAATTCTGCAATAATATTCTTTTAAGTGCCTGGACTTGTAAAGAAACCTCGCAGAGTAATTCCTGAAGTTGCTCCTCCACCAAAAGAAGAGGTTGTTTTGAAAAGAGGTACGGTAACTTGGCTCTGTTTTAAAAAAACCCAGCATATTAACATTGCTCAGAATATTCCACTAAGTAACATTTTTTAATGTGTGTGATATGGAAAATTACATGAACAAAGTACTACCCGATGTCTGTTTCTTGGGCAAAGTATTTATAGTCTCAAGGGATATCCTGGAAATCTGCCAGACCCAAAGGGTCTGTGATGAAAATGGAGTAGAACACTGAAAATCTGTTTCCCGATCTCTGTAAAGCCTATACTAGAGTAGTTGACAATTTCCCACTCTCTTCAGCTTCTGGACCCCAGTGATAGCGTAAATGTTATTAAAGTCATATATTTGGCATCTGTATTCTCTTTTACAGTATTCTTAGAATTACTGCACTGATGACAGAACCCCATAGTACTGTTGGAGATCAGTCCCCTTTCCTGCAAAGTGTCGTGCCTTCTGAATTATTTCATGCTCAATTATTGCCTAGAAAAAGGAAGTACTAATTCCAAATTTTTTTGAAACACCACAGCAGGGTGATTCATGTCCATATACTTTGCAGCTGACCTTCAAATATTAGTGAGCATAATATAATACAGACATTGAGTTTTTCAGATGACAGTCTCATTAGACATCCAAGACCAAAAACTGAGAGGACAAAAATAAGTGAAATAAATAAAATTAAGAACAGACATTATACAAATTTGAGCTGTTTAAATGTAACATTTCAAAATCGTCTTGCTCTCTCACTGAAGTCAATAGGAATTTAATCCATAATTCTGTGTTTTGTCCCTGAAAATCATCTGTAACTTCAGTTATTGATGCATAATTTTTTTAATAAGTCATCATTTAAATGTAAGAAATATATGAGAAGATATTGTAAGAAATTTTATTCTATCATAGCGTTAAAACTGCCATCTTTCCTCTCAGATGGACTGCTCTTTATAAGAGCAACTTTTTGCTCTGGATGACTTTGTATTTTAAAAGGCTTTCAGAATAATATCTTGAATAGTCACACAAAATTTTCCATTTATATTGAACAATCTATTTTACATTCTTCATGATTGTTGATATATTTTTAATCTTTTCTCTTGTTCACCATCTTATTCTTTTGTTTACTTTTGCTTTAAAAACTGAAATTCTTTTTCTTTTAAAGTTCTTAAAACGAAACCAGAAGAAGAAGAACCCAAACCAGAAAAAGAACCTAAACCAGAAGTTAAACCAGTACCTACACCAGTAGAAAAAATTAAGAAACCTGAAGGTACTAGATTACATTCAAATCTACCTGCTAAAACGTATTTTTTTTAAAAAAAATCCCACTTTTAAGTATTATTCTCTGAAATTCAGCAATTAAAGTGAGATTTTTAAAGATTGCTTGCACTAACCTAATTGTGTAATTAAAGCTTTGCTGAAAGCACAGTCAAATTTGACATCCACATTTGGGTCTGAACTCTGCATTTTGGAATGGTTCTCAATCTTCACTATGTATAGGACAGAACTTTACAAATCTTTGATAATGCTGGTAAAAATATAACTACAGCGAAAGCATCCTTTTAGTTAACGTCTTGAAATATTTATCTGTTTGTCCATTTAATGTTTCTAATATATTCAAATTTCACTCTTAAAAATATGTTTTCCTAAATCTTATGGACAACTGAAGCTATATATGTCTAAAAAGAATGAAAACTTTTAAACACATTAGAGAAAATTGCACTCGAGGATTCAAAGTGTTTCAATATATCTTAAAAAATAAAAAAAATATTTTAAAGCCCCAGAAGTGCCTAAGAAGAAAACTGAGATACCTGTCATTAAAAAAGAGGAGAAACATGTCCCTGAACCACCAAAAGGTACGGATGTGCAGTGCTCTTTTTACTTATCGCAGCAACTAAATTATATTTATTGCTGAATATCATGCTATATTAACCTAATGCATTACTATCATCCTGTCTGTCCATGACTGTTGTGTTATAATTAATCATTTTGCATTCTTCTGGATTTCTTGTTGTCTTTAATTCTTCAGTGCTTGAAAAAGTCATCTTTTTTATATTATCTTGCTTAAAAAGATTTCATCTCAAGTTAACTTCTTGCTTTCTGGATAAGTAAAAAATAAAACAATAACTTCTGTCATCAATTAACTCTCTCTGTACCGTAGCTTCTAACCCTAGTGTTCAATAGCTTTACAAAACATGTAAATTAACCTATTTGCAATTGTTGTGTTTGAAATGCCAGAACCTAAGCAAGCAGCTATCCCACTTCCTGGGTCTGAACCTAAACCTGCAGTAGGTAAGAATTCTTTAATCGTGAATGCTGGTGCAATCTTTCTTGTGTGTCTATTATTTTCCGTTCAGATATTTCTGGCTAAAAGGACAGTAAACAAATGTCTTTAGCATTAGTTAGACTGAAACAATCATACAATCTACAAAACATTTTAAAGAGCATCATATTTTAAATAAAATTATTTATTAAAACAACTATATGAGAACTCTTTTTTGTTTTTTTCCTACAGCTCTAAAATCTCCGAAACCAGCACCAGAACCCGCACCACCTGTAACTGCTCAAGTAACAGTCCCAGTGGTTGGAAAGAAAGCAGGTATTTATGTTTATTCTATGCAATTTACAGGGTTTTCCTCCCTGGGATACCTAAATACCTTCAGAATAAATAGAAAGAAGAGCTGTACTAGCATATAACTCACTCATTGCAAGAACATTTGAGGTTCCGTTTAAGGATCTTATTATTCTAGGTATTGTCACCTAATGTAAAAGACAAGTGTCCCTGACAAAACATAGCGATTCATCTGAAATTTGTGTGTTCTGCTGATTACTTGATGTTAGTTTTGTCCTGACATACGTCTTGTTAGCTGTTTCTTGTATTTTCTGTATAGCAAAAGACAGGTTACCCATGGTTTCAAACAATATTTGTGTTGTTTGATTTTCTGTTTTTAACTTGGTTTTGATGTCATGAGGAAAACTGGCAGTGGTTTTGAAGAACTAGACTATTTCTACTTTCATTCAATACACTTAGGACCCCAGATCACAACCTGCAGCGAAAAAAGAACTGTGAGGAGTGCAAATCCCCTGAAGCACTCTGAGCCTGAGGTCCATCAGCTGGGCTAATGTACATGCTGCTCGCCCATCATCCAAAGGGCCTCATGTTATAGCAGAACTCAGATCGTGGGAGCTTGAGAAGTACGCCTCTTGGCTATCGATTTGGTGATGTAGACAGGCCTGCAGTGACATCATGAATTCACTCTATATAGGTGGTCAGACAGGCCTCAGAAATCTGTCATTTTCTGCTATTTTTATCCTGGATTGGACTTAAATTGACAAACTAGTGGGACAATTTTTTGTACCATAAAACTGGTTTACTTAGGTCTTCTGTCCTGTTTGTGTGTGCCGTGCTTATCTTTCTCTTGGTTTTTTGTGATCGTGTTGAAACATTCTGTGGTGTGGAGAAAAAGTGTTCAATGTTCATTTTATTTCAGGTATAACTGGAAATTTTTCTTAAAATATATTATTCCTGATGCTTATTCTTATGGATTTTAACCCTCTAAATTACCTGTAAAACCTTGTAGCTGCAGAAAAGCCTGATGAACCATCTATACTAAAGCATAGAGATAAAATACCACCAGTGGAAGAAGAAAAGTCCAAGTCAACTGTGTTAAAGAAGATTTTGGTTGAGAAACGCTTGCATGTAGAAGAGAGAGTAAGTCCTAAAGAGAAAGTTCTGGACATTCAGACAGTAGAGCCACTTGAGTTTAAAATCTCACTGGAAACAGTTGAAGGAATACTGAATCCAAATGCAGATAAACAGGAGAAAGAGGCTCTTAAATACTTTATCCAGGCTCCTGAAGAAGAGGAGCCTGAAATGACATCTATAGTTTCAAGAAAGTCTACTCTTACAGGTCAGAAAACAGAAGTTGCAATAGATCACATTCCTTATGCAAAGGAAGAACCAGCAATACCTGATGAGGAATTGAAATCAGGTTCTATAGTATCTAAACACACAGTAAGAGATTCCGGAGGAGAAAAGGGAGATGAAATTAAATTCATCCTTTCTAGGGAAGGTGCTGTAGAGAAAATCTATGATAATTTAAGTATTCTTCACGAAGGAAAAATTCCTGCCCATGTGAAAGAAGAGGAAATTGAGACATCTTATGTACCTAAACATATATCCAAAGAGCCATATGAGACCAGGGACAAGAACAGACCTCTAGGAAAAGAAAAAAAATCCAGTTTGCAACCTGAAGAATTTCACATAAAGGATAGAACTTCATTTGTAAAGTGTATCACAAAGGCAGGATTAACTGAAACTCCTCTGCTTACAAATGAAGAAGAGAAAGGAGGTTTTACCTTGGAGAAACCTGAAGTTTCCCTTGGAGAATCCATGAAAGAGCATGGCATACAAAATAAAACTCAATGGATTAAGAAATCTGGTACCACAGTAGCTGAAATTCCTACAGATAAGACTCTTAATAAAGAAGCAAAGAAAATGGAAATTATTCAACATGATGAGAATGATGAGAATCTGAACTTCACATCAGCAGAACTACATTCTTTAGACTTGTCTGTGAAGCCTGAAGCAGCATTGAGAAAAGATGTTGACGTAGAATACCCCACTGAAGATAAGGAGGTTCCCAGAGAAAAAGCTAACATAATCTTTAAACCATCTGTTCTTAAGCCAGAAGTAGTGGAAAGCAAAGAAAGAGATTCTTCAGAGGAAGTAGAAGTTCTCTACGAGGAGGAATCAGGACAATTGTTGATTGAGAAAGCACTCCTAAGTTATAAAAAAACAGGTAAAATGATTATACCAGAGATGGAAAAGACAACTACCTTCAGTACCCAATTAAAAAAAGACAAAATTAGACAGTCAAATGCTCTTGAAAACTTGCCTGTGGAAAAAGAAAAATTTGATACAGGGATTACAGGAGAAAGAATGGAAGGGGAAGTTTCTATGGGAGAATATGAAAAGGAAGTTGAAGATGGAATAGTTGACAGATCTGACTCAGTAAAGGAAGTTCCTATTCAGCCACCAGGGAGTCAAGTTAAAAAACAATTTCAAGAAGCTCATACCATTCAGGATGAATGTAAAGAAACTCCATCTCTCAAGAGCAGCAAAGATAAAAATGAAGAAAAGAAATTTTCTTTGACTGTAGAAGAAGTGAAGCTCTTGGGAAAAGAGCTTCCAGTGGCACAAGGTGCGTCAAAAGAAAAAACATCAGCTCAACATGGCATTGGAAAAAGCACATCTGTAACCATGAAAAAAGAGAAGGGAAAGCTTTCAGACAAAGTACCATCAAGCAAAGGAAGCCCTGTAAATGGAGAAGTCGCTTACTCCTCAAGCATAGGTAAGATAATAGCTCCCAAGAGAGCTGAAGAAGAGACAGAATATTGGAAACCAGAACCTGCTCACATCATTGAGCAGGCCAGTAGACTTCCGACTGAGAATAGGAGTTTGGGTGCACCCGGAGAATCACGCGAAGTTCTGGATGTTCCTGCAAAGTCACATGCAAAGCGAGGTGAGGAAGACTGCTGCCAAATTCTTCCATGATGTGGTTGTACTATTTGCTTCAGGAGAGTTCTATTTGCCATTGTAATGTTTGTTTTCATTCTTTAACACCGTTCACATTTCCATCCAGTCTGTCAGCTGACTGTATTGGCATTAGCCACTCTTGACATGTTTGTCTTTCCTGTCTGTACACATATCTGTGTGATCAATGTTCATTGTCTTTGTCTTACACTTTTATAAGACTGCATAAATCATGTTGTATGCCATTATCTTCTCAGAGAAACTCACCCATTTTTTCTAGTACTCATTTTTCCATCCACTGTACTATAATCTGTCCTGCACTTCATTCATATCATTCTCCCATTAAAAATATCTTTTATATTTCTTTTCACAAAATGATAATGATAAGAAGCATAGCATGGGAAATATTTTCGAAATCTAAGATGATTCATCATCACGAGCTGGACAACTAACAGAACATCCCTCACTTTTGAGAGTATTGTCCTGAAAAATATGTTTAATTTACACAACTTACAATTTGGTTTTCTTCATTAGTAAAAGTGTATCCTTTTCTAAAAAAATAATAATGTAATTTGTAAAAGGTACTTAAGCTATTTTCATTTACAGGTGGGTATTGATCAAGGGCCTAATTGTGAGTAAAGTGTCAGGGAATGGCAGAATTTTACAAAACAGAGAACAGGACAATAAATTGAGGAGCTAAGAACTCCTAAGCTGCCTTTCAGTCCTCACCACAGGATATGTGATTTTCCCATGCTTCAAGTTACTGAACTTACCATTGAGATATAGACTGTATAAATATATCTATATGTTTATACCTTCCTCCCATTCTGTGTGTATTTAGCTAAAGAAAGAGATGTATGTTTGTTTAACTATATTCCTAATAATATTGCTGTTCTACTTCAGAGGCCAAGCCACCAAAAGAAGAAACTCCGAAGGGTATCAGTCCAGTAAAAGGTAGGATACTATAAGTCAATACCTGCAAGCAAAAGCCATAAATCAGGGTTAGTTTTTTCATATCTGAATTTGAATTACAGCCAAGAAGACACCTTCACCAGCAGATGCAGAAAGAAGGAAACTCAGGCCAGGCAGTGGTGGTGAAAAACCTCCTGAAGAGCCTCCTTTTACTTACCAACTCAAGGCTGTACCACTGAAGTTTGTCAAGGAGATGAAAGATATAGTGCTTACAGAAGCTGAATCTGTTGGGTCTTCTGCAATCTTTGAAGTCCTTATTTCACCATCCACTGCAATAACCAGCTGGATGAAAGACGGAAGTAACATCCGAGAGAGCCCAAAACACAAGTTTATTGCTGATGGCAAAGATAGGAAGCTGCATATTATTGATGTCCAGCTGTCAGATGCTGGTGAATATACTTGTGTATTACGACTGGGGAATAAAGAGAAGACCTCCACTGCCAAACTCATTGTTGAAGGTATTCCCTGTTTCAAGTTTATCAGTAGTTTAAAGGCTAGCTAATCCTCAAGTTAGAAGTACTGGTACTGTGTGAGTTTACAGTGACTGGGTGATGGATCCTTTTATTTCCATCAAGTACTACATATATTGATTTATCATGTAAGGCATTTCTGCATCACACCTTCTGTATATAAATGAGACAAAAATCTTGTGTTACCCACAGAACTCCCAGTGCGGTTTGTGAAAACCCTCGAAGAAGAAGTCACTGTAGTTAAAGGCCAGCCACTTTACTTGACATGTGAGCTTAACAAAGAAAGAAACGTGGTCTGGAGGAAGGATGGGAAGATAATCAAAGACAAGCCTGGGAAATTTGCACTGGGCATTATTGGTTTGTCACATTCCCTCACAATCACTGATTCAGATGACGCTGATGCTGGCACTTACACTGTTACTGTGGAAGACTCTGAGTTGTCATGCTCCTCTTGTGTTAAAGTTGTAGGTAAGCAATCAAAATCATATTCTACTTTCTCTAGGATATTTGGGCTGTTGTAAAATTAGGAAATATTTTTGTCATAGTATTACAATATAAATGGACAGATAAGATTTTATAGCTATTAAAACCTTGTTGTAATAAAAAATTTATTTCTTCTATTTATGACACATCTATTTGTAACAAAAGTTTGTTAAGCTGTATTTTTACGTAACTTTTGTCATGCAGAAGTGATAAGAGACTGGTTAGTAAAACCCATAAGAGATCAACATGTAAAACCAAAAGGAACAGCTACTTTCACCTGTGACATTGTCAAGGATACACCAAACGTTAAATGGTTTAAAGGAGATGAGGAAATCCCTGCTGAACCAACTGACAAGACAGAAATCTTGAAGGAAGGAAATAAAATTTTCCTGAAAATCAAGAATGCTGGCCCTGCTGATGTTGGGGAATATTCAGTGGAAGTTGAAGGTCGCAGATACCCAGCTAAACTGACCCTTGGAGGTAAGCAGGCTTTATTTGTATTTAATCAGCTCATAGGCCAATGTTCAAAACCAAAAAAGGTAACGTGAGTTATTACTATAATGCTCTATCAACATTTGACCTAATTATTTCTTCGTTAATTCTAGAACGTGAAGTTGAACTTCTGAAGCCATTAGAGGATGTTACAGTTTATGAGAAAGAAACAGCAAACTTTGATACAGAAATATCTGAGGAAGATATTCCTGGTGAATGGAAGCTGAAAGGAGAAATCCTGAGACCCTCACCTGTAAGAATCCTTGAACTTTATAACATAGTTTATTTAATTTCAAACACTGTGAATGGGTTCCCTTGAGTTTTATTGTAAGATGTTTGCAGGTCTGTCATTGTTACTCGATCCAGAATGTAGAAAGGAAAAGTATTATAAAGACTTTAAAAAATAGTGGTTCTCTAAGTAAGAATTACATGCTATAAAAGCCAAGTTTTGAAGGGCTTCATTTTCTCAAAGGATTACAGCACATTGTTCAAACACTAAAAAAATATTTTACACACATTGCTAGGAATGGTGCTGACATTTAAGAGAAGTGTGGAACACTGAAGAAATGTAGTCTATTTTTTTCTTATTGAGTAAAAGTGTTAACTTTCCTTGAAAAGCTATTCCAGTCTTTCTAGCTGAGACTTTACTGTGTATAAAATATTTATTAAAACATACCTAACAGTAAGTCATTGGCATTGTATTTACCAAAGTCTGTCTTCTCTCTAGACATGTGAAATCAAAGCTGAAAGAGGAAAACGTTTCCTAACCTTGCACAAAGTCAAGTTAGAACAAGCTGGTGAAGTTCTTTACCAGGCACTTAATGCAGTTACTGCAGCTATCCTGACAGTGAAAGGTACAATGCACCATGGAGCATGATATCAACTTAAACTGAAGTCATATGGGCCATGTTATAAAATTTGTGATCTGTTTTGCTTCCAGAAATTGAACTGGACTTTGCTGTGCCCCTAAAAGATGTCACTGTCCCTGAGAGACGTCAAGCAAGGTTTGAGTGTGTCCTTACCAGAGAAGCCAATGTTATATGGTCTAAGGGCACTGATATACTCAAGATTGGAGAAAAATTTGACATAATTGCAGATGGAAAGAAGCATATTCTTGTAATCAATGATTCTCAATTTGATGATGAGGGAGAATACACAGCTGAAGTTGACGGCAAGAAGAGCACAGCAAGACTGTTTGTGGAAGGCAAGTATCTTCTTAAGAACAAAAAAGTAAAAAATTGATAAAGAATGTATCATTCAGAATCACATTAGCCTTTTCCTGATGGTATTTATATGTCTATATTACAGGTGTGAGGCTGAAGTTCATCTCACCTCTACAGGATCAAACAGTGAAGGAAGGAGAAACAGCTCACTTTCAGTTTGAGCTTTCTCATGAAGACATGCCAGTGAAATGGTATAAAAATGACAAGAGACTCCACACAAGCAGAACAGTTTTTATTACTTCAGAAGGCAAAGTTCATAAGCTAGAAATGAGAGAAGTAACACTTGATGATATCTCCGAAATAAGGGCAGTAGTCAAGGACTTGAACACACAAGCAAACCTCAAAGTCTTAGGTAATTACATAAAAAAAATTAAAATATCCTATATAATACATATAAAAAAATTATCCAAGTAGAATGTGACAAAATATGATGTTTTAGTAAGTTTGTATTACTAATTTGCTCTTTTATATCCATGATGCTTTTTGTAGAGGCCGATCCATATTTCACTGTGAAATTACAAGACTACAGTGCTGTGGAGAAAGATGATATTACTCTGGAGTGTGAACTTAGCAAAGATGTGCCAGTAAAATGGTACAAAGATGGTGAAGAATTAGTAGCTTCCAACAAAATTTCCATAAAAACAGATGGTTTACGCCGTATCCTGAAGATCAAGAAGGCTGCAGAGAGTGATAAGGGTGTTTATGAGTGCGATTGTGGAACTGACAAGACAAGTGCTAATGTCAGCGTTGAGCGTAAGTTATCATGCCTTGGCTAAGGGAAAGTCCCTGAAGCTTTCATAAAAGAGTGTAGACAGGCAGACACTCTCTGGAGTACAATACCAAAACTTGTACCTTTAGAAAACATGCTGCTATGATGAATAACTGAAATATCTATGTTTACAATTATTAAGAGTACTTACAAGAGACAATATTTCTTAAGATAGATAAATAGGTGCTGTAAAGACAGTGAGGAAAAAAAGTATCTAGATTTAATCAGGAGGAAAAATAATCCTACCAAAAATAACTACTCTTCCGGACATATCATAAAAGCAGGTTGTAGACTGCCTAAAATTCCAGGTTTTCAAAAGGAGGTTAGATAAAGTTTTATCAGTGATAGCACTTGAATGCCCTAAAAAGAGGGATCAGGAGAAAGATGACATCTTTTCCAGCACTACTTTTTTTGTGGTATAGAATGGGTGAGTAAGCAGTTGTGAAATTTTATGGTTTTTTTTATTTTAGCTCGCTTAATTAAAGTGGAGCACCCGCTGTATGGAGTGGAAGTATTTGTTGGTGAAACAGCACGTTTTGAAATTGAAATTTCTGAGCCTGATGTGCATCCTATATGGAAGCTAAAGGGAGAAACCCTAACACCTTCACCTGTAAGGCTGCTTCTTTATTTTTAGACTATAATTTACACTACCAAACCCACATGTAATATAATGTCTTCTGAGAATTTTCTTAGAATGTTCATGTTTGGGGTGGGATGTGTTCTCCTTTATCACCAGGACTGTGAAATCATTGAAGATGGGAAAAAGCATACTCTTGTCCTTCATAACTGCAAACTTGATATGACTGGAGAAGTGTCCTTTCAAGCTTCTAATGCTAAAAGTGCTGCTAATCTGAAAGTGAAAGGTACAGTCTGCACTTTGCCAACATTTCCATGTGTATCTCAGGGCATTAGAACAAATATAACAGCAGAAAGGTCTATATGAACCTATTGCAGAACTGAAAGTACTCTTCTTCAATTTCAGAATTACCTCTCATTTTTATCACTCCTCTAAGTGATGTGAAGGTCTTTGAGAAGGATGAAGCAAAGTTTGAATGTGAGGTGTCCAGAGAACCCAAGAATTTCCGCTGGTTGAAAGGAACACAAGAGATCACTCCTGATGAAAGATTTGAAATTATTTCAGATGGAACAAAGCATGCTCTGATTATTAAATCTGTCGCATTTGAGGATGAATCTAAATACATGTTTGAAGCTGAGGATAAGAGAACAAGTGCCAAGCTAATTATTGAAGGTTTGTCTGACTTTACCTTTCTGGGCAGGTTTGCACCATAGTCCTTGAATAGCTTTTGCTGATTATATTATTAATAATGAAATGTTATGTTGTTATAGGTATCCGCCTGAAATTCATTACTCCTCTCAAGGATGTAACAAAAAAGGAGCGAGAAACTGCAGTTTTCACTGTGGAACTCTCCCATGAAAATATCCCTGTTATCTGGTACAAGAATGACCAGAGATTACATACCAGCAAAGTGATTTCAATGACAGATAATGGCAAATTCCATACACTCACAATCAAAGATCTTACTATTGATGATACTTCTCAAATTAGAGTGGAAGCTATGGGCAAATCCTCAGAAGCTAAACTCACAGTTCTTGGTAAGAATACCCAGAAGAATTTACATGATGTATATTATCAGAAGAACCTTATTAACGAAAACTGACAATCAGAAAGTTTTGGCGTTGGTTTTGCTTTGGTGGGTGTTTGGGAGGGGCAGGGTTTTGACCTAAGTCTACATTATGATTTTTGACAATTCTACAATTTGTTTGCCTTCTTCGGATCTCCATTTCCCCATTTGTGAAGAGTAATTAAAATAACTTCAAAATTTCCTGCAACTGTTGCAAAATTAACTACTAGATACTTAAATGGGGCTCTGGAATTCACAGAACACCAAAACCATGTTGTTGGTAATATTAGTAATGTATTGAATTATTTCTTAGATATTGTGTTCTCATTTTGCAAGAGAACTGCATAATATTTATAAGGATTATATTTAATCCTTTTTGAAAAGCATAGACAATAAATGTATTTTATGGTAAGAACTAATTCTGCTTTCTGAAACTTCAGACTAAAACATGTCTTAACTTCTGCTTGCAGAGGGAGACCCTTATTTCACTGGGAAGCTACAGGATTACACTGCTGTAGAGAAAGATGAAGTAATCTTACAATGTGAAATCAGCAAAGCAGATGCCCCAGTGAAATGGATGAAGGATGGAAAACCAATTACTCCATCAAAGAATGTTGTTATTAAGGCTGATGGTAAAAAGAGAATCCTTATCCTCAAGAAAGCATTGAAGAAAGACATCGGACAATACACTTGTGACTGTGGCACTGATCAAACCTCTGCTAAACTCAATATTGAAGGTATGGTTATTTTACTGTGTTGCTCTGTATTAGAGATCTTTTGGGGTCTGTTACAGATTGAGAGAATCAACCACATTTTCTCTTCCCTCTCTAGACCGTGATATTGAGATTATACGTCCACTCTACAGTGTGGAAGTGATTGAGACAGAGACTGCCCGTTTTGATATTGAAATCTCTGAGGAAGGTGTCCATGGCAATTGGAAGCTAAAAGGAGAACCCCTGACTGAATCAGCTGTAAGCAAATATTTCAATGTGCTTCTAATACGTGACTCAACAATTTGTGGGGAGATAGGGTGTGAGGGAGAAAAGAAGTGGAATTAATTGAAACTTCTTTCTGCTTTCAATAAGGGTCACTGTAATAAAAATACTGTTTTTTTTCATTAATAACAAAATTTAATATTCAAATAATCCAAAATGTTACATAAAATAGCTAAATTAATTATTTTGCATAAATAAATACACTCTGTATTATTCATCTCTAACAATCATATATCCAAAGTGTGCAGACCTCATGGAATTCATTTGAACATAAAGATATATACATACAGAGTTTGAATTATCTGCATTTACCTCTGAGTTTGAATTGTGTTTGGTTTAAATACCTGTAAATCACATTTTCATTGTTTCCATTACAATGACATCTAAAATTTGTTTTAAATGTTATGAGGCTTAATCAAATATTCTTAATTCCATGCTGGAAGGATATGGAAAATTAGGAAACAATACAATCATGACTGGCAATGATTTGGCAACTCTGTGATACAACAGTACCGATGTGAATAGTATACAAAGATTGGAAGTTCCATGAAAATCAATGTCTGAATAAGAGAAAAACACCCTTCTCAAGGAAAAGTCACAGCACATGCTTAGTAATTTTGAGTTCCCTTAGGTGTCTGATTGGTCTACATATGACTGTGTTGCCTAGTCAATTAGCACATACCATTCACTAACAGGAATATGTGGCTTCTTGCGCTTTCTTTCTAAGAGGAAGCAGAATGTATTAGGAAGAAACTTTGAAAGGAAAGGCCTAGGAATGAAATCTTTTAAGGCAGATTGCAAGTGACAGTGAGCCTAAGTGTTGTGAATGGAGGAGGTAATAGGTTCATAGTATGAGAAGTAGGAGCTCTCGTGACAAGGAGCACAAAAAAGATACCGAAAAAATTGTTTCAATTCTCTTTTTGCAGGAATGTGAAATCAAGGAGGAAGGCAAAAAGCACTTCCTTACTCTGTATAATGTACGCTTAGATCAAGCTGGTGGAGTAGATTTCCAAGCAGCAAATGCCAAATCCGGTGCTCACCTTCGAGTGAAACGTAAGTGCCTTTTAAACTCAAAATTAACTAATTAAGTGAAAACAAGGTACTCATTACCTCTGTGAAGTGGGTGGACAAATTTCTATACCGTATTGAACCCACAGTAACTTTTTACAGAACAACAACTAGAAGATTAATTACTCAAGCCATCTTAATTTTTTAGTAAAGGACTGTCTTACACGTTTTTTAACCATGTATATAGTTTATTAATACAGGAGAAGTAAAAATAGGATGGCCTTGAAGGTTGCTTCATGGTCTGGCATCATATGTTGTTATGAAATCAAAGAACTACAAGTAAAGGCTTTACTGCATTAAAGTATCACGTTAACCTGAGAGGATGGGATCACAGTGATATCTGGGGATAGGGTTAAGAACTTGATGGACAGGGACAGACCACACGGTTGGAGACCACTTGTTTCCCACTCCAATCTTAGCCCTTGCTATTTTGGAAAACAGATGCCTTATCTATCAAGAGGCATGCAAGGCTTGGCAGGGAGACAGATGCACTTTCCTGCTGACCTTGTTCAATTTAAAGAAACACGCTCTGCAAATAGGAAATTTTAGGTGGCCAGCCCTCCCCCTAAAAAGCCAGGGTGGCCTCTTCTATTTAGGGAATGTAAAGAGCAGCATTGCGATGTCTGTCTCTCTTGAGGGAAGCCACCATGGAGATTAGTACATAAGGGCAGCAGCGTTCTCCTGGGTAGAAGTGAGTAATCTGAAAACGATGTCTTCTCCTTACCAAGCTCGAGTAATTGGCTTGCTGAGACCTCTCAAGGATGTAACAGTGACAGCTGGGGAATCAGCAACTTTCGATTGCGAACTCTCTTATGAAGGAATCCCAGTAGAGTGGTTCCTGCAAGGAAAGAAACTGGAGCCCAATGATAAGGTAAAGAAACTGAACTTTGTTTTTCCTCATGTTTCCTCCTTCTTTCTGTCTTTCAACACTTTGCCCCTTCTTTATTTCTCATTTATTCTCTGCCAGTAGAGGTACTAAGGCACTGCAATATAGTGGTGCTACTCTGTCAAATGGTAAATCCTCACTAACTTTTTTTCCCAAGAAATGCCAGTATTCTGGAATATTACAAGTATTTATCTTACAAAGGGAAATTAAAATATCAGTCATTCACAGTGATTTTGTGCCTGATTCTGGTGGAGACTTAGTCACAGGGGTACTGAATTATTTCTGCTCAAATTGTAGTTAGAGTGAGAGGTTTTGAAAGGTGCTATCAGGAAACACTTTTTTCCTACTGAATGCCAAGTTGCAGTCCAATTCTGCATATAAGGGGATTAAGAGGATTCAAATTCCATTTCAGGCATTTGTTCTGCTCTCCAGATAACTTTCTGGGCAGATTTGCTTGTCAAGCACTTCTCACTAGCTATTTTTAACTCTTCATCAAGTGCTGCCTCTTAACTCTGAGATCTGAGCAGCCTGGAATGCAGTCAGTTTAATATTTAAAGTTAATGGTAGGGAAAACACATAAAGAAATATGTTAAGAAATACAAAATATAAAAGGGTATCGCTAGTTCTAAGGCATCTTCTTCACATATTAGGCCTAAGGGGAATAGTGCAAATGAAATTACAAACTGGATACTTTAAACAAAGCAAACCTTCAAAGCATTACATGACTTAGCAAAGTTCCAGAACCTGTAATAATGCTGCTAATTATCCTTCGATACAGATTTTTTTTCTTTTATATACACTTTTTAACATATGATATTCAGGTTTTACTAGATGTTTCCAAGCTTCACCAAATTTGCCTAAGAATAAACTATTTCATTAAAAAATAGAATATGGAGATAGGAAAAGCCGATCATGACTATAGGCAAGCCGATTATGGTGTTTAAGGACAGATAAACAAAATTGAAACTCAGCAGTTGAGATGTCATAAACCAAGGTAATCACTTCAGAGTCTAGGAATAAAAATGTGAAAGATATTTATCAGTCCAGTGGCTCAGAGTTATTGTTGCCTGTATGATGGAACATCATTTTCTTCTCATCTGTCTGATCTATCATTTTAATTACATAAAAAAGTCTAGATTTTCTTTCAATTTACATATACAGTCAAAACTGTCATTTGACTTCAGCTGAAATTTTATCAAGAAGATATTCAGAATAAACCTTATATTTATTTGATTAAAAACTTTTTGCCCATTCAAAATAGCCTCATGAAACAGCCCCTTTTATTACTGTCTTCCAGAATCAATCTAATTGCACAAGCATTTCATTTCAACTGTTTTTAATTCAAACTATTATTTCAGCTCTGTAGTTGGTATTCAGCTGTGCTGTACACAAATAACTCTTTATTTACCTTTACTGCTTAACTTGGTCAATATACACTGGATTTCATCTCAATCTGTTTCAGATGAGCATTCACTAGAGCAAATTTTCAGGGACACAATGACATTTGTGGAAGAACAGCCTCTTAGTACTTTCCTTCATTCTGAATCAAAAGGGACTGCAAAAGTAACTGAATCTTTTATGCTTCTTCTTTAGAAGAAGCTCATTTTTCCCTTTTATTTTTCTAAACCAGCATCTACTACTTGATAATGTATTACTCTGAAAATAAATAAATAAATATAATTTTTCAAGAGGTACGTTAAAATTTATGGCATGAATCAGTAGTCCTCTTAATGGCTGCAATGCAGGATGTATCCTTGAATCCCTCAGGTCCAGTCCTACAGAAAAGAAGTATTTGTGGAGGAGTAGCCCAATTCAAACTCATGATTTCAATGTAGTTTCAGCAATAAATCAACATGGAAATCGGGGGTTTAGGCAGATTTTTTTACCAAAATGTAATAATAGAAATTCAAATTGGCATTTTCAAAAGGGAGTAGGGGGGGCAAACCTCTTTATATATCTCTAGAAGCTATTACTTTACATGTTGCCAGAAGTAATATCAACTTTTTCTCATAAATTTACTTATTTTGATATTTATCACTACCTATTCAAAATAATCATGATCTCAAGTCAGCTTCATTTTGAATGTTGGCAATAGACAGATTTTCTAATATAAGGACACATATACCTTAAAACAGAGTGAAATTTAAAATTATAATTTCTTGTAAGTGAAATGACAAAACAGAAATTATTCTCAAAATTCTCAAAACATTTGCCTTAAGCTATATTTAGTACATACAAAAGAAAAGCATTAAAATTTCATATAAAAGTAAAGAACCATACTCCATAGATAACAATAAGTAGTAAAGTCATTTCAGTAAATATTTCTTAAATACTGTTTGTGGATACTTACAAAGGGTTTTTTTATGTGCTTTACAAGGTTGTGACACGTGCTGAAGGGAGAACTCACACACTCATTCTCAGAGATGTCAAGTTAACAGATGCAGGAGAGGTATCGCTGACAGCAAAAGATTTCCGAACTCAAGCAAATCTTTTTGTGAAAGGTAAGTCAGTCATTTTATTTACATCATAGTCAGTGTTAACAGTCAATTCATGATTCACCTTGGAACAGGATGTTGATAAACCCCATATATCAAATTAGTAGGATCATACATACTATGTTGGACTGGTGACTAAAGGTGGATAAAATTCCAGATTAAAAAAAGCCTGTTACTTAAAATCTTTATGCTTCATGGCAGAGTTGAGAAAAGGGGGAAATACTGGAAATGTGTCAGACGTAGGAGATGAATCAGTTCATTCGGATTTTCAGGACTTCATTGAAGACTTGAACATTCAATTGGCCTCAAGATGACGTGCAAATACTGAGCTTTATGGCTCCCAATGGCTTGTTTCTGTTCTTTGGAGTATCCAGAAAGCTCTCAGTGTACAATTATATGATCAGTCAAATGACATAACATTGACTGTATGCCCGCTTGCACTGCTTGCAAGCAGTGTATGGGTAAGAAGTCAAAAAACTGCACACATTTCTACCTAAATTAGTACTCCAAAGAAAAATTTAAAAATCATTCCTTAAGTTTGGAATATAACTTCAGAGTCACTGAGATCACAGTGTTATAGTTCAGCTAAAGAAACTCAGTTATAAGTCTTTGTGATGATTTGTGAGTATAAACCCCTTGGTCAAGTATATTGTTCAGTCTACTATTACAGTAGGGTGAAAATGAAGAAATTAACAAAAATAACTGAACAAGTCTGGGCATTAACAATACAAAATTAAAGAAAAAACCCTTCAGCAGGGACATCTAAGGGCCTTTTTAACTATTCAGTCAAGGAAAATTAGTAAACAGCATGGCACAGTTCCGTACTAGCAGAGGGCTGGCTATAGTTTAGATCTTTTCTGTCAATGATGTATTTGTTTCTTTTAGAACCCCCAGTTGAATTTACTAAACCGCTGGAGGACCAGACTGTTGAAGAGGAGGCCACTGCAATACTGGAATGTGAAGTTTCCAGGGAAAATGCAAAAGTTAAATGGTTCAAAAACGGAGAACAAATTCACAAAACAAAGAAGTATGATATCATTTCTGATGGCAGGGTCAGAAAACTCATTATCCACGGCTGCACACTGGATGATGCAAAAACGTATACATGTGATGCTAAGGATTTTAAGACATCCTGTTTTCTCAATGTAGAACGTGAGTCATTTACAATTATCTACGAAATGTCTAAGCACTATAAACACTATGTACTACTGTCTGTGACTGGAAATAATAGCAATGTCAGCAATTCATTCTTCTCTGCTACGGGCTTTCACCTACTAAATATTTTTTTTCCCCTTACAGCAATTCGCGTTGAATTCCTGAAACCCCTAACTGACCTGGAAGTTAAAGAAAAAGAATCTGCTCGGTTTGAATGTGAAATTTCTCGTCCAGGTGTCAAGGTCAATAATAATGCTTTTTAATCTGAGTAACTCCTTCAAGTTTTATTTTAAATCAACAAACTCATGTTGTTATATAAGAACACACAACTGAAATATGTGATAAGCATGATAGTATTAATAACCACATTTATTTGTTCTAAAACAGGTGAAGTGGTTTAAGGATGGCATTGAAATTAGAAAAGGCAAAAAGTATGACATAATTTCGAAAGGTGTAGAACACATTCTTGTTGTCAGTAAATGTGTCTTCGATGATGAAGCTGAATATGCCTGTGAAGCAAAAACAGCTCGAACTTCAGGCCTACTTACAGTGATAGGTAAACAAAATGGTTTAGAATCTAATCTATGAACAAGAAAAATGTGGGTTTTTTTATGAAAGGCTATAATCATCTTTCTAAATTCTTGTTGCAGAGGAAGAGGCTGTTTTCACAAAAAATCTTCCTGATCTTGAAGTAAATGAAAATGACAATGTGAAATTGATCTGTGAAGTTTCAAAGCCTAATGCTGAAGTTGTTTGGTTTAAAGGAGATGAGGAGGTGCCTGATGGTGGTAGGTTTGAACACATTTCTGATGGACGAAAGAGAATTCTTCTCATACGTAATGCTCATCCTGAAGATGCTGGCAAATATACTTGCAAGCTCCCAAGCTCTAGTACAACAGGAAAACTTACTGTACATGGTAAGAGAGTTACTTTGGTGTCCTGATTTTCTGACAAAAAAAAGTAAAAAATTTTAAAAATATAAAATATCAGTAACAATACACAACATGGTTTATTCTCTTCATAAGTTAAAAAAAAATAAAATCACTTATATCTAAAAAATGTTTCCTTTCAGAGCTTGCAGCAGAATTCCTTACCAGACCACAAAATCTTGAGGTGCTTGAAGGAGACCAAGCTGAATTTGTCTGTTCGGTATCCAAAGAGGCAATTACAGTACAGTGGCTGAGGGGTGACACAGTTCTGGAGCCTGGTGATAAGTATGACATCATTTCTGATGGCAAAAAGAGAACACTTGTGGTTAAAGACTCTGTTCTAGGAGATGCAGGAAAGTATACTGTCATGGTTGGTGATGCTAAAGCTACAGCACGCTTAACAGTGATTGGTAAGTTTTATCAATGTGCAGGTGCATATTTTGTTGCATTCCTTATATTACATAAAACCCTATCTCCTCTATTTTCTCAATTTCAGAAAAACTCAGGATTATAACTCCCCTTAAGGACCAAGAAGTTAATGAGGGTCAAGAAATTATCTTCAACTGTGAAGTCAATAAAGAAGGTGCCAAAGAGAAGTGGTACAAAAATGATGAGGCAATATTTGACAGCGCAAAATACATTATTGTCCAGAAGGACTTAGTTTACACTCTCAGAATCAGAGATGCACAGTTAAAAGATCAAGCTACATATGCCATCTCACTGTCAAACCAGAGAGGCGAACACGCCAAAAGCTCTGCTGCCTTGAAAGTATTAGGTAAATATCTTGCACTGTGTTAAAATTATTTCATCATCTTATATTCAATTTCACATCAGGATCATGAGGATGTAAATTAATAATTTGTGTTTTTTCTCTTAACAGAGGAGGATCTCAGAATTGTTGAACCACTTGAAGACATTGAGACCATGGAAAAGAAAACTGTCACATTCTGGTGCAAAGTCAATCGCCTTAATGCAACCCTCAAATGGACACGGAATGGTGAAGAGATAACATTCAACAAGCGCATTTTGTACAAAATTGATAAATACAAACACTCACTCATCATTAAAGACTGCGGGTTTATAGATGAGGGTGAATACACTGTTACTGCAGGACAAGACAAATCTGTTGCAGAGCTTCTCATCACAGAAGCACCAGCAGACTTCACTGAACATCTCCGGGACCAGACTGTCACTGAATTTGATGATGCTGTCTTTACGTGCCAGCTTTCCAAAGAGAAAGCCAGTGTAAGATGGTACAGAAATGGAAGAGAAATCAAAGAAGGCAAAAAGTATGTACATTTTATTATGCTTGTTAATATGCTAAACATGTTTGTTCTTTGTCTGGAAACTAAAATATTGCTTACTTTTCTCCCCTGTAAAGATATCAGTTTGAAAAGGATGGAAATCTGCACAGATTAATCATAAAAGACTGTAGACTAGACGATGAGTGTGAATATTCCTGTGGAGTGGATGACAGGAAATCTAGGGCAAGACTTTTTGTTGAAGGTATGAGTAAAATTGATTTATTTTTTCGTTATTAGTAATAATAGAATCAACACACAAATAACACCAAATGATTTGACATTTACTACAGAAATCCCTGTTGAGATCATCCGACCACCACAAGATATTTACGAAGCTCCAGGTGCAGATGTCATCTTCACAGCAGAGTTGAACAAAGATGGTGTGGAGGTCAAGTGGTTGAGAAACAACATGATTATCATCCAGGGTGACAAACATCAGATGATGAGTGAAGGAAAGGTCCACAGGCTGCAGGTGTGCGAGATAAAGCCCCGTGACCAAGGGGAATATAGATTTATTGCCAAAGATAAGGAAGCTAGAGCTAAGCTTGAATTAGCTGGTAAGTTGCTTGTTTCGTGTTTCTTTTATAAAATCTAAGATTATTGAATTAACTATTGAAGTAAATTGATTTTTGTTCTTTCAAAGACTTGAATTAAAATGAATACACAATCGGTCTGAGACAAACGCAAGTCTGTTAAGCTGCATGAAATATAATTCAGGCAACAAACATTTTTTATCATACCACACTGATCCAACTGTTGAGGAAAACATTGGTCATTTTTCAACGTCTATAACAAAGAGCATGAATTAAGCTTAAAGGAGACAGAAACTTTTCATTAGGTCACGGCAAATCTAAAACACGAAGATTATTTGACCTACTAATTTCAGTCATATAAGACACTTAAGTCCTTATTTTTCCATTTAACTGGATCAGAGCAATAAAATACATTAAATTAATGCTTTAAGAGCAACTCTCTCCTGATTTTATAGGAGGATGCAGTACATACCAACCAGCATGAGTTCCTTTCGCTGGAGCAATCCAATGATTATATGAAAGATTCGCTGAGAATTCACATAACAACTCCTTTTACTTTTCTATGTTATCTGCTTTGCTAACTGCACAAAAATAGCAATTTTTTTTTATATATGCAAGTACTTACTTGTCACATTTATCTTCTTAAGCTGCACCTAGAATTAAGACTGGTGATCAAAACCTTGTGGTTGATGTTGGGAAGCCTTTAACTATGACTGTTCCATATGACGCCTACCCAAGAGCAGAAGCTGAATGGCAGAAAGGGGAAGAAATTCTACCCACAACAACTGTTGATACAACAACTGACTGCACTACCTTCAAAATTTATGAAGCAAAGAAATCAGATAAGGGAAGATATAAGGTTATACTTCGAAACAAACATGGCCAGGCAGAAGCATTCATCAATGTACAGGTCATTGGTAGGTACTCCCTTTGTTAAAATATTGCTTTCATTTCTGTAAACCGGGGGGGGGGGGTGAGGGGGGGGAGGGGGAGTGAGTAACGCCCTAAAATATTTTCATGTCTTTTTTAGATGTTCCAGGTCCAGTTAGAAATTTGGAAGTTACTGAAATCTATGATGGTGAAGTTGGCCTCGCCTGGCGAGAACCAGAAAGTGATGGGGGAAGTAAAATAATAGGCTACGTTATTGAAAGACGTGATATCAAGCGTAAAACCTGGATTACGGTCACTGATCGTGCTGAAAATTGTGAATACACTGTTACAGGACTTCAAAAAGGAGGAGTTGAGTACCTCTTCCGTGTTAGTGCAAGGAACAGAGTGGGCACTGGTGAACCAGTGGAAACAGAAAGACCTGTGGAAGCTAAGAGCAAATTTGGTGAGCAAAAATTATGAAAAATTCAGCGTTTGATGACAGTGTAAGAGAAGTAGTACAAACTGTACTACAAGTAAAAAACACTTTGGTTTTCCTTTTTCTCCCTAAAATACAATGCAGAAGTTCCTGGTCCTCCTCAAAATGTAGAAGTTACTGATGTGAATAGGTCTGGAGCTACACTTGCCTGGGAACCACCTGAATACGATGGAGGATCTCCAATTACAGGCTACGTTATTGAACTGCGAAACAGAGCTTCCATCAAATGGGAGCCAACTATGACCACTGGAGCTGATGAACTGTCAGCTGTCCTGACTGATGTTGTGGAAAATGAAGAATATTTCTTCAGAGTAAGAGCTCAAAACATGGTTGGAGTTGGCAAACCAAGCCCTGCAACACGTGCAGTAAAAATTATGGACCCAATCAGTAAGTATGCAAGCACTGATTGTGATCGCATTATGAGACGGAGCATTTCAGCTGTTTATACATTATGTGTACAGGAAGGTTCATTTGGGAAACTTATGTGCTGCAAATACCATGTACAATTAGATTATTTCCTACTTTTGTCCTTCAAATATACAAGAAGTACTTCGCTATAATTTAGTTCAGTAAGAACTGCAAATATTTCTGCTCTGAAATTAGGATCCAACCTGAATTTAAAAAAATGGTTTAGAAAAAGCTATGCAATGATTTTAAAAAGATTACTTCAAGGTATAGACAGCTAATATGAGTCCCATGCTCCTTTATCAGTTGCAAAAAATGTATCTCTCTCAAATTATTTTCAGAAAGACCAAGTCCTCCCATTAACCTTGACCATTCAGATCAAACTAAGTCATCAGTGCAGCTCACATGGGAACCTCCTCTCAAAGATGGAGGAAGTCCAGTCTTAGGCTATATTGTGGAACGGCAAGAAGAAGGAACAGACAAGTGGATTCGTTGTAACCCAAAATTAGTACCTGCTCTTACTTTTAAGGTAAGGTGTTCTACACATTACAAACAACTCAGAATGTGTAAATCATTTCTTATAGGTGTTACTAAATTATTATTTGTGCCTTTTAGGTAACTGGATTGAAACCAGGATCCAGTTATTACTACAGAGTCTCAGCAGAAAATGCAGCTGGTGTGTCTGAACCAGCGGAGGCTATTGGGCCATTAACTGCGGATGATACTTTTGGTGAGACATATGCTATTTATTAAAGACAATTAATCAGATAAGACACGCAATTAAAGTGCGTCTTGTGGGTAGTATGTGTATTTTTCACCAGATAACTGTGATGTCAACTAATATAAAGAGCCTTAAACCTTTGAGATTATAAATTATTTCTGCTTCATTTAGAATTCTGCAAATGATTGCCTGTAGAGATCTACTAGGTTGCCTGAAGAACAAGGCATAACCTTTTGTCTCCTGACCTATTATTGTGCAAGGTGGGAGGTAGCAGAAAGAGAGAAAGGCAGAGCAGATAAAAAAAAATTAAACAATACAAAGATTTTATATTAAAGGGTAGATTAGATCTCCTACTTGATAATGCTAAGCTGTCTTATCTCACATATTTCTATAAAGCGTTTATCCAGGAAAGGAAAAGAGTGATAAGTCACAGCTACACCTAGACAGTTCCAACCTGCAGGCTTATGTATAGCCTCTTAACACAGCTATCATTAGCCATATTCAGAACATCTGAAAATATTTCATTAAATCCATTTTCCACTTTTTCCAGTTGGACCTACAATGGACCTAAGTGCGTTTAAAGATGGACTGGAAGTTATTGTTCCAGAGCCAATCAAGATCCATGTTCCTATCACTGGTTACCCTGTGCCAACCACCACATGGTCTTTTGGTGACCAGATCTTAGAAGAGGGTGATCGTGTAACAATAAAGACCACTGCCTCCTTTGCAGAACTTGTAATTACTCCAAGTGAACGTCCAGACAAGGGAATATATTCCTTAACATTAGAAAACCCTGTGTCATCTGTTTCAGGAGAAATTAATGTTAATGTCATTGGTAAGTGACATGTATGTATTCTGGTAATAACATTCCCTATTTGTCTCGCTAAATTCTAATTCAGTCAATCACGTGAAATCACACAACTTTTAGTAAACCAAATATATTAAAATAACAAAAATTTAGAAATCCATCCTCCAAAACACTTTGTTTCAGTTTTTCAATACCCAACTTGTCTGTTTAAGGAAGAATGACTAAGAAGAGTAAGTCTTCTGATAGAAAGATTATATAGACATTGTCTGTCAAATACTGATTACAAAGTAATTAATAAAATCACTGTGATTTCTAGCTCGTCCAAGTGCACCAAAAGACCTTAAAGTTTTAGACATAATCAAGAACACAGTACAACTGTCATGGGAACCTCCAGAAGATGATGGTGGAAGTCCAGTTACTGGCTATATAATCGAAAAACGTGAAGTAAACCGGAAAACATGGAACAAAGTAAGTTTATTCTTTCTCATTTCAATTTGTGTTTTCTGTACTATTTTGATACAAGCTACTGAATTTTGTGTCTTATTTTGATAACGAAAATTTGGAAATAAATTTTAGAAACATATTGGAACCTTCTTTCTCTTTAGGTTATGGATCATGTTGTTGACCAAGAGTTCACTGTACCTGACCTCATCCAAGGAAAGGAATACATATTTAGAGTATCTGCATGCAATAAATGTGGCCCAGGAGAGCCTGCATATATTGATGAACCTGTAAATATGTCAGCACCAGCAAGTGAGTTGCTGTTTCATATTGTTGCTGATTTTCTGTTTCTAAAACCATACTGATTTTCTTCAAAATAAGATGTAAAAAAAAAAATCTTTCTTAGACTAGTTTCCAAGACTCCATATGTTTTTATCTTTCAATAGCGGTGCCAGATCCACCAGAGAATGTTAAATGGAGAAATCCAACATCAAAAGGAATCTTCCTAACATGGGAGCCTCCCAAATATGATGGTGGCGCCCGTATTAAGGGTTATCTGGTAGAAAAATCCCAACGTGGCACAGACAAGTGGGAGATATGTGGGGAGCCTGTTGTTGAAACAAAGTAAGTAAATTAACATCAGAAGGTATAATCCTCGAACTGAGCCATCCTCACCACTTTTAATACCTGAATATTATTTTCTGTATCAGAATGGAAGTAACAAAACTCAAGGAAGGAGAGTGGTATGCATATCGCGTTAAGGCTTTGAACAGAATAGGAGCTAGCAAGCCAAGTAAACCAACAGATGATATTCAAGCCATTGACGCAAAAGGTAATTACTTCAATCACTGAATTACAATAGCAGCTTTACTTTTGCTGGTCTCTGAAATACTGTTTCTATAACAACATTTTAATTGTCTCCTAAATCAGAGGCTCCAGAAATCTTCTTAGATGTGAAGCTTCTTGCTGGGCTTACTGTGAAAGCTGGAACTAAAATTGAGCTGCCAGCTAAAGTAACTGGAAAGCCTGAGCCCCAGATTACTTGGACCAAGGCTGACAAAATTTTGAGACCAGATGACCGAATCACCATTGAAACACAACCTAATCGTTCTACAGTCACCATTAAAGACAGCAAGAGGAGTGACAGTGGAACGTATATTATAGAAGCTGTAAATTCCAGTGGACGTGCTACCGCTGTTGTTGAAGTTAATGTTCTTGGTATGCATGTACTTCATGTTGTTTATAAAAAGGCATTAGCAATGTACTGAGCTATGCAAGTAGAAGATTAACATCCACATCTTGTTCTCTACAGATAAACCTGGTCCACCAGCTGCATTTGACGTGTCAGAAATCACAAATGAATCTTGTCTTCTGACGTGGAATCCTCCACGAGATGATGGGGGTTCTAAAATTACCAACTATGTTCTTGAGAAAAGAGCTACAGACAGTGAAATATGGCACAAATTGTCATCAACTATTAAGGATACAAAATTCAGAGCTACCAATTTAACTCCTCATAAAGAATATGTGTTCCGAGTCAGTGCTGAGAACATGTACGGTATTGGGGAGCCAGCACAGTGTAACCCCATCATTGCAAAATATTCATTTGGTTAGTCAATTAAATCAATGTTAAATTTTTACAATATTTTAACAGAGGGGGAGGAAAAACATATGTGTGACACTTTGGGTTTTTTGGATTTTTTTTTTTAATACAGATCCACCAGGCCCTCCAACAGGTCTCAAACCTACAGAGGTCACTAAAGATTCAGTGACCTTAACATGGAATGAACCAGATGAAGATGGTGGCAGCCCCATAACAGGCTACTGGGTTGAAAGATACGATCCTGAGCAAGACAAATGGATAAAATGCAATAAAATGCCAGTGAAGGATACAACTTTCAAGTAAGGCTATAGTCAGTTTAGTCTGAAATAGGTCACAGAGACATAAAAATGTAATAGTGGCATTTTAAACAAGTCTTACACTGTTCTTACTCTTTTATCCTTGTTTCAATAAGTTTAGATCCAACTAACATCTGTTGGCATATATTTTTTATAATTACTTTTACAGAACAATATTTTCAAAAAAGTAATCTTTTTTTTAATGTTGCGTTTAATTTCTATGCTATGTGATTATTCATAAGACATTCTCGAATAGCAGACACAGCCATATCAAATGTTTTAGGCATGTGCTAATATGAAGATTTGGTTTAATTAAATTAATTTTTATTTCCAGAGTTAAAGGTCTTACAAATAAGAAGAAATACAAGTTCCGTGTCTTGGCAGAGAACCTCGCAGGACCTGGAAAACCAAGCAAGGAAACAGAACCAATCTTAGTGAAAGATCCAATTGGTATAATAAACACATTTTATTAGTTTGATTTATCAACAAAAAAAAATAATTCTTTGTTTTCATATGTGATTAATATTGTACTCCTGTCTAGATCCACCATGGCCTCCTGGAAAGCCAACTGTGAAAGATGTTGGCAAGACATCGCTATTCCTGAACTGGACAAAGCCAGAACATGATGGAGGTGCAAAGATAGAATCTTATGTCATTGAACTATTAAAGACCGGAACAGATGAGTGGGTGAGAGTCGCTGAAGGAGTTCCCACAACTGAACACTTCCTCAAAGGGCTTATGGAGAAACAGGAATATTCATTCCGCGTAAGAGCTGTGAACAAGGCTGGTGAGAGTGAGCCCAGTGAACCTAGTGACCCTGTGCTATGCAAGGAGAGACTCTGTGAGTATTGTTTCAGAACTTACTGCTAGTGTAAATACACTGTCTCTGTCATTAAAAAAGCCCCATGTCTACCAAGTGAACTCTTGGATGGCTTTATGAACTATTAGAATCTACACTGCTTCAGCAAAGAAAATACAAATTTTTAATAGTTTTCCTGTATTCCCTGTCTTCCAATATCTTTGACAGGAAATACACTAACCTGTTTTACCTTATTTTTCTATTTTGCAGATCCTCCTTCACCACCTCGGTGGCTTGAGGTTATTAATATTACTAAAAATACAGCAGATCTTAAATGGACAGTACCAGAAAAAGATGGGGGTTCCCCAATTACCAACTACATTGTTGAAAAGAGAGATGTAAGGCGAAAAGGCTGGCAGACAGTTGATACAACAGTGAAAGACACCAAATACACAGTGAGCCCACTGACTGAAGGCTCATTGTATGTGTTTCGTGTAGCTGCTGAAAATGCCATTGGACAAAGTGACTATTGTGAAATTGAAGATTCAGTGCTTGCTAAAGATACTTTCAGTAAGTTTCAGATTTGCTTACTGAGTGATCAGTCAAAATAGCTCATGTGTAATGAATTCCTATTCTAATCTGTGGTTTGTTTTTTTTTTTAGCAACCCCTGGGCCTCCATATGCTCTTACAATAGTTGAAGTGACAAAAGGTCATGTTGATTTGAAATGGGAACCACCTAAGAATGATGGTGGCAGACCAATTCAAAGGTAAGGTCATTTAGGTTTGTGTACTGTTTCCTATAGATGGAAGATCTTTTCATGAATGAAGACATTTCTCTCAAAACATTTAAATTTTAAAAGGACACATATTATATGAAAAAGATGTGGATGGTTGTAAAAGAGAAGCCTTGCGTTCAAAGCAATTAAGGGTTTGATTTTAAAATGCGGAAAATATTCAAATATAAATAATCTAATTTGCATGAACACTACATGTGTGTCAACATCCTCAAACAGCATCTAATAAAATCAGATTAAATTGAACTGTATATAAAATTAAAAAAAATAATGCAAATATCATTTCCAGTTCCTCCAGAGCTGTAGACACTTAGATCCATCTACCAGCCAATACAGTTACATTTCTGTTCTGCCTTATTTTCTCGTTCAAAGTGTATACACTCAGCTAAGATGAAGTCTTATCTCTTTTCTGTTCATTCTCTTCTTCATTACCATTTTCAAACGGACTGGTTTACTCCTTTGAGTTGATTCTAACTTGTCCTTCTCTTTGGTTTCTAAAATATCTGTCCTCTGAAATCCACCTTGAATGCTAGTTGTTTTACCTCTTTATATTTTCACTCTTCCTCTCCTTCCCAATCACAGTCAGTATATCTTACACAAACTGACAACTGCAGAAATCTGCCTGAAGCAACAAAAGTCACTTAATTCAGATTATTTTCCACAGCCTGTCACAGACAGAATTTTGACATATGAGTAACTGACAGATAGTATCTAAATATTCTCAACGGACTAACCACTGAGATCCAAACTAGCAAAGATGCAAGTAAAATTTGGAGGTTCTTTTACCTCTGCAACATTCTAAAACCTCAGAGCACAGCAGAAGTTCAAGAACTGGCTTTCAGAATTGTGTCTGACAGTAAAGTCAGTCCCATTATATCTAAGACGTACCAGGACGAAGTGACAGGTGAAGTAAAATTCATTGAATCTGTCACCCATCACTCTCTATACTTTTCCATTAGACAAACTGTTCTAATCTTTCTTTATCTATTTTATTGAGCAAGAAGTCTGAAGTGTTTCTATTCCAAGTTCCTAATAGTCTTTTTTCCCCATTTATTCAGGTATGTTATTGAAAAGAAAGAAAAACTAGCCACTCGCTGGGTAAAAGCTGGCAAGACAGCTGGTCCAGATTGCAATTTCAGAGTGACTGATGTCATTGAAGGTACAGACGTACAGTTCCAGGTCCGTGCAGAAAATGAAGCTGGCTGTGGTCATCCCAGTGAACCAACTGACCTCATTCATATTGAAGACCCAACAAGTAAGAAGCAGTATAATATGTCGTGTATAAGTTATGGAGCAGTGTACTGTATAGAATAGACATTGTGGAAGAAAAATGACACAACTCTTTTCCATTACTGCAGGCCCTCCTTCACCTCCTCAGGACTTGCATGTCACAGACGCAGGTCAAAAGCATATTTGCATTGCATGGAAACCACCTGAGAAGAATGGTGGAAGCCCTATTATTGGGTATAATGTTGAGATGTGTGAAGCAGGAACAGAAAAATGGATGCGAATCAATTCTCGTCCAATAAAAGATCTAAAATGTAAAGTGGAGGAAGGTGTTGTTCCAGACAAGGAATACGTGCTGAGGGTCAGAGCTGTAAATGCTGTTGGAGCTAGTGAGCCATCTGATATCTCAGAAAAAGTCGTTGCCAAGGACCCAGACTGTAAGAATAGATTCCTTTTTTTAAAAAATCTGCAGAATTGAAAAAAAAAAGAATACTGTTGGTAATTTTCTACTCATATTATACTTATTCTTACAGGCAATCCAACCATTGATCTAAAAACTCGTGACATTGTTGTTGTTAAGGGACAGAAATTAAGCATCCCTATACCCTTCAGAGCTGTTCCATCCCCAACTATAACATGGCACAAAGATGGCAAAGAGTTGAAAGCTGGTGACAGAACAACAATGAAGAGCGACTACACCTCTGCATTGCTTGAAGTCATAGACAGTGTTCATGCTGATGCTGGTGTTTATACTATCACATTGGAGAACAAGTTAGCATCAACAACTGGCTCAGTCAATGTCAAAGTCATAGGTAACTAGCCTTCTTCCGTTCTGAGAAAGATTCTTACCCTCACTTGAGCCCTGCAGCTAACAGAAGAAAGGACTAGAAAAATCAATTTTCTGCCATGTGGAGGAATCATTTCAATTCAGACACATGTAGATTGTCATAAAGGCACTAATATTATAAAATCCCACAAAACAAAACTTTACCCAATTTAATCTAACCAGTCAGTTGCTGCTCAAAGCCCAATTATTATGAATAGACATCATAAAAATATAAAAAAGACTATAAGGATTCTGAATAATTTTCACCTTTAGGAACATAAATTCATATATCTTGTGTAGCCAACATTTGTGGAATTAGTCTGCTTCCTGCAAAGCTGTCAAAATGCAATATAATTTCATATTTCTGGGAATACAGTTTCCCATCTATTTAGTTATCTAATTTTATTATTTTTATTTAAAACAGGACCACCTGGACAATGTAAAGACATTAAGGCAAGCGAAGTAACTAAGAATTCTTGCAAAGTGTCCTGGGAACCTCCAGACTTTGATGGCGGTACTCCTATTCTGCATTATGTTCTGGAACGCAGAGAGGCTGGCCGTAGGACATATATCCCAGTCATGTCTGGTGAAAATAAGCTTTCATGGCAAGTCAAAGATCTTATCCCAAACTGTGAATATTACTTCCGTGTTAAAGCTGTCAATAAGATTGGAGGAGGTGAATATCTTGAACTAAGAAACCCAATCGTTGCAGAAGACCCGAAACGTAAGAGGATTTTTTGCTACTAAGTAATTTTGCAAATTCTATTTTAACTAAAATGTTCATACTTTCTTTTATCACATGATCCCTCTTTTGCTACTCTTCCACAGAGCCTCCGGATCCTCCTGTTGACCTTGAGGTCCATAATCCAACATCAAAATCAGTAACACTTACATGGAAACCACCCCTGTTTGATGGTGGAAGCAAGATTATGGGCTATATAATAGAAAAGCTCGCTAAGGGCAAGGAGAGATGGGAGAGATGCAATGACTATCTGGTACCTCTACTAACTTATCCAGTGAAAGGTCTTGAGGAAGGAAAGGAATATCAGTTTCGTGTTCGTGCTGAGAATGCTGCTGGCATCAGTGACCCTTCTCGGATTACTCCTTTTGTGAAAGCTGCGGATCCTATTGGTATGAATTCCTCATTTGATTGTTTATAGTAATTGCCATATATCCTCAAACATATTGGAAGATTCTACTCTTCATTTATCGTTCTGTGTTATTACAGAGGCTCCAAAAGTATTTCTTGCTGCAAACCTACAGTCTGGCCTTGAGGTGAAGAGAGGTGATGAGATCATACTTGAGGCGCATATTTCAGGGTCACCATATCCATCTATCACTTGGCTGAGGAATGATCAAATTATCAGGCCTGAGGAAATAAAAAAGAGAGTAACAACATATACAAGGAAGAAGAAGGGCGAAGCTGTGGAAGAGGAACCTTTCCAGCTTTCACTGCCAGAACGTATGAGTATTGACAATCATAAAGAAGGAGAGTCTGTACTATCAATTCGTGACTCCATCAGAGCTGACCATGGCACATTTACAATTAAAGTGGAAAACGATCATGGTGTTGCGAAAGCCTCATGTGAAGTCAACGTGTTAGGTATGTAATAAAAGTCCTCAAAAACACCTTATTGTTCAGAGTATTGGGTAAAAAGTGCACAAGGTGAGGACTCATTATTTGTCTTGCTTTAATAACAGATACACCTGGGCCTCCAGTCAACTTCGCATTTGAAGAAGTGAGGAAAAATTCTGTCATTTGCAAATGGGAGCCTCCCCTTGATGATGGTGGAAGTGAAATCCTGAACTACGTACTGGAAAAGAAGGACAATACAAAAGCTGAAATGGGCTGGGTCACTGTCAGTTCAACACTCAGGCATTGCAAATTCCATGTGACAAAACTGATCGAAGGAAAAGAATATCTCTTCCATGTATTTGCTGAAAATAGAGTTGGACCAGGGCCACCATGCATCTCAAAACCAATGACAGCAAAAGATCCTTTCTGTAAGTTTTAATTTTGAAATACAATCTTTACAGAAAAACAGTGTAAAGGTACACAGATTCCTAGAATACTAATCTTCATATATGTGAATATTTCCCTGAAGAAACTTGAGCAATGTTATTATTTATTGTAAGCTTTAAAACATTGAAATAAAAGGAAATATTAAAAATGTTCTGATTTCAATAGTAAAAAATAAGAATAACAATTATTTTCATAAAACTTTATATGTAAAACACTTGACATCTGAATAGTGACATTCTCAGTGTTCAGCAGACCAATATTTCTATCAAAAGAGTTGACCACTGCAAGGTTGATCACCAATTGTGGTTAGGAATCATAGTTTCTAAGAAAGAGAGAAGAACTTTGAATGACTTAAAATCAGTCATTTCTCATATCTTAGCTCTCTCTTAGCTTTGAGTAAGACAGCTCTCAAGAAGCCAGCAATGATGACAAAGTTATATTTTTTTTTCCAGCTCCACCAGATCCACCAAATAAGCCTGATGTGCAAGATGTTACCAGCAATAGTATGTTGGTTAAATGGAATGAACCAAAAGACAATGGCAGTCCAATCATAGGATATTGGATTGAAAAACGTGAAATTAATAGTACTCATTGGGCTCGAGTCAACAGGAACCTTGTGAATGCTCTAGAAATAAAAGTTGAAGGACTGTTGGAAGGGTTAACCTACATCTTTAGAGTATGTGCTGAAAATGCTGCTGGTCCTGGTAAATTTAGTCCACCATCAGATCCAAAAACTGCACAGGACCCAATAAGTAAGTAGCTCAGCAAAAGCTAATAACAGACAGGTAAAAGAATAGGATTCATATCTTTTAACTTTGATTTACACCTATTTATTCGTAGTGCCACCTGGTCCACCAATTCCAAGGATTGCTGATACAAGCTCAACCTCTATTGAGTTAGAATGGGAACCTCCCGCATATAATGGTGGTGGAGATATCACTGGTTACCATGTGTACAAACAACTGGTGGGAGTAAATGAGTGGTCACGTTGCACAGAGAAACCCATTAAAGTTCGACAGTATACTGTTAAAGAAGTCAGAGAAGGTGCAGACTATAAACTCCGTGTTACTGCACTTAATACAGCTGGTGAAGGACCACCTGGTGAAACTGAACCAGTAACAGTTGCAGAACCTAAAGGTATTGCAATTGTATTATTTTCAAGATGTGCCTAGCTGCCTAAAAGGTGTTTTTTAATCTGTCCGTTGAACTAATCGTCTGTTCCTCTCTCTTCTGCAGAGCCTCCCACTGTTGAGCTGGATGTTTCTGTGAAAGCAGGCATTCAGATCATGGCTGGGCAAACTATTAAAATTCCTGCTACTGTGACAGGGCGTCCTACTCCCACCATTACATGGACTGTGGAGGAGGGTGAATTAGACAAAGATCGAGTTGTTATTGAAAATGTTGGCACAAAATCTGAGTTAACCATTAAGAATGCATTGAGAAAAGACCATGGAAGATACATAATTACTGCTACCAATAGCAGTGGTTCCAAGTCTGCAGGAACCAGAGTAGAAGTATTTGGTAAGAGAAATATTTTCTGAAATCAACTGAGCATATCTTTTTGGTGAGGTAATTTTTAGATTTTATCCTATCTGCTTGATTTTGTTTTTCAGATGTCCCTGGGCCAGTTCTTGACCTAAAGCCAGTGGTCACAAACAGGAAGATGTGTTTGCTTAACTGGTCTGATCCTGAAGACGATGGTGGCAGTGATATCATAGGCTTCATTGTTGAACGGAAGGATGCCAAAATGCATACATGGAGACTAGCTATAGACACAGAGAGATCTAAATGTGATATTACAGGTCTAGTTGAAGGACAGGAATATAAATTCCGTGTTAGCGCCAAGAACAAGTTTGGTACTGGTCCACCTGTTGAAATAGGACCCATTCTTGCAGTTGATCCATTAGGTAAGATGACTAATTTTATGGGGTTCTTCAAGCAATTTTTAATTAGAGGTTAGTAAACCAATGTTGTTATGTGCACTGCTTTCTGTACAGAAAGTGTACTTACTTTACTACTACCCAGATAAGGCATGTGCCTTAGATTAATTACTTCAATCAGACCTCTGAATCAGTTTCCTAGAACTATTATGGTTCTTCATGCAAAAAGATACTGATATCTACTAAGACACTACTTGTTACCTTTTTATCCACATACGTGAGAAATTTTATATTATCCATAACCGTATTCAAATAATTTGCATACAAAACTACAGCTTTAAAAAGTGTATTTATATGAGTTTAAGGTCTCTAATTTTTTTTATGATCTATCTGTGTTAATAGGTCCTCCAACAGCACCTGAGAGGTTCATGTACACAGAGAGGACGAAGTCAACCATTACGCTTGACTGGAAGCCTCCACGTAGTGATGGTGGCAGTCCCATCTTGGGATATATTGTTGAGAAGAGGAGACATGATTCAAAAGACTATGAAAGAGTTAATGCAAGGCTGTGTCCAACAACATCTCTTCTCGTTGAAAATCTTGATGAACTTCACATGTACGAATTCCGTGTCAAAGCTGTCAATGCTATTGGAGAAAGTGAACCATCATTGCCCCTCAATGTAGTCATACAAGATGATGAAGGTATATCTGCTTTAAAGAAATCCATACAAATATCTCCAAAACACTGCAATGTAATGTCTCTGTTTCATCCCCATCTTCACTCTGTCATTTTTCTTCTTGTTTTCAGTACCCCCAACGGTCACATTACGCTTAGCTGTGAGAGGAGATACTATCAAAGTGAAGGCAGGAGAACCAGTTAACATTCCTGCTGATGTGACAGGTCTGCCAATGCCAAAGATTGAATGGGAAAAGAATGAAGTTTTAATTGACCAAACATCCAGTGCACTTAAGATAACCAAGGAAGAAATATCTAGAAGTGAGGCAAAAACTGAACTTATCCTTCCTGCGGCAGTGAGGAATGATAAAGGCACTTATACTGTGAGAGCTTCCAATCGTCTTGGCACTGCATTTCGTAATGTGCATGTTGAAGTGTACGGTAAGGATGTGACATTTTAATAAAATGACAGTTAATAAATAAAATAATAAATAAAATGCCTTTGCCTTTTTCTTTATGTAATTCTATGCTCTATTTCTTTCATGCAGATCGTCCTTCTCCACCAAGAAATCTTGCTGTTTCTGATATTAAAGCAGAATCATGCTATTTAACATGGGATGCACCTCTTGATAATGGTGGTAGTGAAATTACCCATTACATTATTGAGAAACGTGATGCTAGTAGGAAGAAATCTGAGTGGGAAGAAGTCTCTAAAAGCGCTGTTGAGAGAAGATTTGGGGTAATTTATATAATATCTTTATTACATCATTTAGTTTGCATAAAAAATAACAGTAATACACATATAGTGAAAACTACTATTGCATAGACACTGCTCCTCATGCTGCATTCAGACTACAGAATTACTAGGTGAATGTTGCCCATCAACGTATACGTGTTTTCCTCATGACAAAACAGAAGAAATGGTTCTCCTTTGATACTTAACTGCAGCTGAGTTTAGAAGACATCTTCCTTTCCATTTCATGGCATTATTCATATCTTCACCAACTGTAAAAATAAATGTGATGACTTTTTTGTTTATGATTGGTCCTACGCAATTAAAATAAGAACATCTTTAAGTAAATATATACAGCTGGCTACACATAAACATAGTTGTGTCAATGAGATTCCAAGACAGAATTTAAAGCTAAAACTGTTGCATAACTTCAAATAAGTCTACTCTGAAAGAAGCCAAGTATTGATTTAAAACTTCTTTTTCAGGTATGGAATCTTACAACAAACGAAAAATACCAATTTAGAGTCCAGGCTGTAAACAAATATGGAATAAGCGATGAATGCCTCTCTGAAAAAGTTGTTATTAAGGATCCCTATGGCCTTCCTGGACCTCCTAGAAAGCCAAAAATTTTAGATCGTACCAGATCATCAATGCTGGTGACCTGGGAGCCCCCATTGGACAATGGTGGCAGCCCAATAACTGGCTATTGGTTGGAGAAAAGAGAGGTGGGAGGTGTCTACTGGTCACGTGTTAACAGAGCTCCAGTAACAAAACCATCAGTAAAAGGTCTAGAATACAATGTGCTTCGCTTGGCTGAAGGTGTTGAATACCAGTTTAGAGTTATGGCTGAAAATCTTGCTGGAATTGGCCCTCCCAGTGAACCATCAGATCCTGCCTTAGCAGCAGATCCCATATGTAAGTATATAATTTCTATAACTCTTTTCAAGCACTATATCATACCAGAACCAAAATGAGCTTCTATTATTTATAGAGTTTGGTGCAACTAATCCAATGCTTTGTTTTCAATAAAACAAAAAGAATGTATTGGCACAAAGTAGTTTCCTGATTTGCTGCTTTTCACTATTATAAAAATAATTAGCTTTAATTTAATTGTTTTACCTCTTTTATGAAGCTTAAACTGTGACTACACCAAAGGAAAACATTGCCAAAAAAAACTTGAGTTCAGACTCATATTTATATATTATTTTTATTTTTAAAGAGTTCAAGCTTTATGCCTTGTACAGTAATTATGCCTTAATAATATATGTAATGCATGTTCTAGGATTATACACTGTACCTATGACAGAAGACAATGAAAATACTTGCATACTTCTAGAAACTATTCAGAAAAATATAGGCAGATACTAACTCTCAGGTAACTTTTACTTGTTCTTGTTTTACAAGTTGTGCCTGGTCCACCATCCTGCCCAGAGGTAAAAGACAAAACCAAATCATCTGTAGTTCTTGCATGGAAGCCTCCACAAAAAGATGGTGGCAGCCCTATAAAAGGGTATATCGTTGAAATGCAAGATGAAGGTAGTACTGACTGGAAGAAGGTGAACGAAGGGGACAAACTCTTTCCTACTTGTGAATGTGTTATTCCCAACTTGAAAGAGCTCAGAAAATACCGATTTAGGGTGAAAGCTGTAAATGCTGCTGGAGAATCAGAACCAAGTCCTGCAACATCAGAAATACCTGTCCAAGATATTCTAGGTGAGCGTTCTGGGAATTAGTTTAGGTATATACATCTAAATGCCAACTGCTGCTGTGAATGTTCAAGTAGGATGCCAAGCAAGCCCAAGTCAAAACAGGATGAACAATTATGCAAAAATGTAACAAAAGTTTGACACGTATTTTTGAATGTGTTGCAATAAAAACTACCCGTGGTGGGATCCATTGGAAAACTGATGAGCACCTACAATCATAGCAAGGAAATAATGTGTATTTTATGGAGAAATTACTGTAATAAATTTTTCTATTCATATACTTCCCAACTTCCTTATGCACACCCAACATGTCCTCACACAAACACGCATTCTGCATTCTGCCTGTTTGTGTGGAGTTTTAGCTCAGTGCTGATAGAAATTTACCTTCAGTAGCTTTTAAAATCTGTATATTAAAATATTTTTGCAGAGGAACCAGAAATCTTTCTTGATATTGGAGCACAGGATTTCCTCTCTTGTCGTGCTGGCACAACAATTAAAATCCCGGCTGTTATCAAGGGTCGTCCAGTTCCAAAAACATTTTGGGAGTTTGAAGGAAAAGCAAAGACAACAGCAAAGGTTAGTGAAAGAAAAATCTTTTCTCTACATGTGGGTTTTTTTTTCTATCACCTTTCATATTCACATTATTTCCCTTTGTTTATAGGAGGGAGGTCATAATGTACCAGAAGAAGCTCAGGTAACAGAAGCCATTTTTGTAACTTTAGTACTGTTGCATTTTTCAAACTGAAATACTTACAACTGATCTGTAACTTCTCTTTCTTTATTTAATACACAGGTGGAAGCAACTGATACACGTTCAGTGATCACCATTCCTGAGTGCAACAGAAGTCATTCTGGACGATATAGTATTACAGCAAAGAACAAAGCAGGACAGAAAACTGTGCATATCAGAGTCAATGTTCTTGGTATGGGTTACACATATCAAAGTATTCAAATACTAGGGTTTAGTCTTATTTTTCTACATGCTTATGTAAAATTGTTTCTGTGTGTCTTTACTTTAACAGATGTCCCAGGTCCACCAAAAGACCTAAAAGTAAGTGATATCACAAGAGGTAGTTGTAAACTTTCATGGAAGATGCCAGATGATGATGGTGGAGATAGAATCAGAGGCTATGTTATAGAGAAAAGAACTATTGATGGAAAGGCCTGGACTAAAGTCAATGCAAATTGTGGAAGTACTTCCTTTGTTGTATCTGATCTCATATCTGGCCAAGAATATTTCTTCCGGGTACGTGCTGAAAACCGTTTTGGTGTTGGCCCTCCTGCAGAAACCATCCAACGGACCACAGCCAGGGATCCAATTCGTAAGTGAAATCAAAGTCAAACAAATTCTTTAAAACCAGATAGTACTGTACAGTGGATTTATTCACATTTCTGTTTTGTTTGTGAAGATCCTCCTGATCCACCTACTAAACTAAAGATTGGCCTTGTAACAAAGAACACGGTGAGCTTGACATGGAAGCCACCAAAGAATGATGGTGGAGCTCCTGTTACACATTATAATGTTGAATGTCTCCGCTGGGATCGTACTGGAGAAGTGAAAGAGACTTGGAAGCAATGCAACAGACGTGATGTGGAGGAAACAAAGTTCACTGTTGAGGATCTTGTAGAAGGTGGAGAATATGAATTCAGAGTCAAAGCTGTAAATATAGCAGGTCCTAGCAGGCCTTCAGCCACTGTTGGTCCACTTGTTGTCAAAGACCAGACTTGTAAGTAGTAACTGACACTAATAGATACAAATTCCATTTTTAAAATTATGACATATTTTTGTATGTTAACTTATTCAACATTTCATTGTAGGCCCACCATCTATTGAACTTAAAGAATTTATGGAGGCTGAAGAAGGAACGGATATTAACATTGTGGCCAAGATAAAAGGTGTACCCTTCCCCACATTAACATGGCTAAAAGCTTCTCCAAAGAAACCAGATGACAAAACACCAGTGCTGTATGATCAACATGTCAATAAGATTGTTGGTGAAGATACTTGCACTTTATTGATTCAACAGTCTCGCAGAAGTGATACAGGCTTATATACTATAACAGCTGTAAATAATCTGGGAACCGCTTCAAAGGAGATGAGACTAAATGTTCTGGGTAGATATCAAGAGCTCTTATGCATTGTATAAAGTAATAGCATTCATGTGATACTTTATTTTAATAGCATTTAAATTAATTCTTCTTTATAAAAATGTATCTTTTAGGTCGTCCTGGACCTCCGGTGGGACCTATTAAATTTGAATCCATTTTGGCTGATAAAATGACAATATCATGGCTTCCTCCATTAGATGATGGTGGTTCTAAGATTACGAATTATGTTATAGAGAAAAAAGAAGCAAATAGGAAGACATGGGTACCTGTTACTAATGAGCCTAAAGAATGCTTATTTACTGTTCCCAAGTTGATGGAAGGCCATGAATATGTGTTCCGCATTATGGCACAAAATAAATATGGTATTGGAGAACCTTTGGATAGTGAACCAGAAACAGCACGAAACCTTTTCAGTAAGTCAGAATATGTTTTCAAATTATGCAAGTTGTTTTCATATGTTGGTGTTTATGTAGCATCTGTTAAATACTGTTATTATTTTTCTCTCTTCAAGTTAAGTAAATTTTCTAGAAAAGCATGAAGAGTTTTAGCGTGTGTCATACTTAAAAACACTTCTCCCACCTTGTTTTATATGAAAATACAATCTTAAGTTTCTTTAATTTTTAAATACATGGGTAAAGGTTTATCTGATAAGACTCAGGCCATTCTATTGTATTTTAGACATTGACCTTATAGATAAGGAAGAGTCAATTTCCTGCCTTCAGTTTTGGAAGAGAAATTAGATAGAGTAGCTCTGTTACAGAAAGAATGTTAGGCTGGCAAGAGAACACCATTCTTAAAACATCCAAGGTCAGGCTGGGCACTGAAATGAGGTACTGATTCTTTTTTCACAATTGTTCTTTGAAGGAAAGATACTTTACATTTCACAAAAGTATATGTACCTGAATAGGGATGGGAAGGTGAATGAGAGAAGGACTCCCACACAGATAGGTAACTGCCTAATGCAACTGTGACCTTGTGAATGAATAGCTCTCTTTCACACTCTAGCTGTCTCTGTCTTTCTTTAGCCTTTTTTTTTTCTACAAGCTATGTGTGAATTTTTTCCCCTAGCTGTTCCTGGACCTTGTGACAAGCCAACAGTTAGCAGTATAACACGTGACTCAATGACTGTAAACTGGGAAGAACCAGAACATGATGGTGGCTCTCCTATTACTGGTTACTGGTTGGAGCGCAAAGAGACTACCGGGAAGAGATGGACCAGGGTTAACCGCGATCCTATCAAACCGATGACACTGGGGGTCTCATACAAAGTTACAGGTCTTATTGAAGGTTCTGAATATCAGTTCCGTGTTTCAGCTATCAATGCAGCTGGTGTTGGTCCACCAAGCATGCCATCTGATCCAGCAATTGCTAGAGATCCTATTGGTAAATATTTTAGATCTCTATTTTTTAATTTGAAAATATTCAAATAAGAACATAGAATATATTTTTATGCTGAAATGGTATGATGATATTTTTCAGCCCCACCTGGACCTCCTATTCCAAAAGTTACTGACTGGACAAAGTCTTCTGTAGATTTGGAGTGGACTCCACCACTAAAGGATGGTGGTTCTAGGGTCACTGGCTACATTGTGGAGTATAAAGAAGAAGGAAAGGAAGAATGGGAACGGGTAAGTCAAAAATTATTACAGAATCTCTGTATTTTTTCTCTCTTTGTGTCTATCAAAAGAAAATTTTCACAATGCAAGTTATTTTCTAAAAATTGATACTTTTGCACCATAGTTATCTTCGTATTTTTAAAATATAAGACCAAATGTACAAGAAAGTAATTGCCCCTCCACAATATCAACTTTGCGGTTTCCTTATCTTAGAATTTTCAAATTTCTTTATAAAGAGCTGAGAAAATACATAGGTAATTTGTGACAAAAGAACAGAATATGACACCAAGTTAGAACTGGCATAAAAGTAAGTCTCACTGGTATCAAACTGTGGCAAATGAATTGCAGATACTATGTCCCTACCCTTTCCTACTTTTTTCAATAATGCATTTCTGAAATTTTTTTTCAGTAATGCTTTACTGGAAACGTAACTGATGCATACCTTAGCTAATTTTTGTATCTCCATTAACATTTGGGTGCATTTTAAGTTATACAGAAATTTCCTGAAGTCATTGATATGAGTTTATTTGTCCAATAACAAATATAATTCTTCTGAGACAATAGACTATTTTATAATAATTGCTGCAGCACCCTTGTCTGTTAGAATTCTCAAAAAGGTGAATTATTAATATAGCCTGTAAGTCTGTGTCTTGTATTTCTTTACACAGATTCTGAAGAATTCTGTGTGAGCTAGATTCATATATGCTTAAGACTGCCTTGTCCTTGTAAATCTAAAACAACATCTAATTTAATATTTGTTTCAAACATCACAAAGAAATTGATAATAACCTTGATGTTAGCTAATGTTATATTTTTTCCAGGTGAAAGATAAAGAAGTAAGAGGAACCAAGTTCGTTGTGGCAGGATTAAAAGAAGGATGTTTTTACAAATTTAGAGTTAGAGCAGTGAATGCTGCTGGCATCGGAGAGCCTGGAGAAGTTACAGACATTATTGAAATGAAGGACAGAGTTGGTATGTATCATTTACAATTACGTTTTTAGTACCTCTCAGCCAAAATGAGAAAAAAAATTCATTGATTTTTTTTGTTCACCTCCCGCAGTGGCTCCTGATATTAATTTGGATGCAAGCGTCAGGGACAGAATTGTTGTTCATGCTGGAGGAGTGATTCGGATCATAGCATATGTCTCTGGAAAACCAGCTCCAACTGTGACTTGGAGCAGGGATGACCAAGCTTTACCAGAAGAAGCTAAAATTGAAGAAACAGCTATTAGTTCTTCTTTGGTCATTAAGAATTGCAAAAGGAGCCACCAGGGTATATACACTCTTCTTGCTAAAAATGCTGGTGGCGAGCGGAAGAAAACTGTTATTGTTGATGTGCTAGGTAAACAACAACTTCAGTCCGTGTGAGCAAGTACAATTTCATAACATTCTGCATGTACACTTAAATACTCCATTTCTTCTTTGCTTTCAGATGTGCCAGGCCCAGTTGGAATGCCATTCCTTACTGAGCATCTAACCAATGATTCATGTAAATTGACATGGTTTACTCCAGAAGATGATGGTGGTTCTCCTATTACCAACTATATAATTGAAAAACGTGAATCTGACCACAGAGCTTGGACCCCAGTAAGCTACACAGTTACAAGACAGAATGCTACTGTTCAGGGACTCATTGAAGGAAAAGCTTACTTTTTCCGTATTGCAGCTGAGAATATAATTGGCATGGGCCCATTCACAGAGACAACAAAAGAGATTGTCATTAGAGATCCAATAAGTAAGTATATTTTCAGGTTTGGATTACAGTCATATGAGATGAATGTGCAAACAAAATGCATTTACCAATTTTTTTTGTTTATTCACAGCTGTTCCTGACCGTCCAGAAGACCTGGAAGTGAAAGCAGTTACAAAGAACTCCGTTACATTAACTTGGAACCCTCCAAAATATAATGGAGGCTCAGATATCACTATGTACGTTCTAGAGAGCCGTCTCATTGGAAAAGAGAAATTCCATAGAGTTACAAAGGAGAAAATGCTTGATAGGAAATACACTGTAGAAGGCTTGAAAGAGGGTGACACCTATGAGTATCGTGTAAGCGCTTGCAATATTGTGGGTCAAGGCAAGCCTTCATTTTGCACAAAACCAATCACATGCAAGGATGAAATTGGTATGCATCTTTTTCATATTTCTTTTGAAAACAGTACTTTTACATTTACTGATTCATTACTTTTTCTTATTAATACTTCTGACATTTGTGAACATTGTGTTTTTTAATATCATCTTTCAGCTCCTCCAACACTTGATCTTGACTTCAGAGACAAGCTTATTGTTCGTGTTGGGGAAGCTTTCAGCCTGACTGGACGTTACTCAGGCAAGCCTGCACCAAAGGTTACTTGGCTAAAGGATGACATTGTTGTGAAAGAAGATGACCATACAAAAATCAAGACAACTCCTACAACTCTTTGCCTGGGGATACTAAAATCTGTCCGTGGAGACTCAGGCAAATATTGTGTTACCGTAGAGAACAGCACAGGGTCAAGAAAAGGATTCTGTCAAGTTAATGTTGTTGGTAGGTTTTACTGGACAACAGTATTATATATGATTTTCAGTAGTGATTAGAGTTCATTGAATTATATAAAATGTAAATATTAAAATGTGTTCTTTATTACAGTAATTTGATTTTCTGCATTCTAATTCATACTGAACTACTACTTATTAATTTTGAGTACATAGTTATCTCTGACTTAGTTTATTCAGCATGAATAATTAAATGTCCTTACATGCATTTAGAGAATGTCAACACTATAGAAAATGTTAACCACCAAATACCTTGTAAGTCCAGTGAGTCCAACATGTATTAAAGAGAAATAGTCTTGAGGTCTCAGTTCTATATATGTTTACGGTATTGACACTGTTTAATATACGTCATTATGAGCAGTTCATATAAAAGCATGAGCATGCTTTATTTTATCTTAAACAGATCGCCCATCACCTCCAGTAGGCCCAGTTATATTTGATGAAGTTCATAAAGACCATATGGTGGTTTCCTGGAAACCTCCATTAGATGATGGAGGCAGTGAAATTACTAATTACATTATTGAGAAGAAGGATGCACACAGAGACCTATGGATGCCAGTTACATCTGCCACAGTTAAGACAACGTGCAAAATTCCTAAGCTGCTTGAAGGAAGAGAATATCAAATTCGAATTTATGCTGAAAATCTTTATGGTATAAGTGATCCCCTGATCTCTGATGAGATGAAAGCCAAGGACCGTTTCCGTATGTTACTTATTTGCTCTCTTACTTTGAGACTTTAATCTTTATTTTGTTTGTAGTGTTCATAAACTCTTTTTCTCTGCCTCTCCCCCACCCAGGTGTTCCTGATGCACCTGAGCAACCAATCATTAAGGATGTTACCAAAGACTCTGCAGTAGTGGTTTGGAACAAACCATATGATGGAGGCAAGCCAATAACAAACTATATCGTAGAAAAGAAGGAAACGATGGCTACAAGATGGGTCAGAGTCACCAAAGACCAGATTTTCCCCAGTACTCAGTTCAAAGTACCCGACCTCCTTGAGGGCTGTGAATACGAATTCCGTGTTTCAGCAGAAAATGAAATTGGCATAGGTGATCCTAGCCCACCATCAAAGCCAATTTTTGCTAGAGATCCAATCGGTGAAGTATCATATTTCATTTCTCATTTAAATTTTCATGCACTCTACATTTCAATTAGAAAATTTCAATAACTTCCTTTTTATTCCCCATTTCTTCCTCTTTTTTTTTTTGCTTTTTTTTAACAGCAAAACCAAGTCCACCTGTTAATCCAGAAGCAGTAGATAAAACTAAAAATTCAGTTGATTTGTCTTGGCAACCACCACGCCATGATGGTAACGGAAAGATAATTGGCTACCTGGTGGAATATCAGAAAGTTGGAGATGAAGAATGGAAAAAAGCTAATCTTACAGCCGATTCTTGTCCTGAAACAAAATACAAAGTCACTGGCCTTACTGAGGGTTTGACCTATAAGTTCAGGGTCAAGGCAGTCAATGCAGCAGGTGAATCTGAACCAGCCTATGTTCCTGATCCAGTAGAAGTAAAGGACAGGCTTGGTGAGTTTAATAAAATCAGATAAGTTTCTTAGGAAGATATTTTTTCCTTCATTTTCTGAAGACATATCATTTTTATTCCAGAACCTCCTGAGCTGATACTTGATGCTAATATGGCACGAGAACAGCACATAAAAGCTGGAGATACCCTGAGACTTAGTGCTGTTATTAAAGGTGTTCCATTCCCAAAAGTTTCTTGGAAGAAAGAAGATCACGAGGTCTCACCCAAAGCTGATATTGAGGTTACAGGAGTTGGCAGTAAGCTTGAAATTCGTAATACTGTCCATGAAGATGGTGGAATTTACTCCCTGACAGTTGAAAATCCAGCTGGTTCAAAGACTGTTTCAGTAAAAGTTGTTGTCTTAGGTAATCTTTTTTATGTTCCTTTTATACTGCATGTTTTCATTATATAATCACTGAATAAGAAATAAAGAAATGTCTGGAAAATAACAACAAACTTATAAGAAATACAGAGTAGAAAAAGGACTAAAATTACATGAAATATACTCCTTCCTCTTGAAGTATAGTAAGTTTTGTAAAAAAATTCTTTTTTTTATCAAATAAATAACAGATCCAATTTTTGTCAATATTAGATAAGCCTGGTCCACCCAGAAATCTGCAAGTCAGTGAAGTCAGAAGTGATTCTTGCTATCTCACTTGGATGGAACCAGAAGATGATGGAGGCTCTGTGATTACCAACTATGTGGTGGAAAGGAAAGATGTAGCTTCTGCTCAGTGGGTAGCCATCTCATCATCCTCCAAGAAACGCAGTCACATGGCTAAATATCTGATAGAAGGCACTCAATATCTCTTCAGAGTTGCAGCTGAGAATCAGTTTGGTAGAGGTCCATATGTGGAAACACTCAAGCCTATTAAAGCTATAGATCCACTGCGTAAGTTGTTTTCACTCATATGATTTGCTTTGTCTATGTTGTTGGCAATTTTTGAGATTAACTTGTTGGTACTAATGTGATCATGGTACACTGCTTCCATAGATTGGCCATTCTAGTAACCATTTTGGTTTTGTGCTTTAAAAGATCCTCCAGGGCCACCAAAGAATCTGCATCACGTAGATGTTGACAAGACCGAAGTTTCCCTTGTTTGGGATCGACCAGATCGTGATGGTGGTGCTGAGATAACTGGATATTTGGTGGAATATCAAGAAGATGGTGCAGATGAGTGGACAAAGTTCCAGACAGTCCCTATGCTAGACTGTGTTGTCACAGGCCTACAAAAAGGAAAAATATACAAATTCCGTGTGAAAGCTCAGAATATTGTTGGTCTTAGTCTTCCAGATACCACTATACCAATAGAGTGCCAAGAAAAATTAGGTAGTTTTCATTTTTTTCATGTTGTTTCACTGATTCTTTCCCTCTTTCTTAAAATATTTCCTCTGAAAAGGTAACTCCTATTTTTCTCTAATTTCAGTACCTCCATCCGTGGAACTAGATGTGAAGTTAATTGAAGGTCTTGTTGTTAAAGCTGGCACCACAGTGAGACTTCCTGCAATTATGAGAGGTGTGCCAGTTCCCACTGCAAAATGGGTTACTGATGACACTGAAATTAAAACAGATGGCAGATACAAGATCGAGACTGATGATTATTCAACTGTGCTTACCATCAAAGAGTGTATAAGAAAGGATACAGGAGAATATCTACTCACAGTATCTAATGCAGCTGGCAGCAAAACTGTTGCTCTACATCTTACAGTTTTGGATGTTCCTGGCCCACCAACTGGTCCTATTAATATTCTTGAAGTAACACCAGAACATATGGTTATTTCTTGGCGCCCTCCTAAAGATGATGGTGGGAGTCCTATAATAAATTATATTGTTGAGAAGCGTCAATCAAAGAAAGAAACATGGGGAGTGGTTAGCTCTGGAACAAGTCACACAAAAATTAAGATTCCACGACTGCAGAAAGGCTGTGAATATGTTTTCCGTGTTCGGGCAGAAAATAAGATAGGCATTGGTGCACCCCTTGATTCAGAACCAACAGTTGCTAAACATATGTTTGATCCACCATCCCCACCTGGTAAACCAATTGTCTATGATATTACAGAAAATGCTGCAACAGTTTCTTGGACCCTACCAAAATCTGATGGTGGAACTCCAATAACTGGTTATATACTTGAACGCCGAGAAGCATCTGGAAAATGGGTGCGTGTCAATAAGACACCAATACTTGATATGAAATACAGAGTCACTGGTCTTTTTGAAGGCAACACATATGAATTCAGAGTTTTTGCAGAAAACATGGTGGGCTTAAGCAAACCATCTCCGAGCTCTGATCCAATAAAAGCGTCACGTCCTATCACTCCTCCCGGACCACCCATAAATCCAAAATTAAAAGATAAAACCAAAGAAACAGCTGATCTTGTGTGGACAAAGCCCCTCAAAGATGGTGGCAGCCCAATTCTGGGATACATCGTGGAATGTCAGAAAACTGGAACTACTCAGTGGAACAGGATTAATAAGGATGAACTTATTAGACAGTGTGCTTTCAGAGTACCTGGGTTAATAGAAGGAAATGAATATAAATTCCGAATAAAAGCTGTCAACATTGTGGGAGAGGGAGAACCAAGAGAACTGGCAGAAACTGTACTTGCAAAGGATATCCTTTCTCCTCCAGAAGTAAGCCTAGATGTGACCTGTCGAGACATAATTACTGTCCGAGTAGGCCAAACAATCCGTATCACTGGTAAAGTAAAAGGCAGGCCAGATCCTGACATAACATGGTCTAAAGATGGCAAAGTTCTAGTCCAAGAAAAGCTTGTTGAAATAGTTCATGATCTACCTAATGTTGAACTGCAAGTGAAAGAAGCCAAAAGATCCGATCATGGCAAATATATAATAGCAGCTAAGAACAGCTGCGGACATGCTCAAGCTTTTGCTGTTGTTAATGTACTTGACAGACCTGGACCATGTCAGAACCTGAAAATAAGCTATGTCACAAAAGATTCTTGTATGATCGCTTGGGAGAGTCCAGTGGATAATGGTGGCTCTGAAATTACGAACTACATAGTTGAGTACCGCCAACCAAACCAAAGGGGATGGTCAATTGTCTCTTCTGATATCACAAAACGATTAGTAAAGGCAAATCTTGTAGAGAATCGTGAGTACTTCTTCAGAGTTTGCGCAGAAAACAAAATAGGACCAGGTCCTTGCATTGAGACCAAGACTCCCATCCTTGCCATCAATCCTATTGACAAGCCTGGAGAGCCAGAAAATCTTCACATTGCAGAGAAAGGAAAGACATTTGTATATCTGAAATGGAGAAGGCCAGATTATGATGGTGGAAGTCCCAATTTAAGTTATCATGTTGAGAGAAAACTGAAAGATTCAGATGAATGGGAAAGAGTTCACAAAGGCAGCATTAAGGAAACACACTACATGGTAGATAAATGTGTTGAAAACAAGATTTACCAATTCCGAGTTCAAACCAAGAATGAGGCAGGTGAAAGTGACTGGGTAAGAACAGCTGAAGTTGTCGTGAAGGAAGATCTGCAGAAACCAGTGCTAGACTTGAAGTTAAGTGGGGTGCTAACTGTGAAAGCAGGTGACACAATCAGAATTGAGGCTGGAGTCAGAGGAAAACCACAGCCTGAAATTGTATGGACAAAAGACAAAGACGCCACAGATCTAACCAGATCTCCACGAGTCAGTATTGAAACAACTTCTGACACATCTAAATTTGTTCTCACAAAATCAAGACGTAGTGATGGTGGGAAATACGTGATTACTGCAACTAATACAGCTGGTAGTTTTGTAGCATACGCTACTGTCATTGTCTTGGATAAACCAGGTCCTGTAAGAAATTTGAAAGTAACTGACATTTCAAGTGATAGGTGTACTGTTACTTGGGACCCTCCAGAAGATGATGGTGGCTGTGAAATACAGAACTACATTCTGGAAAAATGTGAAAGCAAACGTATGGTTTGGTCTACATACTCTTCCTCAGTCCTAACAAACTATGCAAATGTGACACGCCTCATTGAAGGTAATGAATATATATTCAGAGTCCGTGCAGAGAACAAAATGGGCACTGGGCCACCAACAGAAACGCATCCAATTATTGCAAAAACAAAATATGATAGACCTGGACGGCCTGACCCTCCAGAAGTCACAAGAGTTAGCAAAGAAGAGATGACCGTAGTTTGGAATCCACCAGAATATGATGGTGGCAAATCAATTACAGGATACATTTTAGAGAAGAAAGAAAAACGATCACTAAGATGGGTTCCTGTAACCAAGACTGCAATCCCAGAGAGACGTAAGAAGGTTACTAATCTCATCCCTGGTCATGAATATCAGTTCCGCGTGAGTGCTGAAAATGAAGTTGGACTTGGAGAACCAAGCTTGCCATCAAGACCTGTAGTAGCAAAAGACCCAATAGGTATCATACCACTCTATTCTACTGTATTTTGTTTTAATGCTAACATAACAGATTGCTAAATTACACTACTGTGTTCTCATCTGTAATTTCATTGTCTTTCAGAACCACCTGGTCCTCCCACAAACCTGAGAGTGGTTGATAGCACGAAGAGTTCCATAACTCTTGGCTGGGGAAAACCTGTGTATGATGGTGGCGCTCCAATTATTGGATATGTTGTGGAAATTAGACCAAAAGTTGAGGGTGCCGATCCTGAAGCAGGATGGAAACGATGCAATGTTGCTGCTCAAGTTATTCATACAGAATTTACAGCCACCAGCCTGGATGAGAATCAATTATACGAATTCAGAGTTTCTGCCCAAAACCAGGTTGGCCTTGGCCGACCAGCTGAACTGAAAGAAGCTGTGTCTCCCAAAGAAATACTTGGTGAGTTTTCCCATCCAGTTCCTCAGTATTTACACACAATCTTTATATGCTCTGTTTTTATTTTATTTCATGTGCTAAACTTTGCATTTTATTTCTTTGATTTCTTTGATTTCTTTGATTTTGTTTTTCAGAACCTCCTGAGATTGAATTGGATGCAAGCATGAGAAAGTTAGTCACAGTCAGGGCAGGATGCCCTATTAGACTTTTTGCCATTGTCAGGGGTCGCCCAGCACCAAAAGTCACATGGAGGAGAATGGGTATTGATAACGTTATTAGAAAAGGACAAGTTGATCTGGTTGACACTATGGCCTTCTGTGTCATCCCTGATTCAACACGTGATGACTCAGGCAAATATTCATTGACACTTGTTAATGCAGCTGGAGAAAAGGCTGTATTTGTGAACGTCAGAGTTCTGGGTAAGTAATGAGAGAAATACATCTACATACTTTTTAAACTATATTAAATATTAATTGCAGGAATTTTTATGGCACTCAGTTCTGCATTTTTTGAGCATAACTGTATGAGCTAAGACTAAATCCCCCTACGTAGAAAGCTATTAGTGCCTTTTAATTTTAGCTTATTAAAGAAGAAGAGACTATCATATATTTAAATTTCATTATAGATACGCCTGGACCTGTGTCAGACTTCAAGGTTTCAGATGTCACCAAGATGTCATGCCATCTTTCATGGGCACCTCCAGAGAATGATGGTGGTAGCCCAGTGACTCATTACATTCTACAGAAACGTGAGGCTGACAGGAAGACCTGGGGAACAGTCACTGCAGAACTAAAGAAAACCAGTTTCCAAATAGCTAATCTGGTGCCTGGAAACGAATATTTCTTTAGAGTAACAGCAGTAAATGAGTACGGGTCAGGTGTTCCAAGTGACATACCAAAACCAATTCTTGCAACAGATCCTCTAAGTAAGTATGTCTTTATGCACATTTTATGGTTTTTCTCTACTTTTAATAAGATTCTGCATTTTTTGAAAGTTGGTGTTTCTGAATTGGACAATGCTGCTAACTAATCAATGATAAATATTTCCGTGTCACTTTCTTTCAAAAAATGCAATCTATGAATAGACTACCTTTGCAATTATGAAGAATTATGCTCTTTTCTGTATTGTCCTTTTTGAATTGGTATAGATATCATCCAATAATTCAACAGGTCTTCAATAGCCAGAAAAGTCTGGAAATTCAGTGTCTAATGCATTTCTTCTTTTCCCCTGAAAGGTGAACCTGATCCTCCAAGAAAACTTGAAGTCACTGAAATTACGAAAAATAGTGCTACTTTAGGCTGGCTGCCACCATTACGTGATGGAGGTGCTAAAGTGGATGGGTACATTGTTAGCTACAAAGAAGATGACCAACCAGCGGATCGCTGGACAGAATATTCAGTTGTTAAAGATCTCTCCATTGTTGTAGCTGGTCTGAAAGAGGGAAAGAAGTACAAGTTTAAAGTGGCAGCTAGGAATGCTGTAGGAGTAAGTTTGCCAAGAGAAACTGAAGGAGTATTTGAAATTAAAGAACAGCTCAGTAAGTAACAATTTAAATACTACCTATGTTGCAATATTCTACTTTAAAAATGAAATGAGCAAGCATTCTAGGTTTTTGAGTGTGTCTCGGGAAACATATGCTTTATGAAGTCATCTGGAGGATTATGGTTAACTGTATTCAATACTTTGACAGGTCGTAAAGGATGACAGTCGTCCACTAATTCAGAATTATTAAAGATAGCTTGCAGGTACGGTTTCAGTGGGAACCAGAAGATAGGAGTTAAGGAGAAACAACAAATACCTTCAATGAACTTAAAAGTAAAGAGAAAGAGTCAAAGTGACAATGTGAGAGATAAATGGGACCAAAAGTGGTATTCGTTTTAAAATAAGGGAGAACAAGTTGTTTATATTGTAGCATTGGCTGAGAATGTAAAGCAAAAGGCAGGAAGGCTAGGCTGGCTTAACTGAGGTGGTAGGGTTCTTCAGGCACAGGAAGATGTAGGAGTAAGGGAGAGATGAAAGAATCTTCTTCATTTGTGAGATGGAAAGAGGAAGAGAGAGGTACAGGAGCAAAAGAGAGTAAAACTAGCCAATGACAGGAAGAAAAGTACATCAAACATATTTCCAGGTTTCTTTTGGAAGACATCAGAAAGATTTTGTTCAAAAGAAGAAGTAGGAAAATGGGTTCTATTCTATTGAAGAATAATTTAAGGGTATAAAAAGATCGACTACGGAAATGAGTTCAGTTCAGCGAGAACTCCAGTCTTTCTTTTTACCTTCTTCATGTTTGACTTGTAGAAATCCAGCAATAAGTGAACAATAACACACTCCAGATACAAAGAGAAATTGTATTGTGCATTAATAGTGCACAAGTCCCTACATAAACATGTGAGAAAGTAACGTAAACTCAAAAATATTCTCTTATAATCTGCACAAGGATATATAAGTAAGACTGGAATAGATCTCTAGTTGTAGAATCTCTAGTTGTCAGTAGTGGAACCTAAGTTAAAAATTATCAGATCATTCCTACCGGTTCTTCCACTTGAGAGAGAAGCAGAAATCCTTCCCACGAAAACATAAGAAAAAGTAAATTTATATTTCACAGAAGTTGAATTTATATGCCTGTATGTGATTTTTTTTTCAGTCCCACCTAAGATCCTGATGCCTGAGCACATTCACATTAAAGCTGGAAAGAAACTGAGAATTGAAGCTCATGTATACGGGAAGCCTCAGCCAGTCTGCAAATGGTTAAAAGGAGATCAAGATGTAATTACATCCAGTCGTCTCGCTGTGCACAAAGCAGAAAAGACTTCTGTTCTTATCATTAAGGATGTGACTAGAAAAGATTCTGATTTTTACACTCTTACTGCAGAAAATAGCTCCGGTACTGATAGTCAGAAAATCAGAGTGATAGTCATGGGTATGTTCCATATAATTATGTTTAAATCCAGCCTTACACAAAACTAGTTTTAGTATATTCCAGTGATTGCTATTTTCTTTCATCCCTTTTTTTCTTAATATACTCTTTTTTTGTGCAGATAAACCAGGTCCACCACAGCCTCCATTTGATATTTCTGACATAGATGCTGATGCTTGCACTCTTGCATGGCATATACCTCTCGAAGATGGTGGCAGTAACATTACAAACTACATAGTTGAGAAATGTGATGTAAGCCGAGGAGACTGGGTAACAGCTTTAGCGTCTGTCACGAAGACAAGCTGCAGAATTGGAAAACTGATTCCTGGAGAGGAGTATATGTTCCGTGTCCGTGCTGAAAATCGTTTTGGGATTTCTGAGCCACTCATTTCTGGCAAGATGATTGCAAGGTTCCCATTTGGTATGTTAGTTTTTAAGAGCAGCATTTCTATTTTTAATCCTCCTAGTAAGAAAGCATTGGATTGATATACATCTTTGTATTTCTTTCTAGATGTTCCTAGTGAGCCGAAGAATGCGCGTATTACCAAGGTCAATAAGGACTGCATTTTTGTTGCCTGGGATAAACCAGATAGTGATGGAGGCAGTCCAATCACTGGTTATCTCATTGAGCGCAAAGAAAGGAACAGTTTACTGTGGGTGAAAGCTAATGACACAGCTGTGCGCTCCACAGAATACCCTTGTGTGGGACTCATTGAAGGTCTTGAGTATACTTTCAGAATCTATGCGTTGAACAGAGCTGGAGCAAGTAAGCCTAGTAAACCAACTGAGTTTGTCACAGCAAGAGCACCAGTTGGTAAGCCGAACATACCAATAATTTGCAATAGACTACCATTTTTATGGTCATTTTCATTTATGGTCATTATTTGCAACTTTTCATGATCTTCAGTTTGCCGTTCTATTCCTTTTTTCACGTTTACCATTACTGTACTGTGAATGCACTGTATAGGCATGCTGTAAATATTATAGAATCCAGCACTATTAAAGCCATTTTTTAATATGTTAGGTTTTTTGGCAAAACAGTCTATAATATGATCTTATTTGCCTTAGATCCACCTGGAAAACCTGAAGTTATTGATGTCACGAAGAGTAGTGTATCACTGGTATGGACAAGACCAAAACATGATGGTGGCAGCAAACTTATTGGCTACTTTGTTGAAGCTTGCAAATTACCTGGTGATAAGTGGGTTCGGTGCAATACAACTCCTCATCAAATACCCCTAGAAGAGTATACTGTTACTGACTTGGAAGAAAATGCTCAGTATCAGTTTAGAGCAATTGCCAAGACAGCAGTTAACATTAGCAAACCTTCAGAACCCTCCGATCCCGTGACCATTCATCCAGAAAATGGTAAGAAATGTAAAAGCATTTGAGAACTCTGCTATGAATCTGTGCATATTCAAACTAACGCTGATATGAAGAATGAGACACTTACCCCTCACTAGATTGATTAATTCTTGGACTCCTTCCTTTTAGTTCCCCCCAGAATAGAGTTGGATCTGTCTATGCAATCACAGCTTACAGTAAAAGCTGGAACTAATGTGCGTTTGGAGGCAAATGTATATGGCAAGCCAATGCCAACAATCACCTGGAAGAAAGAGGGAGAAGTTTTAAAGCCATCTGAAGGTGTTAAGATCACTACTAAGAGAAATCTGGCTACAGTTGAGCTGTTCAGTGTTAACAGGAAGCAAACAGGAGACTATACTATTACTGCTGAAAATGCAAGTGGATCAAAGTCAGCAACCATTAAGCTTAAAGTACTTGGTAAGCTAGACTCTTGGTTAATAAATACATTTATAGTAAACGGTATAGTAAGGCATAGAGCTGTAAGACTGTGATATTCATTCTTCTAGATAAACCTGGTCCACCGGCCTCTGTTAAAATCAAGCATATGTATGCAGATCGTGCAATGCTTTCTTGGGAGCCTCCTCTGGAAGATGGAGGTTCAGAAATTACTAACTACATTGTAGACAAGCGTGAAACAAGCAGACCAAACTGGGCCCAAGTCAGTGCCAATGTACCCATTACAAGCTGCACAGTGGAGAAACTAATAGAAGGACATGAGTATCAGTTCCGCATATGTGCTGAAAACAATTATGGTGTTGGAGACCCTATCTTGACTGAACCAGCAGTTGCTAAGAATCCATATGGTAAGTGCTTTGTGGGATGCCTTCATTAGTCACTGTTTTTTCTTGTGTACAGTTATCAACATGAACATAACTTTCAAATAAATCTTCACAGATGTACCCGGACCTTGTGATCCACCAGTAATTAGCAACGTAACAAAAGACTTTATGACTGTTAGCTGGAAGCCACCAGCGAGTGATGGTGGATCCCCCATAACTGGTTATATACTTGAGAAGCGTGAAACTAAGGCTCTTAACTGGACGAAGGTAAACAGAAAGCCTGTCATTGAAAGAACTGTAAAGGCTACTGGACTCCAAGAAGGAACAGAATATGAGTTCCGGGTGATAGCACTGAATAAGGCCGGACCTGGAAAGCCTAGTGCACCATCTAAAGCAGTATATGCTCGGGATCCTCAATGTAAGCTAAAAGTCTCAGGTATTTTCCATGGTTATTATTTCCAAACACTTTTGTGCAGCCTTTGGCATGATAACTTTATGTCATTTTAAATTTACAGATCCTCCTGGTCCACCTGCTTTCCCTAAAGTAGTTGATACTACTCGTAATTCAATAAGCCTGTCATGGAGCAAACCAGCGTATGATGGAGGAAGCCCTATTATTGGTTATCTAGTGGAAGCAAAAAGAGCTGACACAGACAACTGGGTCAGGTGCAATCTACCCAAGAACTTACAGGCTACACAATTTGTGGTAACAGGGCTGATAGAAGACACAGAGTACCAGTTCCGTGTTTATGCTGTTAATAAGATTGGATACAGTGATCCAAGTGATGTTCCTGATAAACACACTGCCAAAGACATTTTAAGTAAGTATGTTCACTGAAAAAAAATTACTTTCTTGACTTCTGCTTTAATTCATGGGATGAGTTCCAAAGACAAGGTTTGTCACAGACGACAGAAGCAGATTAATTTAGAATGTGTCACTTCTCAAAAAAGTCTAAAAGTGGCTAATTTGGAAGAGAATAGGGCAGTTAGGAACAGAGTAGAATCTGACTGGTGTTAGATTTTTTCATTTGCCTCCTATTTTGTTTCATGAATTTTTTCTTTCACTAATCCTAAAAGCAGACTTTTCAGATCTCTCTTCTGTTCTTAAAACCTCTAAATAATTTGAAGCCAATGTTACCTTTCTAAGCATCTGTGTGACATACTATTTAATTGTATGATACTTACCCATCAAGAGCCATGCTGCCTTCTGTGTGTGTTTTGCTGTACATGAAAAAGCATTGCTTCATAGAACTATCTTGGTTCAAGATACGTAGTACAGTCCAGGAGGCTTTGGAACTCCTTTGGGTTCTAGACGAGCTAGAAGTGTTCTTCTTAAGATAAGCAGTGTAAATGTAAATGCAGGAAAAAAAGGAAGTGAAATCAGTGCAAAAAAATTCTAAGTTTGCCAATGATCTTGAAATGGGTGTCAGGACACTAACTCATTAACATCGTCACAGGCACAAGAACAAGTTAATTAATCTAATGCAATACCAGTAAAGAGGGACTTTTTGTCACAGTAAGTTTAGTGATGATGTTTTAGTGATGATAAGTTTAGTGAGGTTAAAAGATGATGTTTTAGTTGCATGTTTTTTGTTAAACACACAGTTCCTCCTGAAGGAGAACTTGATGCAGAACTAAGGAAAGTTCTTGTGCTGCGTGCTGGAGTCACAATGAGACTTTATGTGCCAGTAAGAGGACGTCCACCTCCAAAGATTACATGGTCAAAAGTTGGTGCCAATCTAAGAGATAGACAAGGACTAGACATCAAGTCAACTGATTTTGACACCTTCCTGCGTTGTGAAAATGTAAACAAATATGATGCTGGAAAATATGTCCTTAGTCTGGAGAATAGCTGTGGCCAAAAGGCATACACTATTGTTGTCAAAGTACTTGGTAAGTGTCAGGGTATTCCCCATTATAATGCATTTGTTAACTTTTTAACTGTTGGTTTTTTGTATTTTGTTTACTAAACCAAATGTGGGGTTGTTGTGTTTATATAGATACCCCAGGCCCTCCAATTAACCTTATTGTAAAGGAAGCATCTAAAGATTCTGCCTTCATTACATGGGAACCTCCGCTAATAGATGGTGGCAGCCCAATCACAAATTATGTTGTTGAAAAACGTGATGCAGAAAGAAAGTCATGGTCCACAGTAACAACAGAGTGTCCAAAGACAAGCTGCAGGATAACTAACTTAGAAGAAGGCAAATCTTACTTCTTCAGGGTTTTTGCTGAAAATGAATATGGTATTGGTGACCCCTGTGAAACTCGTGATGCTGTTAAAGCTTCTGGTAAGAAAAAATGAATCCATTTCACCTATTTTGGTGTTCAAATCATCTTTGTTTTTAAATTTAATGGACATTTACTATGTTTTTCTTTCTGCCAGAAACACCTGGGCCAGTTGTGAATCTAAAAGCTTCAGCTATAACAAAATCATCGTGCAATTTAGTATGGAAAAAACCTATCAGTGACGGTGGAAGCCGTATTTTTGCATATGTTGTTGAGGTCCTGATTGGTGAAGATAAATGGCAAGAAGTCATGCGGGCAAAGAACCTCCATTTTTCAATGAGAGACCTAAAAGAAGGACAAGAATACACTTTCAGAGTGAGAGCCCAAAATGATGCTGGATATGGAACTCCAACAGAACTCACAATCATGGCAAGAGATGATGTTGGTAAGAAGAAAGTTAAGATTATTAATGCAATACTTCATTTACTAAAATTACACTTATTTTATGCTTACTATCATTACTATGCATACATGCAAATCATATCCCTTTAAAACAGCATCTTAATGTTATCACAGAATTTACGCATAGGTGAATAATTGTTTTCCTTTATTTTTACAGTGCCACCTGATCTTGATTTAAGAGATCTACCTGATTTGTGCTATATAGCTAAAGAAGGTAGCAATTTCCGTCTAAAAATCCCAATTAAAGGCAAGCCTGTCCCAGCTGTAACTTGGAAGAAAGATGAAGACCAGGCACTTACTGAGAGTGGAAGAGTTTCGTTTGAATCTACAGCAGTTAACACCACACTTGTAGTACATGACTGCCAGAAAGCTGACGCTGGAAAATACACAATAAGTCTGAAGAATGTTGTTGGCAGCAAGGAAGGCACTATTTCTGTGAAAGTTGTTGGCAAACCTGGCATGCCAACAGGTCCAGTGAAATTTGAAGAAGCCACAGCCGATGCTATAACCTTAAAGTGGGGCCCTCCAAAAGATGATGGTGGTTCAGAAATCACTAATTATGTCCTGGAGAAGAGAGATAATGTAAACAATAAGTGGGTGACTTGTGCCTCTGCAGTCCAAAAAACCATGTTTAGAGTTACAAGACTTCATGAAGGAAATGAATATACATTCAGGATCAGGGCTGAAAATAAATACGGAGTAGGTGAAGGTCTTAAATCCGACCCTGTCATTGCGAAACATCCATTTGGTAAGTATCTATTATAATTTCCAAAATTGAAAAAATGTTTTATAGGTGATATTTATATTTAATGTTACTGCATTTCATTTATATGTTTTAGATGTGCCAGATGCTCCTCCACCTCCCAACATTGTTGATGTTCGGCATGAATCTGTATCTCTAACTTGGACTGATCCCAGAAGAACTGGAGGCTCACCAATCACAGGTATATCCCCAAAAGCCTCGCTACTATTTCAGCTCTTAATAGTTCTCTCTTTGTCAAAGGGTAAGATAAAACTATCAGGTTTTTATGCTTTAAATTGAGTGATTGATTGATTTATTGATTGATTGATTGATTGATTGATTGATTTCACTGCTTTATTTCCTACTTTTTTCTATGAGAAATTAAAAAAAAATAAATTTGAAAATCAGGAAAAGACTTATTAAGAAACACTATTTTTGCACAGAGCCAAAATAGTCAAAGAAAGAAAAAACAACTCACCTGTATGTTACATTACTTGGGTCTATAAAATTAGCAATTTGCATTTAAAAGCACTTCATTGTTGCAATTACACATATTTGTAATGTGTATCTCCATCCATTTCTGAATCTGGTTCCTCTTGCACAATGTCCACGTGACATACTGTACAGGTAGTATGTTTCACAATGCTATAGGAAATTCAGATTTCTAGAAAACCCCTTGTATTTTCATCTTACCATTTATCTTCTAGGTTATCACATTGAAGTCAAAGAAAGAAATAGTCTTCTGTGGAAGAGAGCAAATAAAACGCCAATAAGAATGAAAGACTTCAGAGTGACAGGGCTAACTGAAGGTCTGGAATATGAATTCAGAGTAATGGCAATCAATATGGCTGGAGTAGGTAAACCAAGTTTGCCCTCAGAACCAGTTGTGGCACTTGATCCTATTGGTAAGTCATCAGGAGAATAAAAAGGAAAATTCTGAAATTTGAAATAACTTCTGTTTTACCACTATTTGTTCGGGGTTTTTTCTCTTCTAGATCCCCCTGGGAAACCTGAAGTTATCAATGTAACTAGGAACTCAGTAACACTCATTTGGACAGAACCAAAATATGATGGTGGGCATAAGTTAACTGGCTATATTGTTGAAAAACGTGATTTACCCTCAAAGACTTGGACAAAAGCCAATCACGTGAATGTTCCAGACTGTGCATTTACTGTAACTGACCTCAGTGAAGGTTCCAAATATGAATTTAGAATTAGAGCAAAGAACACTGCTGGAGCTATCAGTCCTCCCTCTGAATCCACAGGAACCATAATATGCAAGGATGAGTACGGTAAGTAGGTGGTATCAAAAATGTAGAATTCCATTTGAATAATTAATATCAAATCCTCTCTTTTTTTCCTATATTTTTGTTCTAACAAATAGCGGGGTTGTTTGTTTTCACAGAGGCACCAAGCATTGTTATCGATCCTACTTTGAAGGAAGGTTTAACAGTAAAAGCAGGAGACACCATTACAGTGTCTGCTATTAGTATCCATGGCAAACCACCTCCAACTTCAGCATGGTCAAAAGCTGGAAAAGATTTCAGACCTTCAGAGCTTGTGCACATTGAAACCACACCAACTTCATCTACTCTAACTGTCAAGTATGCAGCAAGAAAAGATTCTGGAGAATACACAATCACTGCAACTAATCCTTTTGGCACTAAGCAGGAGAGCGTGCATGTGAAGGTTTTAGACGTTCCAGGACCTCCGGGGCCTATAGAGATCAGCAATGTCTCGGCAGAAAAAGCAACTCTTACATGGTCACCTCCTGCAGAAGATGGTGGATCACCAATCAAATCATATGTTCTTGAAAAGAGAGAAACTAGCCGACTGCTCTGGACATTAGTTGCTGAAAATATTGAAAGCTGTAGGCATGTTGTTAGCAAGCTCATTCAAGGAAATGAATATGTTTTCCGTGTCTCAGCAGTAAACCAATATGGCAAGGGTGAACCAGTACAATCAGAACCAGTTAAAATGGTGGATAGATTTGGTATGTAGAACAATCTAAGTAGTTCCAGTGTTCCTTTATTAATCTCTATAGACCGGATTTTTTTTTTAACTGTACTTTTTTTTTCCTTATCAGGTCCCCCAGGCCCACCAGGAAAACCAGAAGTAACAAATGTGACCAAAAATACTGTCACAGTTACCTGGAAAAGGCCGGTAGATGATGGTGGAAGTGAAATCACAGGTTACTACGTGGAGCGAAGAGAAAAGAAAGGTTTAAGATGGGTCAGAGCAACAAAGAAACCTGTTTCAGATCTTAGATGCAAAGTAACTGGTCTCTTGGAAGGAAATGAATATGAATTTCGTGTCAGTGCAGAAAACAGAGCAGGAGTTGGACCACCAAGTGATGCTTCCAACTCAGTCATATGCAAGGATGCTGCATGTTAGTATCATGCCTTTCCATTGTTGGGGGTGGGTGGGATGGGGGGGGAGCACATTCAGACAGCATAAGAGTGATTTCCTACGTAACATAATGGTTTTTCTTTTCCTCACTTTCCAGACCCACCAGGTCCACCTGCAAATCCAAGGGTGACAGATACTACAAAAACAAGCGCATCTTTAGCCTGGGGCAAGCCTCACTATGATGGCGGCCTTGACATTGTTGGTTATATAGTAGAGCATCAAAAGGAAGGAGAAGAAGAATGGGTAAAAGACACAACAGGGACTGCTTTAAGAATCACTCAGTTTGTTGTTGCTCATCTGCAGACAGGAGTCAAATACAATTTCAGAATCTCTGCCATGAATGCTGTAGGTGTCGGAGAACCAGCAATAATTCCAAGCGTGGAAATCAAAGACCGGGAAGAGATTCCTGACTTTGAATTAGACGCTGAGCTAAGAAGAACGCTTGTTGTTAGAGCTGGATTAACTATTCGGATTTTTGTGCCAATTAAAGGACGTCCGACCCCAGAAGTTACATGGACAAAAGATGATGTTTCACTCAAAGGACGTGCCAGTATTGAGAATACAGATTCTTTTACACTCTTGATTGTCACAGAATGCACCAGATATGATGCAGGAAAATATGTAATGACTCTTGAAAATGCTGCTGGTAAGAAGACTGGCTTTGTAAATGTCAAAGTCTTGGATACACCGGGTCCACCAATAAACCTTAAGCCTAGAGAAATAACCAAGGACAGCATCACCCTCCAATGGGATATGCCTCTGATAGACGGCGGTTCACGTATAACAAACTACATTGTCGAGAAACGTGAATCAACTCGTAAAGCATATTCAACAGTCACAACCAACTGTCAGAAGTGTTCCTTCAGGATTCCTAATTTGTCTGAAGGGTGTGAATACTATTTCAGAGTGCTGGCTGAAAATGAGTATGGTATTGGTGAACCAGCTGAAACTGCAGAACCAGTAAGAGCTTCTGAGGCACCATCCCCACCCGAGAGCCTTAATATTATGGATGTAACACGGAATTCAGTTAGCCTGGCTTGGCCAAAACCAGAACATGATGGTGGCAGCAAGATCACTGGTTATGTAATTGAAGCTCAGAGAAAAGGAACCAACCAGTGGGCACACATTACCACTGTGAAAACGCTGGACTGTGTAGTAAAGAATCTAACTGAAAATGAAGAGTATACTTTCCAGGTTATGGCAGTTAACAGTGCTGGAAGAAGTGCCCCAAGAGAAAGCAGACCAGTTATCATCAAGGAGCAAACGATGCTACCAGAGTTTGACCTCCGTGGTATCTACCAGAAAACAGTCATTGCTAAAGCTGGTGACAATATCAAGATTGAAATCCCTGTGCTTGGTCGTCCAAGGCCTACCGTGACTTGGAAGAAAGAAGACCAGATACTTAAGCAAACACAAAGGGTAAATTATGAAAATACTGCAACTGCAACCATACTAACCATCAATGAATGTAAACGAAGTGATAGTGGTCAATATCCACTTTCAGCTAAAAATATTGTTGGAGAAGTTAGTGAAGTAATCACAGTTCAGGTTCATGACATACCTGGACCTCCTACTGGACCAATCAAATTTGATGAAATTTCATCCAACTTCCTGATGTTCTCATGGGAGCCTCCTTTGAATGATGGTGGTGTACCAATAAGTAACTATGTTGTAGAAATGCGTCAAACTGACAGTACCACATGGACTGAACTGGCAACTACTGTGATACGTACTACATTCAAAGCCACTCATCTTGCTACTGGAGTTGAGTATCAGTTCCGTGTTAAAGCTCAAAACAGATATGGAACTGGCCCAGCCATCACTTCAGAGTCTGTAGTTGCCAACTACCCATTTAAGGTGCCTGGGCCTCCTGGCACTCCTCAGGTGATTGCAGTCACCAAAGAAACCATGACTATTAGCTGGAATGAGCCAGTTACTGATGGTGGAAGCCCAATTCTGGGATATCATGTTGAAAGAAAGGAAAGAAATAGCATTCTTTGGCAGACTGTAAGCAAAATGCTGGTATCTGGCAATATCTTTAAATCAACTGGACTTACCGATGGCATTGCATACGAATTCCGTGTTATAGCAGAAAATCTGGCTGGGAAGAGCAAGCCAAGCAAGCCATCTGAGCCTGTGTTTGCCCTAGACCCAATAGATCCACCTGGTAAGCCAGTACCTCTGAACATTACAAGACATGCAGTTACACTGAAGTGGACTAAACCAGAATATAATGGAGGTTTTAAGATAACTGGCTACACTGTTGAAAAAAGAGATCTTCCTAATGGCCGTTGGCTGAAGGCTAATTTTAGCAATATACTAGAGACAGAATTCACTGTAAGTGGTTTGACAGAAGATGCTGCCTATGAATTCCGTGTGACTGCTAGGAATGCTGGTGGGGCTGTTAGTCAGCCCTCTGAGCCATCAGATGCAATAACTTGTAGAGATGACATTGAAGCACCAAGGATTATGGTAGATGCTAAATACAAAGATGTGATAGTGCTGAAAGCAGGTGAAATTTTCAAACTTGAGGCTGATGTTTCAGGTCGCCCTCCACCAACTATGACATGGACAAAAGGAGAAAAGGAACTTGAAGACACAGCAAAATTAGAAATAAAAATAGCAGATTTCTCTACTGTTCTTATCAACAAAGACTCTTCAAGAAGAGACGGTGGTGCCTATACACTCACTGCAACAAATCCTGGTGGCTTTGCCAAACATATCTTCAATGTTAAAGTTCTTGATAGACCTGGTCCCCCAGAAGGACCTTTGGCAGTGTCTGAAGTCACTGCAGAAAAATGTGTGCTGTCATGGCTACCTCCACTGGATGATGGAGGAGCAAAGATCGATCATTATGTGGTTGAAAAACGTGAAACCAGTAGATTGGCATGGACAGCTGTAGCCACAGAAGTTCCATTAACTAAGCTGAAAGTTACTAAGCTGTTGAAGGGCAACGAGTACGTTTTCCGTGTTATGGCTGTTAACAAATATGGAGTCGGTGAGCCTCTGGAATCAGAGCCTATTCTTGCAGTAAACCCGTATGTGCCACCTGATCCACCTAAAACACCAGAAGTTACAGCAATTACAAAAGATTCTATGGTTGTCTCCTGGGGCCATCCTGATTCTGATGGTGGGAGTCCAATAACTAACTATATTGTGGAACGTCGAGACAAGACCGGTCTACGGTGGGTAAAATGTAACAAACGGGTTGTCACTGACTTACGTTATAAAGTGTCTGGACTGACCGAAGGTCATGAATATGAATACAGAGTCATGGCTGAAAATGCTGCTGGAGTCAGTGAGCCAAGCCCAACCAGTCCATTCTACAAAGCTTGTGACACTGTATTTAAGCCTGGTCCACCAGGTAATCCTCGTGTTTTGGATAGCAGCAAGTCCTCAATTACAATAGCATGGAACAAACCAATATATGATGGTGGTTCAGAGATCATAGGTTACATGGTTGAGATTGCACTACCAGAAGAAGATGAGTGGAAGATTGTAACTCCACCAGTAGGTCTAAAGGCCACTTCTTTTACCATCACTGACCTGAAAGAAAATCAAGAGTATAAAATACGGATATATGCTATGAACTCTGAAGGTCTTGGAGAAGCTGCTCTTGTTCCTGGGACTCCAAAAGCTGAAGAAAGAATGTTGCCTCCAGAGATTGAACTTGATGCAGAACTACGCAAAGTTGTCACTATTAGAGCCTGCTGTACCCTAAGGCTCTTTGTCCCAATTAAAGGAAGACCAGCACCTGAAGTAAAATGGACAAGAGAACATGGGGAATCTCTGGATAGAGCAAGCATTGAATCAACAAGCTCTTATACTCTACTTATTGTTGAAAACGTAAATAGATTTGATAGTGGCAAATACATACTTACAATTGAAAACAGTTCAGGTAGTAAGTCAGCATTTGTGAATGTCAGAGTTCTTGACACCCCAGGGGCACCTCAAGATCTGAAAATAAAAGAAGTTACAAAATCATCAGTTACACTTACATGGGAACCTCCTCTCATAGATGGTGGCTCTAAAATAAAAAATTACATTGTTGAAAAGCGTGAGTCAACAAGAAAAGCTTATTCAACCGTTAATGCCAATTGCCACAAGACCAGCTGGAAAGTTGATTCACTGCAAGAAGGCTGCAACTACTACTTCAGAGTTTTAGCTGAAAATGAGTATGGAATAGGCCTTCCAGTTGAAACTTCAGAATCCGTAAAGGTGTCAGAAAGACCGCTTCCACCAGGGAAAATAACTTTGTTGGATGTGACAAGAAATAGCGTATCCTTATCTTGGGAAAAACCCGAACATGATGGTGGTAGCAGAATTCTGGGCTACATTGTAGAAATGCAAAGCAAAGGCAGCGAAAAGTGGTCAACTTGTGCTACAGTAAAAGTTACTGAAGCCACTATCACAGGATTGATCCAAGGTGAAGAATACACTTTCCGTGTTTCAGCTCAGAATGAGAAAGGGATCAGTGATCCTCGCCAGCTGGGTATACCAGTTATCGCAAAAGATCTTGTGGTTCCACCAGCTTTCAAACTGCTGTTTACCACTTTCAGTGTTCTGGCAGGAGAGGATTTAAAGGTGGATGTTCCTTTTGTTGGTCGACCCAAACCAGCAGTGTTTTGGCATAAAGATAATGTGGCCTTGAAGCAGACCACAAGAGTAAATGCAGAAAGTTCAGAAAATAACACAGTGTTAACAATAAAAGAAGCATGCAGGGAAGATGTGGGGACCTATTTAGTTAAACTTACAAACTCTGCAGGTGAAGCAACTGAGACCCTGAATATTGTTGTCCTTGACAAACCAGGACCTCCAACTGGACCAGTAAAAGTAGATGAAGTAACAGCAGATAGTATTACCATTTCCTGGGAACCACCCACATATGATGGTGGTAGCTCTATCAATAATTATATTGTAGAAAAAAGAGACACTTCCACCACCACTTGGCAGATTGTGTCAGCTACTGTTGCAAGAACAACTATAAAAGCATGTCGATTAAAGACTGGCTGTGAATATCAGTTCAGAATTGCAGCTGAGAACAGATATGGGAAGAGTACCTATCTTACTTCGGAGTCAATCATAGCCCAATACCCGTTTAAAGTTCCTGGTCCACCTGGAACACCTTTTGTAACAAATGTCTCAAAAGACAGCATGGTGGTACAATGGAATGAACCAGTCAATGATGGTGGTAGCAAAATCATTGGGTATCACTTGGAGCGCAAAGAAAGAAACAGCATTCTGTGGGTTAAACTGAATAAAACACCTATTCCAGATACCAAATTTAAGACAAGTGGCCTTGAGGAAGGTCTTGAATATGAGTTCAGAGTTTATGCAGAAAACATAGTGGGCATTGGAAAGGCAAGTAAAGCATCTGAATGCTATACTGCACATGATCCCTGTGACCCTCCAGGACGTCCAGAACCTATAATTGTCACAAGAAGCTCCGTAACACTTCAGTGGAAAAAACCTGTTTATGATGGTGGAAGTAAGATCACAGGCTATGTTGTTGAAAAGAAAGAGCTACCTGATGGTCGTTGGATGAAAGCAAGTTTTACAAATGTCATTGATACTCAATTTGAAGTAACTGGTCTAGTTGAAAATCAGAGGTATGAGTTCCGTGTAATAGCACGAAATGCTGCTGGTGTTTTCAGTGAACCCTCTGAGAGCTCAGGGGCAATTACAGCAAGAGATGAAGTAGAACCACCTCATATAAGTATGGATCCAAAATACAAAGACACTATTGTAGTCCATGCTGGCGAGTCATTTAAGCTTGATGCTGATGTTCATGGCAAACCAATACCATCCATTCAGTGGTTAAAAGGCGATCATGAGTTGACAAACACTACTCGTATGGAAATAAAGAGTACTAACTTCGCAACAAGCCTTAGTGTGAAGGAAGCCATTAGAGTTGACAGTGGTCAGTATGTACTACTGGCAAAGAACGTTGCAGGTGAAAAGAAAGTTCCTGTTAATGTTAAAGTTCTTGACAGACCTGGACCGCCAGAAGGACCTGTTGAGATTACAGGTGTTACTGCTGAAAAATGCATGCTGTCATGGAAACCTCCGCTACAAGATGGTGGTAGTGATATTTCACACTATGTTGTAGAAAAAAGGGAAACCAGTCGCTTGGTGTGGACGGTCATTGATACAAATGTGCAAACCCTAAATTGCAAAGTTACAAAACTTTTAGAAGGAAATGAGTATGTTTTCCGCATCATGGCAGTAAATAAATACGGCATTGGTGAACCTCTCGAGTCTGAGCCAGTACTCGCAAAGAACCCATTTGTAGTGCCACTTCCACCAAAGGCACCAGAAGTTACAGCCATTACCAAGGATTCTATGATAGTTGTATGGGAAAGACCAGCCTCAGATGGTGGCAGTGAAATCCTAGGATATGTCCTTGAAAAACGAGATAAGGAAGGTATTCGCTGGACAAGATGTAACAAGCGCCTGATAAGCGAACTGCGATACAGAGTGACTGGGCTTATAGAAAATCATGATTATGAGTACAGAGTTTCAGCTGAAAATGCTGCTGGTCTTAGTGAACCAAGCCCTCCTTCAACTTACTACAAAGCATGTGATCCTATTTACAAGCCAGGTCCACCCAATAATCCTAAAGTTGTGGATGTTACAAGATCTTCAGTTTTCCTTTCATGGGGTAAACCTATCTATGATGGTGGCTCTGAAATTCAGGGATACATTGTGGAAAAATGTGATGTAAGTGATGGTGAATGGGCTATTTGTACCCCTCCAACCGGAATTAAGAATACTCACATTGAAGTAGAAAAATTAGTGGAAAAACATGAATATAAATTCCGCATATGTGCAGTTAACAAAGCAGGAGTTGGAGAACATGCAGATGTTCCTGGTTCTGTTATTGTGGAAGAAAAGATGGAGGCACCAGACCTTGACCTTGACATGGAATTAAGGAAGATTGTAAATGTGAGGGCAGGAGGTTCCTTAAGATTGTTTGTTCCCATCAGAGGTCGTCCAACACCTGAAGTAAAATGGGCTAAAATGGATGGCGAGATCAGAGAGGCAGCTATTATTGATATTACTAGCAGCTTCACTTCTCTTGTTCTAGACAATGTTAACAGATTTGATACTGGAAAGTATACTTTGACTTTAGAAAACAGCAGTGGAACAAAGTCTGCTTTTGTCAGTGTAAGAGTACTGGATACCCCAAGTGCACCTGTTAATTTGAAAATCAGAGAGATCACTAAAGACTCTGTTTCACTTTCATGGGAGCCTCCTCTCTTGGATGGTGGAGCGAAAATAAAGAATTACATTATTGAAAAGCGTGAAGCAACAAGAAAGGCATATGCAGCTGTTGTAACAAACTGCCACAAGACTTCATGGAAAGTAGACCAACTTCAGGAGGGCTGCTATTACTTCTTTAGAATTTCTGCTGAGAATGAATATGGAATTGGCCTTCCTGCAGAAACCAGTGACCCAATTAAAGTTGCTGAAGTTCCACAGCCTCCTGGGAAAATAACAGTGGATGATGTCACAAGAAACAGTGTATCTCTAAGCTGGGCAAAACCTGAACATGATGGTGGCAGCAAAATCATACAGTACATTGTTGAAATGCAAGCAAAAGGTAGTGAGAAGTGGTCAGAGTGTGCCCGCGTCAAAACTCTTGAAGCGGTTATTACTAACCTAACTCAAGGGGAAGAATATCTTTTTAGAGTAATGGCTGTAAATGAAAAGGGTAAGAGTGATCCTAGAGCACTTGCAGTTCCAATAGTCGCCAAAGACCTGGTGATTGAACCTGATGTAAGGCCTGCTTTTCACAGTTATAGTATTCAAGTGGGACAAGATCTGAAAGTAGAAGTACCAATTGCAGGTCGACCTAAACCAACTGTTACCTGGGTGAAAGATGGCCAGTCATTAAGGCAGACAACAAGAGTCAATGTTAGCGATTCAACTGATCTCACTGTATTGAATATTAAAGAAATCAGCAAAGAGGACAGTGGCAGTTATGAAATCACTGTGGCTAATGTTGTTGGGCAAAAATCTGCCTCTCTTGAAATTATAACTCTAGACAAACCTGACCCTCCAATAGGACCTGTGAAGTTTGATGAAATAAGTGCAGAGAGTATTACTCTGTCATGGAATCCTCCAGCATACACAGGAGGCTGCCAAATCACCAACTATGTTGTTCACAAAAGAGATACAACAACCACTGTATGGGAAACAGTTTCAGCTACTGTTGCAAGAACTACACTGAAGGTGACTAAACTGAAAACTGGTTCAGAATACCAGTTCAGAATATTTGCTGAGAACAGATATGGACAGAGCTTTGCATTGGAATCTGTGTCTGTTGTAGCTCAGTACCCCTACAAGGAACCAGGACCTCCTGGCACACCATTTGTGACAATGGTTACAAAAGACTCTATGGTTGTACAGTGGCATGAACCAATCAATGATGGTGGTAGTAGAGTGCTAGGCTATCATCTTGAGAGAAAGGAGAAAAACAGCATTTTATGGGCTAAAGTGAACAAGACTTTTATACAGGACACAAGTTTTAAGACAACTAACCTTGAAGAAGGAATTGAATACGAGTTTCGAGTTTCTGCAGAAAATATCGTTGGTGTAGGCAAAACAAGTAAAGTTTCTGAGTGCTACGTAGCTCGTGACCCATGTGATCCTCCAGGTCACCCAGAAGCTCTAATAATAAAAAGAAGCTCTATTACTCTACAGTGGACCAAACCAGAATACGATGGTGGAAGTAAGATTACTGGTTATATTGTAGAGAAACGTGACTTACCAGATGGTCGCTGGATGAAAGCTAGCTTCACAAATATCATTGAAACTCAGTTCACCGTAACAGGGCTTACTGAAGACCAAAGATATGAATTTAGAGTAATTGCAAAGAATGCTGCAGGTGCAATCAGCAAACCTTCTGACAGTACAGGACCAATAACAGCAAGGGATGAAGTTGAACTTCCACGAATTTCAATGGATCCAAAGTACAAAGACACAATTGTTGTAAATGCTGGTGAAACATTCAGACTTGAGGCTGATGTTCACGGAAAGCCACTACCAACAATTAAGTGGTACAAAGGAGATAAAGAGCTTGAGGAAACTGCTAGATATGAAATAAAGAACACAGATTTCAGTGCCTTAATAACTGTAAAAGATGCTATTAGAGTCGATGGTGGACAGTACATTTTAGAAGCCTCTAATGTTGCAGGAAAAAAGACAGTACCAGTAAATGTAAAAGTCCTGGACAGGCCAGGACCTCCAGAGGGCCCAGTCCAAGTGACAGGAGTTACAGCTGAAAAATGTTCATTGGCATGGACTCCTCCTCTTCACGATGGTGGCAGTGATATTTCTCATTACATTGTAGAGAAGAGAGAAACTAGTCGCCTAGCATGGACTGTTGTTGCTTCAGAGGTTTTACCTACAATGCTGAAAGTAACAAAACTCTTGGAAGGAAATGAATATGTTTTCCGTATTATGGCAGTTAACAAGTATGGGGTTGGTGAACCATTAGAATCTGCGCCAGTAATGATGAAAAATCCATTTGTGATTCCTGGACCACCAAAGGCCTTGGAAATTACCAACATCACAAAGGATTCTATGACTGTCTGCTGGAGCCGGCCAGATAGTGATGGAGGCAGTGAAATTATAGGTTACATTGTAGAAAAGAGAGACCGAGCAGGCATCAGATGGATAAAATGCAATAAACGTCGAATTACAGATTTGCGATTAAGAGTTACAGGATTAACAGAGGATCACGAATACGAGTTCAGAGTTTCTGCTGAAAATGCTGCTGGGGTGGGTGAACCAAGCCAAGTTTCTCCTTACTTTAAGGCTTGTGACCCCATGTTCAAGCCTGGCCCACCTACAAATGCCCATGTTGTCGATACCACCAAAAGTTCAGTTACACTTGGTTGGAGTAAACCTATTTATGATGGTGGTTGTGAAATCCAGGGATACCTTGTTGAAATCTGTAAAGCAGATGAGGATGAATGGTCACTTGTTACTCCACAGGCAGGTGTACGTGTCACTCGATTTGAAATCAAAAAGCTTACTGAGCATCAAGAATACAAACTAAGACTGTGTGCCCTCAACAAGATTGGTGTAGGAGAGGCTGCATCTATTCCTGGTACTATTAAACCAGAAGACAAACTTGAAGCTCCAGAACTTGATATTGATTCAGAGCTAAGGAAAGGTATAGTGGTTAGAGCTGGGGGATCTGCTAGGATTCACATACCATTCAGGGGACGACCAGCACCTGACATCACATGGTCTAAAGAAGAAGGCGAATTCACAGAAAAAGTTCAGATAGATAAAGGCATAAACTACACACAACTTTCAATTGACAACTGTGATAGAAATGATGCTGGAAAATACATTCTTAAGTTGGAGAATAGCAGTGGTTCTAAATCTGCATTTGTTACAGTAAAAGTCTTGGACACACCAGGACCACCACACAACTTAGTGGTAAAAGACGTAAAGAAGGATTCTGCTGTTTTATCTTGGGAACCGCCCATTATTGATGGTGGTGCAAAGGTGAAGAACTATGTAATAGACAAGCGTGAGTCAACCAGGAAGGCATTTGCAAATGTAAGTGCTAAGTGCGGCAAGACAAGTTTTAAAGTTGAAAATCTTACAGAAGGAGCAATTTATTACTTCAGAGTTATGGCTGAAAATGAATTTGGAATTGGTGTTCCAGCTGAAACCAAGGATGCTGTCAAAGCCTCAGAGCCACCTCTACCTCCTGGGAAAGTAACACTCACCGATGTGACTCAGAGAAGTGCATCACTTACATGGGAAAAACCTGAACATGATGGAGGTAGCAGAATTTTGGGATACATTGTTGAAATGTTGCCTAAAGGAACAGAAAAATGGAGTGTTGTTAGTGAAACCAAAACATGCAATGCAGTTGTGTCTGGTCTGAGTCCAGGACAGGAATATCAATTTCATGTGATTGCTTACAATGAAAAAGGCAAAAGTGATCCCAGAGCACTTGGAATTCCTGTGATTGCTAAAGATTTGACAATTGAGCCAAGTTTCAAACTCATATTTAATACATACAGTGTACAGGCTGGAGAAGACCTGAAGGTAGAAGTACCGTTTATAGGTAGACCCAAACCTACTATTTCTTGGACGAAAGATGAGCAGCCACTGAAACAGACAACCAGATTACATATTCAGGATACATCAACATCAACTATCTTAAACATAAAAGAAAGCAACAAAGACGACTTTGGTAAATATACAGTAACAGCAGCAAACACAGCGGGTACAGCAACAGAGCACCTGAGTATAATTGTACTGGAAAAGCCTGGCCCCCCACGAGGACCAGTTCGCTTTGATGAAGTTAGTGCAGACTTTGTTGTTTTATCATGGGATCCACCTGATTATACTGGTGGCTGTCAGATAAGCAACTATATAGTAGAAAAACGTGACACAAGCACTACCACATGGACCATTGTGTCAGCAACTGTTGCAAGAACAACTATCAAAGCAACAAAGCTTAAAACAGGTTGTGAATACCAGTTCAGGATTTCTGCTGAAAATAGATATGGGAAGAGCTCTCCCTTGGATTCTAAACCAGTTGTTGTGCAATACCCCTATAAGGTGCCTGGGCCACCAGGAACCCCATTTGTGACAGAAGCTTCCAAGGACCACATGATTGTACAATGGCATGAACCAGTTAATGATGGAGGAAGCAAAGTTCTTGGATACCATCTTGAACGTAAAGATAAGAACAGTATTCTTTGGACAAAACAGAACAAGTCGCTCATTACAGACACCAAATACAAAACAGATGGCCTTGAAGAAGGTCTTGAATATGAGTTCAGAGTTTCTGCTGAAAACATTGTTGGTATTGGCAAAGTCAGCAAAGTATCAGAATTGTATATTGCTAGAGATCCTTGTGATCCACCTGGCCGCCCAGAGGCCATTGTTGTTACAAGAAATAATATCACTCTGAAGTGGAAAAAACCAGAATATGATGGTGGGAGCAAAATAACTGGATATATTGTAGAAAAGAAAGAACTACCAGAAGGTCGCTGGATGAAAGCCAGCTTTACAAATGTGTTAGAAACAGAATTTACAGTAAGCGGTCTTGTTGAAGACCAACGATACGAATTTAGAGTAATTGCAAGAAATGCAGCAGGTTGCTTGAGTGAACCATCTGAAAGCACAGGGCCTATTACTGCCAGAGATGAAATAGAAGCACCAAGTGCTTCTCTGGATCCTAAATATAAAGATGTTATTGTTGTTCATGCTGGAGAAACCTTTGTTCTTGAAGCTGATATCCGTGGCAAACCTATTCCTGATATTACATGGTCAAAAGATGGTAAAGACCTTGAAGAAGCAACTGCAAGAATGGAAATTAAATCTACCATTCATAAAACAACTCTTATTGTCAAAGACTGTATAAGAGTAGATGGAGGTCACTATACTCTTAACCTCAGAAATGTTGGTGGCACAAAATCTATACCAATCACTGTAAAAGTGCTTGATAGGCCAGGACCTCCAGCAGGACCTTTGAAGGTTACAGGTGTCACTGCAGAAAAATGCTACTTGGCATGGTCTCCACCTTTACATGATGGTGGTTCTAATATCTCACATTACATTATCGAGAAGAGAGAGACAAGTAGGCTCTCATGGACACAAGTAGCAACAGACGTGCAGGCTCTTAACCACAAAGTAACCAGACTCCTTGCTGGCAACGAGTACATTTTCCGAGTGATGGCAGTGAACAAATATGGAACTGGAGAACCCTTGGAATCTGATCCAGTTGTGGCTCGTAATCCATACAAACCCCCTGGTCCTCCTTCAATTCCTGAAGTTTCAGCAATCACAAAGGATTCTATGGTGGTAACATGGGGTCGCCCAGAAGACAATGGGGGAGCTGAAATTGAAGGTTACATACTTGAAAAACGAGACAAAGATGGTATCCGGTGGACCAAATGCAATAAGAAAAGGCTGATGGACTTGCGATTCAGAGTAATAGGCCTTACTGATGGGCATTTCTATGAATTTAGAGTTTCTGCTGAAAATGCTGCAGGGGTAGGGGAACCCAGTGAGCCATCCATTTTCTATCGTGCTTGTGATGTTTTGTATCCACCAGGTCCGCCAAGCAATCCAAAGGTTACAGACACTTCCAGGTCATCAGTTTCCCTTGCGTGGAGTAAGCCCATTTATGACGGTGGTGCTCCAGTTAAGGGATACATAGTAGAAGCAAAGGAAGCTGCTGCTGATGAATGGACTACCTGCACCCCACCAACAGGCCTACAAGCAAAACAGTTCACTGTAACAAAACTTAAAGAGAACCAGGAGTACAACTTCCGTATCTGTGCCATCAACTCAGAAGGAGTAGGAGAACCTGCTACTATACCTGGTACAGTCATAGCAGCAGATAAGATTGAACCTCCTGAAATTGAACTTGATGCAGATCTCAGAAAAGTAGTCACTGTACGTGCTAGTGGTACATTACGCCTGTTTGTCACCATCAAAGGAAGACCAGAACCTGAAGTTAAATGGGAGAAAGCAGAAGGAACAATCAGTGAGCGAGCTCAGATTGAAGTCACCAGTTCCTATACAATGCTGGTCATTGACAATGTGAATAGATTTGATAGTGGTAGATACAATCTTACTTTAGAGAACAACAGTGGCAAAAAATCAGCTTTTGTTAATGTCAGAGTGCTTGATACACCTAGTGCACCTATAAACTTGACAATCAGAGAAGTGAAGAAAGATTTTGTAACATTAGCCTGGGAACAACCACTTATTGATGGTGGAGCTAAAATTACCAACTACGTAGTTGAAAAGCGAGAATCCACAAGAAAGGCATATGCTACAATTACGAACAACTGCACTAAAAATTCCTTCAAAATTACTCAACTACAAGAAGGATGTAGTTACTACTTTCGTGTTCTAGCTGTAAATGAATATGGGGTTGGATTGCCAGCAGAAACACCTGACCCTATTAAGGTTTCTGAACCACCTTCTCCACCTGCAAAGGTCATTCTTGTTGATGTGACTCGCAACTCTGCTTCAATTAAATGGGAAAAGCCAGAGAGTGACGGTGGCAGTAAAATTACTGGTTATGTAGTAGAAATGCAAACTAAAGGAAGTACAAAATGGAGTGCATGTACTCAGGTGAAAACACTAGAAGCAACTATAACAGGCTTAAGTATGGGAGAGGAGTATAGTTTCAGAGTGATTGCTGTCAACGAAAAAGGAAAAAGTGATCCAAGAGAACTTGGTGTTCCAGTCATTGCAAAAGATATTGAAATCCAGCCATCTGCTGAGCTCCTTTTCAACACATTCACTGTGAAAGCAGGAGACGATCTTAAAATTGATGTGCCATTCAGAGGGCGACCTCTTCCAGCTGTTAGCTGGAAGAAGGATGGGAACCCCTTAAAAGAGACAACCAGGGTAAATGTTCAGACATCAAAGACTTCAACTTCACTGTCCATCAAGGAGGCTTCAAATGAAGATTTGGGACATTATGAGTTACATCTTTCAAATACTGCTGGATCAATAACAGCTTCTTTAACAGTAATTGTCCTTGACAGACCAGGACCACCAACTGATGTGCATATTGATGAAGTTAGTGCTGATAGTGTAACCCTGTCTTGGAAATCTCCAGCATATGATGGTGGTTGCCACATTAGCAACTACGTTGTGGAGAAGCGAGAAACTACCACAACGACATGGGATGTAGTATCTGCAGCAGTTGCAAGAACATCAATTAAAGTATCTCGACTCACCACCGGCTCTGAATATCAGTTCCGTATTTGTGCAGAAAATCGCTATGGGAAAAGCACTTACACTAATTCTCCTTCCGTTGTGGCAGAGTATCCATTTAAGCCTCCAGGGCCACCTGGAACTCCACATGTGGCACATGCAACTAAAGCTTTCATGATTGTAACTTGGCAGGTACCAGTTAATGATGGAGGTAGCAGAGTACTAGGATATCACTTGGAGTGTAAAGAACGAAGCAGCATTCTCTGGACAAAAGTCAACAAGAGCCTGATACCTGATACACAAATGAAAGTTATAGGTCTCGATGAAGGATTAATGTATGAATATCGTGTGTATGCTGAAAACATTGCCGGAATAGGCAAATGCAGTAAATCATGTGAACCCGTTGCTGCAAGAGATCCATGTGATCCTCCTGGTCAGCCAGAAGTTACTAATATTACAAGAACATGTGTCTCACTAAAATGGACTAAACCAGAATACGATGGTGGAGCTAAAGTAACAGGCTATATTATTGAACGCAGAGAAATACCAGATGGTCGTTGGCTAAAGTGTAATTTTACTAATGTGCAAGAAACATACTTTGACGTAGGTGGACTTACAGAAGACCAGCGATATGAATTCCGTGTGATTGCAAAGAACGCTGCTGGACTCTTCAGTCAACCATCTGAATCAACTGGACCTGTGACTGTAAAAGATGATGTAGAGGCTCCAAGAATTATGATTGATGCCAAATTCAGGGATGTTGTAGTTGTGAAAGCTGGAGAAGTGTTTAAAGTCAATGCTGATACTGCAGGACGACCAATACCAGTGATTTCATGGACAAAGGATGGCAAGGAACTTGAAGGAAAAGCTAGAGTTGAAATAGCCTCAACAGATCATGCTACTGCAATAACCATTAAGGACTGTATCCGAGGTGATTCAGGACAGTACATACTAACATTACAAAATGTTGCAGGAACAAAATCCTTGGCAATTAATTGCAAAGTACTTGACAGACCTGGTCCACCTGCAGGCCCATTAGAAATAAATGGCCTTACTGCTGAAAAGTGCCATTTATCATGGGGACCCCCTCAAGAAAATGGTGGTGCAGATATTGATTATTATATTGTAGAAAAACGGGAGACCAGTAGAATTGCATGGACACTTTGTGAAGCAGAGCTTAGAACAACATCCTGTAAAGTGACAAAACTACTGAAGGGTAATGAGTATATTTTCAGAGTGATGGGAGTTAACAAATATGGCACCGGTGAGCCTCTAGAAAGCATTGCTGTCAAGGCCCTAGATCCATTTACAGTTCCAAGTCCACCTACATCTTTAGAGATCACCAGTGTGAGCAAAGATTCAATAACTCTGTGCTGGGCAAGACCTGAGTCTGATGGAGGTAATGAGATATCTGGCTATGTAATTGAAAGGCGTGAGAAAACTAGCCTAAGATGGATTCGTGTAAACAAAAAGCCAGTTTATGATTTAAGAGTGAAATCATCTGGTCTCCGTGAAGGATGTGAATATGAATTCCGGGTTTATGCAGAAAATGCTGCTGGCCTCAGTCTTCCAAGTCAACCCACACCATTGATTCGGGCAGAAGATCCGGTCTTCTTGCCATCTCCCCCATCTAAACCTAAGATTATGGATTCTACAAGGTCGAATATCACAATTGGGTGGACAAAGCCACTGTTTGACGGAGGTGCTCCAGTAACAGGATACACAGTTGAATACAAGAAAACTGATGAAACTGAATGGACAACTGCTATTCAGAACTTAAGAGGAACAGAATACACCATAACTGGATTAGAATCAGGCTCTGAGTACATCTTTAGAGTGAAATCCATTAACAAAATTGGTGTCAGTGAACCAAGTGATGCCTCAGAACCTCAGGTGGCAAAAGAAAGAGAAGAAGAACCTTCCTTTGATATTGACAATGAAATGCGGAAGACTTTAATTATAAAGGCTGGTGGATCATTCACAATGACTGTTCCATTCAGAGGCAAACCAGTCCCAAATGTAATGTGGAACAAACCAGACACTGATCTCCGTACACGAGCAAGCATTGATACTTCAGATAATTGTACCTCCCTTACTATTGAAAAAGCAACAAGAAACGATTCTGGAAAATACACATTAACATTGCAAAACATCCTGAACACCGCTTCCTTGACTTTAATTGTCAAAGTTCTTGATACTCCTGGACCACCATCTAATATTGCAGCAAAGGACATAACTAAAGAATCTGCTGTGTTGTCTTGGGATGTTCCTGAAAATGATGGTGGGGCACCTGTAAAGAACTATGTTATTGAAAAACGAGAGGCTAGCAAAAAAGCATGGGTCACTGTGACAAACAATTGTCATCGCCTGTCCTACAAAGTGACTGGCTTGCAAGAAGGTGCCATTTACTACTTTCGGGTTGCTGGAGAAAATGAATACGGCGTTGGAGCACCTTCAGAGACCAAGGAGGGAACAAAAATAACAGGTGTGTTTTACTAAGAAAAATATTTGATAATATTTAAAACAATACTTTTTTAAAATTGTCTGTTTCAAAACAATATAAAAACTGTTACATCTGTCTACAGTAAAAAAAGTTAATTTTGTTGTAGATATGTCTGTACTTTTATAAATGAGAAAGCTAAGTAACAGCTCAACTTTTAAATTTTGCTTGCATTTTACTTAAAATGTTTCCAATATACAAAACTCATTTTAAAACACATTTTCTCAAGCCAAATGGCATTGCTGTGTAATTGCTAAGATAAACAGTAAATACTTGCTATATTGCTTAATCTGTTGCACATTTTTTTCTCAGAAAAACCCAGTCCACCAGAAAAACTTGGAGTAACAAATGTCACAAAGGACAGCATTTCTCTTTCATGGCTAAAACCAGAACATGATGGTGGAAGTAGAATTGTTAGCTACCTTATTGAAGTTCTGGAGAAAGGACAACAAAAATGGGTTAAGTGTGCCGTTGTAAAGACAACTCATCATGTTGTCCATGGTCTTAAGGAGAATGTTGACTATTTCTTCAGGGTGTCTGCAGAAAACCAAGCTGGTTTAAGTGATCCTAAGGAACTACTTCTCCCTGTTACAGTTAAAGAACAATTAGGTATGCTTCCTGACATGAGACAAAATTTCATACTCAAATTGGATTCATATTTTAAAAGAGAGTATATTTTTTAATGGTTTGAAAATGTTTTCTTTTTCAGAATCTCCTGAGATTGACATGAAGGGCTTCCCTCATAATACTGTATATATTCGAGCAGGGTCAAATCTGAAAGTTGAAATACCAGTTTCTGGAAAACCAATGCCAAAGGTGACATTGTCTAGAGATGGTGTTCCACTGAAACCTACCATGAGATTTAACACAGAAATCACTGCAGAAAGTCTCATCATTAATCTTAAAGAAAGTGTGGCTGCTGATGCTGGCAGATATGACATTACTGCTGCCAACTCAAGTGGCACCACAAAATCATTTGTTAATATTGTTGTGCTGGATAGACCAGGTCCTCCTGTTGGTCCTGTTGTCCTTAGTGATATCACTGAAGAAAGTGTAACACTCAGATGGCAGCCACCAGCTTATGACGGTGGAAGTCAAGTTACCAACTATATTGTACTGAAAAGAGAAACAAGTACTGCTGCTTGGTCTGAAGTGTCTGCAACCGTTGCTAGAACTGTTATCAAAGTCATGAAGCTCACAACAGGAGAAGAATACCAATTCCGCATCAAAGCCGAGAACCGTTTTGGCATCAGCGATCACATTGACTCACAATGTGTGGTTGTAAAGCTTCCTTACAGTGAGTAAAATGCTTCTCATGCTATAAGTCAATGTTTTAATGCTCTGATGTTGAAAACACAATTTTCTTAACAATTCATCATTTCTTTTGATTTCATCAGCTACTCCTGGCCCTCCTTCCACACCATGGGTCACAAATGTTACCCGAGAGAGCATCACTGTTGGATGGCATGAACCAGTCACTAATGGTGGCAGCGCAGTCATTGGATACCACCTGGAAATGAAAGACAGGAATAGCATATTATGGCAGAAGGCTAACAAGACACTCATTCGCACAACTCACTTCAAAGTCACTACCATCAGCGCTGGCCTTATCTATGAATTTAGAGTTTATGCAGAAAATGCAGCTGGCATTGGAAAAGCAAGTCATCCTTCCGATCCAGTTCTTGCAATTGATGCTTGTGGTATGTATTCCCTAGAAAATAAAGATACCCAGCCATTCCAGTAGTGGATTTGGGTTTGGTTTTTTTTCACTTGTGATCATCTGTCCTATACAGTAAGGCGATATCCCAAATAGCTGTTATTAATTAGCAATACTCTTATGTTTCCTACTGCAGAACCACCAAGAAATGTTCGTGTCTCAGATATTTCCAAGACTGCTATCACTCTGTCATGGCAGAAGCCAGCATTTGACGGTGGTAGCAAGATCACCGGATATATTGTAGAAAAACGTGATCTTCCGGATGGCAGATGGACAAAAGCCAGCTTTACCAATGTTATTGAGACTCAGTTCACAGTATCTGGTCTGACACAGAATTCACGATATGAATTCCGAGTCTTTGCTAAGAACGCTGTTGGTTCCATTAGTAATCCCTCAGATGTTGTGGGTCCTATCACATGTGTTGATACATATGGTAAGTGTTTTGCAATGGTATAACAATATCATTTTGAGGTACCAGGAAGCTTAACGGCACCCCTGTTTTTCTAGAATCTGTCTTTTACATACAGAAGGATGGTTTATGGTGATTGATTCAATAAGCACGAAAGACTGAGCTATTAGGGCATGATTGCAATGAACATCTGTGGCTGTATCTGCCTTTTTAAAGTGTTATGGTATCTTAATTCTTTGAGGAACAAAAGTCTGCCAAAGTGGTTATATTTATATATTGGATTGCCTTTTCTTGATAGTATTAATTCTAACTTGTTCTAGGTTTATAATTTGAGTTATACACGCTATCTTTACTTTGATCTCTACTTATAAAAGGTCTGTAACTATTAGCTTAAATAAAGTACTATTATTTGCATTTTTATTAAATACAAGTCTGAAATAAGTATGTTTTTAACCTTTTCTTATTCTTATTTTTTCTTGAGGTGCCCCTGAAATCGATATACCACCAGAATATACAGAAGTGGTGAAATATAAAGCAGGAACTTCAGTTAAACTAAAACTAGGCATCTCAGGCAAGCCTGTACCCACAATTGAATGGTTCAAAAATGGCAACGAGGTACAAACCACTGCACTAGTGTCTATTGAAAACACAACAGAATTTGCTTCTATACTCATTAAGGATGCAACTCGACTCAACAGTGGCACTTACGAATTAAAACTGAAGAATGCCATGGGTTCAGCATCAGCCCATGTCCGAGTACAGATACTTGGTATGACTTGAGCTACAACTGTATTAGACTATTAAGCACTAGATCAGTAGTAAATAATTAACACTTTCGTTCTTCTGCCTTCCACAGACAAGCCAGGACCCCCAAGTGGACCTGTACAATTTAAGACAGTCACTGCTGAAAAGATCACAATAATGTGGGACCCACCAGCAGATGATGGTGGTGCACCTGTAACTCATTATGTTGTTGAAAAGCGGGAAACAAGTCGGGTTGTATGGTCTTTAATTTCTGAAAAACTGGAAGGTTGCATCATAACTACAACAAAACTCATCAAAGGAAATGAATATGTGTTCCGTATTCGTGCTGTGAACAAGTTTGGAGTTGGTGATCCACTGGAGTCTGAACCTGTTATAGCCAAAAATTCATTTGGTAAGAAACATATAAAATAACATATGCAACTCATTCATCTTATGTGCTATTTTTAAGTAGTACTGATCTACTGATATACATATTATTTTTTGCTCAGTTACACCTGGACCACCTAGTGTACCAGAAGTCACAATGATAACTAAGAATTCTATGACTGTTGTCTGGAATAGGCCCACTGCTGATGGAGGCAGTGAAATATCAGGATATTTTCTTGAGAAGCGTGACAAGAAGAGTCTGAGTTGGTTCAAGGTTACTAAAGAAACCATCCGGGACACGAGACAAAAAGTAACAGGTCTGACTGAAAACAGCGAATACCATTTCCGAGTTTGTGCTGTCAACGCAGCTGGACAAGGTCCATTCTCTGAAGCTTCTGACTTCTACAAAGCCGCAGATCCTGTTGGTAAGATACAATCTGTAGTTTTTCTAATTGGTTAGAAATCAATTGACAATAAACAATTAAGATTGGATTGCACCAATGTAACTGAAGGCAGATTTTACTCCTCTATATGATTAACTGTAAATATGGCTTCTGATTTCTTTTATTTTTCCCCACGAACTATCATCACTTACAGATAAACCAGGCTCACCAACAAAGCTGAAGGTTGTGGATACAACTAAGACATCCGTCACCCTTAGCTGGATTAAACCTACTTATGATGGAGGAAGTCCGATTACCAGCTACGTGGTGGAGAAAAGAGAAGGTGAAGAACAAGAATGGACTGTAGTCAGTACTAAGGGAGAAGTGAGAACAACCGAGTACGTTGTATCCCACCTTCAACCAAGTGTTAATTATTATTTCCGTGTGTCTGCTATAAATTGTGCTGGACAAGGAGAGCCTATTGAAATGACGGAACCCATTCAAGCTAAAGATATTCTTGGTACTGTATTTTTCAATTATTTATAATCTTTCTGTGCTTTGTTTTTTTTCCAAAGCATTTCATATTTTACACTCCAAGTACTCACTACTATTTTTTTTTCTTATTTCCACAGTGGCACCAGAGATTGATTTGGACGTAGCTCTCCGGACCTCTATTGTTGCTAAAGCAGGTGAAGATGTGCAAATAATAATTCCATTCAAAGGAAGACCTCCTCCAACAGTTACATGGAGAAAGGGTGACAAGAATCTTGGGACCGATGAAAGATATATCATTCAGAACACAGATTCATCTACACTACTTACTATTCCTCAAGTTACCCGAAATGATACAGGAAAATATGTTCTTACAATTGAAAATGGAGTTGGAGAAGAGAAATCATCATTTGTGAATGTGAAAGTACTTGACACACCTTCTGCCTGCCAGAAGCTGCAGCTTAAGCATGTTTCTCGTGGCACAGTTACACTGGTATGGGAGCCACCTCTCATTAACGGTGGTTCTGAAGTAACAAATTATGTTGTTGAAAAAAGAGATGCTACAAAGAGGGCCTGGTCAACTGTAACAACAAAGTGTTCTCATACCACCTTTAAGCTAACTAACTTATCAGAGAAGACCGCATTCTTCTTCCGTGTTCTTGCTGAAAATGAAATTGGACTGGGTGAACCTTGTGAGACATCTGAACCAGTGAAAGCTGCAGACATACCTGGACCTGTAAAAGACCTAGCCATGAAAGACTCTACAAAGACTTCTGTTAAATTGCAGTGGAGCAAACCTGACTATGATGGTGGTAGTATTATATCGGATTATGTTATTGAAAAGAAACTGCAGGAGGAAAAAGAATGGACATATGCAGGCACAAGCAAGAGCTGTGAATTTGAAGTTGAGAAACTTAAAGAGCTTTCTGTCATGGAATTCAGAGTCTTTGCTAAAAACGAAAAAGGCATGAGTGACAGTGTTACTCTTGGACCCATTACAGTGAAAGAATATACAATAACACCTGAAGCAGACCTTTCTGATATTCCTGGAGGTCAAATTGCAGTAAGAATTGGACATAACCTGCACATTGAATTGCCCTATAAAGGTAAACCTAAGCCATCAATGAGCTGGCTCAAGGACAACCTCCCTCTTAAAGAAACTGAACACCTTCGTTTCAAGAAAACTGAAAACAAGATAAGCTTAAGCATCAAAAATGTGAAAAAGGAGCATGGTGGCAAATATACCTTAATTCTTGACAACGTAGTCTACAGAAAAACGTTCACCATCACTGTCATCACTCTTGGACCTCCTTCTAAGCCAAAAGGACCTTTAAGACTAGATGAAATAAGAGCAGATAGTGTAGTCTTGTCATGGGAAGCTCCTGAAGATGATGGGGGAGGAGAGATTACTGGCTACAGTATTGAGAAGAGAGAAACTTCACAAATGAACTGGAAGCTGGTGTGTTCAAGTGCTGCAAGAACAACTTTCAAAGTACCAAACCTTGTTAAAGACACTGAATATCAGTTTAGAGTTCGTGCGGAAAACAGATATGGAGTGAGTCCAGCTCTTGTCTCAGCAGATGTTGTGGCAAAGCATCAGTTTAGACCACCAGGTGCCCCAGGCAAGCCTGTTGTATACAACATAACCGCTGATGGAATGACCATATCTTGGGATGCTCCTGTTTATGACGGTGGTTCAGAGATTGTTGGATACCACGTTGAAAAGAAGGAAAGAAATAGTATTTTGTGGCAGAAGGTTAATGTTGCATTAATATCCAACAGAGAGTACAGGATTACCGGACTGCTTGAGGGCCTGGATTACCAGTTCCAAGTATATGCTGAAAACACTGCAGGACTAAGCCGAGCCAGTGAGCCAAGCAAATTTACTTTGGCAGTCTCTCCAGTGGGTAAGTGAATGATCAATGCCTCACCCAAGAAAGTTTTAGTCTTGTAGGCTATGGTGAGCAGTACTAAAAATAAATTTTAATTATTTTGCTTTCAGACCCACCTGGTACTCCAGATTACATTGATGTCACCAGGGAAACAGTCACACTTAAATGGACACCCCCACTGCGTGATGGAGGCAGTAAGATTGTGGCCTACAGCATTGAGAAACGTCAAGGAAGTGAAGACCGTTGGCTCAGATGTAACTTTACTGATGTCAGTGAATGTCAATACACAGTTACAGGACTCAGTTCAGGCGACAGATATGAATTTAGAGTGCTTGCAAGAAACGCTGTTGGTACAATCAGCCCACCTTCACAGTCTTCAGGCTATATCATGACCAGAGATGAAAACAGTAAGAGTTATTTCTTAACATGTTTGTATTTGGGTACTGAAGTCAGCTAGTACTTCTGGCTGTACTAACTAGAAATGGGAGGTCAAGATGGGGGGGGGGGGGGGGGGCGGGGGAAGAAGATGTGACAGAAGTCCTTCAAGTCAACGTTTCTCTTCGTACTCCAAGTGCGGAATGTCTAAAGACCCAAATCTGGCAGACATACATAATCAATTGTTGAAAGGCATGACACTCTACATCTGTTTTGGATAAGCAGCAGCAAAGTTGGAAAGAATTCATAAACTGTAATATTCCCATGCACAGAATAATTTAGAACTGAAAATGTACCTCAGGTAGCTTGGCATACTGTAACAGTATATATTAATAGTGTCTTTCACCTATTGTTGAGACGATGCACTGTGAGTTTACAGGAAAAATAAGTTTGTAGCTCATACAATAACTGCTTTTAAGAGAATACCAATTTCTAAGTGAAAGAATTCTATAGATAACAATCTTTTATAACCAATATATTAAAAAGGGTGTCAGGAAAAATGCTCACCTATTTGTGAATTGAACTATTTTTTCCTTTTATAGTTGCTCCAACAATTGAATTTGGTGCTGAGCACTTTGAAGGTCTTACTGTCAAAGCTGGAGAGAGTATTAGACTTAAAGTTCTAATTAAAGGACGTCCAGTACCTAAAGTGACGTGGTTTAAGGATGGTAAGGAGATTGAGAAAATAATGAATATAGAAATAACTACAGCTCTTGGATATAGTACAATCTTCATTAGAGATGCTACCCGGGATCATCGTGGAGTGTACATGGTAGAAGCCAAAAATGCTTCAGGCAGTAAACGAGAAGATATTACCTTCAGAGTACAAGGTACTGCACCAAACACTTTCAGCATTCTCTTTCAAAATAATACTTTATTATGAGTGCCAGCAAACTATAATTTTGAATTTCAAAATTGCAGACACACCAGGAAAAGTCGGTGGACCAATTCGATTCACAAACATTACTGGAGAAAAGGTCACATTATGGTGGGAGCCTCCAGCTAACGATGGTTGTGCTTCTATTTCCCACTACATAATTGAAAAACGTGAAACCAGCAGGATTGCTTGGGCATTGGTTGAAGATAAATGTGAAGCTTGCAGCTACACTGCACTTAAATTAATTAAAGGAAACGAGTATCAGTTCCGTGTTTCTGCAGTAAACAAATTTGGAGTTGGTAGACCATTGGAGTCTGATCCAGTTACAGCGCAAATACCTTACAGTAAGTTTCCACCCCATTCTGCATAAATAACTGTGGAGTACCCATCTGTTTTTTCTAATGATGTTTTTCCCTTTTTAGCTCTTCCTGATGCACCAGGAACTCCAGAGCCTAGCAATGTAACAGGAGACAGTATCACACTCACATGGGCAAGACCAAAATCAGATGGAGGAAGTGAGATAAACGAGTACATTCTAGAAAGGAGAGAAAAGAAGAGCATGCGCTGGGTTAAAGTATTTAGTAAGAGGCCCATTACCGAGAACAGACACAGAGTAACTGGCCTTATTGAAGGCAACGAGTACGAATTCCATGTCATGGCTGAAAATGCTGCAGGAGTTGGACCTCCAAGTGACGTTTCAAGGCTGATTAAATGTAGAGAACCAGTCAGCCCACCAAGTGCTCCTAACGTTGTAAAGGTGACAGACACATCGAAGACTAGTGTAAGCTTAGAGTGGACGAAGCCAGTTTTTGATGGAGGCATGGAAATAATTGGGTACATCATTGAGATGTGCAAAGCTGATCTTGAAGCATGGCAGAAAGTCAATGCAGAGACTGTTCTTGCTACTAAATATACCGTTGTTGATTTGGAGGCAGGAGAACATTATAAATTCAGAGTTAGTGCTGTCAATGGTGCTGGCAAAGGAGAAAGTTGTGAAGTTCCTGCTTCAGTCCAAACCGTGGACAGGCTTTCTGCACCTGAAATAGATATTGATGCAAACTTCAAGCAGACTCATATTGTAAGAGCAGGTGCAAACATTCGTCTGTTTATTGCTTTCTCTGGAAGACCTGTTCCTACTGCTGTGTGGTCCAAAGCAGATGCTAATGTTAGCTTGCGTGCTGACATTCAAACAACTGATTCATTCAGTACATTGACTGTGGAGGAATGCAACAGAAACGATGCTGGCAAGTATGTCTTTACTGTGGAAAACAACAGCGGAAGTAAGTCTATCACCTTTACTGTCAAGGTCTTAGACACCCCTGGTCCACCAGGTCCTATAACATTTAAAGATGTGACTCGAGGTTCTATTACTTTGATGTGGGATGCTCCTGTTCTGGATGGAGGTTCACGTATCCATCACTACATTGTGGAAAAACGGGAAGCAAGCCGTCGTAGCTGGCAAGTGGTGAGTTCAAAATGCACTCGACAAATATTTAAGGTCACTGATCTGACAGAAGGTGTGCCGTATTACTACCGAGTGTCAGCCGAAAATGAATATGGTGTAGGTGAACCCTGTGAATTAACAGAACCAGTTGTAGCCACAGAAGAACCTGCTCCACCTAAGAGGTTAGATATTGTTGATACAACCAAATCTTCTGTAGTTTTAGCTTGGCTTAAACCTGATCATGATGGCGGTAGTCGTGTTACTGGCTACCTTCTTGAAATGAAACAAAAGGGATCTGACACCTGGATTGAAGCTGGACAAACCAAACAACTTACTTTCACTGTTGAAGGCCTTGTGGAGAACACTGAATATGAGTTCCGGGTCAAGGCAAAGAATGATGCTGGCTACAGTGAGCCGAGAGAAGCTTTCTCTTCTGTTATTATTAAGGAGCCACAGATTGAACCAACAGCAGATCTCAGTGAAATAAGCAGACAGCTCATAACATGCAAGGCTGGAAGCACCTTTACTATTGATATACCAATCAGTGGGCGCCCAGCTCCAAAAGTGACATGGAAACTTGAGGAGATGAGGCTGAAGGAAACTGAGAGAGTGACCATCAAGACAACAAAAGACAGAACCACATTGACTGTAAAAGACAGTATGAGAGGTGACTCTGGTAAATACTACCTCACACTTGAAAACACTGCTGGTGTGAAAACATTTGCTATCACAGTGGTAGTCATAGGAAGGCCAGGTCCTATCACTGGCCCAGTTGAAATAACATCTGTGTCTGCTGAATCCTGTGTGTTGACCTGGAAAGAACCTGAAGATGATGGTGGCAGTGAAATTACTAACTACATTGTAGAGAAACGTGAATCTGGCACAACAGCATGGCAGTTGGTAAATTCCAGTGTGAAACGTACACAGATCAAAGTCACTCATCTTACAAAATACCAGGAGTACAGTTTCCGAGTAAGCTCAGAAAACAGATTTGGTGTCAGCAAACCCCTTGAATCAAAACCAATAGTTGCTGAGCATCCATTCGGTAAGTGAAACACTTTGAAATTTGTTCTTTTGCTTTGACTTACATATTTATAATAACTAACATTTTCCACCCTTTTTTTTGTGTTTAGTCCCACCAAGCCCACCTTCAAGGCCTGAAGTTTATTCAGTGTCTGCAACTTCCATGGCCATTCGTTGGGAGGAACCTTATCATGATGGCGGCAGCAAAGTCATTGGATATTGGGTTGAAAAGAAGGAGCGCAACACCATCCTTTGGGTGAAGGAAAACAAAGTGCCATGCTGTGAATGCAACTACAAAGTCACAGGATTGGTGGAAGGCCTAGAATATCAATTCAGAACCTATGCTCTAAATGCTGCAGGTGTTAGCAAAGCTAGTGAAGCTTCCAGACCTGTAGTGGCTCAAAATCCAGTTGGTGAGTATTTCTTTCAGAGTTACATTATTATTTAAACTAAACTAGAATCGTGTTTCTCATTTTTCTGCTTTATTCCCCCAGATCCACCAGGAAGACCAGAGGTAACTGATGTCACCAGATCTACAGTGTCACTGAGCTGGTCAGCACCCCTTTATGATGGTGGAAGCAAAATTGTTGGATATATTATAGAGCGCAAACCATATAATGAATCTGGTGATGGACGGTGGCTGAAATGCAACTATACCATTGTCTCAGAAAACTTTTTTACTGTGACAGCTCTTAGTGAAGATGAAGCATATGAATTCCGTGTACTAGCAAAGAATGCTGCTGGTGTGATTAGCAAAGGATCTGAATCAACTGGTGCTGTCATTTGCAAAGATGAATACTGTAAGAAATATTCACTTCGAACAATTAAAAACATGACGTTTAATTTTTAGAACTCTGATGTAATTTGTTTTTAAACTCTTTTTCCCTATGACAGCACCACCAAAGGCTGAACTCGATGCCAGACTGCAGGGAGAAGTTGTGACCATTAGGGCTGGATCAGATCTTGTTCTCGATGCGGCCATTGGTGGGAAACCAGAACCAAAAGTCTTTTGGTCCAAAGGTGACAGGGAATTGGATCTATGTGAAAAGATTTCTCTGCAATACACCAGCAAACGAGCCATTGCAATTATCAAGTTCTGTGACAGAAGTGATAGTGGAAAATACACGCTAACAGTTAAAAATGCCAGTGGGATGAAACAAATATCCGTTCTCGTCAAAGTGCTTGGTATGTATCCATGATTAATATTCACATTTTGTGTATTCAAAAACCCCACATTTTTTTTTAAGTAAAGTAAGGTGGTTTTCCTTAGCTGTTAATGACAATACTCATTTTCATCTCTACCCAGATTCACCAGGTCCATGCGCCGGCAAAATCACTGTTAGCAGAGTAACAGAAGAGAAATGTACTCTGGCATGGAACATTCCTGAGGAAGATGGAGGTGCACAAATCACTCACTACATTGTAGAAAGGCGTGAAACCAGCAGACTTCACTGGGTTATTGTTGAGGCCGAATGCCAAACTTTGTCATGTGTGGTAACAAAGCTTATTAAAAATAATGAATACATCTTCCGTGTGAGAGCTGTCAACAAATATGGGCCAGGTGTTCCACTTGAAACAGAACCTGTGATTGCCAGGAATGCTTTCAGTAAGTGTTACTACCTTCCATTCTGCATCAGAATTTGTGGAATATTATTCACAGATAAAAAATTTCTTAAATAATTTTTTTTTTCACTTTTTAAAAACCCCCAGCTATCCCAACACAGCCTGGTGCTCCTGAAGAAGTGAGTGTCGGCAAGGAACATATCATTATTCAGTGGACAAAACCAGAATCAGATGGTGGCAGTGAGATTAAGGACTATCTCGTGGACAAACGTGAAAGGAAAAGTTTGCGATGGACACGAGTGAACAGAGATTACACTGTTTATGATACTAGACTGAAAGTCACTGGTCTCATGGAAGGCAGCCAGTACCAGTTCCGTGTCACAGCTGTGAATGCTGCTGGGAACAGTGAGCCTAGTGAAGCTTCACAATACATGTTATGTAAAGAACCAACATGTAAGTTATCACATTTAAAATATTTATTATTTACTTATATATATTATTTACTTTAATATTTACTTATAATAACAGAGCATAAACCCACGTTGACACTTCAACTAAGATATCCAAAACTACATACAATCTCACTGAACTAGTTGGTATTATAATAAACTTAAAATCAGTTACAGTTTATTTTAAATGCATTTACTGGCATTAGCTGTTTAGAAATTGTTTTTAACTGTAAAATGCTTCCTGCACCAATGCAAAATGCATTTTTTTCTTTTTCAAAGATACTCCTGCACCACCTTCATCTCCAAGAGTTGTGGATACTACTAAGCACAGCATAAGTTTAGCATGGTCAAAACCCACATACGATGGTGGTGCTGACATCTTAGGCTATGTTCTTGAAATGAAAGAAGAAGGTACTGAGCAGTGGTATCGACCACATACAACTGCCACGCTGAGGAATGCCGAGTTCACTGTGACTGGTCTTAAAACAACCCAGAAATACCAATTCAGAGTTGCTGCTACAAATGTGAATGGTATGAGTGAGTTTAGTGAATCATCAGCAGAAATAGAACCCGTGGAAAGAACAGGTAATTTGAAGGTTTAATGTAGATTTTAAGGAATAATTATATTTTCCTTTAGAACTACTGAAATATTAATTAATTCCATGTTTCTTACACCTTTCATCAGAAATACCTGAACTTGAGCTTGCTGATGATTTGAAGAAGACAGTTACAGTCAGAGCTGGTGGCTCCCTGCGCCTAATGGTCTCTGTATCTGGCAGACCTGCTCCCATAATCACATGGAGCAAGCAGGGCATTGACCTTGTAAGTCGAGGCATCATTGATACTACAGACAGCTACACTCTGCTTATTGTGGACAAAGTTAATCGGTATGACGCTGGAAAATACGTCATTGAGGCTGAAAATCAATCAGGAAAAAAATCTGCAACTATTTCTGTAAAAGTGTATGGTAAGTACTGCTCCAATTGTATATGGGCATTACATCACTCATAGCACACGTTGCACAGAAATAAGGAAGTCATTAATTTCCAAAGTAAGTTTGCAGTTTAAATAACAGAAGAATATTTGGGAAGTTAGCAAAACAATCTAAAACCAGCTGTGCTGGTTTATACATCAAATCCCAGCCTGGTTTCTTTATGCAGAATCAGTAATTGACTGTAAAAGGAAAGGATCCAAAAGAAAAAAACACTAATTTTTTTTTTCCTTTTAGATACACCTGGACCACCAGCTGCAGTAAGAATTAAGGAAGTATCAAAAGATTCTGTGACACTTACTTGGGATATTCCAACCATTGACGGTGGAGCCCCAGTCAACAACTATATAATTGAGAAACGTGAAGCTTCCATGAGAGCTTACAAGACTGTCACTACCAAATGCAGCAAGACATTTTATAGAATTACTGGACTTCTAGAAGGAGCTTTGTATTATTTCAGAGTACTTCCAGAAAATATTTATGGCATTGGTGAACCTTGTGAAACATCTGATGCAGTACTAGTATCTGATGTCCCCATGGTGCCACAAAAACTCGAAGTGATTGACACCACTAAAACAACTGTTACTCTTGCATGGGAGAAACCACCACATGATGGTGGCAGCAGATTGACTGGGTATATTATTGAAGCCAGCAAAGCTGGAACTGAAAGATGGCTGAAGGTAGTGACACTGAAGCCTACTGTCTACGAGCATACAATCATCTCTCTCAATGAAGGTGAACAGTATTTGTTCAGGGTCAGAGCACAGAATCAGAAGGGCATGTCAGAACCACGAGAGATTGTCACAGCAGTGACAGTACAGGACCAGAAAGGTAGGCACCCACTGTTAAAAGTAACTGAATGAAGTTTACACCAAATCAGTGTGATACTTGTAAAACAGATAGCTAAAATACCATTTGCTTTTCTTAGTTCTGCCAACAATCGACCTCACTGGAATACCTCAGAGGACAATTCATGTACCTGCTGGCAAGCCAATTGAGTTATGTATTCCAATTGAAGGAAGACCACCTCCAACTGCATCTTGGTTCTTTGGTGGTTCTAAACTGAAAGAATCAGAACGCATCAAAATAGAGACTGTTGCCAAAACAGCTAAATTAACTGTGCGTGAGACGACCATACATGACACTGGAGAGTATACACTTGAGCTGAAGAACGCAACTGGAACAGTTACTGATACAATAAAGGTTATAATCCTTGGTAAGTGTTTTTGAAAATAATTGCCCACGATCCTTTTCCATCTACATTTTGTTACATTAGCAATGTGATTTCTTTTTCTTCACCTTTTTTTCTAGACAAACCTGGACCACCTGTTGGACCTATCCGAATTGATGAAATTGATTCAAATTATGTAACCATCTCCTGGGAGCCACCTGAGCTGGATGGTGGAGCTACCCTTAGCGGCTACGTCGTAGAACAGCGTGATGCTCACCGTCCTGGATGGCTGCCAGTTTCAGAGTCAGTAACTAGGACAACATATAAGTTCACTAGACTTGTTGATGGTGCAGAATATGTGTTCCGTGTGGCTGCGACAAACCGCTTTGGAATTGGATCTTACCTGCAGTCTGAAATCATAGAATGCAAAAGCAGAATCCGTAAGTCTGAATTTTTGTTTATTCTCTACCTTTAAAAATAAAAACGTATTTAAAAGGACTTGCTTATATATCCACACATAGAGAAGATTTTTCTAGATCTTATTAATTCCTTTTGTGAAAAAAATTGGTACATTACAATGCAAAGTAGTCTTGTTATATTTCAGATAAAAATGCCATCCATAAATCTATATAACTATTATAGATGCACTGAACAGAATGTGCACAGTGACCTTGGATTTTCTGCTCAGGTCTGCCATTAGCCTTAAAAATTCCTTTACCCCATTACCGAATTTTCACTGACCCAGTTTGTACTTTGATACCTGCTGATAAATAGAGTTTGATAGGACGTTGATATTACATTATTATTCACAATCTGTTGCGTATTACTAATGGGTACAATTATTTGAGACTTTCTGCACAAATTCTGTGTTACGTTTTTACAGGTGTTCCTGGTCCTCCTGGCACTCCAGAAGTGTTTGATATCTCTCGAGATGGCATGACATTAACTTGGTATCCTCCAGAAGATGATGGTGACTCACAGATTACGGGTTATATTGTGGAACGCAAAGAAGTAAGAGCAGATAGGTGGATCCGTGTAAATAAAGTTCCAGTCACTATGACTCGTTATCGTTCCACTGGGTTGGTTGAAGGATTAGAATATGAACACCGAGTCACAGCAATCAATGCCAGAGGCACTGGGAAACCCAGCCGTCCTTCCAAGTCTGCTGTCGCCAGAGATCCAATTGGTAAGCAATTTCCTACACAAATTAGGCACATTATGGCAGAAAGGAATTGTACTAGTAAGATTCACTCCTTTTTTTCTAATCTTGAAATTTATCTGGGTGTATTGAGAAAAGAGATTCTGACTGGAGGAAACCAAGAAAATATTAGTGAAAATATTTCATTCTATGTTTTTTCTGTATATAATTCTATAGACGGTATAGACCATATGCTGCAATCTAGCATTTGTTAGATATATATAGCATTTTAAATATTCATAAACAAGATTCTACTTCCCCATCTGATCTCCTCTTCCAGCTCCTCCAGGTAAACCTCAGAATCCAAGAGTCACTGATACTACAAGAACATCTGTCTCCCTGGCTTGGAGTCCCCCAGAAGATGAAGGTGGCTCTAAAGTTACTGGCTACTTAATTGAGATGCAGAAAGTTGATCAATTTGAATGGACCAAATGCAATACCACACCAACCAAGATTCGTGAATACACACTGACACACCTCCCCCAGGGTGCAGAGTACAGATTCCGTGTGCTAGCCTGTAATGCTGGTGGGCCAGGAGAACCTGCTGAAGTGCCGGGAACAGTCAAAATAACAGAAATGCTTGGTAAGACACTTCAAGTCTTAAACCTCAATGAAAGTTGTCATAAGAAAGCATTTATTTGCCTAAAGCAGGTATGATATCATCTGTAGAACAGACAAAGCATGACATACTAATTTTGTTCACAGAGTATCCAGACTACGAACTTGATGAAAAATACCAGGAAGGCCTCATGGTGAGACAAGGTGGAGTTATCAGGCTTACAATACCCATTAAGGGTAAGCCCATCCCAGTATGCAAATGGACAAAAGAAGGACATGACGTCAGCAAGAGGGCCATGATTGCAACTTCTGACACTCACACAGAACTTGTGATCAAAGATGCAGAAAGAGAAGATTCAGGCACCTATGATTTGGCACTGGAAAACAAGTGTGGCAAAAAAGCTGTATATATTAAAGTCAGAGTGATTGGCATTCCAAATCCACCAGAAGGGCCCCTCGAGTATGACGATATACAAGCTCGTTCCATCAGAGTAAGCTGGAGACCTCCTACAGATGATGGCGGTGCGGATATCCTAGGTTATATTGTTGAGAGGCGAGAAGTACCGAAGACTGCCTGGTACACTGTTGACTCAAGAGTGAAAGGGACATCATTAGTGGTGAAAGGGCTCAAAGAAAATGTGGAATATCACTTCCGTGTTTCTGCTGAAAACCATTTTGGTATTAGCAAATCTCTCAAATCTGAAGAACCAGCAGTACCAAAGACACCTCTAAGTAAGTCCTCTTTTGAACTTTTTAAAAAAATATTTGTAATTACTACCTTATGATTAGAAAAGTGCAATAGCATATGCAAATATTTTAATGCTACATCACTACTATTCCCATTATTTTTGTTATTATAATTATTAACAGATCCTCCAGAGCCTCTAAACAATCCACCTGAAGTGCTTGATGTTACAAAGAGTTCTGTTAACTTGTCCTGGTCCAGACCTAAAGATGATGGTGGTTCTCGTGTAACTGGTTACTACATTGAACGTAAAGAGACATCTACAGAAAAATGGGTCCGGCATAATAAAACACAGATTACCACTACAATGTACACAGTCACAGGACTTGTTCCAGATGCTGAATATCAATTCCGTATTATTGCTCAAAATGACATTGGTGAAAGTGAAGCAAGTCCAGCTTCTGAACCAGTTGTATGCAAGGATCCGTTTGGTAAGAAAATGTTTACATTAACAGACCTTCTGAAGAGCAACTTACTTAATGACGTTTGGAAGGTAATTTATTTCCTCTATCTATTTTAATTTTCAGACAAACCAAGCCAACCTGGAGAAATTGAGATTACTTCTATATCTAAGGACAGCATTACATTAGAATGGGAAAGACCTGAAAGTGATGGTGGCAAAGAGATCCTTGGCTATTGGGTTGAATATCGCCAGTCTGGAGAAAGCACCTGGAAAAAATGCAGTAAAGAACGCACCAAGGACAGGCAGTTTACAGTAGGAGGTTTACTAGAGGCTACAGAATATGAGTTCCGTGTTTTTGCAGAAAATCAGACTGGCCTCAGTAGACCTCGAAGGACTGCTATGGCAGTGAAAACTAAATTAACATGTAAGCAAAAGTATATTCTCATATTTGCTGTGATATTGTCGTGATTCGCTGTGTCATAAAGCACAGTGCTGCATTTAACATGCCGCCTGTCTGTTATACATGTTATTTGCCAATATGACTGTCCTAAAGAGCAGTCTTTCAAGTATACCAGACACAAGTGGTGTGCCAACAGTGTGCCCTGGCAGCCAAGATGGCCAACTGTGTCCTGGGGTGCACCCAGCACAGCATTGCTGGCTGGTCAAAGGAGGTGATTGTCCCGCTCTACTCTGCACTGGTGCGGCCCCACCTCGAGTACTGCATGCAGTTTGGGGCGCCACAGTACAAAAAGGACATCCAACCACTGGAGAATGTCCAGAGGAGGCCACAAGGCTGGTGAAGGGTTTAGAGGGGAAGTCTATGAGGAACAGCTGAGGTCACTTGGTCTGTTCAGCCTGGAATAGATCAGACTGAGAGGAGATCTCATAGATGTTTACTGCCTTCTCACAAGGCAGGGTGGTGAAACATATGCTGATGTCTTCTCTTTTGCAACCTATGATAGGACTAGAGGGAAGGGCAGGAAGATGTGCCGGGGGATATTAGTAAGAGGTTCTTCACCCAGTGGGTAGTGGGGCACTGTAACAGCTCTCCAGGGAATCATGGCACCCAGTCTGCCAGCATTCAAGAAGCATTTGGACAATGCCCTAAGTCACATGGTGTGAATGTTGGGAGTGTTCTGTGCAGGGATAGGAGTTGGACTTGATGATCCTTTTTGGGTCCTTACAGCTTGGGTGATTCTATGATTGTATGATAAATGAAAATTAATTTCCAGTAATACAGTAATAGAGGAAAATTTCTTAGCAATCTTCATTATTTCTCATGTCCTTTGTTATAGCTGGAGAAGCCCCTGTCATAAAAAAAGAAATGCAAGATGTTACAACTAAATTGGGTGAAGCAGCTCAACTGACATGCCAGATTGTTGGAAGACCTTTGCCTGATATTAAATGGTATCGCTTTGGCAAAGAACTGGTTCAAAGCCGAAAATATAAAATGTCATCTGACGGACGCAACCATACCCTGACAGTAATAACAGACGAACAGGAGGATGAAGGTCTTTACACTTGTATGGCTACCAATGATGTTGGAGAAATTGAAACTAGTGGCAAGCTATTATTACAGGCTCCTCCTCAGTTCCATCCTGGCTTCCCATTGAAAGAGAAATACTACGCAGGTGCAGGTGGCACCCTCCGCCTTCATGTTGTATATATCGGCCGACCAGTACCAGCAATAACTTGGTTCCATGGCAACAAACCTTTGAGAGGAACAGAAACTGTTACTATTGAGAACACAGAACATTATACTCATCTTGCTATCAAGAATGTCCAGCACAAGACTCATGCTGGGAAGTACAAAGTGCAACTCAGTAATACCTTTGGAACAGTTGACACTGTGCTTAATGTGGAAATACAAGGTAATAAATTTTATTTTCACCATTTTTGTGGAACATCTTCTCAAATATTTACTGGCAAAGAAACTAAAAATATTGTATTTTTTCTTTTACAGATAAGCCAGATAAACCAGTAGGACCAATTGTTATAGAGTCTATACTGAAGAATTCTGTGGTGATAAGCTGGAAACCACCAGAGGATGATGGAGGTGCTATGATAACCAATTACATCATAGAGAAATGTGAAGCCAAGGAAGGAGCAGAATGGCAGCTTGTATCTTCAAGCATTTCAGGCACAACCTGTAGAATTGTTAACCTAACTGAAAATGCAGGCTATTATTTCCGTGTTTCTGCTCAGAATACATATGGCATTAGTGAAGCACTGGAGGTTTCATCAGTTGTTGTTATGAAACCTCCATTCGGTAAGTGGACGTCAGAATATCTGTTTCAGTATGCCCCTGTAATTATTGAGGTAAGCTCACTTCAGTTTTTTAATCTTTTTGCTCTTTACAGAAAAACCAGGACAACCTGGTCAGCCAGTAGCAAGTGCTGTCACAAAGGATTCTTGTGTTGTCTCATGGAAGCCACCTACAAGTGATGGTGGTGCAAAGATTAGAACTTATTATCTTGAGAAACGTGAGAAAAAACAAAACAAATGGATTTCTGTAACAACAGATGAAATTCATGAAACCGTCTATTCTGTGAAAGATCTTATTGAAGGTCTTGAATATGAGTTCCGTGTAAAATGTGAAAATCTTGGTGGTGAAAGTGAGTGGAGTGAGGTATCACAACCAGTCATTCCAAAATCTGATGTACCAATTCAAGCGCCACATTTCAAGGAAGAACTAAGAAATCTGAATGTGAAATTTCAAGCTAATGCCACATTTGTTTGCAAAGTCACTGGTCACCCTAAACCAATTGTCAAGTGGTATAGACAGGGCAAAGAAATCCTGCCAGATGGTGAAAAGATCAAGATACAGGAATTCAAGGGTGGATATCATCAGCTGGTCATCACAAATGTAACGGATGATGATGCCACAGTATATCAAGTTAGAGCTACCAACCAAGGAGGATCTGTGTCCGGCACTGCCTCTTTGGATGTCGAAGGTAAATGAAGGGTCATGATTCCTAAGACAAATTCTTTTTAAGGTTTGAATATTTAGATTATTGGTGTGTATTGGTATTTATATTATTATTATATGTGCTTTTGGTCACATGTTTTTTCTTCCTCTTTCTATTCCAGTTCCTGCAAAGATTCACTTGCCCAAAAACCTGGAAGGCATGGGAGCTGTTCACGCCCTCAGAGGGGAAGTAGTGAGCATCAAGATTCCATTCAGTGGCAAGCCTCACCCCGTGATCACATGGCAGAAAGGACAAGACCTCATCGATACTAATGGACACTACCAAGTGATTGTTACACGATCATTCACATCTCTTGTTTTCCCAAATGGTGTTGACAGAAAAGATGCAGGGTTTTACATTGTTTGTGCCAAAAACAGATTTGGAATCGATCAAAAAACAGTTGAATTAGATGTGGCTGATGTGCCTGATCCACCAAGAGGTTTGAAAGTAACTGACATTTCAAGGGATTCAGTCAATTTAACCTGGAATGAACCAGCTACTGACGGTGGAAGCAGAATCATAAACTACATTATTGAGAAACGTGCTACAACAGCAGAGCGATGGATTCGTGTTGCACAAGCTCGTGATACACGATACACAGTGGTGAACCTATTTGGCAAAACCACCTACCAGTTCCGTGTAATTGCAGAAAACAAGTTTGGCCAAAGCCAGCCTTCTGAACCTACCGATCCAATTATAACAAAGGAAGATAAGACCAGAGTAATGAACTATGATGAAGAAGTTGATGAGACCAGAGAAATCACCACAGCTAAAGCAGCTCACTATTCTACAAAGGAACTCTATGACAAATACATGATTGCAGAAGAGCTTGGACGTGGGCAGTTTGGCATTGCACATCGCTGTGTTCAGGCAGTTTCAAAAAAGACTTACCTGGCCAAGTTTGTTAAAGTAAAGGGTGCTGACCAAGTTCTAGTGAAGAAAGAAATTTCCATTCTAAACATTGCTAGGCACCGAAATATTCTGTATCTTCATGAATCATTTGAGAGCCTAGAGGAACTGGTTATGATCTTTGAATTCATTTCTGGAGTTGATATCTTTGAAAGACTCAGCACAGCTTCATTTGAACTGAATGAAAGAGAAATCGTAAGTTACATACGCCAGGTCTGCGATGCACTAGAATTTTTACATCGCCACAGCATAGGACATTTTGATATTAAACCAGACAATATTATTTACTTCACAAGAAGAAGCTCTGTAGTTAAAATTGTTGAATTTGGCCAAGCCAGACAATTGAAGCCTGGAGACAGCTTTAGACTCCAGTTCACTTCTCCTGAATATTATGCACCTGAAGTACATCATCATGATTTGGTCAGCACAGCTACGGACATGTGGTCAGTTGGTGCTCTAACATATATACTTCTCAGTGGTATTAATCCTTTCATTGCTGAAACAAACCAACAAGTTATCGAAAATATTCTAAATGCTGAATACAACTTCGATGATGAAGCATTCAAAGACATAAGCATTGAGGCCATGGACTTCATTGATCGTCTACTAGTAAAGGAAAGAAAAGCTCGTATGACAGCTGCTGAAGCACTTAACCACACTTGGCTAAAGCAGCAGACAGAAAAGACCAGCACTAAAGTCATCAAGACCTTGAGGCACAGGCGTTACTACCAAACTTTAGTAAAGAAGGAGTGGAACACAGTTGTGTCAGTAGCCCGTATTTCCTGTGGAGGTGCGATTAGATCTCAGAAAGGTGTAACAGTGGCTAAAGTTAAAGTTGCACCAATAGACATTGGTCCCATTGCTGGGCAGATAAAGCACAGTGTTACAGAAGAAGGAGGGCATGCCAAATATGTATGTAGAATTGAAAACTATGATCAGTCCACACAAGTCACATGGTACTTCGGTATGAGGCAATTAGAAAGCAATGAGAAATATGAAATCAAATATGAAGATGGTGTGGCAACCATGTATGTCAAAGATGTTTCTAAATCTGATGATGGTACCTACAGATGCAAGGTAGTAAACGACTATGGCGAAGACAGCTCTTATGCAGAACTTTTTGTTAAAGGTGTGAGAGAAATTTCTGAGCACTACAGATGCAGAACTGTTAGGAAAGTGAAACGACGGGTTGATACTATGAGACTATTAGAGCGTCCACCAGAATTTACTCTGCCTTTGTATAACCGCACTGCATACATTGGAGAAAATGTCAGGTTTGGAGTAACTATAACAGTTCACCCAGAACCTCGCTTAACATGGTTCAAATCAGGCCAGAAAATAAAACCTGGTGATGATGATAAGAAGTACACTTTTGAATCAGACAAGGGTCTTTATCAACTCGTCATCAATAACGTCACTGAAGAGGATGATGCTGAATACAGTATTGTGGCACGTAATAAATATGGTGAAGACAGCTGCAAAGCTAAGCTGACTGTGATTCCACATCCTCCTCCACCAGATGCCACACTAAGGCCAATGTTTAAAAGACTGCTGGCAAATGCTGAATGTCAAGAAGGCCAAAGTGTCAGTTTTGAGATCAGGGTATCTGGTGTACCAAAACCAACACTGAAATGGGAGAAAGATGGTCAGCCTCTAACCTTTGGTCCTAACTTTGATATAATTCATGAAGGTTTAGACTATTACGCTTTGCATATCAGAGATACTTTACCAGAAGACAGTGGTTATTACAGAGTTACTGCTACAAATAGTGCTGGATCTACAAGCTGTCAGGCTTATCTAAAAGTTGAACGCTTGAAATATGTCAAGCGTGAGTATAAGACTGAAGAAGAACGGGAGAAGCATGTACAGAGGCAAATTGACAAGACCTTGCGAATGGCAGAAATCCTTTCTGGGGTTGAAGCTGTTCCACTGACTCAAACTGCACAAGAGGCACTCAGAGAAGCTGCTATCTTATATAAACCAGCTGTTAGCACTAAGACCATCAAAGGTGAATATGAAATTAAGAAAGAAGAAAAGAAGGAAGAAAGAAGACTTCGTATGCCATATGAGGTCCCAGAACCTCGCAAACATGCGCACACTCTTGAGGAAGATCAGAGTATTAAACATTTTGTGCCTCTGTCAGATATGAAGTGGTACAAGAGGCTGCGAGACCAGTATGAAATGCCAGGAAAACTTGAGAGAACTGTTCAGAAACGCCAGAAACGCATACGCCTTTCTAGGTGGGAGCAATTCTATGTGATGCCACTGCCACGCATTTCTGATCAGTATAAGCCTAAATGGCGCATACCGAAGCTAACACAAGATGATCTTGAAATTGTGAGGCCAGCCCGTCGACGCACCCCATCTCCAGACTATGAATATTATTACAGACCAAGAAGACGATCACTTGGTGACTTGTCTGATGAGGAACTACTCCTGCCTGTTGATGACTACTTAGCCATGAAGAGAACTGAAGAGGAAAGACTGCGGCTTGAAGAAGAGCTGGAGTTAGGCTTTTCTGCTTCCCCACCAAGTAGAAGCCCCCCACGCTTTGAACTGTCTGCCCTTCGGTATTCTACTACAGGAGCACAGGTCAGTTCAGAGGAAGAAAGAAAAAGAGAGCTAAGGTATTCAAGCTATCACATCCCAACTAAAGCTGAGACCAGTGCAAGCTATGCAGAGCTTCGTCAACGCCATGACAGGGCTGCCTACAGACCACCTAAACAAAAGCAAAGGATAATGGATGAAAGAGAGGATGAAGAATTGCTCCGTCCTGTCAGCACTGCTCAACGACTCTCTGAATACAGGACTGAGCTCGAACACATAACAGAGGAGGAAAAGAGTAGACTCAGGAGAAGGAGGGAAAGAGAAATAACTGAGATCACATCAGAAGAAGAAGAAGAAATAGAAATGATGCAACATGTTCACAGGGAATTTTCACCTCCCTCTAGATTACTAAGGAGAAGAAGATCTCTTTCTCCAACGTACATTGAGCTAATGCGTCCTGTATCTGAATTAATTCGACCCCACTCACGGCCTTCTGAAGAAAGTGAGAGAAGATCCCCAACACCAGAAAGAACTCGACCACGCTCACCTAGCCCCGTTTCTAGTGAAAGATCGCTCTCTCGGTTTGAGAGGATGGCAAGATTTGATATATTTTCTAGATATGAGTCCATGAAATCTGCTCTGAAAACTCAGAAAACTATGGAAAGGAAATATGAAGTTCTGACTCAGCAGCCTTTCACCCTCGACCATGCTCCTCGCATTACCCTGAGAATGCGCTCACACCGGGTACCATGTGGCCATAATACCAGGTTCATCCTAAATGTCCAATCAAAACCAACTGCTGAGGTGAAGTGGTACCACAATGGTATTGAGCTTCAGGAGAGCAGTAAGATACATTTTACTAATACCAGTGGTGTATTAACTCTGGAGATTCTTGACTGCCACATTGACGACAGTGGAACATACCGGGCTGTATGCACAAACTACAAAGGGGAATGCTCTGATTATGCAACGCTAGATGTTACTGGAGGAGATTACACTACATACTCCTCCCAGAGGAGAGATGAAGAAGTACCAAGGTCAATTTTACCTGACTTGACAAAAACAGAGGCATATGCAGTCTCCTCATTTAAGAAAGCGACTGCTACAGAAGCAAGTTCCTCAGTAAGAGAAGTTAAATCAGAAATCTCGGCAACCAGAGAATCACTTTTATCATATGAACACTATGCTGCTTCTGAAGAAAAAATCACTGCAGCTAAAGAAAAATCATTGGAAGAAAGGACTGTACACAAGGCCTTTAAGAGCACTCTACCAGCAACAATCCTTACAAAACCACGGTCAATCACAGTTTCTGAAGGGGAGACCGCAAGATTTTCCTGTGATGTTGATGGTGAACCCACACCAACAATAACATGGTTCCGTGCAGGTCAGCCCATAGTTTCTTCAAGGCGCTTCCAAGTAACACGAACCCAGTACAAGTCTACCTTTGAAATTTCTATGGTCCAGACGTCAGATGAAGGAAGTTACACTGTTGTGGTGGAAAACTCTGAAGGAAGACAGGAAGCGCATTTTACTTTGACCATTCAAAGAACAAAAATTCCTGAAAAAACAATTACATCACCTCCAGCTGTCAAATCTCCTGAGTCTCGTGTAAAATCTCCGGAGCCAGTTAAGTCTCCTAAACGAGTGAAATCTCCTGAACCCATCAGCAGCCCCCCAAAAGCCAAGTCACCACCTGGAGACAAAACAGTACCAGCAGAGAAAGTGCAATTACCAACTGCTTCTCCACCAAAGATAAAACAACATCTGAAAGCAGAGACTCTTGGAGACATGGTAAAGTTATCCTGTGCAGTTGAAAGCAGCATTTTAAGTGTCAGAGAAGTGGCTTGGTATAAGGATGGCAAAAAACTAAAAGAAGACAATCACTTCAAGTTTCATTATTCAGCCGACGGCACCTATGAGCTCAAAATCCATGAGCTCGTGGAATCTGATAAAGGAGAATATACTTGTGAAATTATTGGGGAAGGTGGTGTTTCAAAAACTAACTTCCAGTTTGCTGGCCAAGTATTTAAAAATATCCATTCCCAGGTAAGAGGTGTATCTGAAACTCATAAATCTGTTCAGAAAGAAGATGAGGTCCTCAAAGTTTCTACCCAGAAGAAATCAGCAGTGGCAAGTGAAGAAAAAGAAGCAGTTCAAGAAGTCATTAAGAAGTCAGTTGTTACTGAAGATGTCAAACAATTGAAAGCAGAAATTAAAACTTCAACTAAAATGACAGTGTCCGAAGGGCAGAAAGTGACACTGAAAGCCAGCATTCCTGGTGCGTCTGAAGTAAAATGGGTGCTGAATGGAATGGAGCTGAGGAATTCAGATGATTACAGATATGGTGTTTCTGGAAGTGATCACACACTAACTATCAAAAAGGCTAGTAATAAAGATGAAGGTATTCTCACCTGCGAGGGTAAAACTGACGAAGGCATTATTAAGTGTCAGTATGTTCTGACCTTTTCTAAAGAGCGCTCCAATGAACCAGCATTTATCATGCAGCCTAAGTCTCAAAATGTCAATGAAGGACAAGATGTACTGTTCACCTGTGAAGTTTCTGGGGATCCTTCTCCCGAAATTGAATGGTTTAAGAATAATCAACCTGTAAGTATTTATTTGCTATATGTCCTCAAAAATTTTCAATTATTCATAAAACCTATCTTAATGAAGTAATTGTTTTCCCCTCTTCAGATTGCTGTTTCATCGCACGTCAGAGTAACACGTTCTAAAAACATATATTCTCTTGAGATTCGAAATGCAGCAGTGAGTGATACTGGAAAATACACAGTCAAAGCAAAAAATTACCATGGGCAGTGCTCTGCTACAGCATCTTTGACTGTTCTCCGTAAGTGTGTTCTCCAGGTCTCGTGTTCAGACTAATCACAACTTCACTGTAGTATGTCTACTAAAATGACTTATTATAACAGCCACTGATAATGTTGATTTCTGCATTTTAACAAGTTCTATTTCTTTTGTATATTATATATACAGAATTAGAATAGCATTAGAAATCTTCATAACACCCATAGAGGAGCATGCAGATGCTTTATTATATCAATAGATGCATGCTGACAGGCTATGAACATTCCTTCTGTGATGACTGTCTTAAGACCTTGGTGCTAACAATTACTCTTTCCTCATTTACTAACATAATCTGTTCCAATAAAACAAAGTAATTCCACAGTTAAAAATGTTTATGATAACTAACTCAGCCATAACTGAACTGGGTTAGTATTTCATTGGCTGTGCTATATCCCAGTTCTTATCATCAACGAGTTGCTATAATTTGCTTGAATGACTGTGCTTGGGTTTAAAGGAAAGCTACAGTGACTGAGCTTCTCTGTTGCTGTTTTTAGTGACAGAATAATTCAGTGAAACACAGACTTTCCTACAGGATGCTTGTAAGAACTTGGAAATGTACCACAGCTTCTACAAAGACTTACTGAACACGCAGAATTTCTTAGTGTCTAATTTGAGTAATGCTTCTAATAGGAAGCACCGTATGCCGACCTGTTTCTTAAGTATGTTTTTGGACATCTTAAATCAAAAGTTTGCAAACAATTGTATACTCCACTGCAGTTTTCCACTGAAAGCAGACTATGCTGTCTCTTCATCTCTGTAAAATTAACCACATAGAACTGCATGACTTCGTTCGTTAATGTGACGTTATTGGTTTTTCCTTCTATGTTTGCGATGCTCTCCAGCTCTAATTGAAGAACCTCCAAAAGAGGTAGTATTGAAGACAAGTGGCGACGCAAGCATGCACGAAAGTTTTTCTTCTCAGTCCTTTCAAATGGCTTCTTCTAAACAAGAGGCTTCATTCAGCAGTTTCAGCAGTAGCAGCATGACTGAAATGAAATTTGCAAGCATGTCTGCCAAAAGCATGTCCTCCATGAAAGAATCGTTTGTAGAGATGAGCTCCAGCAGTATTATGGGGAAATCTAGTATGGCTCAACTGGAGAGTTCAACTAGTAAAATGCTTAAATCGGGTCTGAGAGGTGAGCAATATAATTACTAGTAGAGTTAGTACTTCAAATACCCTGTAGTAGTCCTCAGAGTAAACCTGCTGCATGGCTAAGGGGAAGCAGACTAACTTGGTATTTCTCCTCCTGTTTTGTAAAGGAGTACCACCCAAAATCGAAGCTCTCCCATCTGATATCAGCATTGACGAAGGAAAAGTTCTCACGCTATCTTGTGCTTTTTCGGGTGAACCTGCTCCTGAAATAACATGGTACTGCAGAGGGAGAAAAATCACCAGTCAGGACCAGCAAGGCAGATTCCACATCGAAACCAGTGAAGATCTAACCACCCTGATCATCATGGATGTTCAGAAGAACGACGGTGGACTTTATACCCTGAATTTAGGAAATGAATTCGGTACCGATTCTGCCACTGTGAACATTAATATTCGATCAATTTAGAGAGCTTGATCTGTATTATTTACACTTGTCTTTTTACAAGTTATTCATGTATGGACTGAAATATCTGACCTGTAAATATAAAAAAAATATTTTTGTACCTACCTGAATGAGACAAAGTCCAGAACTATACATTATGACTTATAGTCATTATTGACTTAAGAATTTTAAACACTTTTTTCATTGACATGTACATACTGTATATAGCCGAAGTGAACGGTTATGAAGTTTTGTACCATTTATTTTATGACATTTTGAAACGTAACTTTTGGAACTAACAGTTGGTAGGAGAAAGTTTCCTAGCAAACGACTACCCTGCTCAACATTTAACTAATTTTTGTGCCTCAACTCATTGTTGATGTCTAAGAATGCCTCAACAGGTAGAGAGGCTCCCTGTTGAAGATTACCTACACCTAAGAGATGATACTGTGCATAGTATTTCATACATGCACGAATATTTATGTTGAATCAGAAATGTAAGGCATTGGTGATGTTTGCAATTACCCTCCTGTAAGCACTGCTTTAATGTTTTACATTGAATCTGATTATGTCATAATTTCCATACCTGACTGACAATTTTTGGACAAAGTGCAAGCGGCCAGCACTTTGTTCATCCACTATTTGTGTACTGCTTCTGACATACTGACTGCCTGAATAGCCTTAAAAAAGTAACATCACCTGGCCATCCCCTTAATTAACAAACAAAACTATTCAGGTACTCAAGTGCAGCAGCAGTACTTCCTCTCGGGGGTTCGTAGGATGCAGTGATTGAGTTTGTGTGGTAGTATTAGACATCCAGTAGTCACTTCCTGGGCAACTAAGCAATGAGCCACAGTTTGAAAACAAACTGTTGTTAAAATATAAAATACCGCCCTGCACTTCAATTTGCTTTAGTTCTCCTAATGTAGTAATAAATCTTGTTAGCTGTGGAACCTCCTTGAGATAGAATTGTCCATTTGAAATAAAGCATGTTTTCCGCACCACAAAGTCTGTGACTTCTCGTTATTTATTTAATATGCTCTGTTTTTACAGTTGCTGTGCTACACTACAGAAAAAGATGCTGAAAGAAAAGCCTAGGTAGAAATGAAGTTTGTCAATGTACGCCAGGTAACTAACTGTTGATAATCCAACTATCTACAAGAAACAGCCTGGCTACCAGAAAGTCAGCTTTAAAAAAGTCAGCATTTTAAAAAAAAGTTTTCTTCACAGGTTCTTCACTAACAAAGGAAAAATTTTTCCACATGCCTAAGCATTCTGCCGTTCTTATTATCCCTCTGTTAAGTGAATTTCCAGGCATTCCACTACACCCTCTATCAGGGGTATCAAGCTCACAGCCCACGGGCCAAATTCAGCCCTCCACCTTGTTTTATCCAGCCCGGCACCTTCTTTCTATGCGGTTGTAGCACTGAGCTCCTTGCCCCTATGCTCCTGCCAGTGCACTGGTCAGGTGTGCAGCGTGTGAGGCACGTTACACTGCAGGAGCAGGACAACAGCAGGAGCCCTGAGTTTGGCACCCCTGCCCTATATGCATAAATTGTTAGTCTCTCTTCTTTACAGCTGGTCTCTGCTGAGAGTAGTTAAAAAACTGCCTCCAGGAAACTTGGCTATTGCCACCTTTTTTTTTTGGCAGCTGCAACTAGTATAGACCAGTTGACCCTAATTGCCTGGATGTACTTGCCTGGATGTGCAAGTTCTCACCTCCCATGGGGTGATTAAGGGCCCACTCCACATCAGTTCTTCATCCCTCAAGCCAGCTGACACATCTATAGGAGCAAAGCCTGTCTTTACATTCCTGGGGAGAAAATTGCAAAACCCCATGCAGGCAGCTCACAATTTTCGTTATCTATGGGAAGAGTATCAAGGCCGAAGTAGCAGCTCTGCTTCTAGAATTCACTCTGGTCAGTAGACAGAGCTTGAGAGCAAATACACTCACAGCAATGTGACACTGTTTCAGGGGCTATAAAATTCTCATAAGTGGAGCAGGAGCACGCATTAGGAATACTGTGCATCACTGTAACTCCTAGCATACTACTACTACGACTGAAAAAAAGCTCAAGTTTGTCAGAAGCAGTAAAGCAGGCAATATGTTTAAAAACCTATTCCAAAAATACTCACTATAGAAGCATTTTTATTTTAAGTTTCCTATAAGCTTATATACTATCAACCATTAGCTATCCAAGTGACACAAGAAAGTTAATACATCAGAATGAAACAAGAAATAAAGTAAAAATAAGGATTTTGGAAGAGCTAGGTTTTGGATCTGGATAAGATCTGAACCTTCTCAAGTGATGGTACCAAGAACCTTTAGAAACAATCACAAAGATTAAAGTTTAAGAGTGTGCGTTATTTCCTCCTTAGGGAGGAAAATCAAAAACAATAATAAAAACGAGGTAAGAAAAAGCCATTTATTTCTATCTTTAAACATGCAAAGGGAAAAAATACCTCATGAAAGCTTCTCATTCTAATTCCATTAGATCTTTATAAAAACCCAATAAACTCAAAGCAAGACAAAAACATACAGGTACAGTCTTGTTTAACCAACAACTAACTTGTGTGCACAGGCACATAATAAAGTCAACACTAAAAATGAACTAGCCAGTTGTCTCAGCAGAAAGTCATAGATTGCATCTCAGAGTTAAGCATGGTCTCTTTTCCACAACTGTTACCAGAAACTTGGTCTTTCATGGCCTCCACAAGCTCAAGGGGAAAGCACATTGGCAGGGCAGCGTAATGAAGTTCATTCTGACTGTATTTCTCTGGCCTAAGTCTGCACAGTACTTCAGCAAGCACACCTAACTTGAAGCAGATGAGTCACCCACCTGCCTAAAAGTAGGATTTGACGTACTTAAAGCTGGGCTTCAGCAAAGCCTATAACAGATAACTTTACATGTCAGCCTACTGAGCCAGTGTTTTTTCACAAGACTAAGCAAATGCCAACAGAGTGACATTGACAAAGTCACAACCTAAAGCTTCAGTGCTCAGTGTCACAGAACACAACCCTAAACAGTAACATTTTTCAAGACAATAGATTAAGCAGTCTTTAGATAAAAAATAAACATAAAATGAGCACTGAACATTTCAAATTATTTGCTATTACATCCAGGTCAAGTGTTGGGATTTTTAACTGTACAAGCTGACATTTTCCATCTTTAAAGATAAAAATCTATTGCACTGTGTTCTGGAAAAACAGCCTACCACTGATACATGTGTGAAGGCATTTGGACTTCATGTTTCCTTATGCATTTCCTGATGCATAAGGAAAAAACTTCTTAGCAGCACTCTGTGAGCTGTTGTATAAATTCTACTACTGGCCTATACATTACCTACTAACATTCTACTGAGATTTGGAAGTCTAAGAAAACGTAACTGTGATTGGTGAACAGCCACAGTAACACTAGGAGATTCGTTTTACCACTAGCAGACAAGAAATCTTAGTCTTAACACTGCATTCCAGTTTTTACCATTGGCTCCATTTTCCTTTGCCCAGGGAAGTTGCAGATGACCCCTCCCTGGAAGTGTTCAAGGCCAGGCTGGATGGGGCCTTGAACAGCCTGGTCTAATGGGAGGTGTCCCAGCTCATGGCAAGGGGTTTGGAATTAGATGATCTTTAAGGTCCCTTCCAACCCAAATAATTCGTGAAAAAAACAAAGCATAACACAGTAAAAAATAAATCACTGTGTTATTTCCACACTGAAACATGTCACAGTACTAACAGCCACGGGACAAAGGACAAAGAACGACAGAGAAAATAACATACTCTTAACACATCAAAAATTACAATCAGTGTGTAGAAAAATAACAGCTAGACCCATGTAAGGTAATTATGACCTACTTTTGCCTCTGTAACCCAATCTTTGTGGAAAAGCCCTAGGCAGCCTATGGAACACACCGAGAAAGGAAAGATACAGAAGTAGTCAAAGCAATATGTATCACAAGAGAATACGAAACACAGGGAAAAGGAGACACTCTTAAATCCTGTCCCTCAAAGGACACACCCACTCACCCTTCCCTTTGAAAAAGCAGAACCAGGCTTTTTTTTTTTTAAAACACATCCATAAGATACAGTTGTGCTCTCATCTTTAGCCTTCTCTCTCTCCCGTATGCACGCTAGTCAGAACAGTCAGGATATGGCTATGGGAGTACCTATGCATATTGGTGCATGAAATAACCACAGTGATCGTGTCCTACCTCAAAGGAGGCGTAGCACTGGAGAGCAGAGCTGGGAACCAGTCTGACTACTTTCTAATTGTGCTCTCTTGCTGAACAACATTCTGGATTCTTCACACAGACAAATATCAAAATGCTAAGTAAAGTACATTAAATTCCTAAATTACACCTTCTAATCACTACTGTATATAAACAGTGTAAAGAGTAAAGGTAAAGCGTTTCTTTTAGCGTGTTTTAAAGTGCAGGGCATTACTCTGTCTTCTAATAAGCTTGGTCATGTTAGTTTTGTCAGACATTCATTGCAAAACAGTGAAGCACTGCCCCCCTCCTACATGCACAGGGTGCTTAGTTTCCTCCTCTCGATTCACTGCTTAAGTTAGCTGCTAATGGGTTAAGTCCTTCCAAGACAGTGGGAGCTTTACATGTGGAATAAAAATCTATATGGTCCTTTGGTCTACCATGTTCAATAGTAGAGATTTTCAGGATGGCAACTGTGGATTTGGGCACCCAGGTTCTACTTTAAGCAGTAATGTTCTCCTATAGATGGGGATCTGAAACTCCTAGGTTCAGCCCTCAAAGTAGTCAGTAAAGAAACACCTATAAAAGGTAGGCTTCACGTTAATCTTTTAGAGCTGGATTATAAAGAACACCTGAAAAAATAGTTGATTTTCCAACACAGACATTTCCTTCACTCAGGTATTATACCCCTTTAAAAAGTTATTAACTTACACCAGCAGGAAGAACAGCTACACTACAATACTTAAACTGATGGCCGCATAACAAGCAAAACTCAAGTTTACAGTTTGTGATAATAACTAGAACACAAATAGTTGTGATTTCAATTTTTAAATAAAGTAAATACATTTTTATTAATGCAGAAGCAACCTCTGATCTATTTCTATCCTAAAGATTGCTTTCTTTGGGGAAAAAAAAAAAGTCAAGCTATACACTACATATACTTACTATACACTAAGTGGAAAGAAACAAACATTAATTTTCAGAAGTTTAAAGCCCCTGAACTTTGTAATCTCAGTATTTGCATATCTCCATATCACTGAGTGTCTGATCATTAATTCTTTATAGTACAAGTTGGTAAACCATCTAGGCACATTCCATTTCTAATTATCTGAAGCAGCAACTCCAGAGAGCTAACTCAGTAACTAGAAGTTACCACTTTTCACCTAAATATACGTAGTAGCCTTGTATTCTTTAAGTGATAATACTATCAAAAAAAAAAAATATTGGTTTCAGATTGATCTCTTCAGAAGCAACTGATCTGGGAACTAGAAGTACTAAATAGCCATTCTATGCTGAGGTTCAGCTCCCATTCTCCTCCAGAAAGAATGATGCAATTAAGCACTCCTGATAAGCTCTCTCCTAAACTTGGAGATTAAAATGCAATAAATGTAATAGCATCCAGATTTTTTTTTCAGTCTTGCTACACATGGATTGCTGTGATTCAGTCAGCAAAGTATCATTTTCAGAAATTACTTCTTGGCTCCAGATGCAAAAAGCATGACAGCATATCATCTTCACCAATTTCACCAAAATACATTTCAAGATTTTTGCCACAGACTTTGGCACAGGTAAATACAAAAATGCCGATTTAACTTCAGTGGGAACGTGTTACATACATACAAAGTCATCATTCCAGCTTCAGTGAAGAAGAAAGGAGAAACCCAAACCAATGCTGAAGTCATTATATGCAAATTTTGTCCTTGAATCTAATCATTACAACTTTTGTCTAAGCAATCCTACCTCTGGCAGTATTTAAAATTATTATTATATCCACAAGCTGGCAGAAAACTCAGTGAAATTTCGAAAAGCAGCTCTAAGACAGCATATGATTCAAGACAACACTCTCATTGCTACATGTGTTTACTTGTCTGAACATCTTTTTTTAATACTTATTTTTACAATTGTAATAAGTGCCATACAGAATACATTAAAGTAAACATTCAGAAAAAAAAATGAAGAAGCGTGTGTGGCTGATATGCATATGCAAATGCTAGTTGCATGAAAACCAACAGCTTTGAGCTGGTATCCACAAACAACTGTACAAGCCATTAGATTCCATTTGATCCTGACATAATGGTTTGTAAACTGCCGTTTTATATATGGGCAATAGCTACATGTTTTTCCTCAATGTTTGGGCCCATTTAGATTTAGATAAATCAACATTCCAGAAATTTATAAGGAAAGGTTCCATTCCATTCTCATCTGTCCTTTCCAGCCTGCTTCAAAACCACTAAATGATTCATATAAACAAAAACGAAGAGTAGTTAAACCAAATTAAAGAAGATTTGATTACAAAAAACAGATTTCGGTATGTACTTGTTAAATAAATGTACAGGGTTTTTTGCACTCAATTGTGTAAATCAAAAGTGGTAAATGTCTTGCTTAAGGTGCTCTACTGCTAAGACTTAATAGACCAAGTTTATCCCTAAATGAATACCCCAAAAATCCACAAAAGCTTACACTGTTAACACTAACAACCTTATGGACCAAGGTGCTAGCAGGCACTGTTATACTGTATTACTCATAAATTATGGAGAGAGTCAGACTCCAATCTCACTTACAGTTAAAGCAAATTTACACTGATGTAACTGAGAGTGGAATCCATTTCCTGGTGTATACCATCTTCAATTTATATACAAGAGTCACAAAAACAGAAGTTATCTTTTGTATAAATACAACATAAATAAAAATACGTACAGATACAAATATTCATTACAACAGCAGCTTAAAGGCCTAATATTTCAGCTCTTGCTTCTGTAACACTTGCTAAAAACACAACTTAAGTAAGTCTTAACAGCGCTGCATTAGCTACTTGTAATGCTACACATGCCAGAAACAATTCATGCACATTTTGAAGCATTTAGCAGATCTTCAGAAGTGAAAGTAGGTAGAAATTTTTGATGCAAAAAGAATAAATAAATAAAAATTATTAAATATCCAATGTTTGATACAAATGCTTCATATTAAGTTATTTCTTTACATTTGTTTAGAAAAATACACTTAATATTTCTACTTTCATTGACTAAAAATAAGGATCGGATTATGTATATCCTTGTTTCTAAAGAAGGCAATGTCCATCACCGTTAAGCTGCTAGAGTAGACCCATTAGTACCCATTCCCACAGCCCTGACACGGGCAAAAAAGCCATTGGAGGGCTAATCCCAGCGCCTTGTGGATGACTTGGTACAAACGACCAAGAGGCCCACAGCACAATTTGCATTTTCTCAAAAAAAAAAAAAGAAGCCTTTTTACTAAAGTTTATAACCTGGAGATTTACTAACATACCAGTCAAACCTTCATTCATTTTAAAAAGAACTACATTTACAAATGCGGATGCTTATCTGTTAAGTCATCATTTGTTCCAAAAAATGCACATTCAAACTGTGAAATATTAGGAAAATACTCTTGCAAATAAACTCTATAAAGATAAAATACACTTCAAAGATAGTTTTTATGTCATTCTATAAAGTGCAGAGAAATCCTTCTAAAAAGGGAAATGACTACTTCCTATAACAACAGTATAATTACAGCAGCCTTTGCATAGCATTATTTATAGAAAATTGAATACTTTCAGTTTCTTCAAGAAGAAAACGATGGAAGAGTCTCTTCCAGGTCAGAGCTTTCCTTTGATACTGATCTGTTTTCTTCAGGAATGGCTGATGATACCAGATCTCCATTGACAGCACTTCTAGAACACTGAGCAGATCCTATGAAGATATCGATAAGTATTTAATTTTCAACCCCCTGAAAAACCCATCCAATCTGTCAGTTATTCCATTTGCTAACTAATTCCTATACATAAGCCATCTGTAGCATAATTACTCTGGACTTTTCTGGAAAGATTTAAACCAATATCATGCCCAAAGATGACTGATATGAAGAATGTTCAGTTAATAAAAGAATATATTACTCGATTTTACAACAATGATCTTTACATTATGAAGGACAGTAATCTGTAGGGTGTATTCTGTGTAAGGAAAACATGATTTTTTTTTAAAAAGAACTGATGCACTGATAAGCATTTAATTAAAACATTTTCTGTGATTAAAATGAAATGGATCACTTACTGCAAGTTGCGTATCGGTAGGCTGACAGAAAAAATAAAGAACTAAAATAACTGGAAAGCAGCAGAGGGAGCTTCTAACACAGTAAAAGAAAACAAAGCACAGAAAATGAGCTAGAAACTAGAGCTACATAGCATGAAACCAAAGAAGCCTGGTATTAGCAGAAACACACAAAGACAAAGACTGTTCTCAGCAGTCCTGAAGAGTCAGACTGGGTAACCAACACCAGAAGGTCCAGATGGTAACAACAAAAGCCTCCTGATACAGGAAGCTAGACTGATGTGCACCTACATTGGCCACGGGACACAGAATAGGATGCAAACCAAGTTTATCAGCTTGGGATACATGCTGGCATACCCTATGCTGGTAGCAGATGAGTGAGGTGAAAGAGGTGGTCACCCTGCAACGTGTGAGCATCAGTGAATCAAGGAAACTGCAGAGACGCAAATACTTGCTTCATGACAGAACGTAAAGCATTAGCACCTCTTCACGCATATGTGGGTTTCCATCAGTGCGCAGGCCTACGTTTTTTCCAATCCCAGTGAAGCAGTAGGTACTCCAAAAAGAAGCAAGACTAAAGCAGAACTAGTCAAGAAGAACTAGTAAAGTTTTAGTCTCCCTGAGAGGAGTTAGGATGGAGTAAAAGTGACAGCAAGATTCAAAAGGAAAAAACATAGAAGAACTGGACACCTAATCTGTAGGCCAATCTAACCAGGAGGGATAATGTTCTGATCATGACATCATTTTGTAAATCTGGGGTTGCTTTTATTTATTATTGGCAAGACTGCACTCTTTCAGAACAGTGCTGTTCTCTACAAAAGGCAAGCAGCAACCGAAATGAACCATCTTTCCGTAATGCACTGGATGGAAAATAAACTTCACCACTCCACACCACTTACCAGAACATTGTTCATCTAAGATTTTAATAGTGCAAACGTCCCTTTTCTGATTATGTCTCTAATTTCTTGCCAGTAGTCGCACTGATTTCAGCACATCTACTCCAGCAGTAAGACCCTTTTAAGCATGACTTCAGATGAAGTCATCCACATAAAACTACATGAACACTTTGATTTATAATACAGGAATCTTGCAACAAAAACTTTGTGTAACTTAACACTTTTCCCCTTGCACTGGTATCAGCACTAGAACAGCTGCTGTAAATAGGCTAATAAATTGAGCAGAAAGATAGAAAACTATCCCTCTTCCAAACTTACTCTGAGAATCTTCAAAGGAAGTATCGCTGTAAGATTCTGTATCCGAGTATGTTCTTCTGCGCTGCTGTGAAAATCGGTGAAGGGATGAAACTGGTTCTTTTACAGAGTGATTATTCCTACAAAAGAAATGAGATCTACTAATAAGCAAAATCTGTAACAACTTACACAAACCCAATAGAATTTGCATTTAAAATAATTTTGGTGCTTAGATTAGATTGTTAGTATCAATGTTTTTCACTACACTAAACTAAAATTGGCACAGTCAACAGAACATTCTTTTCACAATTATAAAGCCTGAAAACTGAAATAAGTGTAATATAACCTTTGCATGCAGAAGAAATACTTTAAGAATCTGAAATACTGACCTAAAAAGAATGTGTTTCAAGCTCTATGTCTAATTTCATGAACTTGCCAGAATAAGTCATCTTTATAATGTATTACAGACAGCAGCTTCATTATTTGTCACTGACACTGATAATAGGCAGCATTAGTTTTCAAAATTATATCAGTTAATGCTGTTTAATTTTCTTTTCCAAGTGAATAATTCTTCTCATATTTTGATTTCAATGCTGGCAAGTTCAGGGAGGTTTTTTGACACATAAGAAAAAAGCTGAATGAAATAGACAATTACCTCTCTGAATAGCAAGGACCAGGGTGGCTAACGGAACGCTTCATCTAGGGAAAAAGAAAAAAAAAGAAATGACAAACCACACCAAAAATGTCATAAGCTACTTACAAGAATAATATGCATACATATATTATTTTTTATTTTTTTAGTGTCTATAAAGGGGGTGGAAAATCTTTCTTCTTAAGAACCATCTGTAGTCAAAAATCTGATTTACCTACATAAAAATGGACTGACTTGCAATAAGTATTAAAAGTCATAAAGCATTCACACAGGAAGTAGTTTACTACGAAAAATACTGCCTTGTTTCTATTCATTTTCTCTTCCTGCAGTTACTGAGAGCCATCTGTTAGTTACTATGATGTACAGAAATAGCAAGATGTTTTTCCTCTAGCAAATGCCCGCTTACATTCCCCATTACACAAGAAAACCAAACCCTGCCTCTATTGTCCTTGTGGTTCTTGTGATATCACTGTCAAATCTCTACGTATAACAAAAGAAAATGATGAACTCAGAGCAGCGATGTTTAGCTTTGTAAGTAAACTGACTGAAGATAGAGAAAAGAGAGACAAATGCAAAGAAAGGGATTCCCACAGAAAAATCCCACAATACAGCTCATCTTGGAATTTACACATATAATCGAGAAGACATTTAAGACGATTTCACATACATCATCCTTCCAAGGGAAATAATGACCAGTGAGAGTTATGCAAGCAATACCTTTACCATTCTTTACCTTTTTGTTAAATAAGGGCATGTTAGATTAATACAAATATTTTTAATTATATATACTGAAAGATATGCTATCCTGCTGAATTGCTTCAAGCCACAAGGCACTAAACAGGTGGCAAGGTTATGGAATTTTTAAGATGAGCGTATCGATAGCATTCTGAAAAAACAAAGGAAGAGCTGAACTGAGGAAAAGTTAAACCTCATTAATTTACAAGATACCTCATTACAGGGTCTTGACACGTACAATACATTACTCAGATTACGTAAAGGCTAGCGCACATAGACTGGGACTAGAAAATTATTGATTTATATTTAGGACCACTACTGATCATAACAAAGTCAAGATTTCAACTGTTGACATCATAGCACACAGTAATAGCATAACCTTCAGCCATTCTTCCCCCCATCCAACCAACAATATGACACTTAGAAAAAATAGTATTTCAAAATGTCTAAACCATTTGGACAGGCGATGGTGAGACAGGAGAAACTAAGGGATCAGGGTGAGACAGCTGGAACATTTCCGGCTTAAACTTGGCATTAGCTATCTTCACACATTCTTCAAGGGTTGTGATGAATGTATTACATGTGGCACTAAGCAAGGAAGAGGCTTCATTCATGTTCTGAAAATAAATCAAACCACAAGCATAAGCAAGAAAAAAGAAAGTGAGAAGATGCAAATAACAATTCCTCACCAATTCACACACACCCCAATTTACTTTCTTACTACCAAGAGTTTCCATTTCCCATTTAATGTAAGCAAATGTACACCTTCCAATGAGGTTGATTTAGGAAAACAAATGCGAAAGCATTGTGATTTCTTTCTGACATCTAAATTTCTTCAGGGTATCAACCAACAATGCCATAATGTTTTCACCGCAAAGTTTTTCTCAAAGTGACTAACCGGTACCAGAAGATCATCCATCGAAACAAATGAATTGCAGCAGAAGGTGAGAACAGCTTTATTGCTCCAGTGCAAAGAGCCTACAGGTCAGTTTCATCTTGCTGTAAATGGTAAAGAACTTCCTGCGTTGTGACTAAGTATTGACTTCTTCCCGTGCCCTAAGCGGACAAAAATACTGTCCACAGGCTCCTCAAGGGTGTAAAGAATGAACACATTCATAGTTTCCAGTACTAACTATCATTCAAAAGTGGACATACTAGAATAATGTTACTTATGCATATTTAATACTGGCTTTCACTGATAACAAAATGGAATATTCTTCTACACAAGGAAGTAAAGAACAGACAAATAAGATTTTTTCAACTCCTCTGCCTGTAACAGAGATGCTAAACAAGACAAATTATTACATTACCCAGATGGCAGTTCTTCTGGTCTTTTAACCAAAAGATTCAACAACACAATTGTTTCTAATGCATGCTTGTTACAATCACAATGAAATCATCCAGGTACTTTATGCACATATAATCACTATTAGTATTATATACATACAAACACTCAAAAATTGACCTTAGGTTAAATCTCCCAACATTAGGGAGATGAAAAAGGCACAAGATGTGAACATAAACTTGAGGTGTACTACATAATCAGGTTTATTATATAATTAGGTTCTCCAATGGCATTCTAGAAATTCTATACCTCAATGCTCGGAGGAGAGTGAGTCTCATCATGGTGAACAAATTCTTGTATTGTATGAACTTGCTGCATTAAAAGATCACAGTAGAGACGAAGTTCAGACATTTTGGTTTTAAGAGATTCATTGGTCTCACTTATTTCTATAAAAAATAACGGAAATACCAATTTATTGCACACAATGTATATGTTCATTTTAATTTTTAAGCACTTTTCATTGAAATCTAAATATACATTCAAAAATACACTTAAACTTTCACTTAATTTTGAAGAAAATGGGATTCTGCAATGATTCAAGAACCGTATGGTTTCTGTTTTTGGATAACTGATGCTAATTTAACGACCATTAAGAGGTACATTACTAGAAAAGATAAAATTGAAATCCTTCTTAGTAGTAATGTAAGGAAGAAAAAAACTAACAGATGAATGTTACACCCACCAGAGTGTCTGGAAATGGTTACAGTAAGCCATCCCAGAAAAAATATGGAAAAAAACAATAGTAACTGTAAAGAATCAAAACAGTGTAAGTTAAATGGCTTCATCAAGTACGTGTGTTCTTGTAACAACAATAAAGAAGCCAAATTACCAGTAACTAAGAGGGAAGAGGTCAACGGAGAGACCTCCACTTCATACATTAAGGGGGAATTTACCATATAGATGACTAGAAATAATTATGTTTTATATTAAAAGACAGTAATACTGACTCTCTACCACAATATTTGCATTGTTGTTATCTGAAAAAGTGGTAGGATCATATATGCTTTAGGTAACACGCATACCTTTTTCTTTTTTTGTTCTGGTATCTGCTAAACAGGCTTTTGCACTCCCCAGTGCTACCAGCCACCTTTGCCTTTCAGCTGCATTAACTGCTTTCACATAAAAATGCTGTTCCCCTGGGATGATTAGCTCCATTCTTGTGTTGTCTGTTGCATGAACTTAAAAACAGAGGAGAAACAAAAATTGAAAAAAAAGGAACCTCAGCTCAGTAACAATTATTCATTAAATACTGATCAAAGTATTTTAAAGTGTTTATTACACGCCCACAGTAATACAGTAAGTCCCAGCGTACCACTGCTAAATAACAAAAAAAGCTAAAGCAGCTCAACCCTCTCCCCAGCACGTCTTCAAGTCAACAGGCAGGAACATGAGACACTGAACCAGATTCAGTACAATGGTGTTCCCTTTTTGCACTAAAAATATACTGCATATGAACTTGTAATAAGTGTTATATTCCAAACCTGGTCTAAATATGGCAAACTTGAAGGACCAGTATATACAGAGAACTAGGCATAATCTCCCAACTAGAAAAAAATCTGGCTTCAGGTCGCAGAGTCCTAGATCCAAGAACTGAGGTGGACTTTGCTTCAAGTCTGTTATATTTAATACTATATATTTAACTGAATACTCTGCTGAGTTTCATGTTATCAATCACAGTACCTCTAGACTCATGCCCCACTAGCCATGGGTGCAGGAGGCTGCACTAAATCCAGATGTCAACTATTGTCTTTCCTTCACTAAAAGAACAAGATGACAAGCAAAATAAGCAGCTGGAATATCCAAAATATGGAATCTTTCATTTTACATCACGATTTCATCTACACCAAGGACACAGTAACAAAAAGGAGCTACCATATGAACAATACTTGGTGGCCCATGTAAAATAAAAGTCCCACTTTTTAATATACAACTATCCACATCATAAGTCCAGTCATTTGAAGGTGGCTGGAAAGGGGCCACGAGTAATGGAGAATTAGACAATGCCTCGCTATTATGCGAAGGAGGTTGACCAACAGCTTAGAATATACTGAAGGCTAAAAATACAATCTGACACAAACAGTTCGCTTACTAACTCTAATACATCCATCACCTACGCACATGGGCAGCTGCTAACTGCAATAAAATTAAAAATTACTCAGAAAAACAAAAGACTAAACATCTCTGATTTCTAAGAATCTCTCTTTTTGGGCCACTGCTGCTTCTCTTCTGAAAAAACCCCAGCATTTATGAATCATCCCTCATATGATGAAGGGTAAGAGATTAAGCAGTAAAACTAAACAACTAGCTGAGGTAACTTCAAGCATAAGCCACATCCACACAACTATTTAAAACTAAAAGGAACACATAGTGGGTTCTAAAATTCAGAACAGATCTAACTGTCAAAAACATTTTGTCACCATTTCACAATTCACATTCTTTATTATTTGTGAACTATGAAGTAATCACATTGGACTACAGATAAACAAAAACAGAGAAGGAAAAATCTGTGATATAAAATGTATGTTGGGTGATCTTTTCTATTTCCCTGGCAGATAATATTTCCCGGAGCAAGAATCTATCAACTCTTACCTTTTATTTCACATACAGCCATCTTTATACTTCCTTTGCTGCCTTTGCAAACATCATCCTGTGAATCATAGTATGACAATATCCCATTGTCTAAAACAAACCACCGAGGCTGCCAACCTAGCAAGATCAAAAACATGAAAAGTTTAGTATAATTACTAAACTGCAAATCCAATCCAGCTCTTTGGTTGTTAAAACTTTTATAAACAATGCAAACCTTAAACTGTTCAGGTAACACACCAGGAAGTAAACAATTTGCACAGTCTGAAGACCAGAGCCACTCTATAACCAAACCAGTATTAGTGGATATTTCACTCCCATTCTCTGTGGATGCAAGATCAGCAGTATTTCAGTTTTCACTATATTTCATGGTAGAACAAAATTAAACTTCAATTTAGCCACCAAGGAACCTTATTTTGAAGACCGATAAATTACGTACCTCTGAAGAGCCATACTCTTTCAAGTATATTTTTCAAGTAGACTTTCTTAAGACAGTAGGATCTTATTTGTATAACACAAATTACTGATGTCAAACTGCTGTGCCATGGTCTCCTCTGCCTACTGTATTTCAGTGAAAACTTCCGTACTTCACACTTAATTACTGACACACCATTTTCTCTGAAAGTAGGCCAGCTCCATCACTGAACAACAATTCAATGTCAAGGAATGTGTAGTGAACCGAGACATGGCTTATACTCAAGATTCATTTGTAAGGACAGAATACATCAGCTCCTCTACTAAGGTTTTCACCAGCTTTGCATAACCAAAATTATATAACAATCTATGACTTCACTACAGCTACTAAACAGAACAGTTTATGCATAGACACAAATATCTGCAAGAACTTCTTGCAGCATTACACCACGTAGTAAATTATTGTCATGGGCCCTCTTGGATTAAAGTATATTAGTATGCCTTTTTTTCTTAGTCTCCATTTTTTTCTTTTTCTTTTTTAACAGCTATTTCATAAAGCTCAAAACCCACTGGAATAGGTGCCCTAATTTCTAACATTAATAAATGCAAACCATTTTGCCTAGTAAATCACCTTTGTTTCTAAAAATAGCAAAGAACTAAAATACTCCAGTAGAGTGTAACAGTTACGCTGGCCCATTACAGTCTGGTTCAGTTCTACAATAGGAGTAAATTATCCCTCTATTTCACAACTCGTCACCAAACTTACACTTCCTGCTTGGTTTAGGGTTTGGAATGGCAATAACTGTGTGGCCAAGAACTCAACATATTTTGTGAGATGGTCCGTGGTTCTTACCAATTGCTATTCCAACAAAGCATGTTGCAGCCGTGCAGCAGCAGTGTATTACAACACAGGCTGCTTAACCAGGTACCAGACTCTTGAAAATCAGCTGAAAACTTTATACTACTCACATTAAGTCATTACAAGTTTTAAAGCTAATCCAGCTGTTAAGACCAGGCCCCATTACATCATGTCACAATTCCATTATAAGGAAATAATAAAATCTAACTATGTTTTACATCTATTTGCTATAATGGTAAGCATCTCTGTCTTTCAAAGTGCAGAGTGATAAGTAATAAGCAGATACATACTCAGATATAAAATCAGAATTTAAAAAAGTACAAACATACCAACTCCCACAGGAAATATTTCAAACTGTATGCATTACGTCACAACTTACACTCAAAGAATATCCAGTCATGACAATAACTGTTCTGAAGACCCTGTCCTGGAAAATGCAGCTCAGAAATGCAGGGATGTTCTTTTTCCTGCTACACTGTGTTGCAAAATACTGACTCTGTGTCACCCGCACGGCCTAAGGGCATGCACAGGTGATGTCAAAGTCTGTCTCAACAGTCCAATTCTGATAATGACCCTACATGGATGATTGTTCCAGCCTCACATTATGCTGGTATTGGAAAAAACAGTAGCAAAGGATTTAAAACACCCCAATGCCTCACAGAAGCAAGCTAAAGAACAAAAACACCTTTTCTGATTTGAAGTTGGGCAAACAGTATGTCCTATGTTTGACAAACTATGTAACAAATTTGTACTTCACATATTCTTACCTGCCCACATATTATTTGAGGGGAACAAAAGAAAAATAAAGCTGTATTTCTAGTTTGCTTTCAATGACAGAGGACACTAATGCTCTTTACAATGCTTCAGCAACAATAAGAAGCGCCTTGGGTTAGGATGCAGGAGCTCAGACTCAAAAAAATTACCATCCAAAAGAGAATTCAAGCTTTTACATTTAGTGCTGGTGATTTAAAGATGTAATCTTAAATGACTCGACTGCAAGCGAGGACACTCTGTAAGTTTGCATACTGCAAATTAAAACCATTTTAGAAAGAAAACAGAGGTGGAGGGGGAATCCCTCAGCTGGCCCATTAGAACAAGCCACTCCAGGCAACTTTTCCCTGCAGCATCACCTTTTTGCAGACCCTGGCTGACTTGGTAAGGTGCAATCATAGAATCATAGAATGGTTTGGGTTGGAAGGAACTCTACAGATCATCCAGTTCCAACCCAAACCTTTTCCACAAAGTTTAGGTTACAGAGGCAGAAGGAGGTCATAATTTCCTTACATGTGTCTAGCTGTTATTTTTCTACACACTGACTGTCACTTTTTGACGTGTTAGAGTACCTTATTTTCTGTCATTCTTTGTCCTTTGTACCATGGCTGTTTGCACTGTGGCATTTTTCAGTGTGGAAATAACACAATGATTTATTTTTGACTGTGTTATGCTTTTTTTCATGAATGGTTTGGGTTCAAAGACACATTAAAACCCATCCAGTTTCACCCCCCTGCCATAGACAGGGACACCCCCTACCAGACCAGACTGCTCAAGGTCTCATCCAATCTGACCCTGAACACTTCCAGGCAGGAGGAATTCACAACTTTCATGGGCAACCTGCGCCAATGCCCCACCACCCTCATCGTGAAGAATTTTTTCCCACTGTCTAATCTAAATCTTCCACCTTCCAATTTAAAGCCATTCCCCCTCGCCTTATCACTACTTGCCCTTGCAAAAAGCTTTCTTGTAGCCCCTTCAGGTACTGGGAAGCCACTATAAGGTCTCCCCCGAGTCTTCTCCAGGCTGAACAACCCCAACTCTCTCAGCCTGTCCTCTCAGCAGAGGGGCTCCTGCCCTTGGATCACCTTCGCACGACCGGGTAATGTCGTTTTCCGAGGCATCTGATTCCCAGCGCGAGATTCCCCCCCAGCCGGGGCCGGGCTCTGTGCCCCCGCCGCAGTTGCGAGGGGAGCGCGCAGGGGCCGGGCCGGGCCGGGCCCGCGCCACCCCCGCCACGCAAGCGGGAGCGCCTGCCCCGCCGCCCCCCGGCCCCGCCGGCTCCGTGCCGCCCTCAGCCGGCCCGTGAGGAGCAGCTCCTGGGAACCCTCGACGCAGCACCCAGCGCCGCACAGACGAGGCCGAGCCCGCCGCTCCCCCAGCGCCAGCCGCCCCTCCCGGCCCCTCTTCCCGGCCGCCCCAGCCCCCGCGTACCCGCCAGGTAGTTGGTCCACTTGTACAGGACCCCCTCCATCGCTCAGAGCCCAGCGCCGGGCCGCATCCTCCTGCTCCGCCGCTCACCTCCCGTTCCCTGCGCGCCCGGAGCCGTTCGGCTCAGGCGGCCGCGGGCGGCCCCCGCGGCACCGCCACCAGCCCCACAGGGCGCTCCGCATCTCCCATGCGCGCCCCACCCGCCCCGCCGCGCGGCGCCTCCCGGCGTCCCTGTCACTTCCTGAGCGCGGGGGCCGGCCCGCCCTGCGCCCGCCCCGCAGTGCAGTGCCACGCCGGCGGCTCCGCGCGGCGATATGGGTCGCGGCTTCGCCCTGCTTCTCGTGGGCCTGCTGGTGGGCCTGGCCCCAGCGGCGACGGAGGAGGAGGTGAAGATAGAGGTGCTGCACCTCCCCGAGGTCTGCAGCCCGCGGAGCAAGAAGGGGGATCTGCTGAACGCACACTACGACGGGTTCCTGGCCAGCGACGGATCCAAGTTCTACTGCAGGTGTGCGGGCTGGAAGGGAAGTCACAGGGGGTGCGGCACAGCCTGCCCTCAGCGGGAGCAGCGGGACGCGACCCAGGAGACACGCGGGGCGGATCCCCTTGGTACTGAAAATGCTGGCAAATAAAACTCCCCAGGGCTCTCTTCGGAGTTTTAGAAAGCAGCATCCTTTGTTTCAGCGCTGGGCGCGTGAGGGAATGATTCCTATCGTTGTGTAACGAGACAAGAGCTGGTACAGAAAATATTTCCTGCTTACGTGCATGTGTATAAGTTTTCTTAGAAATCTTATGCGTATTCTGTTACTTTCCAGGGACTAATTTTAATGTTATTCTGAAATTCACATCAGCCAAATCTGTTGCTAATTGGAGCCAGCTTTGTCCGACCTTGACAGGGAAAGACTGCAAATTGTGTTTGGTTTTGGGTCCCTCTGTACAAGAAGGACATTGAGGAGCTGGAGCGCATCCAGAGAAGGGCAACGAAGCTGGTGAAGGGGCTGGAGAACAAGTCCAGTGAGGAGTGGCTGAGGGAACTGGGGTTGTTTAGCCTAAAGAAGAGTAGGCTCAGGGGAGACGTCATCCCTCTCTACAACTGCCTGAAAGGAGGTTGTGGTGAGGTGGGTGCTCGCCACTTCTCCCAAGTAACAGGTGATAGGACAAGAGGAAATGGCTGCAAGTTGTGCCAGGGGAGGTTCAGACTAGACATAAGGAAAAATTTCTTCACCGAAAGGGCTGTCAGGCACTGGAACTGCCCAGGGAGGTGGTTGAGTTGCCATCCCTGGAGGTGTTTAAAAGACAGATAGACAAGTTTCTCAGGGATGTGGTTTAGTACTGGACAGGTGCTAAGTAGTTGGACTTGATGATCTCAAAGGTCTTTTCCAACCAGTCAACTCTGTGATTCTGTGAAACAGTGGTGACTATGGAAGACACATTTGTTCAGCACATGCTATACTTAACACAAGACGTTATCATTTCTCGAAGAACAGTGTCTGGAACAAACATGATATCAAAGGGACATTCTGTCTAACTTTTGAAAATAATACAGTTACTTAGATGAGACTTAAATGTACTTTAGCTTAAATCAAAATATTCCACTTTTTGCAATAGTAATTACTTCTTGTACCTCAGCTGGGTAACCAGGACCCACTGCTCCCCTAAATGTGGCCACAGCACATTAGCATTAGTAACTTCCCCCCATTTCAGCCTTTATTTTTCCTCAGCCGAGTGCTGAAGGATGTGGTGTTTACTTAGAGCCTGGAGAGGCCAGCACCGAGGTAAGCTGGAAACCAAAGCCGTGCTTGAGACTGGTTGCTGCCACCAGCCAAGGGGACCAGCTGTGAGAGTCGCTGAGAACCTGTAGCCCACACCCCGCATGGAGAACCACTTTGGCAAAGCAAAATAAACCCCCCACCATGTTATCACCTGCCTTGTTCAGTGCTGTAATTTGTGCAGGAAAACTTGGATTTGGAGGAGGAGCTCCTGGCAGAGACACAGAGTGACTGTTTTAGACAGAAACTTAAGTACAGTGTGTGTTTCTACATAGTTGGCTTTGTGCTGGGCAGCTGCATTATGCTAGTGGTTTAGAGTCTTTATGCCACTTCCCTGTTTCTGGTTCTATCCTTGATTTGTGCTGCATTCCTCTTTTTCCCAGTGTTAGCATTTAGGCTTTTGCTTTTTCACTCTGTCCCCTTCATCTGTGTCCAGGCTATTGCAGCTTGGTTTAGCTTGCTTTGCACAGAAACCATCGTGCAAAAGCTTTATTTTTACCATGCCTTGCTTTTAATGGTGGTTCATCCTAGTAGTGCGGCAGGACTCAACCTGTGCAGAAACACAGACAAAAGTCTACTATTTCTTTCAGGTACCTCTCTTTGGAGAGATCTTACAGGCAGTAGCCTAGTGTATTACAGAGTCTTGATTCATTTCCCCGACTTGTCATTTAAGAGAAAATCAACAGGGGATAATTCTACATTTAACAGTACCATTTTACTTGCACTTTTTTGCCTGTAAAAAAGTGACTGATTTGGGCATATACATTTTTGCCTTCTGGCTTTGAGCTATGTGCTACTCAGTTGCCATTCACTATAAGTTCCCATCCTGGGGACACCTCATATGACCAGAAGCTGGCTCAAGCACTGAATATCTAAACTGAACAGAGTGTTGGGGGAGCACACAGTACCGTAGGCAAGGTTGCCAGGTTCCCCCTACACCCACCTGCGTGCTCTGTCCCATCTCACCTACAGTGATGTGAACTGCTGAAGACATTTTTGCTTCCTAGCAGTGAAATGTTCTCAATGCTTCTTCTCTTGCACGCTTTCTGCAGCGGCAGCTTGTTTCTGGCAGGCAGTGGATATTACTACGTTTTTTACTTGTTTTTTTTTAATTTCAAAACGAGGTTGCCCCTTATGCATCTGAAGATATGACCTTAAATTAAGTGTAGCAGAAATAGTGGTAATACTTTATATTCAGACACTCTAAACATTCTGGTGTTTTAATAATCTAATGTATGCTTTTTCTGACTGGTAATTTAAAGCTATTTTTATATAAAAAGAATTTAAATACTAAACTCACTGTTATCCTCTCACAATTCTTTTTAATAGCCGGACACAAAATGAAGGTCATCCAAAATGGTTCGTTCTGGGTGTTGGACAAGTCATAAAAGGGTTAGATATTGGTATGATGAATATGTGTCCTGGAGAAAAACGGAAAGTGATCATTCCTCCGTCACTAGCATATGGACAGCAAGGATATGGTAAAAAAAGTTTTAACACTGAACTTTGTCTTTGCTCTGTTTTACCCTTTCAAACATACAATACTGTAAATGACAGTAAGAATTGGTGATCTGTTATTTTTGGAAGCACTGAAGGTGATGACCACACCTGTGCAGCCTAATCCTGCTTATTCCTATGCAATTTAAATAGGGTTCATCACAGACCCGTACCCGTGCCTTGCAGTTTGCATTAGAATTCAGTACACGCCACCTGATGCGTTATTTCCAAGTGTTGCCATAATACAAAAAAATTGATGGAAAAAGGAAGATCTTCATGACTCACATCAGCATTTTTTGTCTTAATCCATTATATTCATATTTAGTTTCTGTTATTTGACTCCTACCTGCTTAGCCTTTTTATGACATTCTACATTTTCTAAATAAAATGAAGTGTAATCCAGTGCATGCCACAGAATTAATCCAAGTAGAAATAATTTGTTTAAATTTCTGCTTACATTCTGGATAGTTAATGGATGATATCTCATTATGTAATAATTGCAACAGAACAACACATGAAATCTGATTTGAATTTATGATACTTAAGTGTGCATTCTATTTTTTAAAGTTGCACTCAAGAGTTTATGCGGTGTTTCAGCACTCTTAATTGTAGATGACTTAAATTCAGCTCTGACCTCAGTGTAGTAGTTACCGTGGAAAAAAATAGCTTCTGCTCTACAATAATGGTTTGGTAGTGATATTATGTCAGAGTTCCATGCACTGGTTTTGTCTTTCATACGATTGCATTGTAGCCCGTGAACTTTACTAGGAATAATTTTTTCCCTTGAGTATTATGTTGTCTCATAACAACAAGGAAAAACACTGACACAAATAAAAGTACGTTCTTTAATGCTAGTGTTAACTGTTTGTTCTAGGGGGCACTTCAAGAAATATGGCTTTTCTACAGCACACCTGTCCTCTGTCTCAGTGTATTCCTGCATGCTGGTGAACATGCCTGCCTAGTCTTGAAATAGAAAAGATGCATGTGGCTTTCTAAATCTTTACATATCTTTCCTTTGTTGGTATGTATCTTTGTAAACTACTGGCACTGAATTCTTAGTATTGTATCTTTCTTTTTAAGTAGTATATCAACCATGATTTATATTCAGATATATTTAAAACTTCTACATTTTTAAAGCTTGTAAGATTAAAATCTTTTGCAATCTGAAACCTGTCATTTTTACTATGGATGTTTTAGATGAGAAGAGCAATAGTTTTGTTTACCTTCTACTTATAAACAAAGAAAATTCTTCAGTTTATGAAAGATGGGCACAAGTTCAAAATTCTGTTAAAATTCTGAGGTTGCAATGTCATGCTCACTGGCTTTGGCTATGAAGCAACTTGCATGTTTACATTTTAATTTCACACTGCATGAATTCGTGATGCTTTTTTTGGCACACTTTTAGACCTCATTAATTTGTTACTGTCTCTCTTCAGTTCCCTCATTTTGTGAGATGCATGATACATCGACCTATTTTTATAGACAGTGGTGTTTTTACATAAGATATCAGAAAATTATTTGGCAAAGGAATAATGAAGTCTTAAGGTGTTTTTTTTCTTCAGAGCCCAGTGGTTTGGTGTTTAGGGTTGGGTGGGTGTTTTTTTTTTTTTTTTGTGAATCAGAAAACTTGTATACTATTGGTTCTTTCTAATGAGATGTATATTTTAAACACTATTTTACATAAAATCCTTTAACAATCGGTATAATTCATATTAAGCAGGTGAAATCTGGTATTGCCTGCCTGTTTCTTCAGATAGAAAACACATACAAATATTGGTCCATTACTGGAATCTTTTAAGTCAGATTGCAGATACTTAATAAAAGCATCAGTCTTTCAATGAACCCCATCATATGACAGTACGGGAAGGAGTGACAAAGAAATACTTGGTTTTCCTAACACAACCCCTTCTCTTAATTTTTAAAAGTACCTGAATTGATATGAACAAGATAATTTTGTTTTAGGGAAGTATATTGTTTGTAGATCTTTCTCAAAATTATTTATTATTTAACACAATCTGAACAATCTTCGTGTTTAGCTGTATAATATTTAAATTCTGAGTTTAAACTGAATATTATTAAAACAGCCTTTTATAATAAAAAAAGACATTTATTTGTGAGTTTATCATATAGTTTATCATAGATGTGATCTCTGACCATTAGTGTCTGATTTCTTAAATGGTTTTTTTTCTACTTCTATTCATAGCTCAGGGCAAGATTCCACCCAATGCAACTTTGATCTTCGAGATTGAACTTTATGCAGTAAATAAGGGACCTCGCAGTGTTGAAGCATTTAATCAAATAGACAAGGACAGTGACAAGAAACTCTCTGAACTTGAGGTAATGTGATGTCACTAATTTGAAATTGATAATTTATAAAACTATAGGTATAGATGCATGAGTGCTACCTTTATTTGAGCTTTCTCTGCTGCACTTCATCATGTAAAGCTTTTGTGTGCTTACACAAACTACACTGTGCAGTGCTGAAATTTGCTTTGATTAATACATAAGTATCTCTCTGACTTTCCGGGAAACAGACTTCAGACATGTCTGCACTGGAGTCACAATAACGTGTGTATATACTCCGGGTGTCCTTGCAGATAGATAGCTGTTGAGTACAGCCACGAAAGCCACAATGGTTGGACTTTTTTCTTTCCTTCTAGATAAGCCAGTATTTGAAAGACGAATTTGCAAGAGATGGCAAAACGCGTCATCCCTCTGTCCATGATGAAGTCTTAGCTGATATATTTAAGAAGAACGACCATGATGGAGATGGTTTCATATCAGCAAAGGAGTACAATGTCTACCAGCATGAGGAACTCTAAGTACTTAAAAAACCTTTGGCTATTTCCTGGACTCTGAATTTTAAGTAATGATACATTGCCACAGATTTTTTTATATATTTTTTTATAGTGGCATCTTTTTATATCTCTTAAGGTGACTATAAAAATCTTGGGTTTAACATTCAACTAATAAAATGTGTTCAATATTTCAAAAGAAAGAAATAAAATTGGAAAATACTATGGTCTGTTATTAATGGTTTCTGCATCATGTCCTAATCTGCAGTATTGCTCGGTATTTTTTCTCATTGTGTAAATTAGTGAGGAAAATAATTTCTGTTTTATTAAGCACACACAAATTGTTCCAGGACTCATCGACATAGTTAGAACATAACTTCTCAATCCCCTGTAAAATAAAAGCAGAAAACAGAATCCCCGTAAGGTAACTTGAGTTTCTGCAGGCTGCTAGGCAAGCTTCTCGAGGAACTGCTGTTTGCAGGAAATTTAACCATAAAGGCCTAAAAATGAATGAACACTGAGTGGAATATGAAGATAAAATACAAATGTTTTTAAAACAACTTAAAATAACCTTTCTGATGTAATATTAACATGTATAATTTGGTGTTCATGAAAAAGCAGTGTTTTAAATGAATATTAAAACTTTGACTTAGTGAAATTACTAAATTAGCCAGTTTATTCAGCAGCACCAAGTTAAAAATCTACCCTACCACGATATACTTGGATGAGGTGGAGGATAGATACTCCATATAAACAGAACTAATTACTTGAGCATCATCCTGTTTTCCCTCACTTTAGAAAAAGCAAAGAAATAGCAGTAGTTAACTGTTCTGCCTATGCAGATCTCATTGTAATACTCGTGTAACTTACTTTCCTCATTTTGTGTGAAAAAACTGTATTTAGTTCAACAGGTAGTAATTAGCTGTACAGTGGGAGCACAAGAAAATTTATCTTTAAAATCATTCTAAAATGTAGAAAAAAAAATTCCTAATTGTTGTCCGAGTTTAAAATAGCATGGGAAGAGCTTCAACAGAATACTAACCCACAGCACTCATCTCAGTGTTGGACACGATTCCATAGTGCCCTCTGGTGTTTATATTCTCAACAACACAGACTTAATTCTCTGTGGCTGAGATCTACCAGTTAAAGACCTTGGCCCCTGAAGTCTTGTTGGAAGTATATAACTGTTACTTTAGTAAGCTTCCAGAACATTTTCTACTGAACAATTTTTTTTGAACACAGAAAATGAGCAGCTGTGACCTGAAATCCAAATGCGGAACGTGGACTTTTTAATAATCTAAGCGAACTTGTTGACATATGGTAATGGCATCCTAATGTGAAATGCCTATCCTGAGTTTGTTGTTCCCTTTTGTAAATGAAACATTAGACTGAGCTAAGTTTTACCATGCTTTTTAATCTGATACTTCAATTAAGCATTTATGAGAACACTAAATTATTAACAAATATTCTCATTTTACCATCATATGCCAGTATAGATAAAGGCAACATTTTAGGATTTAACAACAAATTTGTGTAAACAACTTAAAGTAAGTTCTAGCATATATTTTTACATGAAAATACAGTTTAGAAGTATATTTTTCATTATGATAATGCGAAGGTACTAGAAAGAAGAAAAGCAGTATCAGGGAATGCATGAGGGCATTTTCAAGTAAAATGTCATTGACTGTGAAGGAATAATTTGAAGATAATGTAATGAAATGTTTTGCACTTTTGCTGTTATGCATTTCAGCAATTTGAGTCATATTAAATTGTTCTGAAAAGTTTGTGGCACAGTTATGCCCATGTCTGCAACAATAGGCACTTACCTAGCTCAGTTATTTTACTCTCTTATGCCAGAGGTCAAAACAGGGCACAGCGTGCAGTCGTACGTACTTTTGTCCATTAAAAGAACACTCTAGGCATCCGTAGACTGTCTCCCTTTTAGAACTTCCCATTCCACAAAGCACACAGGGACCTTTGGGGATGTTGTTATTAAGTAAGTTAATTCGGATATGAGACCCTTCTCTGAGATAGCTTGTGGAGAGATCAGTCATGCTCGCAGCTTTTTCATAATAATCTGTAAAAAGGTCCTCTAAGTAAGCGTCAGAGGTAGGAATGATATCCAATCCTCTTTTATCTGAAAAAGAACACATGAAAAAAAGAAGGAATGATTTGTTATTGCATTATGAAGTGTTTACAAAACAATGTCCATCTGTTTATGGAAATAACTGATACATGAAACTATTCTAAACATGATACGTTGTAGATTGCTTCCCATTGAAAGCACTATCTGATGAAAATTTTTCTTTAATTTCAAAAGACACTGATAAAGGCCATATTTTTTTGTATTTGACCTATATAACTATAATATTTTTAGAAATGCACCTAAAAGGTAGGCATGAGACAAGCTTTTGAAAAATATGGTGCCAAATCAAATCACAGCTGCATGCTTTCCTATCTAACCATTTTTATTTGTGCATTTCTAGTTTTATTTTATAAAAATTGTAAATACACTTTTTTATTTAAATCAGAACAAAATAAAACAAAGCAAAACAAAACCCCAAACAAACACACACACACACACACAAACAAACCACACAGCAATAATTAAAAGGTTTAGAAAATTTGGAGGACTCCTTGCTGAGCTCCTAGCAGATTTCAGAGTGTCCAAACACTCTAGCAAGAACTCACTTCCAGAACTACCTACCTTTTTTGTCTCTCTTCAGGGACTGATTAGTTTAGATTGGATGACAAACTTTTAGGCAGCTACAGCTAGTGAGATGTATCATACCCAATGAAGATGTATTCCCTTAGTGTGGACTGGGGCAGCAGTGAAGGTTTGGTTTATAAAAACCTTCTGATCAAGAACAGGATACAGTGGAGCAAGGACATCTATTACAGCCTTTAGAAGGATGTATTTACTGTTCAACATTTATTTTCCCACTGAGATTTGCAGATTTCCAAAATACTTAGACCAAGGAGTGTTAAAAATATATGATCTTATTCTGAAGAAAAAATAGCAACACAGTGGTAGTTTTGTTGCGTGTTGTATTCATATCAGAATGAGAAAAGAGAACTATGATGATATCTTGCCCATATCCCTGCCATGTGAACATACAGCCTAAACACTACAAACATTTAATATTGTTTGATATTTAAAGAGTTTCCTCTGAAATATTGTGTATAGATCATAACTTGTATTGCATAACAGTAGGCATAAATGGCAAACATATGAAATAGGTTTAATGTTAACTGAAGTTAGTTGTATAGTTACTCCAAACCAGTTAGTTTATCATCACCCATAAATTTTTATTTTAAGATCTTTAGAGTTTTAATGAACAGCAATACCATAAATTTGTTATTTGTGAAAGAGTCATATTCTCAAAAATAAATTTTAAGAACTTTACAATCCTTTCAATATCCAAGAAATTAAAAGAGGTACATTCTCCATTGAAATTTTCTTCTTTGAACGTTCATCTTGCACACAAAGAAACAAATTATACTCTTCAGGCATTAACTAAGACATTTGGATATAAATATCAAATTCATACTTCGATGAAGCATATTACTCTTTAACCGCCTTAATTTGGTCAGTGAAGAAGATCCAGATTTCTCTTTTTCAAATCCTCCTTTTGAAATTGGAGTCACACAGAGTTCTGTTAGATTTAAAAATAAATTTTTAGAAGAACAAAATATAAAACCAATAATTGTACAACAAAGTTTAATATGCTTTCTAATATAAAAAGCTAACAGTGATTAAATTCAGCTTTGCAAGTATTTTTAATAGCTCGTACAACTTTTTAATACAAGTCTGCACACAGTACTAGCCCATAGGATCAAGTCACACAGATTGGATGGAAACTTTAAAATGCTGGTGGCTTTCAACATACATCATCAGAGTTTGTTTTGTTTTTACATAACATAGGGCCATGTTATGGGACTATGACAGTCAATGTCTTATAAATGGAAGTCCCACTTCTGAAGGAGAAACATTTCTATGATCTCGTTTGAAAATAAAAATGAAAAATAATAAGCAAGGCTTTGAGTCCTGTAGTCATCTCTTCCAACACCAAATCAACTACTAAAACTTTTCTTTTTTTTAATAAAAATAGGTATCACTTAAGTTTCTATCCATAATTTGAAAACTTTTAAAGTGAAATATAAGGATAATCAATTACAAGAAACTCAAAATACGTTTTAGATTTTCTCAATTGAGAATTGTCTTTTATTATGCAAATACAAATATTTGCCTCTGATTATTTCACTGATAATGACTTTAGCAAAAAGATTGTGCAGGTACCTACCATTTGGAGTACGTTTAAAGTGTTTACAGAAGGATAAAGGTATCTCATAGTTCAGTAAAAAGGTGCTTTACAATGCAGAGTTTCTGTTGTGGAAGGTTTATTCTGTGTATGCCAAAGTGTACGGAGCTATTTGCAACTTCTAAAACATAGTGCTGTACAGATGTGCAAAGACACAGATTACTTCCCTAACAAGGTCTTTTACCATATTATTTACAGAAAGCCTCAATGTTATAGAGAATCAAGCAATTCCTGAAAGAGCTGAGAGACTGTCACAGAGTACATGTGAATCAGGTGGTTAAAAATTTACCTAATATTACTCGAGTCAACCGGGAGCTTTGCTTTTGATATTGTCAATTATTAGATCAAGTCCTAAATTTACTTTCTGGTTTATTACAATCTTGATAACATTGATAATGTTACAGGCTACACTTGAATTAGTGCAAATAATGTAAATACGTATGTGCTATCCTTTCCCCAAAAGGAGGAAAACCTACAGGAGCTATGCAATGTAATTTTTTTACTAGTTTCTAGTAATTGTGCTTATTTCTTCCTAAGTATATTCAGATGCCCATATGCAGAAATGATGTATCAGACTGAAATTAAAGCCCCAAGAGAAAAAATGTTAGCTTAGTTTAGAAGTTCTGCACACTTTCTGCTTTACTTGGATCTTTTTACTTGCTTATTTTATGCAAAACTGATCAGATGGCCTCATAAGCCTGCTCCTTGTGGACCAGAAATACAAGGAAATGTTTGTTCCATGCAACTGCAGGATTTAAGAAAAATTGCAATATTATACTTAACTTTTTAAAAATGTTTCCACAACAGACTATCTTGTAGCACCTGCCTTGTTCATCTTTTCAAGAATTTTCCCTTACAAAGTCAGACTTCTCGTGCATAAAATCAAAGCATACCATTGTATGTGATCAGGCCTTATGTATACAGAGAGCAAGGAATGTGTTTTAAAAATTCATATCATTATAAATAATAGCAATAATGAAAGTAATGCACATCACTTACCAAAATTACCATCCAAATGAATATAAAGTTCAAACACACTAAAAGCAATAGTTGTATGTGCAGGAAAAACAATGGCTTTGTCCCGCCCTTTAGAATTCTGATCTTCAATAATGTGAAACTATAGAAAAAGCATCAAAAGAAAAAGTTCAGAAATTGAAATAAAAATATGAACAAAATATTATCTTAACTGTATATATTGAGAATTATCATGCCAGGAGGAAGCTTTGAAATTGAGGATCAAATTTCATAGCTAAAGAATTTTATAGCAACAATTGGCATTCTAATAAAGTTTGATACAGAGATAGTAACTTAGCCTGCATTGCTCACTGAAAGTTATGTGAATGATTTAGAAATATTAGTAATGGGCAAACCTCAGAAAAATCTGCAGCTTCAATAATTCAAACACAGTCAAGAGAGAGGGAGGTGGAAGAAGAATATACGACAAGGCAGTAAGATGCTGACCCTTGAAACAATAAACCTGAAGTTCTAATGTGTTATATAATAATGAAAGATAAACATTTATTGGCTATTCAAACTAAGAAGCAAATTCCACATTTTTGCTGAGGCTTCACCCAAAGCAATGGTTCGTTGTGTAGCTGCCCTTTCTCATCCCTCAGTCACACAAGCAATACTAACAAAAGCCCAACTTTTCATTTAGTTTACATCAAGGCAAAAATATTGATTTTCTTCAGAATTTTTCTGAGTTTACATCAGTAAATATGCAATTAAATCATACCATAAAATTCATAAAAATGAGCTTTTATGTCTGTTCATTTTAAGTTACAGAACTTTGTCAAACATTATTTACCCTCATTGTCTCTCCACGCATTCCAGTATGGACCGTTAATGAGCACTGCCTTGTAGTTTTAATACTTTCCATGACCACACACAAAATCTCCATCCTACTTTTTCTTGATTGATGGACTAGACAGTGATCAAAGTTTATTTTTCTAAAATGAAGAGGGAGGCAGGAAGGAAATTCAGCGATCATTAGCATTTTCCAAAGTAGCTAATAGAATCAAGAACTTTAAATCAGTAAATAAATCACCACAACTTCTGTCTCATAGCAGCAAAACAATTGAACGAGGAGATTTCTGGAAACATGATATTGATTTTCAGTGTTTGGGAACAGAAGCACTAAAAAAATTCCAGGAAAGCCAGTAATGTATAAGTGTTAGAGAGGATATGTGGGACATGCTGGAAAATTCCAAGTCTATCCATCTGACACTATTCTTAGAAAGAGTGCGGAACTGTCAACACACCAATTAATAACATTTTTTTTTTAAACAGATGTAATTTATATCAGACAGTAAGGATGTATGAGAAATAGATAGTAAAAGCAATAGCGCTTTTTTTTTTCTGAAAGATGCACTGTAATTCAAAAAGAATTAACTTAGAAAAGTTTACAGTCTGTGTTATGCAGAGTCATGTCTAATCCCAGTGATCCAGCCTAAGAGTTTGGAAAATACCAAATGGTGACTGCTATTGATTAACTAAAATTAATCAAAACCTAACCATTTCAGAGGTTTAACCTGACTGTATGAAATATAATTGTGGAACCAGAAAACAAAATATACAATATAACCTTGTAGTAAGTTCTTTAAGTAATGTTGGAACTTCAACCTCATGTTTGGTCACTATGCCAAATGAAGCTTTAAAGGCAACAGAATCTGATCCAGCAACATCAACCCCAACATCATTCATTATCTGATTTCCTCTTCTACCATTAAGCGAAACATCTGATTTGTCTTCATAGTTGAGCAACTGGTAAGACGAGACACCTGAGTAAAAGAAGAGAACCATTGTGTGATGAAAAGTCTGAATGAAGTAAGAAGAGAATAAATGGTACCGTTCCTACTGCGCTTAACCATTTGGATGTGAAATTCAGAGCTACATTGAGCACTTATTTATCCGTGTTGCTACTGATGACTAAAGGAAAGAGAGCACAAAGGGGTCTGAGGGATTTCTGTGCCTCTCTCTGCCGGAGAGTTGTGCCCGTGCTCCTGCAGGTGATATATCCTGGGCATGAAATAGTGATTGAGGACATTTCTGAATTTCTGTGCTTATCATTATTCTCCTAAAGTACTTTTACCTGCAAGTACACTGTTGGTACTTGTATAAACTAGACATGTAGTGTGTTTTGGGTTTAATGACAGAGGCTCAGAAACAGAAAATGACTTAGTGGAGGCCACACAATATTAAAACTAGAATAGGGGTGTGCCAGTAACATAGCCTTTACTTGACGTGTCAAAATTAGGAAGACTTAACACACTTTGCGTGTGTCTGATGATTGCAGGAACTACGTCAGTTTATTTTGAAGGAAAACAAGAGATTAATACTGACTCACTTGAAAGTTTGCATCTATTTATGGTACAACCAAAGGGTAGGTGCCAAAGTATAATGCTTTCTTTAAAACCTCAAATACATTTCTGTTATACTAACAGAAACATATTGGAATGCATTGGTTGCCAAATTAAAATGAATAGAGCAGATAGAACACAGGGATCAGGCATCCAAATACATTTGAGAGGCTGCATTTTACTCCTTTTTTTTAAAAATCCTTTCATGCTTCTAGGACAAGCTGACATGAAGTCACCTAGTCTGAATACCGTTCTTATTTATTTTTAACAAAAACAAGTTCATATATTTTTCATAATTCTAAAAAGACTGCCAATGCTTGTATTTGTCACATGAAAAAGGAAATTCAGTTACAAAGTTTTTTGCTTACATTGAAGGACAATACTTTCTGCACATGACATCTGACCTTTACAGAAAAAACCTCATAAGGCTTTGCAAGACTTCTTAATAATATTTTGCAATCTTTTTATCAGGCTTTTTAATGAGATTTTTCTTTTTTCTTTTTTTTTACATTCAGGACAAGCCAGCTGATTTGTGAGATTCCAATTTTTTTCATCATGCTTGTGTCCTGGAATCACCCCTTTGTGGGATCGAGTGGTATTTCTATCTTCTTTTGCCCATACTGGTTTGTCTTAGTAGAGTTTTTAATTAATGCAATTGTTGTGCAATTAATGTGATCAATACTTTTGTCAAAATAGAGCTTTTCTCAAAAGAAAGTAAAGGAATGAAACTTCTAAGAAAACAGCATGTAGACAAGAATTACATAGACTTATCAAAGGAAAGTACAGGAGAATATAGGCAGCATAGCTCAATTTTGCACCTCCTAATTCTCACAGACTCTCCTCAAAAATTTCTCATATTGCATAAGCAAAGGCAATGTAAGTACAGTTAAGCTCTTTGAATACACAAAAAGAGAGTACAAACATGGGAAAAAATCTTATGGAAATCCAATTACTTCAATCAGATAGTGTTGGCAAATGCTTCTGCCTGTGCAGAGCCCAGTTCACCAGGGATTCCTAGCATGGAAAAGCTGCAGAACATTCTTACATATATAAAAGCAAGTATACAGAGAAAGGTGAACATCAAAACCAAATTTTAAGTAGCAATTAATCAACAGACAAATACATCTATGACAAATCTGTTACGATTTGTGAAAAAAACACAAGGTTTAACTGAATTTGTTTCATATTAGTTCAGAAAATATCAAGGATTTTTAGCATAATTAACATTTTTTTTACCAGTTTGAGATGTACTTTTTTCTTAAGTATTTATTACTAAGAAAGGCAAATGTTATTCCATGTTCTAAAGAACCATCATACAACCTGCACAGTTGAAACTATATCTACTGTTCTGTATTTACTAGAAAACATGCATTTTTCTGCCTTGAAAAAAAGATAGAAATCTTACCTGCAGAAATTTCTTTCTCCCCTAGAAGAATGTCTTTTAATGTGAAAGGTGTTGAAGCAAATTTAGATTTTTTTGAAAGCAAACATTTTCTTTTCTTAATCACAAGGCTCAGAGGTTGGTATTTATCAGCTTCACTGAGACTGGGCACTGGAATTAGTCTTCCTCCATCACCAACCTGTTTAACAAAATTTTTGGTTGCAGCAGCAAACATATTATGACATTAGTAATAGTAATATTAAGGAGCTCTGTATCAAGTGTAACTTCCAGATACCAAGCCCATGTTCAATTCTTTTTACAATGTTCTTTCAAAAAAATTAATATTTTTTGTCAGACTATTTTTTTAGATCAAGTTATATTTTGCATCTTAGCTAACCCAGCTTCTATGGTGTGTTGCTGGAGACTTCTCTCAAAGACCTTCAGTTAAGCGCTCGAATTCTGTATAATGAATAATTGATGAATTACCAGTGTAAACCGATAGGGAAATGGTTGCACTTTCCTTGGCAGTTTAATGCCACTGTTTGAAAAACAAAAAAATTACAGTCTTAGAAACAGAAGACAGTAACTGCTGCAACACGTAGCTTCCTGCTAGGAGTTATTGGGGTACTACTCTTGATTGGATCCTGGTTGCAGCTGAATTCTCGTCTTTTACCAACAACCAACAAAGCTGCCCAGACGCGCTCTGGGAGATTGCCTGAATTACACATCTGGTCTGCAGAGAGGGTATTGCCTTTCAGCAGCAGTTGCATAATCTACCTGCGAACGCTCAGCTGGGGAGTAAGTGGCCTGGAGGTCTTCAGAAACACCTGGGCCAAAGCATAAGATTAGAGATGGCCGGGAGCAGGAGGGAAGCAGAAGCGGCTTTTGTTATTCTTCTCCTATGGACTCAGCTGTCTGCAATCCAAGGGCCTGTTTTGAGACAGGCCAGCTGTGGGTATGTGAAAAGATCACTAAATTGTGAGAATTATGCAAAATAATAGAAGTAAAATTGCAGAAAGAAGTGAGATAATTGATAAAGGATTAAGGTGCAGCTCAAGAATCCAAGAGGAGAAAACACCAGTGTAAAAATATCTAAAATTGTAAAGCAAAAAAAGACAGTCCGTAGAGAGCACCATGTGTGAGGGAGGCAGAAGGAGCTGACCTGTCCTCATGTAAACGATGACCTGATTTTCTTGCAAGAATGGTGAGCGTACAACTGCTAAACATTGTAGCACATCTTCCAGAGATTCCTTTTGCAGTTACAGTAGGTTTACAGGCTTGTAAAGCTACACTTTAATATGAATGTTGTCCTTGGTTGCCAGGCAAAAAAGTTCCAATTGGTTGGCACTTTTTCTGAAGCAGGGTTTTCACATATGAAAGAATTTTAAGGGCTATTTTTATAATATGATCGCTTATTTAATAATGTAATGTGCTTCAATTTAGTTCTTTCCACTAGTTCCATAACTATTTTTAAATGATCAGAGTATCAGGAAGTCCAATAAAAAGGAAAAAGAGGATTATATTACCTCAGGTATCTAAGATTAAAGGAAAGGCTGCCAGAGTTTTCTGCTTACTCTAGATGGTGCTGAAAAATTGATGCTGTTTATATATAGACTTTGAACTGAAATCATGTGAAATGCTGCAATTCAGTCTGACTGTAACTCATATTACACTGCACTAACAGAAAAATCCTACATGTATTTACTCAATGAAAACACATTAAGAGAACTTAAAAGGTTTTAAAGGGAAGGAAAAGCTAAAGAAATTCTTAAAACTAAAATTGCCCATTTAGTCTTGATTTAGATTGATTCTATCTTATAACTGTTTGAAAGGATACTGCTTTTTCTACAGGTTATTAAGCTCAGCTGACACTGTTTATTCAACATGTATTTGTATTTCTTTTGCTTTGTATGTGGTCATAGATCATACTCAATCTGATCCTAGCACTAAGTTTCATAACAAATAGTTTCTTTTGACATTACGTGGTTCTCCTGTTACTCTAACAGCCTATAATCCACCATAAATCCTGCAGCAGCTACTTGTATCACCCCTATGCCACAGGTCATAGAACAGGATTGCAACGACATTAACATTGCTGTGTTCACAAAATATTCACTAATCTTGCTCATCCAAGTGAAGAAACCTAAGATGTTCCCCCCACCCCTCCAGTACGGGGCACTTTTGTACTTGGCTCATGAGTGTACTTACAAACTTTCAGCATTTTTGTAGCCCTTGCCCTCTCCCATTTGGGCAGCCAATAAATGAAAAACACGCTGTGCATATGTTATGCCTGAGACAGCATTTGAATAAAAAAAAAAAATTTGCCTTGTCTCACCAAGCTGCACTTGCTCACCTGCAGATTCAAAATCTGCCTCCTCCACACAGGATCCTTCATAGAAGAATAAAAGGGCAGTTCTAGCCTGACCTTAGCCCACCTTTGTACATACCTAGAAGGAGGTCAGACTTGAACCCTTACCATGACCCCAATACATTTTTAAAGAACAAGTGAAAAAACATGACCAAACAAATCCCCCCTCCGATTGCCTGGTACCCATCTATGAGGACATTTATTCTTAAATGAGCCCCCCGAATCATATACAAACTCATTGTTAGTATCAGAGACAAAATTATTCTTCCAGTTTCCCCATATTCTCAATCATGAGAATACATTTTCTTTGTGTTACTCCTTCTGTCTCTAATTCTATACCCTCTGACTCTTGTAAATAAATAAATAAATCTTAAGAGTCTTACTGGCAGAAGCCTCGTTTGCTGATTCATCTGCAGAGCAGGTTCATCTGTAGTTGGAAAGGGGAATTCTGTGCAAGAAAATATGAGTGAAGTAAACACGTAATGCTCTACTTTTATGTTTTTTAAATTGATTTTCCTATTCTTAAAACTGTAGCTTGACTCTGGTCTCTGGTCCTATCTGCCACACTCTATTCTGCTTCTGTTTTGAGTTGTCTGTCCTCAAAGACTGACAGTGTCTGTAAGTTTGCCTAGGGACAGCACAAGCCTCAATATGAGGAGCAACTTCAAGGTAGTTTATTCAACTCTGTGTTCTGTGGTTTCTTTGCTGTATCTTCACGTTCAGCAAACAGCAAGACAGTTTACTTCATATGCAAGATGAGTTCTGTTTCTTCACAATGGGTCTTTGCTGGGGAGTAGCAGCAGAGCAGGCAAATATTAGCTATGTATAGCTGAGAATTTTGATAGGTAAATATTGTGGGTTTTTCTTACATCATCTTGATACGAACCTGGAGACTATTTAATAGTAAAGTCTAGAGAACAGCCCTGCTTTCTCTATAACCTTTGAGGATGCAGAATGCTTTTTGTAGTTATTAGTTAACGCCATCATATTTGTTTTATTATTAGATAGTTATCCTACATTATTCGTGCAGGAATGTTGGATACCTGTTATTAGGGGGTGTCTAAAGATGCATTTATAGACTGATATAAGGTGCATGCAAAATAGAGGCTTGTCCAAGGAACCAAAAATGTGGAATTATCTCACTAATTTCAATCCAGAAATCTAGAGTCATGTGCAGATTTTGATGTTTCTGTGGTATGCGTGAACTGATCTGATTTTAACTTGTTTCTCGTCAGAGTCAACTATATCATAAATTTATTATGATTAACCAGTCAGTTGAGAGGAAAAAAGAAGTCTTAAGTGTTAACTGAATGGATAAATTGAGTTGGTGTTTCACTTGAAGGGGTTAAGCTCACATAATCAGTAACAAATTATGCTGTTAATTTTGTAATATCTTCATAGTGTGCAAAAAGGTGCTGTGAGTTGCCAGGTCACCAGACTTGAGTGCCTTTGAACCATGTTATGTTTCCCTACAGATCTTTATAAGGGAACAAATACAAGAATTTAACACCTAAAATCCAGCAAAATAAAATGGTACTGAAAAAATTGCTTGCTAAATTCTGTAACTTTCCAGCAGATGGCATAAATATTTCCTTACAAAGAAAGAATTTATGCAATATAGATCGTGTTACATTTCAGGAGGTAACAAAAATTATTTATGGGCCCAATTATGTTCCTTATTGCGTATAGGGAACGTTTTTTTACGACAGTACTTGACCTTTCCCCCTTCCCCCCCAAGGCTGAGCTTATCTAGAAACTCTCTTGTATAAGCAAAATCAGTGACTTTAATACAATGCTGTGTCTCTTCAGAACTCCTGAGTATGAAGAAAGTACCACTGTCATGCTGAACTCCTGGTCTAGCCGTTTGCTGTGCTACTGGGGTCATGACCTAATGTTCACAGTGAGTGCTGCTCACAAAACTTTATGGTATTTGAAGACCATTGTAGGAAGAAAAGTAAGTTAAAGCAAGATGATGGCTTTCAGTAGATTTAGCTTCAGCAGAGGTATTTCCATGTTGGATTTCTTTATTATGTGGTTCAAGTGCAGTGAAACTTTTAAATCAGTTCACAATTACTATTTTAACTATGCAATATAGGGGCACAATTAAATTAAGTATGGCAATATTTTAATTTTGTGTAGACTTACTTTATTAAACTCTCAATTTGGTAAAGCAGTAAAAAAATGTAGTCACTTCTTTTACGTCTGAAATTTAACTGGTTCCTCAGGGAAACCTCTCTGGACAGCAGGATAAATAGACCATATCAAAAAGAACTCAGAAATTCAAGGAGGCAACTCATCAGAATCCTAGCTCTAAAATGTTTTTAAGTTGCCCACATTTAAAGGATGCTTCTTGTGAAGGCAGATTGTTCTGAATACTCCACAACTATCTGTGGTCTCAGTAGAAAATTTTAATAAGAACTTCGTAGATCTAAGTGTTTTAAGGGACTCTAATGCTTTATTTATATGGCACTTCTGTGCGTGGAACGTTTCTTCACCAATTAGAATGCATTTGAAAAAAAAAAAATAAAAGACACTGGAAATACCCTTGTCCTTTTCTATACCAGTATCTAAAACATACCATTAGGGTTATTCTAAGTTATTTGCAAGGTCACTTTTAACAGTCCACTTGGAAGACAGATACACACACTCACCATGTTTCCTATACAATACTCTTCAGGTTTACAGTTTAAGTAAACTCTGTTGTAACCTCCTCTGTTGTAACCTATTCTCTGCCCACAACAGACTGTGATAATACATATTCAAAGTCTGTGCTACAGTACACATAAAAGGTAGATCTCCTGTCAGGAGATGCTGTATTAGAGCATGACGCTTGCCCAGCAATCAGAGTCATAAAAGCTGCTCTGTATTGTGTTACATCAATGAAAGGCTACAAGATGTGGAGTTCAACTGGCTTCTTCTATGGCTTTGGATTGACATCATACCCCATTCACTTTATACAAGTGACATCTGTTGTCTTCATAAAAAGGGAATATGTTGCACAGTTGGCTCCTTTGTACCACTTCACTGTCTTCTCACTAGAGCCATGTTAATGATGAAAAGGAAACACAAAAGAGATTAACGAGCATACACTCTGGCCATAGTTTACGTGCTCATCCACAGACTTACCTTTCAGGTTTCAGGTCTTTGTTTGCGGACACGCAGATGACAATCTGTGTTTCATGTGTCTGTCTTTAAATAATATGATATTAAATGATTATCACTGGCTAAATTGTATGAAAAATCCCAACTTTCCCTTCTTTGTAATTGCCCTAATACTATTGGTAGTGTTTTCAAAGAGCAAATGGATGTGTTAGCTGCAAAGCATTTACTAATAAGAAACACAAAAGTAGTACTCCAGGAAGAGATTTGCTGAGATTTCACATTTGCATTTAAACTTACCACCTCGGTGAAGCGGGCACGTTTCAGCCAAAAGAAGAGGTCATTTGTTACATAAACATTACTGCCTACAGTGAAGCTACTTTCATCATTTAGCATTATTAGCTTGTGAAGACAAATCTGGAAACAAACTAGCCAGTGTGGCCAGTGTGACTTACAGCAGGTTTAACACTGCCTTGGAGGATGGTGCCGGAATGGCTACATCCTTTTTTCCAGCATCCGGGAGTGGGTGTGTCTGTGTGAGAGGGCAGCTTTGTGGGCTTGCAATTTACCTGTACGAGAATGCAGAACTGTAGCTGCAGCTGTGCCACTACGTCTGAAGAAAGATTACAAATCAAAGGATTTGTCTGAAGTGATGTAATTCACATCGTCCATGCCAATCTGTCTGATGGGAGCTGGTACAGTTTTCTCTATGTAATACTTTCTCAGTAGACATATCTTATTCTTTGCTGCTTCTCCTTATGCGTTAATCTGAATAGCATGCTTGAACTGGATTTATTTTTGGCATTGCCACTAGCTGTTCTGTGATACTGGGCAAGTAACCTCAGTCTATGAAACCTGCAGTATGTGGCTGTGGTAATATCACCTCCCTGAGCAGCATTCTGCAAGAATTGACTCGTATTCTACAGTACTCTCAGATCTTTATGAATAGAGAATTCATAAACAGGCAAAATGAAGTAGGTGTTTGTAGGGCATGCAAGAATTCCATATCCTCTTTCATAATCACAGCTATGCTTCTTCAGGCTGTTCCTTTTCATGCTATGAGAATACTTCCTCATCTAGCTTCCCAATTTATTTTTTTGTTCACATGTGTAGGCATAAAATAAGACAATACTTGAGCTGTTTCCAGGTATTAAACATTTTAACAGACAGGTGACATAAAAAATTCTTGTCATCAAACATAAAAAGCAGCCTGACTAATATTGTTGTACTAGGCTGCCTGATCAGCATTTAAGTGAAATCAGCTCTTGAATTAAAATTGAAGAGTGCTATTATCACCTCAATTTCTTTGACTGCTAAATGTAATACCAGGCCCTCAAAAATAATCTACTTTAAAAGGAATTTAAAAGACATCCTAGATCTTAAACTTCATCAGTTAAAAGAAATAATTCCATCTCCTTGCCAGAACTTGGAGTCCACTTGCAGTCCAACAAGTGTAACCTTATTGAAGTGTTTAATTATACTTTTTTTTACTCCACTGACTTATCAAAAAACCTGCTCAAGAAACCCAGGGTAGTCATGAAATTTGGCTAGTAATTAGTTTAATTTCTTTGCTGAAGGAGATATAACCAGTAACCATTAATGAGAAAAGCAACTACATATTTGATTTTACTTTAGAACTTTTCCATGTAATGTAATGTAATCTAATCACAGGTGAAAAACCTTTTCACATCAGATTTATGTCTGTAACATCTGTTTATGTATACTTTAACTTATTCTGATTTTTTTAAATATACCATTCTTACTGTGCACTCTAGACACTGATACGGATAAACAGCCTAGCCTGTCTCTCAGCCACTCTGCCTAATAGTTACATATTAGACATAGCTTTCAGAAATAAAAAGCAAAGTTTAAATATAAGCCATATTATTTACTGGCCTTGAGTAAAATTAGACTCATCAATCAGTTGAAACAGAGTACCTCATTAGTTTTGAATGATATTTCAGTTTAGTTTCTTTCAATCTGATTTAGTAATGATTACTTACTCAAAAAAAATTTGCATATTCAGGTGCAGGAACAGTCAATATTGCATACTTGTGGTTTTTAACATTTAGATCAACTTAAATATTTAATAAGCTAATGAGGACTTGGAGAACCATGTGGCTTGATACATCGGTTGGTCAAAAACACTGTGTGTCATCACATCCAAACAGATTTTTGTACTAGCAGTGAAATTTGGAACAGCTTTCTGTGGGCAACTCCTCTAGCTGAGTCAGGATGAAATCTTGTCAATAGCTTCCCACATTGTCTCACTTCACTACACCACAGCGCCTACATATTTGTGGTTACGAAGAAGTATCATCTGTCTCTTGGTTAGATTAAGTTTACATTTACTTCCTTACTTACATCGTAGTTTTTATATTAAATTGGATGTCAGATTAGTTGTGCTGCCTCTATTACCTAAGGCTTTTTGTGTTGTTTTTTTTTAATCAATTAAGTAATGTTATATAGCTTTTCACCCTTCTGCACAGGAATTTTACTGAGCAATAGTAATCCGAAAGTATTATATTTGTTTAGCAAAGCATTCAGAGGCAAAGTACGGATCCCAACTACATAAATGTGAAACAGAGCTGAAATTCGCTCATGGAATTGTTTAACTGGGAATAAGCTCCCAGTGTACAACATAGCTCAGAGCACCAGTTTGGACGAGATCAGATGCGTACTCTGACACAAGAAAGAAAGCATTGCCGTTCATGAATGAAGTGTTTTCCCTTCCTTTTTTGTTGCTTCCCACTCAGGCAGGATTCCAGACTGTTTGAACACTTGTTCTTTCATTAATGCCAAGAAACAACAAAAATCTTAACTTCTCCTTACAATCAAATTCTTGGGTTTTATTATGATTTCATCTTAAATAAAATGAAATTGATTTAAGGGCTGAACAATTGACAAGAACACATAATGGAAAAATTCCACTTGCTGTTATTTTTCCAAGATGCCAGAAGGAGTAGGTGTCAAGTAATTTTATGTCTTTTTTTTTTTTCCATTTCCACATCTCTTTTTTCATTTCTATTAGAGAACATCAGGAACCATTTTCCCTACACCCTCTCATAAAAGTTGAGAAACATACTGTAAGCTCCCTTTAATCATAAAGGGCAAGCTGAAGTAAAAGAACAAGCAAGAGGCTCTTACCAGCTGTAGCACGAAGATAAAACTGTGAGCTGCCAAAAAGAAAATTATCTTCTTTGAGACTGCAGTTGGTACCTCCTGCCAGATTTAAAGGAACTGCGCAGATAATTGCATGGGAGAAGTTTTATAAAAATAATCCTGTGGTGGAAAAAGATTAGAAAGGAACAGGATGATGCTTAGCAAGAAGCCACTGTTTCAGTGCTATTGCTGCCACTATCACCCACCTCTCCAAACTCAATCTGTACAATGTACTTTAAGAATTTTACAATTAATAGTCAATTCACTTAACTAGATACAAACAGTTCATTCAACAACCATATTCTAAACTATTTCTTATGTCAATAAATCAGAACACAAATGACAGCAGTTTAAACAGTGTACATTGAGATTTATTAGAACAAGCACTAATAGCAGCAGTGTACAGAGGGATGGAGACAATGTACTGTATGCACTGAACAATAATAATTATACAATTGCACTTCTTCAGAGATCTATTAGAAAATGCTTTTCAGTAAAGTTTCCCAAATCTAGCATTGTTTGGATTTTGCCTCTGAGGAAAAAAATACAAAAAATATGCTTATTTTTTTTTTTTGGTAAGGCATTAGCAACATTCATTGGCAGGCTAAACAAGTCATTTGTACATGCATTATCCAATTACATTGCAACAGGTAAAACAGCATCATGTTTCCTCAAAAATTAGAACAGTGTGTGTTTGGTTTTGGACACAATGTCCTGGTAAACCCAACTCAGTCTGAAGGAAACAGATGGCATCTTTTGTTACATTTTAGAGCACAAAATAAACTATAGCATAGCCATGTTCACCTTTATTTCCTACCAGAAGCTGTAGGACATCCCTCAGTTGGAGCTGTCATTATAGGTATTGTGTACACCACATACATCACTGGAAAAAAGTCTTAATTGAATTAATTTCTTTTGTTTACTATTCCCCCCACTACCACCTCCCTGAATCATATGGCCAAAAGACGCTCAACTGTAATCAACACTAACTATTGTGTGAGCTTGTTTTTTATTCCATGAGAGGTAGTCAGCATGAGGCCTCATCTGCATTCTGGATTACTACAACAGTATGTTCAAAATCAACTCACAAGTGCAAAGACACAGAATAAGTGTTGCAGCTGCATTACATGGGAACTGTTTTTTTTACTGCTCTTTCCTGGCTAGATTCAATCTCTGAAGTAACCAGAGAACTTGACTTATCAGAAAAACCCCAATTCTATTTATGTGCTAAAGCCTAGAAGGAGAGAGGGGAGGCACTTTCTCACATTCACACTTTACTAGGCTGATATTAGGAGCACACTCTTAGTAAGCCAACCCCTTCCTCAAAAATCAGAAAGATTCATCTCCTTTTTTACTGGGCATACAGTACTAGTGACCCTCACTCTGGGTTGGCACCATCCTGAAAAAGTACAAGGAAACAGGGAAAGGAACTGCAAATATTCTTCCAATTAAGCTCGCCAGAGTGAGACACAATATGATGAACTGTCATTGATTTAATCTCCTGTTCTTCCTTCCAAATGTCATACACAATTGAGCTTTGCAGAGACATGACGTTAATTTGGTTTTAACTACTGCAAGTCCCAGAATAAGGTCCCAAAATGCAAGAGAGTCAAAGGAAAGTCAAATATATTGTTCTGACTAGCAAGCAGTCAAACCAGCGCTATTTCACACATTTATCTTTCACAAGACAGTGCACGTGTTCAAAAATAAGCGTTAAGTGTAACTAGTTGAATATCTAGGCTTGTCTGTATGTTAGGCCTACAACTGAAATAGATTTGGGCAGCTAGATCATCCACTCACCTGGAAGCTCACTGGGTTCCATGGAGCCCCAACAGCAGTTCAGCCTCACCTGCAGAGGTGCTCATTTGTTTTCACATGTAGGAATTAAAATCAAGTACTACAAAGCATAGTGTAACCAAGTACACTGTTTTGATTACTTCAGAATGCCATTGTTGAGCCTGTTTATTTAAACGTTAGTATCTACATCTTTTAAATTGATTTCAATTAGATTGTTTGCAATGTTTCTGTTAAATATGTATTGGTGCCTGTGCAAGATCAGAGTCAAAGCAGATGAATCAGGAAAAAAAAATATCTGCATTGCTGATTAACTCTTGCATGTGAAATAGAAGTCTACAGATTTGGCATATAGAAATTATATCCCACCTATGATATTCCTCAGCTGTTGATGCTTAGAAACTGTAAGCAAAAGAACTGTTCTCACAGGCATAGTTAAAGCCACTATTTGGAGTCATAATTAATAAGATGTAAAGAAGAATCGTCCTGAAAGATATCCCAAAACTGTGAACAGTCAAGCAAAAATGAATGCATTTGTAGGACAGCAATCAAGATCAATCAAGGTTATTTTTTAAAATGTTAAATTAATGAATGTAATATGAAGGACTAAACTTGCACTTTTATAAACTGCAACACTTTAAGTAGCTTATACAGTATTCAAAATAAGTATTTGCAAATCAGCTTCCTACTGAGTTATTTAGAAACTATGGTACTGGCTTTTTTCAGTATCCTTTTCTTCTTCATCTCATTATGGATGTCCACAGTGAGCTTCTGAAAATAAAATTAAGGGTGCTGCAGTGAGGTTTAATAGTACAGTGCTCAAAAAGAATGCCTTCTGCAACATTTGGGTAGCTGGGCACATAAAAACTTCTTATTTTCTTTCTTTCCCATAAGTAACTGTTTTCTATTGCTTTCAAACACCAGAAAAAATTCTGTCTGGTGTGTCTAGAAACACACACCCTTTCTAGTTACAGGCTGTTATTTCTGTCTAAAACAGACACTGCTGACCAGTACTCAAAGTAGTACCAGCTCTATTTATTAGGCTTCTAGAAAGCAACTATTTGCCTTTAAAATCTTAACAAGTTTTTTATACCTTTCTAGCTGACAATAGCATAATCGCAGTAAAAAGACTCTGAGGACTTCCTTTTACAAGTATCCAAAACAAAGAGATGTGCAAGAAAACAACAAATTTGGGGTTTTTTTTGTAGAATGAGCACAGGGATATGGGCAATCAGCAAAGAAAGCTTTTTTCAGCTATTTAGGTTTTGACATTTTGGGCTGCTGAAGAATTGGTGCAGGGTTGTTCCCACCTGAAATTAAAAGCTGTTAAATGCACAGAAACTCAGTAAGGCAATGTAAAATCGACAAATAATCTAAACCTCACTCGTCTAATGGCATTCTCACAGTCTGAGCTGAGTATAAATACTATGATTTACTACATTTCATACATGTGCATATGAGATCTAATCTCACCAAAAAAGTGTGACATTATTCCCAATTCATATTAACTTTATGCAAAATAGGAGAAAATACAGAATTCCTTGCTCTGAAAATACTGAGAAATCATAATACACCAAACAGTTAATTATACAAAGGAAAATAGATAAAGGCCCAACAAAGAGTTTTGCTACCGGTTACAACCAGTAAAAAGATATACCTAATATCCTAATATATAGAACTATCATAATGATCTCCCTGGATATCATAGTAGTTTAATTTTATGATGGCTTTTTACATGCTAAATAAAATATCTGCTTCACATAATTCAGCAATAATAGATAAAGACCAAGGAGTTTGCTGTGCATTTTGGTAAAGGAAAATATTTCAGACACCAGATGCTAGCAGATTGATTTCTTACTCATTTTATAGTAAATAACATAGATACAAATCAATATACAAAGAAGAATCCCATCCAGAAAAGCCCACTTATATTTCTTTTTAGTCCAAGGATGACATTTTAGTGAGTAAGCACTATAGCTCCATCCCCACTCTGATAGCTGGAGATTTAACAAGATGTGAGCATTAGGTGTAAGACAGAAGCACCACTCTTCATTTCTGTGGAGCTCCAAACATCATTTAATTTTTAAAACTCAAGCTGCACATGTAATTAATTCTTAGTGACTGTTCTGGTTTCAGCTGGGATAGAGTTAATTTTCTTCCCAGTAGCTGCTGTGTTTTAGATTTAGTATGAGAATAATGTTGATAACACATATTGGTTTAGTTGTTGTCAGGTAATGCTTATGCTTGGCTGGGGTAGAGTTAATTTTCTTCCCCATAGCCGCTGTGTTTTAGAGTTAGTGAGAAGAACGTTGACAATACTCTTATGGTTTTTAGTTGCTGCTAAGAAATCAAGGACTTTTTCAGCTTCCCTCTCTCTGTTGGGTGAGCAGGTGTACAAAAAGCTGTGACGGAGCACAGCCAGGCAGCAGACCCAAGTGGGCCAAAGAGATAATCAACACCATAGGTCACGTTCACTGCGTAAATGGGAAGTTGGCCAGGATTCACTGCTCGGGGATTGCCGCTTAGACACAGGCTGAGCATCGGTCATTAGGCAGTTCAACCACTAAATAATACCAGTAACACCTATTTCCACACGTAAATAGACCTAATTTCTGATGGCATTTTACTTCATGAAAATTAGAAAACTTTCTATTTTGTTACAGCTGTGCCACCCACTGAGCTGCCAGGACTAGTTTCATTGTTCTCTATTGTAGTGTCGCACTTCCTTTTCTTTTCTGAGGTTTGTCAAAGATCACAAGGATGGGAAAAGAAAAAAAAAAAAAGACAGGTTTATAATACCACAAAACTTGACAAAGGAGGAGATGGGCATATAAAACACCTATAAGTACACTGCTATCTCTTTTTAAACCTGCAGAAGACCATATAAAAATGCTTTCATAAAGAGACCTTTCAGTTTAGTGGAAGAAAGAATGAAGGTGTTTTACATTCCATAGTTTAAAGAGCAACTAACGTATTTGCTTTTGTAAGCAGACTCTTTAAAATATATAATAAAAAAATAAAATAAATTGCTGTAAATAAGACACTTCTCTGAGCTTACTGAGATTCATAACATTCTTTTGGGTACCATTCACTGCTCTAATGGAGCTCAGGGAAATAAAAAAACCCCTTTATTAACACACATCTTTATTCTTCTGTCTAAAAAAAAACCAAACAACATAAACCAACCAAAACCCAAAAGACTCCATGAAATTACTTCTGAGTGATACCAGAATTACAAGAAAAGTAACCAGGAATGATAAAGTAAGAAATTATATTACTTTTTATACTAAATATACCTTCACAATTTGGAGCATATTAACAAAAAACCTTAGTTGCCACTGTATCCCTGCCTACCTCAACTTTTATCAACACGTGCTCTGAACAGAAAATTCAAGTTTTATAAAATTTTGACAACTGTTACTTAATGACAGACAGGTAGAAAGCCCAAGTTAGTACTTTCATCCCCAGAGGCTGCCATGGTAAGTAGTTATGACATAGTAAATGTTAGTTTTCTCCCAGCTCTGTGTATAACACAAGGCGACCAGTGAGGCCATTCTAGTGCTTCTTACAACTGCTGTCTGTATTAAACCTCTTCCCCCAGCTGGGCCAAGCTCTCAAACTTCAAATCCTCCTGTGATTTTAGCACATGAATACAAATACCCTTTCTTTTTTAATCTGAAAGCTCTCCTCTACTTTCATTATGCAGCTACAGTATTTGTAATGACATCTAAAATAGAGTTAATTCCTCACATTACAACTGCAGCCAACGGCATGGTAACAGCCAATGTTTCTGCACTGGACAATACTCAAAATCCTATAAAACACGGAGATCACACAAACCTTCCCTACACTAACAGAGCTTTGCTAGTGAAAGCAAGTTTGGCAAAACTCACAGAGAATTGGCGTATTCAGACCTCCTGCAAATAAACCTCCTGTCCCTTCCAGGGTATTTCTGAAAATTCAGGTTTTTGTAAGAGAAACTCTACAAACAAGACTGCATTGCATTGAGCTCCACTTCGCCTAGCTTGAGGGTGGGAATATCCCATGTTACCTCCATGGGAAACTCAGATGCAAGCTTCTCACAAGGTAGCCATGAGGGCAGGACCAGTGCTGGATCCCAGTATGACTTAAAGCTTGTGTAATTCATTTCCATACAGAGTTCTGACAATGTTCAGTAGGGAATTAAGGGCAATGTCTTTCATTTTTCACTGCAATACTCAACATACGCCTAGCATGTGCTTTTCAAATAAAACCTACAAATGCCATACAAGCTCATTCAGAGTCAGAAGTTCAAAATGAGAAAAAAGGTAACTTATCTGTAAGATGAAAAGAGTACTACAGTAGGAGTTCACTTTTAAAACCAAATAGCAAAAAAAAAAGTTTATTTCATGCAGCTTATTTCTGTCTAAAATTAGAATGGGTGTCTAGATGAATTCTTAATCACAGTGATATTATATAAAAGCAATTCATTCAAAAAGTATCTCCCTGTGATATAAAAATTTCTAATATGTCAAGAAATCTACCATCTTGTTAATACAGATGTAAAACAGGAATGAAGCTATGTAAGTTTTTATAAGCCATAACATTTGATGAGAAGAGTGATTATTACCCTATCATATCCACAGTGCCAGAACAGGAAACAAATTAAGGTACATTTTTAAAACAGTAATTGAAAGTACAGATCACTATTGTGAAACTAAAGCATAAGGGTTGTGTATTTTATACTGAAATAAGCGTTTTGAGAAAACACAAGAAAAAGCGAAGGCTATGTCTTTGTAGTGAAATTTAGAACTTCTTAAATTGTTTAAAAGCTTTTAAATGTCAAACAGTTTGCACTAATTTTCATCACATACCAAACCCACAGCAATTAAATAACTGAGTTGGCAAGTATTTTTCATGCCTTTCAAAAGCAAATAATGTCCAGATGAATGGAATGAGGTGGGCTGAAAATTGCCTGAATTCCAGGCTTGAAGAGCATTGATCCATATCCATGCTAGCAACTCACAACAAGGACAGCCTTGCAGGGGTCAATTTTGTGGCCAAGGTCAATCAACATCTCAACAATGACATGGGCAAAGACAGAGACCACAGGCTAACAAGTTCTCCGATTACATTAAATTGGGAGGATGAGACAGCACATCAAATGGCAGAGCTTCAACTGGAAGGACATTGCTCAGCTTCAAGGCTGGGCCAGATGATGCTTCCCAAGGTTCAAAAGAAGTGCAAAGGTCTGCAGCTGGGGTGGAAAAATCTCATTTGCTGGAAAGGGACAGCCGAGCAGTAGCCCTGCTGAAAAGCAGCAGGCACTTACTATGGATGCCAAGCTGCAAAGGAGCCAACAGCACATTCTCATTACAACATGGAAAAGCTCGTTCTGCACTACAAGGGCAGGGGAAGTGGACAGCCCACTATCCCCCATGACTCAGTGCTGGTGAAATTTCATAGGTTGACTAAAAATTATGATTTGAATAGAAGCCCCCGGACCTATCCTCTGCTCACCCATTCTCTTTGGAAACAGCACAAAATATGTCCTGATTCTCCCCAAGATTATAGGAAAAATTTAATAAAATATTTTGTTCAGATTCAAGAGAATTCTGCACCATAAGAAACTGCCTTACAGTACATTTGCTAGCACTTTTCAATTTCTGATCAAGACTGCAAATATTTTGTGATGCATTGTTTCATATTTCCTCTACTTACTGATGATCTAATTTAACATTCAGTAAGTTCAAAAAGTGTCTTCAACAGAAAGACTTAGCATATCACAGATTTTTTAATTCTACAAATGCTAATGTTATTTTTCTTTCAATGAGTGTCAAATAAACAATTGTGAAAATAAGTAAATCAACGATACCTTCTTTATTGTTCTCCAAGTTTCAGTTTGCATTGCAAATAATGGCATTCACAAAGCACTAGCAGAACACTGTAAAACTAAAGAGCTTATTTCTGTATTTAAATTAAAATCCCACATTCAAAAAAAAATGAGGACATGTATTTCCTGTCCGTCAAACATTCCTGCAGTCATACACACATACTGCTTTCCAGTGTCATAGTGAACTGCACACAAAAACTGGAGACACAGAATAATTAGTTCTTATTTTGCACACAATGTGCCGGTTTGATTCATAGTGTAATGTCGTTAAAGCAAGTACGATGAAGTTAACCAAATATGATTAAAACACCAAACTTTGATAAACTCTCATTTTCTTACAACAGCAATTTCAGAACTAAAAAAAAAAAAAAAATCAGACTAGATTTCGTTCAACCAGGAAAGAAAGATATCGTTCTTTGAATAATTCAAAATTTTCTTTGGAAGAAATTTTGTTAATCTGCACACAGGTTTTTGTATCAAATATTCAAAAGCAATTCACAAGCATTCAGAATTGTTAAAAAAGTCATAATTCTTCCTGATAACAGAAATGTGTGCAGAAATTGGAATTCCTTAGTAGTTACTTGCTCTGCCAGTTGCTTTGCCATACAAGCAGGGGTGAGAACTAAATGCATATTAAATAATCAATGTAATCTCAGTTCTGTAGGGACATGACTCTGCAAAAGAAAGAAGCAGGCAGAGAGCTGCATACGTGTGGTAAACTACTGAGAACCGTTCAGGCAGCTTTGTTGACAGGATCACATATATATCTACCCAGGATTTTAGATCTCATTACTGGAAACAATCTTAAATAGGAAAATTCAAGTGCGCTAAGTATGCTGTGTATGTGTAGAAAGAAATACAGTATATATGCATGAAATCTCACCCATTATCAGTGTCTGGATGTATAACACATGCATAAATGGAAGACTTAGCTCATACCATATGGAATGCATTTTTGCTTAATAAAATTACTTATTTTTTCCTTTTATTAAAATCTGCCCTCCCACTGTTTAATGCTTCAGAGATTCTCGAATAGAAAGTGTCAAACCTTCCCCCACGTGTATTAACTGAGGCTTAGCAACACATAAGAGACTCGGTTCTTAATCAAAAATATAGAATTACTTTATGAAAAACTGTAAAATATAATTTTGCTCAAAAGCTACTTGGCAACACAAGTAGCAGTTGTTCGCTACAATACATGGGACCCTCTACCATATTCTCAAATATAAATTTGGATAAGAAAAGTGGATGGGGAAAAAACAGGGACAGTAAAGTAAACAGTGTGTGTGGCAGAAAACAGTTGCACTTACATTACTATCCAGCTTCTGGAGAGAAGCCAGAGACCTTCCCATGAAATCTCTCTGTGCTTTTCACACTGCAAAGCTTCAGGGAATTCTAATTGTATAAACAGTTATGGGGAAACAAGATTCACTGTGACACTATGTCCAGCCTGTGATAGAAGTGATGATTGCATCTCAGCATCAGTCATCTAAAATATGAACTTTCTGAGTAGCAATTCATATGCATTTACAAAATTGCATCAAATTCAACCACTTAGGAGTTTCTTTTCAGTCTGATTGTACAATCAGCTTCCCAAAGGTAAAGCACGTACAGTAGACCTCATTCCTCTGAAATATAGTTAGAATTTTGGTTGTCTTTTGATTTTAAACAATGCAGGTCCTCTAATATTTATATCATAAAATTCCAGTGCCTTAAAAATCTGCCCTTCACACAAGCCTAAGGATACATATTTTAAAATTAACTACTATACATCTTCATATTTTGTTTAAGGCATGAACAATGGCATATGAATGGGAACAGCTTCCAGAAAAGCATATCTTTTTGACAAAGGCCAGTCCAAGTACATCACACCAAAGGACTAACCTGAAGCCAGAAATAACTGAAGAGTTTTTAACAAAAAAATTGTTGAAACAGAATGGATATTTTTCTCTTTTTCTTCCTTTTTTTTTTCAATTTAAATTGCATTACTCTTAATGTCTGTTTAAAGCACCGGTTGCAGTTCTGTGTTTACCATCTCTTCTGAGTGACTTTGGATAACTCATATACTTCTTTTGTTCTGAATTTTCAGTGTCTGAAACTTTAAAAGGTTTCTGTTTCTTTTTTTGTTTCTTTTTTTTTTAATGGCTGCTGCAAAATTAAAAAGCTCCAGAAGTGGTCAGGGGCCTGGTCTAATGCACTTTCAAAAGTCCGTTATAAAGATGAATATAAATGCAAATGATAGGTTTTTCTGTAGACCCACAAACCACGCTTAGCTATAAGAAACATATTGTGCATAGTTATTATTTTCTTCAGAGTGATATGTTTACTAGATCTACATTCTCAGTTTACCAGAGTACGGGGATTTCTACTTTACTAAATCCAGGATCCTTTCGCAGTTCCCAGTAGGTATCATTGGTAACCCAGGCTTCTCTTTGATTAGCGTCAATAACTTTTCTATAGAAAGGAAACAAAAAAAAAACAGAAGAGAAAGAGATGAGAAAAAAGTTCTAACCATAGATCTCTGCTCTTATGAAACATGAAATCAAATTCCATACCTCTCTGTTCTAACCCAATACTAAATCTGATTTCGTATTTCTAAAGGACATTAAATCAGTCAGGGACTTAAAAATCAGCCTCTACCTGTGTCAGAAGCGGAAGATTTAGAAAAGATCACAAATCTATTGTCTGATCTGTGTGAGCAGGTCTTAGAGCCACATAAAACCTGCCTCTTAAGCCACTACAGATTCTGATTATGTGCCTGGTTACGTGTTCTCATTATCTTCCACAACAAAGCCAAGCACATCCATTTCCTCACTTTTGATTCACCATGATAAACATCAGGCTATTTGGTATGACCACCCCTTGCTTCAGAAAAACAATAAAAACTGCTTCCACTCAAAAATAAATAAATTGTAATTTAAGTAAATTAAGATCTATGTATATACATATATATGTATGATGGTGTTGTTCAGATCACTATTTATTACTTTGTTTATGCAATGACTTAAAATAACAACATAATTAAATCTTAAATTCTAATATTATACTTTGACTTCATGTCAAATTCCGAAAAAAAATTGGCCAAGGGGTGCAACAGGCTTGTATAGCTGTTTCCCACTGTGTGAAAATGATCTTTCAATTTTGAAGCTTTAAATTATGTAAAAATTACTTCAGACAGATATCAGATATGTGACTATTTCTCTTAAAACTGCCACTTTCAAGCTTTTCACATTTAACAGACCACGTTGGTAGTAATTCTTGTAGTGCTTTTTCCAGTCACACTTGTAGATGAGTTACTTAGGGATATGGTGTAGTAGGGAGACAGGCATGGTTGGACTCGATGATCTCAGAGGTCTCTTCCAACCTTATGATTTTATGATTCTATGAAAACAGAGATTTACTATGGAAATGAAAGACTCACTTAAAAAATTTGGGTACATATTCAATGCTGTTTTCTTCCATGTACCGCCTCCGACCTCTCTGGAGTTCCTCTATTCTTTGTTTCTCAGATGCTGCTGCTTCTATATTTCCTTCCTCCAGAAGCCTGTATGAATAACAGCAGGTCCTATAGCAATCATACTGTGTCTAGCACAAATCATCACAAAAGAAAAGCAGAAGCTAAGCCTGTTGTCTGAGTTGCACTGGATTCAGATCTAGTCATAAGCTCATAAAATAAGAATAACCATCATGTGACTCCTCAGTTACACACACCTGACCTATAGTCTAAGGCATATGCTTTCTTTAGCAACTTCAGCATATCACAAACATTGAAGTACTATGAACTGAGAATTAGGAGGGAATTAATTTTGCTTCCATTCACAGCAGGACGGCATGACATTTCAGAGCCTGTCTTTCCAACTTGTTATGAGGAATCCTACCTCTGCCCAAAGATTGCACTGTAGCTCTACTTTAGCAACAAGATGCTTTCTGCTTTCCCTCAAATGGGTAAAGCAAAAACTTACTTGCAATACTGAATACCTTATCTGCTAGCAGAATCCTCCAAAGTTTAGTTCAGACTGTAGTGAAGACAGACAAAATTCAATACTCAGCCAAACCCAGCTTTAAAACCACCAAATATTAAGTGTATAAATAAGCATTCTTGCCTTTGGTCTGGCCTGAAGCGCGCATCTGTTGAAGGAAGAAGATCTTTCATTACAGGATCTAATTCATTGAGCTCAATAGCAAACCTCGTGAAGCCATAATAACGTTCATAGTTGGTTGGCATTGAGCCTGTATGAATATGTATGAGAAAAAAAAAGCTTTTTAAAAGTTTTTTAAACTATTACTCTAAACATGCAAGAGATTCATTTATTTATTAATTTATAACAGCAAAATTATTAATATATTTTACTCTTACACATGATTAAAATGCATCAAAATCTATTGTCTAGGTGGAACAACATTCCCTAAATATTAATTTCAACCGCTTATCGTGAAGAGGTTGTAATTAGATGCTAATATATTCAAAACTTTCATGATCTTCCTTCCTTTTTAAATACAAATTACTGTTTTCAAGATTTTCAAATCAAACATAGTTTCGAAAACGGGTTCAACAAATATTTGTACAAAAGCTAACTTTAACTGGTCTTCAGAGTTAATTTTGGAAATAGCACTCACTTTCAGACTGATTTGGCACTGTCCAACACCTTCAGCCCTAACAACAGTCAGAGTAGACATCGAAGAGAGCAGGATACAAGACAGGGTTCAAAATACTAACATTACAGAGCAGGTTCCAAAATACTAAAAATAAGAACAACTCCTGGATAGTCACTCTGCATGTATGAAAGATAATATAGGTGCAAAGAATGACTAATTCAGCCTTGGTGCCTCTAAGCAAGGACTAAGGAAGTAGAAATCAGCTCCTGAAATCACAGGAGCTCACTATCTCTGAAGAGTAGTCTTTTAGGCTAAAGCATTAAGACAACATGAACATTAAGACTGAGATGCACAAGACCACGCCCTGTAAGAACATTTCCATTTACTGTTATTGTAAACTCATGTAAACTCTTGTTTATTTCTCTAGCCAGAAATTTAATTTATCCAGTAGTATTTTATGTATTTGAAGAGATGGCTAGAACAGCTTCACATAGTTTAGGGTGCCTGCCAGAGTTTATTTTACAAGCTTCTCACCTGGCCTCCATATGCATTTGGCGGAAGGTGCAACCCCACAATAAAGGCCTTCATGCCACTTTCCAAAAAGGCGATGAACCACCTTCCCTTCTTGATCTATCACAACACCCTGGACCTCATTTACATTTGAATTCCAGTAGTTCACCTGCAAGTTTAACAAAGAATTACTAGTTCACACTATTTTTCACATTACCCATTGTACCGATACAGATACTGCATGAATCTTAGTATGTGGCACTGACTGTCCAAATTTTGTATCAGAACACTTCACCTAGAACAAAGAATATCAAAATTCAAAATGCAGATGATCTGAATATTAATTAAGTTCGTCTATGAGAACCCCTGAATAATTTGATATATAGTTTTGGCATAAAGGTATTTAAATTGTCTGCACATCTGGGACCTACATTGCTGTTCATTAACCCAAATCCTCCACAATTCTGCAAAAATGACACTTTGAAAGTTGCAAGATCAGAGCTAGTTAACTCTTCTTTCTAAATGGAGAAATATGAATATACCTGTATATGTGAAGGAATCCTTTGAAGGGTGCTGCACACAACTGTCGCAGCAGGAAGACATTCAGACGGTATTACTTGTTATTTGTTGCTTTCTGTTTCTCTTCTCTGTTTCGCTTTCCTTAGACACATTTGTTTCTTACACCTTCACCTACTGAACCAGTTGTCCACCCTCAGAACATCCATCAAAATATGAATTTCAGATTTATGGTAACGCACCATTGCTAACACTGCAATGGTATTGATGTATTTTGTTGCAATATGAGTAAAAACTTAATTTAGGGAAAATAATTGAAAGCAACACAGCTATACAGTGATCGGGTTTCATGGATGGTCTTGGATATTTTTTTCTGTGGATCCAAACAGTAATATTTAATCTAAAATATCGACTGCTAAATTCTAGTAAAGGCAGAAGAAAAATGGAACAGAAGTATACAGTAACATTGCATTTTAATTGTGGTAATTAAAAAGGACTTTTGTCATGGCATTTTTAGCCTAAAAGCAACAACAGTATAGCTTGACACAGTACTCTCAGTTAATAATTTAAAAATATTGATAAGACAAAATATTGAAAGCAGATTTCAAGAATACTGAAGAAACAGCTCGATGTATCCTTAAACTATGCAGTTTTCTGAATATATATGTATTAGAATACATATGTTACCTTGACAAACGTGAGTTTACAAATACAAACACTGCTTTTTGTGTTTCTTATAGTTATCTCTCCATAGTGTTCTATCCATCTCCTTCCACTAAGAATATTATGTATGCAAGTAGTGACTTTGTTCCAGACATAGTAGTCTCCATACCTAAGAATAGATTAACAAGTAGTGGGTAACATATTAATCATGACCATTAAGGACAAAAAAGTAAAAATTAGTTCCCTTATCATAAATACAAGACCATATTCCTCAAAAATTCTGTAATCAGTACTTTACTGTAATAAAGCACTAGTTCTGGGTATATTACCAATCCTCCACAGATAAGCTCACCTAAGCTGTAGCAAAGAAAACTGAAGAATGGTGCTACAAACCACAAATCAAGACATTATGAACTGCTGAAGACCTGCACAGCACATTCACTGTCCTCAGAGCATTCAGTGCTTTGGCCACAATTCGTTTAGGAGCAGGACAGTGACCCAAAGCTCAGCATAAGGCTGAATTGAGGCTACAAGCAGAAAAGGTAATTATATTACAAACAGAACAAAAAAAATCCGTAAAGGAGAGAATACAAAAGAAGTAGGGAGCAGGACATCATCCCTTTCCCTCTGTAACGACTACTCAGAGTCAAAGCATCTCTACTGTCAAACAAGGGAATAAAATCAAGGAATTATATTGAGCAAAGCATATTCTCCTTCAGAGTTGAGGGGCAAGCATTAAGACAAAGATGCTACTGAGTCCATTTACTTCAATTTTGTAAGACAGGCAAAGAAGCAAAGGGATGTCACACTGTCTTTCTGTCAAACATGCAGACAGGAAGGCTGGTTGTGATGTGCAGGAGCAGGAACAGTACTGCAAAACCAGCAGACACACATATTTTAAATATCCTCTCCTTACATATTGTCAGAAGATGCAACTTGCAACTAGTCTTACCTGTGGTGAAACAACTTCTCACTACTCTGTCAACATCTAAAGAACATGTTTTGGCTTAATTACATTTTGAAAAATCACTTTACATTGTAAGGACAGCACTGGCTGTTCACATTCCAATATTGCAGCCTTGTTCTGAACAGCTGATCACTACTGTACATGCAAAACTTGGGTTATGTTTCCTGAAACGTTTCTATCACACTCTATCTATTGCTTTCTATAGCATTTGCAAATTTTTCCTCCAAAATCCCAAATGAATCTTCAGGCTCAAAAATGCTTCAGTATCCCCATCTGTATACTAAGGAGAGATTTGAGCTAGGCACTAACTCTCACCCGTACAATTCACATGATGTCTGCACACACTTCCCTCAATCCAATCACAAGGCAGAACAGATTAGATTGCAGCAAAGACTGAAAACAAAAAGAAATAGAACAGTAGCTTACTTTGGAAGAGTCACATTCAAGGTTCCAACTGGTAGAATTTCCATCGATTTTCCCCAGAATTTGTTTTTCCACCTGATATCTGAATGCAATAGAAGATTTACAAAACTGAAAAGGTAAGTCTCCCCCTTGCAGTCATCTGCATGGCACATGAGATGATCTAGGCTAGACCATCAGGTTTAAAACAGGACAGGAAGAAGTTGCCATGAAAATTCAAAAAATAAAAAATATCAGAAAATTTCATTAGGTCAGAAAAACTAAAGATAGGTTTGATTTTCTTTTAGGAGTCATGCTTGTGCTACATGACTGTCAAATCAACACAAATTAAATGCATACGCCAGCAGATACAAAAAAGAAAGAACAAATTGCTTGTTCAACTGCGTAAAAAGAACTGCTTGTGTTTGTAAGAAATAATAACTTCCTTGGTAAAAAAAGCTTTTAAGCAGAAAACTATAAACAGACTGCAAGAGACGAGGGAAGATGTAACATGTCTGCTCACTCTTTAGAATGAAAATTTGGAGTGAAATAATCTAGAACATCAGTTCGTAACGTGTTAGTAAAAAAATAATAAGTATAGAAATTTTAAGTAAGTTCCAAAAACAAAGCTCAGCTCGTACAGACAAAATTTTTACTTCCTAACTAAAAAGGAGTTTATGCTTTTTAATTAAAAAACATACCTTGCCAAAACACAAAGTTCTTTGATTCACAGTGACAGGCCGAAATGGGAGGATGGTGGCTAACCTGGAAAACAGTTCAGCTGAGTTAAAAACAATTCATTTTCGTTTCAAAGACAATACAATTGTTACCGTAATACGAAAACACTAAATAGCCCACACTATTTATTATACTAGATTACTATGAAAACAGATGCAACTTAAGTTTATACTTAAAATGCTATGTACTTCAAACATTTCCTTGTGATTACTATAAAAACATGTATCTTCTAGCATTTAATGAAGTTTACTCATACTAACAACTTTTATTTACTACTAAGAAAGCAAACTATTCTAAGTACAAAGAAAAATAAGATAAATCTATAAAACAAAGAAATCAAAACCTAAATCTAAACAGGAGGATCTGTCTAGAAACAAGCTTTACCTGCTCGGAGAAAAATCTAAATCCTTTGTCTTCTCTAATACATTCATAAGTTTCACCAAGCACTGGATTAAATGGCTTGCTTCCTGCTCTAAAGTATGTAGAGGCATAGCCTGATGCTGCAAAAGCAGCTATGAGAACCTGTGAAAATACAAGAACATAAGTGATAATAGGTGGAGTTTCTTGTGTATATGCCATCACTATGTAGTATCACACAACTCAGTCCATGTGAACATCAAAGCCTGTGGATCTGAGCATGTGGCTATCACAGTATCACAAGGTTGGAAAAGACCAACCTATGACACAACACTAGCACCCACTCATCATTTAAACTATGGCAATAAGTGCCTCATCCAGTCTCCCCTTAAACACCTCCAGGGTCGGCGACTCCACCACCTCCCTGGGCAGTGCATTCCAATCGCCAATCACCCTTTCAGTGAAAATTTTTTTCCTAATATCAAGTCTAAACCTCCCCGACGAAGCTTGAGACCATGTCCTCTTGTTCTGTCACTGATCGCCTGACTACAACCTCCTTTTCGGTAGTTGTAGAGAGCAATAAGGTCTCCCCTGAGCCTCCTCTACTCCAGGCTAAACAATCCCAGCTCCCTCAGTCACTCTTCATAGGGCTTGTGCTCCAGTCCCTTCACCATCTTCGTTGCTCTCCTCTGGACACACTCCAGCATCTCATCATCTCCCTTAAACTGAGGGGCCCAGAACTGGACACAGTACTCGAGGTGCGGCCTGACCAGTGCCAAGTATAAGGGGATGATAATTTCTCTAGTCCTGCTGGCCACTCCATTCCTGATGCAGGCCAGGATACCATTTTCCTTCCTGGCCCCCTGGGCACACTGCTGGCTCATGTTGATTTTCCTGTCTACCAGCACTCCCAAGTCCCTTTCCACTTGACTACTCTCCAGCCACTCTGTCCCCAGCCTATAGCTCTGCATGGGGTTGTTGTGTCCCAAGTGTAGAACCCGGCACTTGGACTTGTTAAACTTCATCCCATTGGAATCAGCCCATCTCTCCAGTCTGTCAAGGTACCTGTGTAGGGCCCTCCTATCCTCCAGCAGATCAACGCTTCCTCCCAGCTTGGTATCGTCTGCGAACTTGCTGATGATGGACTCAATCCCCTCATCCAGATCATGAATACAGATATTAAACAGGACCGGGCCCAACACTGACCGCTGGGGGACACCCCTGGTGACCGGCTGCCAGCTGGATGAGACACCGTTCACTATCACTCTCTGGGCTCGGCCAAACAACCAATTCCTAACCCAGTACAGAGCACTCCTGTCCAAGCCATGGGCTGCCAGCTTCTCCAGGAGTCTACTATGGGAGACAGTGTCAAAGGCCTTGCTGAAGTCCAGGTATACCACATCCACAGCCTTCCTCTCATTCACCAGCCCAGTCACAGGGTCATAAAAGGAGATTAGGCTATATAACAGCCACAGGCAACCTCTATTCTCCAAGTTATTCACATTGATGCTAATACTAGAGACACATTGATGCTAATACCAGGGAGTAGTAGATATGTTCAGCAATAACACTGTCAGCTTTCCCTAACAGCCTTTCCCTGTGTATTCTAAGGAAATGAAGACATGACAGATCTAAACGCCCTCAAAACTGAACATAGGCTGCTGGCTGTCAGTTAATAAAACAAGACATCCCTACAGGGAAGCTGAAGTCGGACTGCTCAGGCACACTTTGTTTTGGTGGTTTGGAATTCTCTATTACAAATTGCCTAAGATGACTTTAATTAATACCTACATTGATCATAAGCTAGCCACAGACTTGATCAAACAGCCAGTGCCTACGTATACAGTCACAGAGTGAGATCCACCTTCACATCAGTAAGTCACAATTGTAGGACTTGGTTTGAAGTCAAGTTCCTCAGGCTTGTTCAGATCAAACCTACCACCTGTAATTGTTCATAGCATTCGTCTGACTGAGCAGGGAGGTCTGTTGTCTGTGAACAGAAAGAGCAAGAGAGGACCCTGCACAGATCTCGACTCCACAGCTCCCTTTGTATACAGGCGTAAGAAGTGCTACACTTAAATTTATTACCATGCGTTCATAAGGATCATCTGTTTCAGCAGCCTTGTCCAGTAGTTCACTATATTCCAGCTCTTCACAAAGATGTTGCAGGGTATTTAGAGGTTCATTTAGCTCAACTGGCATGGATACTTTGGAAAGATCTTTTCCAATATTATTTCTCAAAATATTCCACAGATTGATGTTACTGGTGTCAGGGCTGGGAGCTGGGAGACAAGTTCTCCGTCCATTCCTGAATGCACCTCCTGTTAGCTCACCATTGAGAACTGGGAAGGGAAAAAAAAAGTTATCACAAGAAAGCACTAGATTAAGAAAAACAGAATTATCCACTAAACCAAATCACCACCAGAACAAGCAAGCCCAGCTTCACTGATTTCAGTTGAGTTAGTCTTGTAAAGACATGCAATAAATCTGGTACATGAGGATAAGCAATGTAATTTCCCAAAGTTTAAAACATAGCAGTATACTTTGCCGAGAAATGTTGTCTGCAACACTGGTGTTGTCTTCAGATATGTTATCACTCACATCACTGATGTAAGATTCATCATCAGAACCCTGAAACATAAATAAAATATAAATGGTATCAAATGCATACAAGATATGCTGACAAATTAGAAAAGAATAACTAATTGAAAGACAAATATTCAAAGAAATCGTCTCTACTCAATTAGTGCTTTTAACTAAATGAACTAGATGTTTCAATCAGCTCATACTGCCAACGCACTAGAAAACAAATGCTATGCTCTCCTTATGTTTCTGAATTCCTTATACTTCAAATAGAGACAACAAATTTGCAAAAGGGTGACTTCAAATTATATCAGAGATGAACAAAAAATTGATAAGGTAATGTGCTGGGGATGGGACATGAGAAGAGAGTTAAATTTGTGCTCTTTATAAAGAACGCAGCTTGTGTTTCAGAAAAAAATACATGAACATCAACCTATCATTTTGCAAAACAAGAACTACATCAGCATTCAGACTATTTTTAAGAACTTTTGTAACAATTTTTTTCACAAATATTACCTTCAAAATATTTTACAGTATTTACTGATGACAGAGTATATAAATATAAGGCCTATACAATTTGGGGTGATTTTGTAAAGTTTCTATTTTGCTGCTACCATACAGACACACCAATTTTCCCTGCTGATATAGACAATTCACACTACTGAGATAACATGTACTTCACACCTGCCAGAAGCACTAAGATAGGGAACCATTCTAATCTTTTGATAAACAACTCTAGCTGTCCTCTTACAGAAGAGTTGCGGTAGACCACACCACTACTATGGCTTTATAAAAACATATTTTAAAAAATAAATACATTTAAAAAATGTAAGAATTTCATCAGGATAGCACAGGAAAGCTGTGGACAGCAACATGATTTAGGAGCCTGAACTGTATCTGACTGCTTCAGTTTTGAGCTTGAGTGTGACAATTTTTCAGGCTTTTTTCGCATGTATAGTAGAAGACTTTTCTTTAAACGAATATTTCAAAATCTAAATTAGCTGACTGCATAGTCAGAAATAAATGCTCCTGTCTATGCCATCCTTATCTATGTTATCCTTATAGTCCAGCAAGGACATACACTGTACATTAGCAACTGATCGGAACAACTTTCAACTCAGTTTTACACTTCAGGGAACTTCTGCACCCCATCACAAGGAAGTCTCAGGTCCATTTATCTACGCCTTACACATTCTGATACCTCTTCATCCTAACTAGCATTTAAAAAAAAAAAAATCATTCACTAGTGGCAGCAATACCTAAACCTGTCCAACAGCAAAGCTACAGCACGCTGTCATAGCCTACCTCGTTTTCTGATGAGCTGGCAGATAGAAGCACTTCCTGTGCATCAAAGAACTCTGAAACGGATTCAGACATAGAGAGCCTGCTCTCATTAGAAACTTGCTGAGACAGTGGCAAACTGACATGAATTTGTTCACTTGTCTGCAAATAAAGCATAGAAAAATAAAAGTATTGTATCTAATACAAAAGAAACACGCATAGATGGGGTAAATCACCTGACGCTTCTGTGTCAAATACAAGCACAGACAGTGAAGACAGCATTTTAGTAGGGCTTGTGTGTATCTAACAGATGTGACTTTGACAATTACAAGAAAGTCCATTTTGAGCAGTAAGACACGTCTTCATTTGAGGCCTGCTCAGTACCAACTGTCAACTATTAGCAGCACAAATAACCATGGATCTAGTTCTGTATCCAGAGGAATGATTTTGTGGACAATAGCTGAATTGTGTCAGACGAGTTCAGCTACAAAAGTCAGATGAAAAGACACATGGTCACAACAAAGTAGATCACTGGGAGTTAGCTTTGATACAACCAAAATTCAAATACAAAGCTTTATAAGGTCAGGGAGGTACAAGTTACTTTCAGAATAAATGTGCTTGCGAACCAGTTTAGTCACAAATGTTTGAAATGTTTGAATATTCATTAAGATGGCTAAAACATACATGTGCTTTTATTCCATGTTTCTACTCCAAATCTCATTTCAATTATGCCATTAACACTCACTCAGCACTACTAAAGGGAATCATCTCTCTATGATTTATAAGAGAATTTAACAACAAAGGAAAGGTTCAAAATTGTGTTACATGTATCAGTATGGGGGACAAACTGATTTAAATAGCGGAACATATCTTACTCTTGCTGCTGTTGATGGGAGGAATACCAGGTTTCAACATGTTACCCTACAGGCTATCACTTTAAGAAGCAACAAGGGGAATTAAGATTTTCTCATTGTACCATTTTACCAAAGGAGCTGCTGCCGTAAAGTGAAACAGGCTTCTGACTTAATTCCTTAGTTTATACAGCTTGTTGTTTCTGGGAGATAATATAGATGAAACCACTGAAACTCTTCTAAACACAGCTAACTCTTCAGATTGCATCTTGAATCTCATTAATTTTACTACAGAAATCCTGTAAATGATATTGTTGACACCTTAATCCTGTAGAATTATTCTTTGTAGTTGTCTCAAAATAAACTAACAAAAAAACCCCCATGAACAAGCCAAGAGGTCAAAACCCATTCATTTTCACTGGGGCTTATAACCTTGTAGATGGTTTATGATGTTTGATGAATTAAAATGGAAACAGAAGCCCATTTCACTGTTACCTTTACAAAAACATATAAAGTTTTGGTATAAGCTAGAGGAACTTGAAAAATGCACATGCCTTTACTTGAAAAAGATGCTCACACAGGCATCATCTATACATCAAAAGATTTTATACATAAAGTAAGCAAGAGAAGCAGCAAATGAGAGACCTGGGAGCCTCTTTGAAAAACTACTTCAGTCAGACATAGTTTTACCAAGATATTGATGTACATAAGAAAAAGAAGCAGCTAACAAACAAAAAATTTCACTGAAGATTACAGTGCTGTGTCACCACTTCACTTGTACCTGCTGCTGACAGTCTCCAGCATGCTGGGCTCTTGGAAAAATTATTTGAACATTTTCAAACAGCAAATAAGCAAAGTAATTGGAAGCACATTTTCACCTTCCTTTCTTGTTGGAAGGAATAATTAGGAGACAAAAGTACACTAATTGAAATGGGAGATGCATAGAAAAAAAATCATGGAAATGACAAATGAAAACTATTTTGGTAAAAAGCAAACAGAATGGTTGTCAAAGTGACTACATTAAGTGTAACATATTAGTTTGATATTCAGATTTCCTTCTCATGAGGAAAGCTGACTTGTTATTCATACAAATGTTCAGTAATCTGTTGCCTGAGGAAAGCAAAACAAGAAAGACTACATAGTGTGAACAAGATATTAGTATGGTGCTTGGTTCATAGACTGAACCTTTTGATTTCAGCAGTGCCACTCAAGTTATTAAACATCAGGGCCTTTAAGCACTTGCAGGATCAGACCACCAAATACTAAATGGCTCTGTTGATTTGGCAAGAAACCAAGATACAGAATTGCTTAGCTACTGTGTTTTACATTCAAATACAGTAAAACCTCACTAATTCCCACAGCCAATGATTAATATTTCAAAAGAGGAGTCTTTCCTTGTTTTTCAGCAGAGATGAAACCAAGTTCTTTTATGACATATGCAAAATAAAAGACAGAAGGTTTGTTTTATGTAGGGAAAATATAATCTGACTTTTTCTATAAATGAGTATTTACCAATCTGAAAGAAATCTATAGTTTGCCAGGTGTGGTTCAGCTATTAGAGAGAATTAGCAAGGTTTGATTGTACTCTAATCCATTAAAGGCCAAAGTCTTACCTCATCAGGACTAGGGATAATATTTACACTGACAACCTGATCACAAATAACAGATTCTGAATGTATTCTGTTCAAGCGACTCCTTAGTTCAGCATTCTGGTTGAGAGCCTTAAAATAAAAACTGTACATTTCATTTAAAATTAAAAAGTCAGTGTTAAACATAAGCCAAAAAAAAAAAAAATTAGCTTCTTCCCAGCAATTTCCTAAGAAATCACAGAACATCCCTTCTTCCATTTTTAGATAGATACCTACTTCGAGACCCTCTCTAACATGATTTAATCTTTTGGTTAGTTTGCTTTCAGTAATTTTCAGGAGGCAGGGGGGACAGACATGCTCCCAAAATTTAACAGTGGCATTCCACCTTAATTCTTTAGTTAGCTCTTTGGCGCGTACATTGCTGGGTTATGTATTTTATGGAAATATGGAGTGACTGCAGCAAGGGAGAATGAAACTGCAGAACCACAAACATGAACTACCTGCAAAGTGTCCAAAAAGGCACTTCTTTATTTACAACTACACAGCCAGGATTCAGGACCTAGAGTCCGAGAAAGTGAAGTGCTTTCTTTCCAGCAAAACCACCATAGTTGCTACTATCATTGGGTGTTTGCCCATCCAGATGAATTTGATATATTTGCATGCATATACTCATTTCAAGCTACTGATCCATTAGAGCATCACAAACACCAGTAGAATTCAATCTGTTGATTTTTCTCCTTTTTTAAAGCCAAATCTAGATTATAAATTTTGGGGGCATACATATTGTCTGTTATCTAGAGAAACTTGTGAGAGACTCTAAAATCCAGAAAATGTATAATTATGTTGCAGACCTAGAACACAAACTGACTTAACCCTAATGTATCCCCAAAACTGAGGATTATAGAAAAGAACAACAGATAGACATACTGTTTTAGAAGAAAATTACTGTTACAATCGAGTAAGAATCTTCTTCTGCCTCCCCTTATTGCAGATTCAGGAATAGATGGCATGAATGTACTGAAACGAAGCAGGACCAAAGTAAAATAGGTTTGCTTAAACTGTCACTAAACAGTTTAAAATATCCCATTTTGCTTTGTTCTGAAATGGTCTGGGCATGTTCACTGTTGCTGTCTACTAGAAAGAGAAGGTGATGAGTAACAGTAGCCTGGCAGTGGCTTCTTAAATTGCTCAAACCTGGTCATGAGTCTGACCAAGGTCAAATTTCCACTTATTTCCCATTAAGACTATAAACTGATGTGTGACAGTGACTTTTAGACTGACTCTGGAGGCCAAGAAAAGAAGAAAATATGATCAATTACTTCATACAAGTTGCTATTAAGTCTCAAGAGGTTTTAGCCAAACTTGTATCAATAACCAGAAATGGTAACCCTTATCTCCTGTCCTTAACCCCTCTGTATTATAACACAGTTATCAGTCTCCTTAACATGATATGCATCTGTACCTATAAAAACGCTGTGCATCAATTTTAATCTCATAGCAAAAACCTCCAGTCCAATAAGTGTATAAAATTATATATCCATTTGGGTGAAACTGCCTTTAAACCTCTGCTCGCATTTCTTGCAAATGCAGTACTCCACATCAATTCCTTCTTCAGAGTAAAAGCTTTCATGTTTCCTTGACAACAAATTAAAAATGTTGAGGTTTTTGGCAACCTGAGGACTAACTTTACCTCTTCTTTCCCACTAAAGCTAATGACAATTTTTCCTTGGCTTAGGTGGGAGAGATGCTGGACAGTAACAGCTGTATAGCTGAAAATCACATTTACCCATGATTTTCTGGTAACCCAGGACTCCTTTTGCAGTTAGATACATGGAAGTATCAAATCCGAAAATATACGATCAAAATTTAAAACTTAATTAAGAAAACAAGCAATATGCTTGGCTGCACTAGAAACAGCTCCATAAAAGGTATGTAGCATTGAGATTAGACTTACATCATAACACGTCATAGTTCTGGTCAAGAATTTGGCTTTTTCTTGGCTCCTTCTACCTCAAGAAATAGCCAAAATACAAAAGAAACTGTGTATCTGGCAAGCTAGATGTGCTTGAAATCAAATCAAGAACTTACCTGAGAGAGCGACTGTCTGAGGTGTGCTATTTGAGCATTGTGGCCTGTGAGATCCTGTTCTGAAACAATCTGCTTAAGTTTCTCCTTCTCTATAGCTATGCTGTTAAAGGCAGACTTCAAAAGAGAATGCACTATGCAAAAAGAAAAAAACAGTTTTCTCAGCTCCAGAACTGCACATTGACATCCACTACAATATTTTCAGCAATAAAGACAGAGTAAGATTGCCATTCCACTTTTGAAACAAGGATCTGAACTGCAAGTAATCCATGTTAAATTAAATATTTATTAAGTAATTTTAAGTATTATTAAGTATAAAGCTTGAGGCTGCAATAGGCATACTATATGTTCACCGATATGCACATTCTTGGTGCTGAACATATGGAAAGGTGCATAAGTAGAAAAACCTGTGTCCAGTATGTGTTCTTTTCTTTCTGTTTTTTTCTTTTACTATTATTTTTCTTTTCAGAGTAACAATAAAATCAGTTCTGCTAAGACTTAATATTGCACTAATAAAGGGTACTACTTGGTCTTTAAACAGGTGTCTGACATTTTTTAAGATATCAGTCTCACGTTTTTTCCACGTTTATTATATAACACACAGCAAACTGCTAACAAATAGTTTTAAAAATAGCATTTTTCAGTCTGTATGACCATTCCTTTATTGGAAACAAAATGGCTTTCTAAAGTACATTCCAGTAATATGGTCTTCTTCTGTTCTTTCCACTGATGTGAAAATATTGCACAAAAATGAATCCCACAACACTACATGTAGCAGTGACATTCTAATCCATCTTTGGGGAGAAATATAGCATTTTATTGAGAAACAAAATGTTTCCAAATTCTATCACGTATTAACAAGATACAGGAAGTAGTTTAGAAGACTTAAAAAAACTCTCAACAGACTGAGTTTACCCATCTCTATATTCATGACATGCATGGAAAATACAAGAAGGATGATACATGGCACCTTTATTTAAGCCACCTAACGAGCTAAAAATTCTTATGCAATATCATCCAATGTAAATGAATGCCCTGGCCATAACTAAGTGAAGGCAACACAGAAGCATAACAAAGAAAAGGCTTGACATTTCCAGCTACCTTTTTGTGCCATCAGGCAGAATTCTTCTTGAAGCTTCATGTACTCAGTAGAGCACTCCAGAGGGTCCGTTACATGGCTTGGCGGAGTCTGAAACTCAATGTCTGCACAAAGGTTGGGATTGGATGAATGCAGACGAACAGGTGACATTGTAGCACTGAAAGGGACCTATAGCAAGAAACAGTGAAGAAATATTGTATAAGGAGCAACCATCCTTTTGACTCTGCTGAAGCAAAACACGAATTTCTTCTGAAAACAGACAACATAGTTCAAAACAGGAAGACCATGTTAAGAGTGTACATGCAACTTTTTACTCTCCTAAATCTCAACTGATGCACAATTCTCTTGAAATTTTTCACTGAAACAGACAAAAGATGGTCTAAATACATAGCTAACAATGGAGCGCTTCAATTCTAACATTTACGTAAATGGACCGATTCCTAGTGCTTCAAAGACGACTGGAAAACAGAACCATGACACACGCAGATTTATATTAGGACATTTGAGAGTACATGTAGTATGACACTGTTGTTACACTATCAGCATTAGAAGTATGTGAGTTCCTCCACAGATCTAGAAATAGGATATAATATTATCAAATATATCACTGAAGTTTTTCAAAACTACTTGTAAATTTTGAGTTGAAACACACAATACTGACAACTAGGAAGAAGCACACAGTATTTCTATATTCTTTTTAACTAAACAAATAGCAACCAAAAAAAATAATCAAAACTCCACCTGATTTTCAGATATTAAAATACATGAAACATAAATAAATGCAAAGAGATACATTTTAGTAAGATGGAACAAATAATTTAGTTTATTATAATTTCCACTACTCTTTCTCCTTCTATACTTTTCTGGTACAGTAATAAAAATATACATTAAAATCTTTATAAGTTAGATACACATGTATTGTGTGTTGAAAAGTTACCTATATGCTACACATGCAGTGTATGACTACCACTGTTATGTATGTGATGTCTGTGTGTGAGCATATGTTGAATCTCATTTTAATTTTATCACTTACACACATTGTACAAAAATCAGGCTAAGAACCCAATTTTCAAATTTAAATGCAATATTTTGTTACTTAAATATTAAGTACTGTTAAACACATTGAACACATGAAATCTAATTTATTTTATTACATTGATCAAATTTATAGATCAAGAATTTCCAAACTGTAACCAAATGTAATTATTCAAATATGAAAAATGGGGCCAAAATCTAAAATGTGTTTTCTGATGGATGATAAAGAGCAGCAGATAACATAAAAAGTCATATCACTAAGAATTTTTATCAACAGGAAAGTTCTACACCACGATCACTATTTGAAACTGGTACCTTGTTATTTGATTATATCAGGTTCTATCAATCCTTTCCTGTAAAAAGTGTCATCAATATATGTTTTAGGTTTCCAGTTCCCCAATGAAACCCTCAAATTTTTGTTGGATCTGTTCATTATATCTCATTCCACTCAGGAGCATATTCTGCAAAACAACATTTTCCATCCTGTTCTTCCTCGGTTTCCAGATACACATAGCACATAACATAACAGCTTTATGGTTCCTATCCAGTCATTCAGAATAAACGTTATTCTCTTATCTCATGTATTTCAATTTCTAGCTATATCAACAAAGTAGGTATTTTTTATTGGACCTCATTTTAGCCTCATATGAAGAAGACTTCATCAACAGAAAATGTAGAATAAATTCCTTCCATTTGTACTCGATATTTACCTCATTATCTTCTTCATGACTACCAGACTGTCTCTCTCAACAATCCATCAAAACTAGGTTAACTGACTAAGGTGACTAAATGTAGGTTAATTTCAAGTTCCCTTTACAAAACCTCTTCACTTCTTAAATTGGAGGGTCTGTTCCCACAACCTCCTGACTGAGAGAACCGCAAAAGTTCAATTGCTCCAGGTGGCTCCAGGTGGGCAGGGTAGGTGTCTAAATGATAGTTGTATGTGCAGGGAACCTTCAAGCCCATCAAGAAGGCAGGAAAGAAAGCTGATCCCAGCTACAACACAAGAGCTTATGGAAAAGTCCCAGAGCCCCACAGGCCTGAGGCAGGCTGCTCCAGCCCAACATAGACTGGCAGAGCTGCAGGCAGGCTGCCCACACAAGGTGAGGGGGGGCTCTTTAGGAACTTTGAGATGAACCTAAGTGAAGAGATCTGCTTTTGATTCATCATTTCTGCCTCATGCAAAGCAATATTTCTGCAGTGAGGTTTATTAGTAAAATCACATTTTAAAGCATGTTCTAGAAACAGCATTTACATGTTCTACAAATACTGTCACACTGCTTGCAAGAAATATACATTCACATGACAGAGACAAGTAGCTGGCTTTAAATGTAAGAACCAAAAATACTGAACTGTCGAATGACATGAACTCTCTTCACAGAAGAGAAAAAATTACAGAAAAATTTCCAAGCTATTTTCCACAAAAGATGAAAAGATCCACATTGAACAAACTCTTCATTCTCTTGAATGAAGTCCAAAAAACACTGCACACCTATTTCTCTTCCCCTTTTTTCTTTTCACTGCTGTGCTTTCTCTCTACATCCATGGTGACTTGATTCTGACTTTATCACCCATTCAATTTTTGGTTGTTTCTTTTTTTTTGTTATTTCGGAGGGGTTCTTAAAAATATTTAGCTTCTCAATGCATCACACTGGTTTCCTACATATACACATTCTTCTAGACGTGATCTCAGGTGTACCCGGTCTTGACTTTCTGCTTTACACCAATGGTGTAATAGTCGCTCATCCATTACCTTCTTCAGAATTACATGTTCATGTAGGAACAGACTGTTCCTGGTAGAGTGGGTTGTAAGGAAAACCTCCTGCTTCTGCCACGCTCTTTACTGATGTAATTCTGTATCACTCAGCCTATCCACACAGCTTCGCTGTCTCGGAGAGACAAGCACTTCGCTGCATCAGCCAGGAAGGACTGGCGACTGCCTCGACCACTGCAAAGTTATTTTGATGCCTGTAGTTTTCCTTCCTCCTGCTCATTTTCCAGCTCCTCAAAGACCTCTCTCAACAGGTCCTCATTTCAGCTGCAGGTAACAACTCAGTGATTCCCTGGACTCCTACTGCCTTGCAATCTAAATCCAGCTGTATTTGCTCCACTCAAGCACTCTCTGGTACAGGTTTTGCCAACGCTCCTTAACTACTGCTGCACCCACTGGTTAGAGCCTCCCACTGACACTGCTCAGTCACGTAAACTGAGAAGCAGGTTGATTTCTCTGCTGGGTGGGCAGACTGATGAGGTCAGCATGTCAATCCCTTATTGAGTACAGCACTCAGCATCAACTGATTACAGTGAATTAAATTTAGATAAACTTAGATAAATTTAATTTGGGTACAGGAGAAGCACTCATGCTTTTTAGAAGGGCCTAACAGTAACTGAGTTTTGTGGATCTTGTAGCAGGAGCTCAAAGGTATTCAGGCTTAAGCTGAAGTATGTCTGATCTAGGGGATTTTATAATAGCCATGGGCTGGAGCAGATCCTGGAGTATTTTAGCCTGGTGAAGTCATTCAGTGCTTGGACTAGGTAAGGAGTATGAATTAAAGCCCACTTCAGTCTTTGGCTATGTTGAGTCTTCCCCATCTAGCTGTTGTACTAATCAGTTGATGGGTTAGTATTAACGTCTATATTGTGCATTCCCAATAAGCAGCAGCTGAAGATATCCTTTTGATACTAATTTGATTTCACAAAAAGCACCTCTCCCTCCCAGTTTCCAGCTGCCACGTTGATTACATAGATCCAGATTTTGCAAAGAGAGAATTAGCAAAACTAAATGCACAAACTAAAGGTAGTAATATGACTTTTTGGGATTATGGAATGTAAACAGGAAGTGTCTCAAATGAAAAAGCTAATCCTATACTACTTTTAAAAAAACAAACAGGAAATTATATAATTTCATTGTCACTTGTTACAAATCTTGATTCTGCTGTCTTGCTATAGACTGTCACGAGAATTTTTAAACAGAATTTGATAATTTCTTTCCATTTTGTATAGTACATATCAGAGTATGTCAAAGACAAGTTCAAATAGTGCAGGGCCTGAGTCTAACTGTCAGCTTGCACTTGCATAAAGGAGGAGGGACATGTACCACATAAACAAGTTCAGACCCATATTTATGGAATTCCTTTGTGTCAGGCCTGACCACATCTTAGAAACTCAGCTGAAAGTGGGTAGCACCGACACCTCCAAAAAGTCCAAGAAACATTTCCATAAGCTTATTACACATTTAAGTACACAGCGTCCCATCTTTAGAGCTATCCCTCGATTTTTAAATCCACTCACTGTTGTAGCCACTGCAGCTGCTAGTCTCTGCCGGCGTCGTGTTGTGCTGAACTGGCCCTTCGGTGCCGGCCCTTCCTGACAGTGAATGCAAGAGAAGGAAGTAGAAAAAGAGAAGGGAAGGGGTGATGGGACACAGGAAGATGAGAGGTGATCAGAAAAGGGAGAGGGAGAGTCTTTAAGTGGATTTCAATTTTTTAACTCTTACGGCCTACACATTCTGTGGACATATCACATATATTCAATTGTGTATGCCAGAGACATAAAAACGCTAGATGCTTCACTAAAATTATCTCCAAATGAGCTGTATTGCACTGCGCTCACTAAGACTACCAAAAAAAATTCTATTAGCATTGCCATTCAGTGTCATAAGGCAATTATGAATAAGAAAACAAAAAGGATGCTATGGCATGGCAGGAAACACAAAACCCTAACTCCTCCTGGAGGGTCACTTGACCATCTATAAGATGAATTCTGAAAGAGATCACTTTGCATTAGTGGAAGTAAATGAACCGTGGTCATTAAAGATACTTGCATCTCAATGGTAAAACTTTTCAGTGTGTATGTTATAGTGAGCTTATTTATTCCAACATCTCTATGCACAGCTCTAGTATTTCTGCGTCCAACCTTGAGCCTATTTGTTCATTTTTTCCATACATCACTTCTTTGAGTTCCAGCTACTTCTCCCATACATTACTGAAGGCTTGGCTTCCAAAGCAATGCAAAAACTCAGTAACACAGCACAAGTGGAAACGAAGTATCCCAAGAACTATTCTCTTTCCTGCATGCCTAACTTGTGGCTTCATCCTGCTTAATTTCACTCTTATTTTACTTTTCAGAAAATACATCACAGTACATTAAAGTCAAGCAAGTAATTGTCTAATGCAGAGGAGCTCCATACCTATCACAAAGTCCTTCTATTTAATGTCTAATCAAAATATCACTATTTTGAAGCCATTTTAAGATTTTTAGAAGAATAGCAATTCCACCTTTCTGATTTCAGAAAACAATTTCAATGTCTCTGCATTTTTCTTCTCCTATATCTTCACCTATAGCCACACTTCAGTATTTCAAAATCTATATAAATTTTTATATTTTCTGAATGCATCCTGGGTGCCATATAAATAACAATGGTATCGATTTGATAGCTGGAAACTATGCTAAAGTACAGAATATTCTAGTTCAATTCTTAGCTGAAGTGTCTTGCTCCTGTAACATTCCCATCAATATGGTCGCTGCATCTGAACATGGCCATAGCTTTCACCCCCCCGCTGATCACAGTAACAGTGCTACTGACAACGAAGGGTTCTCTAATGATCACAGTAAAAGAAGCCTTGTTTTGTAATATTTTGTATAATTCTCACATAAAAAACATGTATGTAACCACTAAAATATAGAGTAAAAACTTTGTTAAAGCAGAGAACGCATTATATGCTTTACAGCTCTTTGTACTCTAACAGAAGTATCGTGCGGATAAGAGTTCAGAAGAATAATCTCGTTTAACTAATGGGGACATATAGAAACATGTATATGTACAGAGAGACATACATAGATACATATACATTCAAGATTACGAATGCAGGTACACATTATTAAAATCGGAACAATGGGCTCTGCAGAATCACACACTACTCTCAACACAATACAAAGTGAGGTCGTTATGAGAGTTACGATATAAAGAAATACTTATTTAAGGGAAAAGTCAGCAGGCAGTCTTTGGGTCTTTTTTCATTTCTGAGCTGAAAGACTCAGTAGAATAAGATGACTTCTCAGGCTGCTCCATAGTACACAGCTCTTGATTAAACTACTTGCCCCAGAAAAAAAAAAAAATCAGTCTTGGAACGTCACAACTCTGACCTTTTGAGGGGAATTAAATCAATGTTAGTTCATTTTATTGCTTTTCAGTAATTTTTCTCTCTTCTTCTCTTGAAGATCTTTGGATTGTCATGAGAGTGACAAATCAGTCTTTAACCCAAAGCAAAAAAGTAAAAACTCTCAGTTTTTATACAGATGCATCATTAGTAAAACAAATGAATAAAGGTCAACTAACCTGTTGTTGTGGGACATTTTTACAAGACTTAAAATAGGCTTTTTAAAAACAAAATAAACCTCTTTCATAAAAGCAATCTCTTCAGAGAAGCAGTTCATGTATTACTCTTTTAAAGGCCCATAAATTAAGCTGCTAATTCTAAAAAATTTAGCAATACTAAACCCCAAAACTGCAAACATATCCACACTTGCTAGGTTCAATTTTACTTTGATGATTAATCCCATTCTAGTCACTGGGATTAGCTGGGTAAGCAAAATTAACTGCATAGAGAACTGGCATATCTAATTGGTAAATACGTATTATTAAGAAACAGAGGAAGCAGCTTTTCTTACAAGAAAAAATATGCTTTAAAAACATTATATATCTAGTGTTCATATTCTAGAATGTGTTAGCAGGAATATAATAAAAGCTACCGTATTAACAAAAAAAGGTAACAAGTACAATAGAAAATCTGAATGGGAGAATTCTCTCCTTGTATCTTAAGCAGAAGATGCCAAACTAACAAAGATTATACCCTCATTCCCCATTACTCATGAACAAGACACTTATATAGAGAGCTCTCTAATTTTTATGCTCCCAGAACAATGGCTCTCAATATCATATCATCAGAGGGTCTTCTGATGGCACTTAACAACTACAAATTCTAAAATAAATTGGTGCAAGTACTTCAAATGGAATCAATACTGCAACTAGCTTAAAGTTAGTATGTTAGTACTAGAATTATTCACTAAAACTAACGAGATGTATGGAGACATGGGGAAAGGAAAAGGACAACAGAAGTTTTCTTAGTACCAAATGTCAACTGTGTATCAACAAATCGTGTGTAGACACCATGAAGAAACAATCACAAATTAAATAAAGTGATTCTCAGTAGTGGATGCCCCGATAAACATTTTATAAAGAGTTGGAGTAGTCTTGAAAAAGTTACCTATAGGAAGACCAATGAAGGTAGAAGGAATGTCTAACAGAAAAAAAAGAATGGGACTGTAAGTTTAAAAAGCACCTAGGCGTAGGAGGAGATCCACATTTTAGTGGAACGGCAATATGAGCAAATTAGGAATAACACAAAGAGTCCAAGTGAGGCCATCTTCCACAGATCACAGCTTTACGCCATTCATGTGACACGGCAGCCCTTGGAAGACTAAATAATGTGCTAAGCCCATCAAACTAGGCAAGATAACAGAGCAGTCAAAAAGGAGTTCTCATCTTCCATATAAATTGGAATAGTTTTATTGTTCCTGCTTCACTGCAAATTAATTTACGAATCAGTAATCAATAAGTCAATGTTTTGCTCTAACAAAATAAGCTTTACATTTCCAGCACCAAGCTTGCCAGAAATTAATTCTGACCCAGATTAGGCAGAGTTCATTATCGATCTAGAAGTGACAGACCCATGTAGAGCAGTGTTATGTGCACAGACTCTCTCAGGGGAACCTGCAAATCAGCCGTATTTGAGAATTTCAGGAGCTGAGGCACAACTCCTGCCAAGCCACAAACAGCAGTCTGAAAGTCAAGCACAAAATGACAGAAACCCAGACCAGAGCCACCTTGGCAAAGTGCAAGCAACAAAGTGACAGCTCGTAATTCCTCCTGACCCATCCCAGAACATTAATTATTGCCTGCTTTCATAATTCTTTGATCATTCCTGTGGAGAGGAATTTCTCCAAGACCACTGTGGCATGAAAGGTGAACAAGCAATGTTGACCTTTCTTCTTGCATCCATTTGATATTTTTATTTGCTTGTGTTATCCAGCAGCAGGGAAACACACCAATGCTTCAACTGCGGGTTATAAGACATGACATCAATTCCCAAAATTCCTTCATTAATAAACCTTTTTAATCCTAACAGATGCATCATTGTTCAACCTATTGTGATTTATCTAGTAGAACTGCACCCAAAATACCTGCAATGAGAAAGCTCATGCAACTACAATTTCTTCTTTCCTTAAGATTACTAATCTTAAATGAGTCACACAGAGCTCCTCACTATGCCTCTGAGTCAGAGAAAACTCCTTATTATACCTCTAGGGGACATACTAAAGGCTTTCAAAGTTTGCCTGAATTTCAAGGAATTTAAATGGATCAAACGTCGCTGACATTTATCTATTCCACAGAAGACAGCACGATGGTGATTGTTAGCTCCTGAAGTCAGTTGAATATGGTCTTCATTACCAGTTGCTCAGTTATAAAAGAGATTAGGTTAGTTATAAAAAAGATTAGGCCTCAAAACATGCAACTGCTTCTGAAAAAACTAAGACACCTGGATCTAGCAGCAACACAAGCATTCTATGCTTATTTCTATGCTTTTACTTTTCAGCTCTAAGGCAGGATGCGGTAAATACTTTCTTCAAGTAATTTATTCTTTGCTTTATTCAGCTGGTTCCTATACTAGCCTTTTCCATAAAAGAAGACCTGTGAAAATACTTCACATTGGTAATATTCCTAGTATAGGTACTAACAAAGACAACTGGTGTGGTCAGTATTGCATTCACGTTTTCTACTGTTAGCTTGATGTTACTTGCTCAGCTGCCCTTCTTGGCAAGTTTGAGACAAAACATCAGTATCCCTGCACGCTGCACACATACTGCCTTTTTTTTTGTATCTTAATTGACTAGTATTCAGATCACCCTCCTTTCCCTAAACAGCAATGTTTTCATACAAGTGAAAGTAAAATCAATACTTTTCTCACTATCTTCTCTAGGTTTTAAACAACAAACAGATTTAAGTTACTTCAAAATGAATGTAAAAGACAATATATTGACTTTCTACTTTCAGGTAATACAGCATTTCATGCTTAAAAGTCAATCTAAAAGTACAATGAAAAAAAAGTAAAGCATTATGCATTCAGTACCTGAAGTTGAATTTTTGCATCTTTGCTGACACTTTTTGTTCTCCATCGTCTTGTAACCCGCTTGTCTTTCTTTGAAATATCTACACAGTTAGCCTACATTACACAAATAGTTAAAAGCGACAAAGTACTATTAAGTTGACACAAGCAACACAGACAGTACAGCAAGTTAGTAAAGAATTGTAGCATTAGACACCTACAAATTAGAAAGTAAGGAGAAGATTGCCACTGCCACGATCCGCAACTACAGCAGTGACCAGCTGTAGCTATCTATATACCTCGATAAACACATGGTGCTCATTTAGCAAAATTACTGGTATACTTTTTTCATGAGTGCACTATATTTAGGAGCAGATCTTAACATTCTTACAGATTTCTACTCTAGCAGAGCTCAGAAAAATGCAAAGTTCACATCTTCCTGAAATTAATGGTAGGTCTCATTACCTCTTTGTAACTAGACTTCCCAATGCACCAACACCATTGGGAGATTCGTCTACTTAAGGGGACAGAGTGAAAAAAGAAGAAAGTATTTAGGATTTAGGATATGTTGTTGTTTTCTTGTGTTCAAGAGGAAAACTCACCTAGTACAGGGAAACGGTCCAACCCTTGGGACCTTTGTACTATACCCTCCTTTCTACAGCATGCAACTTCATCTTTGAGGGTCTTTGGATCTCCACTCCTTAAAAACTTAAAATTATATCTTACTCAGCACAATAAAAACTCCTTAAATACTATTCCAATGTATAGATGTATTTCTATTGTAACAGTTCTCAGTTTTGCTTTGTAAATGACTTGATCATTTGATTCATCCTATTTAACTCAAATAATTAGTCTTAACTATTTTTTAAACATGAAACATTACTACACATTAAGATAAACACATAAGATAAACCTTCTACCCAAGAGTTGCTGTGATTTCAGAAAATCATTCTAAAGTAATAGACACCTCTGTATTTCTCTTTACACAAAGAACAAATGTTACAATGTGATGTTTTACATTCACGCGTATTTACCTGCATGTCTGTGAAATTTGGTGCTGACTGAGTTCTCTGCAGTATTTCTAAATTTTGAAGAAGTTTACTGAGTTCCACAAGGTTTGATTGACAATGAGCAAGATCTAACAGATATAAACCAAAAATACATTAAGTGCTTCAGTTTGGACTTTTTTTGCCATGATATCCTTCATAGGCACTTTACTGCATTATAAAAGTTAGGTCTCCAAATCCCTGGTAGTAAGGCATCTAAACAAAAGCTTTACTTTAAGAGATGTTGAGCGCTATGGGAGTCAGCAATAAGTTTGGACTTCAAAAGTTGATCATACTCTAACAATTAGATCCATTAAGACAATTATTAAGATAAATTTTAAAGATCACATTCCCCAAAACACGTAGGGAAGTTCCCACCACAAGCACCTAACTACCTGAAGAACTACTTCACAGGCACATAACCAGTTAACAACTTAACCAGTTAACAGACTGATCCTTATTCTACATCAACAAAAAGTTTTGCTGAAAGAATAAACCATGAAAAAGTAAAGACTAACCTTCTGCACATCTGTCCATCTCTTCAGAGTCCTGCAACCAGGCTGCTACTTTACTCTGACCAGTAGTGCAGGTAGCAGGAAGGCTGTTACTGCAAGGTATGGGAGACTGACAGGGGAAGCTATTTTGTTGCACCTAGAGCATAATAAAATGTTTACATTTACTGTTGCTATGTTATGTTAATCACTATATTACTTCAGAATAAGATAACAAATCTGTCCCCAAGCAAGCCCAGTAAGCATGAGTTTTCAACAAAAGAATACTACATACCTTTCCATCCGATGCGTTAGCAGCTGGTGAGGACTCCGTAGTAGAGGCTGAAGGGAATATATGAAAGCTAGCATCTCTTGGAGATCTCACAATCTCATTCTGACGGTACAGCCGGTGGTGGCGTAATTTTGAAACCCATGCATCAAATGAATCCTGGGACTTCACCTGGAAACAAATTTACTATCAAGAAAGCATCCAAATACTGGCTTTCTGCACATCTTTTACAGTTCTATTAAAAGATATAAGCATTTGCACCACTTTTTACCTTCAGGTGATAGATATGTTCTTCTGTGTCAAGATCTATTCTACGAGCCTTCTTTTTTATAGACATAACTGATAAACCAACATCGATGCTTCCATGGACTTTGCCTTTCTGTATCTAAAATCAAAAAGCAGAGTGAGAAATTGGCAGTATCGTACACTTATTCACTATATTTAACAGAAAAAACCTGGTGCTGAAATGGTTGCCTATTCTATGAACATTTTAATATAAAGCCATACCAAAAAACCAAAACCTGTTGTCAGACTAACCACTTACTACATTTACAGACCAAGTTCCTCACAAGAAGTGCTCGATGTAGAGCCAACTCCAATGTTAAAGTGTGTTGGTTCACAACGCTACACAGCTACAGGTAAGCAAGAAGCAAAGAAAATTAGACAGTACTCGGTTCCCTGCTGCTGCTACTTGGTATCAGGTCTAACTAATTTATTGCTACCCTTTATATTTCGAGTATACAGTAATCACTTCTCTGCCCTTTCCATATAGCTAAAAATAATCAGCTCTGACTGACGTAAAAATTGAAAAAGAAAAATACATGGTCAGGTGCATCTCTCAAGCACCTTCATTAAATAATCTAAGTAATGTAGTTTGTATTTTTATAGAATAAAAGGTAGAACTCTAAAAGACAGAAACAAAACATTACATGCTTTCCATATTAAGATTTCTCTTTGAATCCATCAACAACTCTCAAGTAGGCGCTGTCACAAATATGCCTAGAGTAAATATGATATTTAATCACCCTGGCAGTCTGAATTCCAATACAAATTCTAAAGAGGTCTTCAACTTTACTTACATCAATTGGTGCCTTTGAATATTTCAACATTCCATTATCCAGGACAAAAAACCTCTGAAAGGAATTTAAAAAAAGCCTTTATTAATGAGCAGATGCAATTTAAAATATGTACAATAATTCATCTGCAAAAGAACAGGATTATTCTGTAGCAATTAAGGAATGTTTGTGGGTTGGAAAGAGAGGATAAATAAAAAATTGAATAATTTTCTTGCTTGTTTTTCAACAATTATCTCCTAAGCAAGAAAAACTAGAGTCTCTTTTTTCAATATTATGTTCTAGGTTTAACAACAAACTTCAATAAGGAAGGGTATTTTTTTTTAGTTTTCCAGCCAATTCAACAAACAGTAAGTAAGACAAGTTAGACTGAAGCAGTTATGTCTGTTTCTTCATTTTCTTCTTGTTTTTCTTCCCACAGAAGCTGGCCACATTTCAAATTAACAAACTACCCTCCCTATCCAGAAAAGTATTTCCTAGTACAACATCTACCCAAAACAAAAACTGGCATATAAATATTCTTGTGGTCTCCTTGATCTCCAGGTGGGAAAAAAATGCAGGATGCAAGACACTGCTCTACCATCCAAAACTTTGTGCCTCCCAGCAGGCTTCTACGCAGTGAGGTAAAGGTAACGTAATTTATGCTGATTATATCTTTTCTGGTTGTAATCTAGCTAATACAGGCATTTGTACAAGTGTAAATATTACAGCATTCCCACCAACATACCCAGATGATGTGTTTTGGGTGAAAGTCACTGATATGGCGTGAGCGACTAAATCTTCACTGCCACAGATACCAGCACTAGGCTAACCTGACAATGCCTATCTGTGCCATTGCTACACCTTTATTTTGCTGAGTGGCTCTTACTTGCAGCAGAGAGCAGAAACACCTATTCACAATATGCTTCTCCTGCAATTAATGTTGCCCTAGCTTGTATGTACCAGACCAGCCAAGCTGCATTGCAGACAAGTTAGCATAGACTTCATCACGCAGCATAAAGACACAGCCGAGCAGGAAACCTAGACTTTAAATGAGATTATTAACTTGTGTTTACCATCACTACCTTTCAAAACACACTAATTAATCAAAACTAATTCATATTTTTAGAGTGTAACCTAAAGTACTAATGTATGTTAAAAATCTAGAACTCGGCCAAATATTATCCTAAAGTGTCTAAGCTGTCTGACATGGAAGGGAAGAACGTTTGCGTGATGAGAACCTGTTAAACTGACACTATGGGCAGGGTCAGTGGTTAGATGGCAGAAAATACCTCTTAAAGATGGTTCTGAAAACTATGTCAGTTGCACAACAGATAGCACCAATATCTCACACAGAGGGAGAAAACAGTGCTTTCCTGGAGACGTAACTTCTTGAATAAGACGTCAAAACAACAGGAGGGTTTTTAGTTCAGGGTTTTTTTAACTATCTATGGTCACTAATGGACTTTACAAGAACATGGCATTCATTTCATATTGTTTTGTTTCTCATAGTTCCACACACAAGAAAATGAACCTTGTTCATATTTCATTCCAAAGCATACCGCTCTTCAGAAAATGAGAAACTGCTCTCCATGTTATACACGTTTCACTTGATATGGTACTAAAGCACATTCAGAACCATCAGAACATGACATGCAACTTTCAGCAGACAGAAGGTGCTATGGCTTTGTGAGCAGAATAGTAACACAGTAGATGCTACAATTACTGTCCCTGGAATTCCTCATCGGGCTCTCAGCGCAAAGTTTTGTTATGGAAACTGCAGGGGATATTGAGGCAGCAGTTGGGGAAAACAAAAAAGAAACTTATTAACAAATCTACAGTCTTATTAACAAATCTACATAAGTGCAGCACAGATCCTTAGGTGAAATACAAGGCCAAGTAGAGGAGGATGCTGTACTGTGAAGCTCTTAATCACATTAAAAATTATTTACACAAGTAACTGCTCTAAAGTTTACATGAAAAACACATCAGTAGTGACCTTTATAGAACTGTGAAAGCTGGACTCCTCTTGCTCTCCTACAAAATCCTTTACTGAAACAGATACTTGTCCAAGAAATAATCTATTAAAATAATACATTTTAAAGGAGTGGAAACAGTGAGTATTTCCACATATTCTTATACATGTATTCTTGACTAATTGTTTTGGGGTTTTGGGGGCTGGTTTGTGGGGGTTTGGGGGGTTTTTTTTTGTGGTTTTCTGTTCTTTCAGTGTTTCAGGTATGTCAGTTTGAAATCCTTTAATCTCCCTAGACTTAATTCAAGTAGTGCATATGTATTTGGTTTCTGAAACTAAAAATCCTAGTTAAGTAACAAAAATCCTGAGGCTGATAAGCATGCACAAGATAGTGTGGGGGGCATATGTGGAAGTTAGTGTAGCATTCAGAAATAACACAGAAGTTAGAAAAAAGTGTAATTTATACCCGTATGGACGTCATTTGGACTCAGACCTGAGTAAGTTCCACAGTGTTCAGCAATAAAACAAAATTAATGCTTTCACAAAAGAAACCCCAAAAAGCTTCACTCTCCTTTGCTGTAAAACACATTCTGTCCCAGAAAATTATGCTGCTCCAAGTACCCTCAGCTACAAAAAGACAGATTAACATCAACGTCACTCATCTTGTTGCTAAAAAGGGGAAAAAAAATAATTATCATGGTATAAACTACAGGAAAAAAAAGAGGTTATGAACACCAAGTTTAGGGCTAACAAAAGGTGGAATTATGCATGGAGATATGCCTCCAAATTAACTAAATAGAAAGAGGAAATTTGAGGTTGAGTTTCGGGGTGAGATCTTTTTTCAAATGGAGACATCTAATGGCAGAAGTGCATAGCCCCACTGCATGTCCTAAAGACTGCAATCAAGAAGACAAATAAAATTCAGGGACAAAACTGAGCAAATCTGCCCAGTGAGCACACATGAAGGGGAATTTCTCCTGTACAAACACCTTGGGTCCATGTAAAAGCCCATCAGCTCTCCTCTGCTATCATGAAGTCTTGTCTACTTTAATGTCAACTTAATGCAATCTTACAGTATAAGGCTACATTTTGTTACAATACATTGGAAAGAAGGAAAGGGATATTGATTAGACCTCTTAAACCACAAAGCATCTGCTACATTATCTACGACTTCCGCCAGGATTTTAAATACAATATTAGGCAGCAAGAACTTCAATTGAAAGGCTATGAGCTGCGTGTGCAAACTAATTCTTTAAACAATTTGACGAAAAAGTCATGCACCAAAATCCTGGACTTTCATTTGACATTCTAATTTCCTCTCAACAAAAAAAATCCCACTTCTGAAAATGAGGTAATAATCTTTTGACTGTTTTATGAGACATTTACCTTGTGCCAACCTTTTAAAGGCCATTTTCTCTTTTTCAGCATGAAACCTTCATGTTTGTCTGGCTTCTGGACATTGGTCTGGCCTATTTTCAGACCTTCTATGATTTCCCAGCTGTCGGGTTCCTGGTGAAAAAATATGAAGATACATTGAGTAATTAACTGTGCACACACAATGAAAAATTGTACTGACACGTAGCACAAATTCTCCAGCGCAAGACAAAGAGTAAAAGAAGGCTAGGCTTTTAAAGCAGCCTAAATACAAACCAAACTACATGGTCACTGTATTATGCCTGGCTGTATCTGATGTAAAACAACTGATTATGAATATTTTTGGAATTCTGATCCTTACCAGGTAACTAAAAGGAAGTTGATCCTCTTAACAAAAAGTCTGACATTATAATTGAACAACAATCTGAGACTGAGTCTGGACATGATGTTCACAACAAAGACTATGTTCCAATGAAATAAATACACAAACTATGAACAAATTGTGGCTGAGCTAAATATAAGAAAGGTCACACCTCCTACTGGAGGGCACGGTGTGAAAGTGCAGGTGGCTCTGATCACCTGTTCAATCTACCCAGAAAGCACCTCACAAATTAGCACTACAGCGTAGCAAAGGACTAAAGAGATTTTGCAAGTGAGGTACGAGCAGAATCCGCACGTTAAAAGTGTAGTTTCATTCAGAGTATTTCTTCTCTAAAAAAAGATGGGATCGTGAGATGAAATGAGGAATACATCATTCTGTTAAATATATGGATATACATTAACAGTGCCCTCTGTGTTATTCCCTGATTGTAAAATCTGTACATTTTCTGATCTTTGAAGTACAAACTATACTGATTCTGGATAATCTAATTTTTCCTTAAAATCAGAAGAACAAGCAGAAGAGATTGGTTTGTTGGTGGTTTTGAATGTAGCCAGCTCTTGTCATCAAAGGCATTTTATGACAGTTTCACAGGCTAATTGTGAGTTTAGAAGTCCGCAAAAGGAAATTTATCTTCTTAAAATTTTCCTGCGTTCCTTTTCACTGCATTAAGAGAAATTTATAGGAAAGCTAACTAATTCTGTCTCTAGAGAAAAGAACAGGAACTGTATCATTTCAGATGCAATCAGCTGTATGCCTTTCAGGGAGCAAATTAAAGCTTAGTTTTTGTACTTATCTCTTCTTATGCATGACAACTTTTTACAACTCAAGCCAGACTCATAATATACCATAGCGAATAGCTGAAGAACAATACTATTAAAAAGGAAAAACAGACGTGCCTTTATTTCTCTCCTCTTGATACTACTGTAATCAACAAAATACTGTACCAATTTAACAATCTCCTATTGCCTGCTCATTAAAGACTCCATTTTACTAACTGTATCCTATAAAGTTGTAAACTTCCATTTCTCAACTGATCTGTCACACCTCTGAGCAATGTTATGAAAAGTTATCTCCAGAGGATGGAAGTCAGTCATACAGCATCAAACATTTAAAGGGGAAAAAAATTCTCTCTTCCATTTCCCGCAAAACTGTTGAACACCAAGCACTGCCAGTCGTTTGTAGCACCTCCAAGTAACACAACCCTGATAACATTAACATCACTATTACAAAAATATGATTTCAAAAGTAACTGCAAATTTCACATTTACTATTTTCAATAAGGTCTTGTTATTTTGAGAAGGGTGAAAGTTCCATCTCAAATAACACATACTGTAATAAATTTTAAACAGAAATGTTTAATCAGTTTAGTTTTCCCTGCATAACTATAAACTGGAAATATTCCAGTGCCTGTAAATGCCACACGCAAGAACCATCCTTCTTTACTTCCCTGTGTATTCCTTGGACAATCTATTTCCACTACTGCAGAGGAAAGCACATACACGTTATTTTATACCTACAAAGAAGTACTTGGCACTTGAGAGGGGCAAATTAAACTGTAAGTCCCCTGGGGTGAGCAGAGAATCTCTCTCTGCAGCTCTGCCAGCTGATTTCTCACCATATTGATTTCTCCTTTAGAGATCAGCTGCAGGCATAAGTCTTTTATCTAGTAGATAACATCAGTATTGATTACTTCTTAACATCAGTATTGATTACTTCTCAACTAGAAATCACACAATCTCATATAGCTATTCATTTAAACAAAAGGCCTGATATAGAAGTACAAATGGAGCAATTATTCAGTGCAACATCGATACCCATCTTCTGCTGCACCAGTGCTTGAAGCTGTTCTTAAAAAAACATCCTAATGATCTTAACTGTGTCCCATCTCACAGGTCTGATGGTATGAGACAGGCCCAATACAAGGGACGTAATGCATGAGCAGCCAGAAATGGGAAAAAAACACAGTGAAAGTTACATGCTTGAAGGGTCCTCATCCAATGCTGCTGATTCTTAAGTACAGCATTAGTACTTTAGGACTTCTACGATTCCCCAGGTATTACATGAGAAACAGCTCTTCACAAAGCAGCAGGACCAGCGGAACATAACACCTTACAGTTCCCGGGTCTGCATATGCCTCAAGTATTGGGAGTAAGGGAGCCACTACCAACAGCTTTCTGCATCTAGTCTTTTTGTCTGCAAGGTACGACTTTCCCAAATAAAACAGAATGAACCATTTCATTTTTTCTGCATAAACAGAATGTTTCCTTTTGAATTTAACCAATTCTGTCTCAGAACTTACAGACACTTAATTTCAGATTTGCTTTTCCACCAAATATTCCACCACAGCATCCCCACCTTTTCAGTAACAATCTTATTTTTTTATATAAAGTATCATAAAATGAAGCCTTCTTTAAGCGGAACTGATTAATTTGGAAACAGTTATTCCAAAACTGAGGAATACAGCCAGGAAGAAGTTGACTGCAAAGCACCATGCACACGGCTGCATTGTTCAGGAACTGGTGGTGTTACCCTCACAGTTCCAGCCATTTCTCTGCCTCAGGAAAGGAGGTCTCCACAAGAGATGTTAAATTTCAAACTTTAAGAAACTACCCACAAGGAATGTCAATAGGAGATATTTTTTAAATTAATATCATTATTGATTAGCAGCATTTTTGGACTTGGAAATTATTTAATTTACCTTAATAAGAGGACGGAGCTGGATCATTTCTCAAAGTCCGTTCCAGCACTCTGAGATCATAAAACTGTTCCTCGGAGCCATCCACGAGTAAAAGAAGACCCAGACCACCAATAACAACTGAATTTTTAGTTTTGTTAATGTAACATCTACTGAGGATGACTGGGTCCTCTGACACCTCAGCTGAGGAAGAAGAAGCTCAAGGACAGGCTCACAATATATTCAATAGTAGAATCATATAAAACAATATCCCAAAGCTGTTAGTCAAACTACTTTGTAACTACAGAGTGAAACTTTATCTAGATTACAGCCCATGTTTTTGCTTACCTTAGATAGAGATATATGGTCACTTTCAAGGAACTGCTTGCTGAAAGAAGGGTCTGTGCTTCCCGAAGAAGCCTTCCGCTCCAAAATATGAACACTCTAGGAGAAAAACAAAAAAAAAGTAATGAAAGATAACATATGATCATTCAATGTTACTTTTTAAATCATAGAATCACAGAATCATTGAGGTTGGAAAAAACCTCAAAGATCATTGAGTCCAACTGTCAGCCCAACACCATCTTGACTACTAAACCATACCCCAAAATTTGCACGCTTTCTGAACACCTCTAGGGATACAGACTCCATTACTTCCCTGAGCAGCTTATTCCAGTGCTTCACCAATCCTTCAGTAAAGAAATTTTGTCTAATATCAAAACTAAACCTCCCCTAGCACAACTTGAGGCCATTTCCTCTTGTCCTATCACTTGTTACTTGGGAGAAGTAACAAGCATCCACCTTGCTACAATCTCCTTTCAAGCAGATGTAGAGAGTGATAAGGTCTCCCCTCAGCTTCCTCTTCTCTAGGCTAAACAACCCCAGTTCCCTCAGTGGCTCCTCATAAGACTTGCGCTCCAGACTCTTCAACAGCTTTTTTGTCCTTCTCTGGACACACTCCTGCACCTCAATGTCTTTTTTGTACTGAGGGGCTCAAAACTGAACACAGACAGGATTTGCATTGACGCCTCATTAATGTCGAGTACAGTGGAACAATCACTTCCCTACTCCTGTTGGCCACACCACTTTTGATACAAGCCAGGATGCTGCTGACCTTCTTAACCACCTGAGCACACTGTTGGTTCATGTTCAGCTGACTGTCAACCAGCAACTTACATGTTAAGTAAGGAACAAACAGTCATTATTTTTTTTATATATATATATATACACTATATACTGATTATATAAAACAGCAGCATCATGGCTCAAAAGGTACCAAATACTACCAATGCATAACATCAGTGCACAAATAGTTTGTCTTCTGAAGCAATAAACCTCTTTTCTTACTCTCTTCCTTTTTTTATTATTTTTTTTTAAGTGATTAGTCTGTGCAGCCTAGAAATGACTGGGAACTAAAAAAAGCCAATAAAGACAAGTAACACAGCTCTCACAGAGATGCAAAGTGCTCTAACCAGACCTGTTAACCCTTTCTGCTAAGACAGAAGACACCAAGGATACATATTGTGCAGTTGGCACTGTCCTACATTCATTTCTGAAGCAAACCATTGTGCATACGATATTCCTGCCTCTAACATACTCATTATCACACCTTAGTATTTTGTTATTGGCTTGTCAGCTGATGTGCTCATTACACAAGTACTTTTAATAGAATATAGGTCTTCACAAGATCAGTTACTGGGTCTCAGCTGACAGGCTTGCTGGTGAACATTTATGGAACACAACCATCTTAAACCATTACAGCTGTTTTTATGTACGACAATACTATAAAATTTTATTTCTTCAAAGCATGGTACAAAAATAAAATGCATAATGTCACAACTAGTCCTGAGAAAATTGCTATTCTTAAAAGACATCTAAAAATGTCTTCCCATTTTTCAGAAACATTTCACTCATATTTTGAAAAAGGAAAAACATTTTTGCTACAGGAAGAAATAGCCACAGTGGGTCTGCTTGGATTTGCATTTCGTTCTCTAGTGAAATTTTGCTCCATGTCATATTATTTGATAGGAATTCTATCACAACAAGTTGTATCACTTTGACATGAAATAAAACTATTTTATTTCCAGGACGTGTAGCACAATGACAAACTTGCAATTGCCCTCTGAGAAGGGTAAGTTTTTCTCAACTGAAAATGGCAATTGCATTTTGATCACAATTAAGCTTCTTTACATTCACTGAAGAGGAGATTACACAGGTACAAAGGACAGCAGAAACAACCAGGGAACATAAAAATACAAACAGCGAAGTAAATATTATTGTTCATACAAGTAACTAAGTCCATAAGGACCATAAATGAAAATAAACACAGCAATTCATATAACTGCATATATAACAGAGACCACATCTCGCTGCAAAGCAATACACAGACCTTCATTTCATTGCAACTGTGAATGAGAATAGGAAAACTGGGGACTGTCTCTGTTGTCGGAGGATATAAGCATACTTCCCGCTATGCAACAATAATCGTTATTTATTTTCAGCTACTTTTCATTTGATTTTACAGTGAAGAACGTGTAAAAGCAGCAGTATTATGTCACCTGCCACATTCTCCACAGGCAACCAGTAAAAGCTTTGTCATCTATGCTTTGAAATCTTCTCCTTTATCAAAGAAAGGCGAATCTTAGCCCAATGTCTAGTACTAGGCCAGATGAGAAAAAACATTTCTGTTTACATAGCACAAGTTCCTACATAATACGTCAAATAATTTAATATGCTTGAATGAGGTGAGCACCCCGAAGTTACTAATGATAAACACTGATAACATTTTCCCACTGAACAGATTAAATGCGACTTCTGCACACAGTATCACAGTTAAACAACATACAAGGAAACCTAAATCTGTTCTTCTAAGATTAAAATGTTACTTGGTTAGCATAACCAGGACTTCCAACTTTTTACCAGTTTTGTTTGGCAGGCAGGAATCCCTCCATCTTGAGATGGGAGCAATGCCCAACACAGATGTTCTGAAGGTCTCTTATGTAGCAGCTGGTGCAGTTTGTTGTTATGTAACTGCGATTTCATTTTGTATAATATTTAGAGTACAATAACCCAACAGCCCTCGGCTTGCCAGACTGCCAGTGACATTTTAAGTCGCATGATTGTAAGGCAAAGAGGTTTTTGTGCCTTTTTCTCCTTGTTTTTTATTCAGCCCTCAGTCATTACAGTTCCACTTCAGCTGAGAAATATATTATTAGCTAACAGCACTATAACAAATGCTTACTTATTCAACTATTTGCTTGGGAATAAGAAAATTAACATTTTTAAAATAAAATTGCCTTCTTTACATTCCTTAATTGAAGAAGTGTTGTCTTGTTGTCTGTAAATATCTGCTTTCCAATTCTTTTCTGTCATGACCAACATTACACTGAAACAAAATCATTTCTCTAACTTTGTGACATTTCTCTAGCATAATATTAAGAGACATTGCTCAGTGCAAAATGTTTTCCATTAATGCATGTCATTTTTCTGCAAAATCACAGCTAGAAATTACACAATTATTCTGTACCTTGTTTATACAAACAGGAAAATGAATAATCCACTAATATAGATGTATAAGTCAGCCTGATACATCTGAGTCAGAACTCTCACTTCTCTTGTCCTAGAAACACAGGCAATCTCTGCATTGCTCCATTCCAGATTTCTCTCATGCTTCAGAATTATCTGTGCGGCTACACCTGCCTTATCCTGGAGAAAAACACCAGCACCATCAAATTCTGTGTGCTCTTGGGAATTAATTCAGCAAAATTACAAATTTAAGTGAAATTGTTGTGTAATCACAATGCTAGATCTTAGTCCTAACTACAAACTTCCCTTCAGCTGTGAGACTATTCACAACATACATTTTCTATGTGATCACGTATTTGCCCTAAAACATCCCTAACAAGCCTAGATGTGGGGAACACAAGTGCTGATTCTGCCCTGCATTTTTTTCATGTTGCTTCCCAAAGACATATGAGGGAGAGGGAAGCTGATGGAGAGAATAACAATATGATATTGTTATATATTCTCATCTCTGGAGGGAAAGAACAGAAAATGTATTAACATCTTTCTACATATCTTGCCAACTTTATTTCTCAGTTAAGAGTTCAGTGACCCATTGACCTTGTTCAACAGAACAAATGGTACCACATGGAGCATCTGGTCTCCACCAGCCAGAGGGAGAAAACTCTAACGTTTCTTAACTGAATGTGACATGCCAAGGAAAGAAAAGAGATATTGGGTAAATAGAGTTATGAAATCTAGTGAAGGACAGGCACTCACGCCTCCCTCCCTTTCTGCTTTGCTGCTTAATTACTTTATGAAAATTAATTGTATTTTATGCAATGAGTTCTCTCTAATTTATAATTTATTCATTTATAAGAAAAAGGCAAGCTGGTGAGAAATTTATCACATAAGATTCGGACTCTCTTTGGTTCAGAAATGTGCACAGTGTGGCAAAGGGTTAATTATGAAAACCATTTAGTGGATCATTTTGCTTGTCTGCAGCATTCAGCAGTTTACAACACCCGTAACCATGGGGCCCCTACATACACTGTTCTACAACAGTAGTTTAAAATAGAGCTTTTCTCTCTGGGTTGTTTGTGTTGTTTTTTTAAATTCAAAGGAATAACTAGTGCATCTTTTATTACCTGTTATTCACTGGCATTCTTTTTGCAACCTAGCTACCCCTACACAGATCCGTGTTCTTATTTGAATTTAGTATGAAGTGCAGTGCTTAATAATTTTCTCTCAACTAAAAACATAGTATTCTCCAGTTAAAATACATCAGTAGTAATAAGGTAAGTACAGGTTTATTTACAGACATACCAATTTTACTACCTTTAAAATAGAGCTGTGCTGTATGCCGAGTTAATCTGCAACATTATTTGCAAATGGAATAAATCTCAAAATTTGCTTTTGTCTTAGTTTCCTTCTCAGTCAGCTCTGGCTTTCCTTCTGTTGATGTAATAAATAGAGTCTTGAACATCACTTGTGAGAGAAGGGTGAGTACAAAGCAAAACAACCATGTCTCCATCAATGTATTTAGCCATTCTTTATTCTACCACATTTTTTTTCTTTGTATATAGCAACCATAGTTCAACTCTCATCCTTAGTCTCTCCTATTTACAATGTTCCATAGCTGTTTTCAACATCCTTGGCTATCAATCAACAAACAAAGGAACTAAACAATACTTTACGAATAGTGTATGTAGTTAATATTTTTTTGTCTTCTCATAGCACATGCTCATCTTGTACAGAAATGTGCTTAAGAGCAACATTTTCTCTTTGTAATCTTTTTACTGAAAGGCAAGTATACATATCTAAGCCACAGTCTGGCAGCATATTAATAACACAAAGGTACGTATGTCTCTAATTCTTTCTGGGATATGCAAAATACACACTTCTTGTGTTACAGAAATGTCAAGGATTTGTTAGCTCAGGAGAGCTCTGTCAGCCCTTTCTGGAAATTTAGGTTTGTATTGTACGTAGCACTTTACATCAATGCTTTTAAGCTCTGGAAGCAAAGAAGCCTTTACTTTTCAAGGTACTTTTTAACAAACTCTGAAGAGAAATAACCTCCTGCTTCTCTGAAGAGCTTCTTGGAGGGAAGTATTAGCACAACAAGATAAAGTAGAAAAGAGCTATCATTGTAACAGAAAACTTCTCTTTGCCGGAATAATGGTTTGGAATGACTACCAAGTCACAGACTGAGTCTTCTCTTTTGAGACTTCACATTTTAACACCCTTGTCTCAAAACAGAGCAAACATAAATTGATAATATCTGACAGAATTCAAACGTTTGCTAATGAAACAAGGCTTGTTTACGATTATTGAATAATCACAATTTTGAATAATCACTATTTTGCTAAATAGTTTCAGGCTGGTAATTAATGTAATTAGTGCTGATATAGTTTAAAAAATAAAAAAGGGAGGGAAAATAAATTTAAATAGATGAAAGAAGAAGATAATTCCTTGATATATTCATTTGTTGACTACCGAAAACATTCCAGACATGCTGAATCACAGTTTTCACTTTAAAAAGGGTTGCAAGCAAGTCTAATTTAACACAAATTATAGGCCAAAAAGCCAGACACCCACCTAAAAAATGCATAGGTACAAAAAGGAAAAACAAAGCCCTCTCCTCCTGGGGCTCTCTTTCACATCTTTGTGCAAGCTACTCACTTAGACTTTTTCCATATCCTTTAAATTTCAATATATGCAGTATAAAAATATAGGAGCTAGGGAAAAGGGGGCCTGAAAAATGTATAATCCAATTTTTTTTTTCTACTCAGAAAAAAACCAGTTTGGATGTAACAGCTTCATTTTGAATTCCAGGATAAAGTATTTAATGAAAATACAAAAAGAGAGATGGCAGAAGAGCAAACAGCTTTACTAATACACATTTATCCTGCATAATACATTTCTATGTCTCGAATGTGGATAATCCCAATCACACATGAGCTCTTGAAAACAGAAGCCTTCACATCATACCTGCCACCAACCTCTCGCTTTCGCTTTTGTCTTTTCTCTCTAGTGAGGAAATGAAAATCATGTTTCTTTTTCTCCTCCCCCATTTGTTTCCAAGAATTCCCAAACGGCACTTCAGAAGTGCTGCACTTCTTCCCTCTGAATTTGTGTCTGTGTGTGTATGTACAGACACGTTCCTTACTGATACCAATCAGCCCATTTTGGATCAAGGTGCAGTTAAAAATTGAGTGCATATTATCATAGTATCAATTTACATTTGAGGACACTTAAATGGTATGAATATTAATTTTTTTCAAATGTACAAGTTGACCTCTTAGTTTACATTCTCAAGGAAAGTGAGACATGCTCATGTAGTGCAAGCCATAGTAGAAGGGAAACAATGAGACAGGAGGAACGCAAGAGTGACCATGTTCTGAAAACAACATTTTAAATTATCTGCCATAACTTGTATGGGTAATTAAGCTTCTATGTGAGCAATTTCCTAGGGTTTGTAATAGAACATAGCTACATATATCATTTCTAACCAAAGCTACACAGTTTAAAAAAAGGACTCTTTCTTCATAGTGCATATCTGAACTTCAGCATTCTCCGTGCAGTCTGTAAAACACACCTAGAGGTAAGATAACTGAGACAGCAATGTTTATGAAGCTCAAAGAACATGTACACACAGCTCTGTGGGACAGCTCAGCACGCATTCTACCACTGTCAAGAACTTAATCAAGTCTCCTGCACAGCATTTTTTTTTCTTCACAGATCTTTCAGACACCATGCTGTCTTGCCTTATAGACCAGACTGTTTCTTCTTGACTGCTCTGGCCCATTTGCTTCTTTCAACACCTTTAAGGCCAAGTCTTTCTTAGAAAGAGGCAGCATCTCCCACCACTTATCTCCAGGACTGTACTCTGGGAGACCTTGTCTCCAAACCACTATATATATCGCCAAGTGCAGTGGCACTCTTGATCCAAATATCTATTGATTGGAGAGGCCCCATCCAGTGCACATCCACATAGACATACCTTTCTGGTTGCCAGATATGTATCATGTACATTTTAGGCAGAAATACAGGCACAAGACAAGGGACATCTGCTGTGTGCCTGCAGGCTGGCTCCACAACACACAGACAATGAGTCTATAATGTATCCAGCCTGAACTGGGCTCTTGGCCAGCAGCCCTGCCCCCAAAGATTCCCAGAGCTGGAGCAGGAATGCTTCATACTTTCAACGCACCCATTGTCATCGGTGTTCAGGGAAATCTATCACACCAGCTCCCTCCAAGTCTTACTTACACGGGTTCCTACTCTGACCCAGACAAATACGTAGTCCACAGTGCTTCATTCTGGAAGTCCCCATCTTCTTCTGAAGGTCCGATTGTGCCATATGTACATGTTCACTCTTGAAGTACCTCACTGTCATCCACTTGAGTGATGAAAAAGGAATCTAACAGGCCTGAGGTTCATGACTGCACTTAAGACAAGTGCTATGGCGTTGAATTTAATGCAACATTCCCATGGGTGTCCTACAGCTTCATAAGTTACTCTGTTCATTGTTTCAGATATTTTGTCGGATACTGACGCAAGACCCAGAACCTCCTGAACCTAAGGAACATTTTCAAACTCTATTAAAGACAAAATTATAAAAAAAACCCCAACTTGTAGAGCAGCAGGAGCTACAATTTGAAGAATAATTGTATGTTTTTGTTAACAATTTTGCCACTTCATTGTTCGGCTCCCTCAGAACATTTGCTTGCTCCACTGAGTTGCTGCCTTTAAAATACTTAACACTTCCTGCTTCAATGCTGTCTCAACTATATTATGTGAAGTGAGTTAATTAGCAAAAAGAGCAAAAGAGAATTACATCACTGTAATAACAGTACTTGGCATTTATTAGTATCTTCAGTTTGAAACTCTAAAAGACATTAATAATTATTGTTGAAATAATTCTCACAAATGCTCTTAAAAGTCTATGGCTTGCTACACAGCAAAGCTAGGAATAAAGGCTCCATGTTCTCAGGACTGTGCCCAAACTCCTAGACAATTGTTCATCCTTGCTCGCCTTTCTTTTAAAGTCACAGAAAGCCAGAAACAAGTGAAATTACAGGTAACCATCAGGAACTTTTTCCCAGATGTCACATTAGGCTGTCAGCAGTGAGTGAGTGTGTAGTTGCTATTCAATTTAAGAATGAAGAAGGGATATAGTGACCTCAGACTTTTTTTCCACATGGAATATATTATATTATATTGCAATCTTGTCTGAACAACACTATCTATCTAAGGCATACTGGACAGATAGACAGGCATGGTAAAAATGTCAATCTATTACATTGTCATTGTATCTTTTATATTATTGTTTATGAGGCTTAAACCTATAATGAAGTCACAAAAGCATCCATGTGTCACTGAACGTAACTGATCAAAACAAAGAGAAATTTGAGAGTGAAGTATCTCAATATACTAAAACAAAAAAAATAAACTGCATGACCAACAACACTCCCTCCTATCCCTTTATGAACTCTCAACACATCTAATTGTTCTCAGGCTCCCAGGAAAAGCACCAAAAATGCAAAATGAAATAGGACAATGAAAAGAGATAAACTCTTCCAAAACACTTTAATTTCCAGCAGACGAGATGGATATATCTGTATGATGGATGTTACCCTGCCAACCTAGCCTAGTAAGCAAAAATCACTACTGGCTGAAATCCCATAGATGCTGCTACCACAGCTGTTCCTGACCCTTCCCATGCCACTGCTCTGCTACTTCCCACTGAGCTGCCGGGAAAGGTATAGCAACAACAGGAGTCAAAGCAACAGTAATCACAGGTGTCTCATTTTAAGCCACAGTATTTTTCATTAAGTAACTTCAGCCTCAAATACTAGACCACTTTTTCTGTGGGACAGACAAAAAAATGAATCTGTTCCTTCTCAGAATAGCCACACAAAAAGAGTTTCTTAAACATCAAGCAAGTAGAATGAAAGACTGTTTGTGACCATATTTTCCTCTTTTACATATCAACCATCTCTCCCAGATACTCCTGATCACAAAGAAAAAACCTTCCCTTGCTTTCTTTCTCTCTACTCTGCTCTTACTTTTCCAGCCAGTTGTTGTTCTTCCCACAAACCAGTCCTCGCTTAAGTTTCATGTCCTACAATCTCTTACAAAGCCCACCCAGTTCTCTCTCCCCTATTCATTTCTTTCAGTTTTTCATTTCTCCTTCTCTAAATCAAGCACCTTCTGCTTTCCACACTCTACAGCCGAGCACTCCACTTCTGGCACTTCCTACTTCTCCTTCCTGCATCACCCTCTTACCTGATTCCCCATAAGAATGCCACTTCAGAGAACCTCATGGTCCCTGCAGTACACCCATGCAACATTTGCAGCTCATTATCTCCTGGGAAAAACTTGATGGTGGTTTTCTTAGCCAAAAGATTTCCTTTCATAATTCTACTTTTACTCTTCTTAACGTTACCTCAAAAGTATGAAATTCTAGAATTGACACAGAACTCATGATACTATATTTGCCTATGATGTACAACTCTTTTCATTATGCTTTATCATTATTTGATGAAAGAAACAACAGGTAATAAGTCACCTTTTTCTTCTCCCTATCTATGTCTCATCTAATTCGCATTTTATGCTAGCAACTGTCTCTTAATACATGCTTAATGCAGTGCATACCACTGTGAAGCCTAGATTGCTGCTGCATCCCTATATCCAGATAATGATTATTAACCCTTTTTGTGAGGTACCATATATTTCACCCCCAGACTCACCTACTGCAATAACTTTTTTATAATCTTCCAGTTACTCTATAAACTAAGGTTTGATTAAGGTTGCTGCAGACAAATAGCTTGATCCTTCCACCATCACGAAAGCCTTAATAGCTACCAAATGGTGATTCCCACCTTAGGAAATACAGGAGACTAATCTGACAATTAAAATACAGCAGTTATAAAAAGCTAACTAGACAGCTAGCACAGAACTGTAGGCAAGGCCAGAGCCTTGACACACTCTGCCCCTAAATGCGAAGGCAAGGTAACCATCTTCAGCCCAAACCCAGCCCTTTCTGGATCCCTTTTGTACACCCCTGCTCATATTAGTCTATATTGCCCCTACAGGAAGAAAAAAAAAATCAACATCAAAATATGGAAAATGGATGATTGCTGCCCTCAAAAATATTTTCATTTTCCATCAAAGCCCCTATCTCTCACTCTTTACATACAGCTGAAAGACAATAATCATTTGAAATATGAAAGCTCTCCTAGAAGAAACATGACCATGCAAGGCTAAATGCAACAGGACTAAAAGCTTTTCTCCTTTTGTGATTGCTGTGCGTGAAAAGAACCAAGGATCTGTTGAAACAGCAATCTAACAAATAGAAACAGAGAGAGAAAGAGATAACAGCAGATTATTCCTTCCCCTAAAAAAAATTAAGACATTAGAAGACAAATCCTCACATCTAAAATAACAGATATTGCTTATTCCACTTCACATTACATACTACCTAGATAGATGTATATAGATGGTGGTCAGATGGTGGTCAGAAAAGTCAAAATCTCTCATTTGTTCACAGTTTCACCATTACTACTCTCCTTCTGTATCACTCCCTCTGTTTAATAGCCTAGGATCAGGCCCAAATTTATCAAATTTCACATTGTTAAACCTATAATGTATTTACATATTTCTGCCTTCTCAGCACAATACTACTTCCCACACATTGCAGAGAATATACAACACATTACAGTCTGCAGTATGACTTGCATACTTAGCCAATAAATAAAATATGGAATATTTATAAAGAACATACACTCATCAAACTGAATAGATAAAATATGATTTTATTATACTCAGCTTCAATTTCTAAATAGTATGTTTGTTTTTCTTCTTTTCACTGTGCAACAGAACATGACTAGTCTTCCCAGAGTTTCACGAGGGATAAAACCGAAGAATCTTCCTTTCCAGCATGGCCCACAAAAAAGACTGTCAGAACTGCTGTTTTTATGTTCACCTTTGCATGAGGACTCTTAGTTTTTTTTAGGGAGATCTGCTGAGAGTGGAAATGACAAGGGTCCTACGGTCGGCAACAGCTCCACAGTAGGAAAAACCGCTGCTGCTGCATTCTAAAGTATTCCTTATCAAGGGCATCACAACTACCTTGCTACCCTGCTCAGCTCAGGGGTTAAACAAACCAGACTGGTCTTGGGCCTTCTTCTATCTAATAGTTCAAATTAACCACAATTTTGACAGAAATGAATGATGCTAAAACTCCTACAACAACAAAAATCTGAACCCATTTTTTTGGTTATTGCTGGCTTCAGTAGTCTGTTCATATATCAATTACTTAGTCATGGAGCCTGCAAATTGGCAACGTCAAAGCTTTTGCTGACTGCTAATTCTCTTAGGTGATGTATATTGCACAAATAAGAAAGCTACATTAAAATGCCAGCATTATATACAGAATGACATTTTCTACTCTCCCTGAAATGATCTATTATAGTCATGTTCACACTCATTCAGCCTCCTGCACCATAAATTATTGGGAAACTGTTCCATAATTGCTGGTACGACTTTGACAAGAATTATATGATGAGAGGATTTCAGTCATTAACCATCTAGAAATATCAAGTGTTATCCTCACATATGACAATGAAAGCTACATTGACACTTCATCCAGTCACATTACTTTCCATATACATACATTTTACCCCTTCTGAAAGTGTGCTTTTCTCCCAGATGCTGCTTAGAGTTTAAGGATGCAGCAAGACAGAATTTTCAAGCCTTTTCAAAATAAAACCCAGCAGACCCCCAAGTATAATACCCTACCCCCTAGTTATTATTGCATGTGGGAGAAGGCGTATGAAAACCAAAACATATACGAATAATGTCTCAAGCAAAGAAAGTTGTTATAGTAGATGGTACAGTGAAGCTGGTTCATTTACTGTGTCTACATGCACAAAGGAAACATATGTATGCTTGTTTCCAGGGTTATAATACCATTGCACCTCACACTGTGCTGCATGATGCAACTCTGTTTCACTGCAGGAGAAATTGCCCCTGCATTCACTCTCCTGGATATTTCTCTTCTTTTAACACCGAAAGCACCAAGGTAAAAAAATGAATGCCAGGCAGTAGCCTTTCCAGTCCACATTTACATGCCTAAATATACTGGATAAGCATCATCGGAGATTACTGGATCCAATAGACTTCTGGATGCTTCACACCATTGACCTCTTCAGGATTATTTTAAAATCATGCGTCATGTTTCAGTGACCAAATATGGACTTAAAATTAAGCATCCATTTCATTACGATGATAGGTATACCTTGCTCTACCTCGTTGCTATGGTAACATACGGTAGATGTCAAAATTCTTGCTCCTGATGGAACTAATGAAAAATTAAGAGGACATCATATGTTAACTAGGACTTAACTTTGAGTACAGCTATCCCAAATCCTACACAGCATGAATGGGAAAATACTGATCACCTGTGAGAACATCATTTTTGGCTTCACTGAAAAGCGATGAAAATGATTAAAAAAATTCCAGATACATTTCCATTCTGTTATCAAACACACATCAGAATTCTACTCCTGGTTTAACATTTTAAACATACCTTTTGGTGAGACTATTTACATTCAAAGCTGTAAATGTTACAGTTTTCAGCAAAATCCTTAGTTTTCAAAATCTTTATTTTGGGTAAGAGAAAAACCCACTTCAGCAACAGCTGAGAAAATAACTGTCACAGCTGGCATACAAGTGGTTGCAAAAATACTCTTAAGCTACAGCATTCAAGTAAATGCATACCACAGTAAACAATTATTTAAATTCTTTTCCTGCCTCTTTTCCTTGTTAAGCTGAAAAGAAGCCATTCCATTAATGAAAATATTTTCACAATATTTTAAATTATGAAGTTGTTATGTTCTTACTTTTTGTATAATTCTTTTTTAAACGTGATGATGTTAAACAAACTCAGAAGCTGATTTAGTGTTCAAGGTTTCCACAGATCAAAGTTTTTAAAGTATGTTTTTGTTCTAATCAAATTTTCAGTATCAACCTTCACATTTGTAACAACCTATCTGAAATCCAGTGTGTAGCTCTGATCTTTTCTGAAATGCTCCCACTGATATTAGGGCCAGATTTTACACTTAGCCATCAAAAAAACACAGGAATGTCTAAGATGTTTTGAGTGTGAACAATACAGCCTTCACCTCAAAGATGTGGAGAAAAGGCATGCTACATCCACATAGACAAGCATCTCTTGAAAATGAAAATCTAACATAACTATATGACATGGGACAATTAGTGTAAATTTGTACTTAAATATTTAAATTGTTAGGTGCTTCCATAAAGTATCAACAGCACGACATTTAAATTGAATTGAAATATCACCTTGTAAAAACATAATACATCTCTGTAGCTAGAATTACAAAGAGAGAGATTCACGGACAACACAAAACAATTTGAAGCAACTGGAGTTTCACACTGCCGAGGAAACCACGTGCCAAAAGACTTCAGAGCCTGTTTCCTACTTGTCCCATGATTATACAATTTCTGCTCCAGTACTACACATACTGCCCCGGCTGCTTCTGAATACTTTTCAAACCACTTTCTAAAGTGGAAAAGAAAAAAATATTAGAAATCAACAATTCTTGGCAACAGTGATATCATCCAGTGCTATAAGCAAGTGAATTTAGAACTAGTCAGATCTAACAGCCACATTAAGGGAATAAATGAATCATTTCACCAGATGTTACGAACACATTTTCCCTACCTGCCTCCTGTCTCTCTGAGACGATGATGATGAGGAGGCACTTCTATGCGATGGAGTGGATGTTTTGTGAGCTGGAGATATACTCCTCTCTTCTGAACTCATCTTTGCAGTAAACTTGTAGTAATGATCTTATGCTCTTATCCGTCATGTACAAAAAGGCAAGGAACAGTCTTCTGCATCCTTCCGTTTCACAGTTTATAGACAGCCAAAGAGGAATTCAACCTCAGCTGAACTGCACCTAAATAAATAAAAATGTGAAAGAGTGAATGAGTACACCCTCGCTGAAAAGTAGCTCTGCAGCAAAAAAACTGTTGAGAGCAGTTATTTAATCCAACAGACCTCTAAGTTTTTTAATTCCCTTCCTAACAACCACCCAACACAAACAAAAGTACATTGTTCTGCATTCTCACAGAATATGGAAGTGGTATTGCATTACTTCAAAAAAATCTATGGAAAGGCTTAAGGAATTTACAGCAGTTCTCAGTCAAAGTTTACAAATGCTTGAAAAGGGGTTGTTATCTCATCTTGCATAATATCATATCAAGTAACTCCTTAGAACTTCCCATTCAACACAAATAACACTGAATAGTCCGTCATAACCAGTAGTTCTTCAGAACCACGGAGTTACATTAAGGACTCTGCAAGTTGCTTTTTAAAAGCAGGTTCCTCTTTCAAAGGCAGCTGCCACACTGAAGGGATAGACAACCAAATTTAACAAATCAGCAGCTTTCAGAGCTCACCATATTCTCACATCTTGCTGTTAAGGATGACTGAAAGACAATACAAAACGTTTTGACCAGAAAATGCTTTCAGCCACAAGACTGTGGATAGAGGATATTAATCTCTTCATCTGAACAAAAACTTCAGTATATTCGTTGAATCTCTGGTACAAAAACAATGTAATGTTGAAGGCAGGAGCTACCCAGGGCCTAGATCAGGCGCTCTGGTCTGCCATGCTGGGCGCTGTGCCCAGGCAAGGCTATGCAGGGCTGGGACGCCAGGCAGCCACTGGGGCTACCCCAAGCTGGACACAGCAAGTCCCAGCCAGCTCCACAACAGCCCCACCGCAGGGAACAACTGAGCCTGTCAGCAAAATGACATTTAAGAAAGGGCAGAAAACACCATAAAGGCAGAGAAGGATGAAGTCAAGTGTCAAACAGCTCTGCGTACATCAGGGTTTGAGAAGGAGCAGGGGGAAGAGGTGCCCCACAAGCCAGTGCAGATGCCCTGCAGCCCATGGAGGAGATGGATAGTCCTGAAAAAACTTCAGCCTCTGGAGGTCCCAGGTTGAGCAGATTTTTACCTAAAGGAATGCAGCACATGGGGAACCCATATGAAAGCTGGGGAGAAGTGTGAGGAGGTAGGTGTGGAGAGAAAAAACTGCTATGTACTGACCACAAACACCAGCACTTCCCATGCCACTCAGGAGGAACGCAGGAATGAAGAAGTGAAGTTGAACCTGGGAAAAATGGAAGGAAAAGTGTTATAATGTTTTCCATTTCCCACTACCCCAACCTATTTTAATCGGTAATAAACTAATTTTCCCTAAGCTGAGTTTTGCCCACAAAAGTAATTTTTCATCAGTCTCCCTGTCTTTATCTCAACCCATGAGCTTTTTCATCCTATTTTCCTGCCCCATGCAGAAGGGGTGTAGGAGAGTGAACGGCCCAACACAGCAACAAGGGCCATTCTGTTTTCTGTTTACTCATACCTCTTTGCAAGTATTAGATACTTTCACTTCTCTCTATTCAAACCTTTAATTTCCACTCAATAATAGAAAAATAGATACTCAGAATAGCACAGAGGATATTTGTGTCAATAAACAGTCAAACATTACCTGTCATACACTACCAAAAAATTGTAAGTACATCACCAGTACATCATGACAGTGCAGGAACAGAGTTCTAGGTCTCAGTGATTAACAGACTACTTTGATCTTGCTTCAGCTGACAGACACCATGTCTGGTCTTCCATTAACCTTAGATAAAATCGTTCCCTGAATGAAAGATGTTGCTTGAACTTAGCATCTATCTTCTAGATCACCTGCTCTCTAATTCTGAAATAGTGCCCATTCACATACACTGTGATGACAGCACGTCAAGGGCCAGCACAGCACAGCTACCTTTAGATGATTGTGCAGAAAGGTGTTGTCCTGGACCATGTAAAATGAGATCAGGACAAAAATACATTAACTAACACACAGACCTGACTGCAGCCTCAAGAAATTCCAATATATTAAAGATAGAGCTCTAGCTTCTCTAATCACAACAGATATCCATGCAAGAATATCATGCTGAAACCAGATACTCACACAGAGGCAGTTAAGTAATTAATTACATTGTGCCTTGCGGCCACCAGCTTCCTAATACTGCACCCTAACAAACACCTTCCTATTGGAGCTGAGACCTGTGATGACTCATAAGTGACAGACACCTTTTTTGCTTGCTGTACTATGGAAAGTGAAGTGACTTCACTTTATTAGTTGTCAGCACTTTTGCAAGTGTGAATCTCATCCATATCTTAGAGTTTCCATCTCCATCAAGGAGTCTCCTGCAGCATTAGAGATCCCACATAATACCCACAGAGCCCACATGGCATCCCAGTGACATGACTGGGACATTATGTCTGTTCCATCAGCAAAAGCTGCCCACATAGCCTGAATATCTCAGCAGATTCTCTACTCTTTTCAGGTTAACAAGTTCCTGCTAGAAGAAGCGTAAGAAGATACTTTGTGCTGGAGTTGTGAGAGCCAGCTGGAAGCAGGAAGAAAGAAACAAGCTGCACAGCATATTTTTTCAGAACTTCAGAGAGAACACATAATAGATTTGCACCCAAGGAGAGGCTTTTCCTTCTATCCTAGCATGTGAGGGACTGCTGGTCTAGTTTAACAGCATTTCCGTATCCTAGAAACACATTAGACAAGTATTAGCCAAAGAGGTGTATCAACAGGGACATCTTAAGGTCTATGCAATTCTCATGTAAATCAAAAATAAAATTACAAAAATTAGAACACAAAAAAATCTAATCCTAGTTCACAAAGCTGTGCAAAACAGTTGAGTTATTTAATAGCTAAAACATCTGATCTTCACTTGAATCATGTGAAAATTTCTGTTCAGTATTGGCACAGGACGATGATGACCTGGCACTTCAAGTACGTTTTTAAGGCTCTCAGGAAGCGTAGGTGCTGTTGTAAAAAGCAAACACAATGCTAGCAAGTGGTATATAAGAAAAATCGTTGCCAGGTTCGAGATTCTGTGAAGTATTTTTTTTCCTGTGAAAGGTATTTAAAGAAAAATAGTGGTTTACACCTGAGCCAACCTCCACTGTGGTTCTGTGGCATTGCCCAAGCATTAAGAGCTGAACCTACCCAACAACTAGCTCAAACCACACTGATTTATTAAAAGTAGTCTCCCAAAAAAGATACATAAAACCAAACCATCCCCCTTCACACTACAAGAATTTGGGTTGGAAGAGACCTCCAAGATCATCAAGTCCAACTCTTAATCCAACACTATCATGATTACTAGATCATGGCACTAAGTGCCACATCCAGCCTTATTTTAGAAACCTCCAGGGATGGTGAATCCACCACCTCTTTGGGCAGGCCATTCCAATGCCTGATTACTTGTTCTGTGAAGAACTTTTCTCTGATATCCAGCCTAAATATTTCTTCTTACCCTATTTATCAGCAACAATAACTTCAATACGAATTTATGATACAGAAACAGTTCAGGGTTAAAAGTCAAAAAAAGGCAAGTGGGATATTTGAGAAAACAAATGCTGTAAGCACAACAAAAACATTAATGCAAACTAGCCAGGGCTAGTATTGAGCTTTTTGTTATTGTTCTTGCATTCTGAATTTGTATTCTCTCTCTCTCTCTATTGCTAAGAGCTTATCTTTCAATTCTGACTTGAAATTTGGGCAATATATCTTTTTAGAGCATGTTGGAAGGAATAAATGTAGTGAAATTAATGTAAAGAGACGACAGCCTCTCTGCAACTAAGATTGAAACAAATGAATAGAAACCTAATTTTTTGGCCAACAAATTCAATTTACCAAAATGAAACCAATGCTTTCAAAATATTTTTCATTGGCTTTTTCCATCAGCTACAATACCAAATTTGCTATTGACTTCAGTGGGAACAGAAACAAGCCATGTATCATGGTTGAATATTTCTAGGAAGTATGTTAATTGATTTCAGTAGGACAACTCAAAAAGAACGGCATTATCTGGTATAAACAAGTGTAAAGGTAGTTGCCATTGGTTATTAACTGCTGCTTATCCAAGTATCATTGACCTGTAGGCTACGTTTTGCACCATACTAACTAAACCCTTCATAAACTGTTCAAAACCACTTGTCAGTCTGGGACCATAAGTTGATTCAGCTCATCAAATGTGACTATGCACTGCCTTGCCTCAAACCTGCTTTGCTGTGAGTTCCCAAGGCAGGAAATGTATTTATTGCTACCAGCAAAAAGAGACAGAAATACTGGAACATGAAAATCAGGCACTGCAGAAAGATTTTGGTCATCACAAGTATCAATCACCCAGCTGGGAGTTTTGTCATCAAGTTTTCTTATTGGCATCTCAACTATTTTGGATTTAAAACATCATTTGTAATTTAGTAATCATAAAAATTATTTACTAGTTCTTCAGTACATTCTTTTCTAAGTTATTTACTATATTTTTATGTAAGGTGAGATATATATATATAGATATATATAGATATATATATATATAGGTAAGATGCTCTGCCCAAATTCAAGGAAAGAGCACGTCTTGTAAGCAGAACATGCAGTGATGCCTAAGGAAAAATACCACATGCCATGATTGTAACATCCTCCAAATGAGGCAAAGCATCTCTAATCCTATTCATAAAGAAATACAAAATTACTGTACAGAAACCAGCATAAGAACTTATTTAAGAAAGATACTAAAGACTTCTAATGATGAGTTAAGAAATTGTTTATTCTTTCTTAAATATTTGATATTGAATACTTCTTTTATAAATCAGAATTATTCCACCACATTCTTTCAGTTCACCTCTACCATGTCTATTTTTTAAGCTAGCCTTTGAGTCCAAGGTAGGCTTTTCCCTATAATGTTTTTGTGCTTGATCTCAATTGTTACAGCTTGTCTAAGCCTGAACAGAATATAAAAAAGTGGAAACCTAAGGATTCCCCATTCTTTCATTAGTTCAGTCTCAGATTTCAGCATATTTCACTACACAATCATTCTCCCTTATTTATTCTGAGTTCATTGGTGTTGTGGGTTTTTTCCCGATTTCTTCAATCAATCAAATAATAAATAGGTCTTAAAAACAAACTAATTCTTCATCTCCTTTCTATCCACAAAAAGTTACTGTCTCTTTCAGTCTCTATATAAATAAATAAAGGAAAACTATATGCTTTATTTCTCACTTCAGAAACCACTGGTTTTTACACTAGATATTACGTTAGCCGAGAAGTCCTTCCTCGTATCATGTGAAACAAAATTACTTCAAATGCCTTAAAGTAAGTGACCAATCCAGTATCGAGATGTAGTGTGATTACTTTTTATATCAACCTTACATGAAATAGTCTGAAAGACAAGGAAGTGTGGAGAGCTACTTACTGATTTCTCTTCTGCTTCTATGCCAGGTTACAATAATACGTTTGATTCAACATTTCTTTAAAGTATTTCTTGAGAATTCTGTAGACTGAACTATTCAGTAGTATAAAAATACTGAAGAAGACACTGATTGTCCATATAAAAAATTCATTACTGTTAGTTTTATTCACTGAAGAAACTACATTGTATCTGGAGTTACACAGATGGTCATTATTTGAAATTCTATTTTAAAACTGAGTGAGATAAATACACAAGGAGTGAAATGAGACAATACACCAGGGAGCAAACTGGACAAAGGCCTGGGAAACACAAGCTGTATAAACTGCAGAAAATAAATGGACAACAGAGGAGAGAAACAGCCTGTGGTAATGAACATCAGCAGTATCAGAGGTATGGATATTGCAGCTACCTTGCCTTACAAGCGACCACTATATGGCAAGTCCCTTCATACTGGTTAAGGAATTTTTGTTCGCTCCCAAAATGTGAAGATGTTCCACTGAGCCTGGGCAACTGCAACAACTGCAGTGTGGTTTGCAAAAAAAGCTATTAGTAAAAGTGGCAAAGCTGTACAAATACACGACGTGCATAAATCCAGAGTTGTAAATAAATCTGCATGTCATGGATAAATGCAAGTTCTCAATGGGTAACTCCAAATGAAGTCTGGATTCAAATAACTGACTTCAGTGATAAATGTTATGTAGTTTCTCACTCCGATTGACTCCTTCTGCAAGAATGCCCAGAATGCTTTATAGACTGTTTAATAGCTTGTGCAGTGTGGAGTAATTTTAGAAAACAATTTAGGGTGCAGAATTGAGTCTCTAGGCGAAAATGGACCAAAAATATACAACTGTCATTGGCATTATTTCAAGCAAAGAATCTTCACACTGATCTGTCAATATGGGGCTGTTTTTCATTTGGGAGGGAAGAGATCTTTCTGTGCTGCTCTGCAGCTGTATAACAAAGCCATTCTATATTCAAACACTCAGTGGAGGCCAACCTTCATTCCCACGTTATGAAGAATATGTAAGTAACTGTTCTCCCCTTTACTGCTGACCTTCCGTGCAGGAAAATTATAACCATGTACATGAATGCTACAAACACAAGAACGTAATGGAAACAAAACATCTCAGTGCACTGGCAATGTGGTGGTGATTTAACAGACCATTTATAGGAAATAACCTAATTGTGTTTGGGTTTTTTTTTTTTTTTAACAAACGAGTGAACCAGTCCCTTTCCAGCCACTATTTGAGAAACAGCCACATCATTTTAGCAGAACATCACCTTCTTAGGAAATGGCTTTAATCAATGCATCTTAAGATTTATTTGCAGGCCCTGTCAGAACTCACAAAGGGCCAACTACAAATTCAGGAAAACTATTACATTTGGCTCATTGATAGGGGAAAAAAATTGAGAAACCTTTTCGTAATTCAAAATTAGCAATTCCCATCAGGAAATTCAACTTCCCACATTTTTCTAGCACAGTTTTAATAGCACAATTGCTCCCATAATAACTTTCAAGACCAATATTCAGAGCAGTAATCAAAATCACATATCCTAAATAAACCTCTGATTAGTGAATTTTAAATCCTAGATAGATACCAAAACAACACTGTTGATCTAAAGAGACCATTGATGATTTTCAGGTCAAATATTTATGAGCAGAAATAAATGAAAACTGGGAATTCTTACTCGTATTGAACGGTCTCTAAAGGCAGAAGATATTAGAATTCATAGGACTATATTACCATTGACACTTTCAAGTATTGAAAAAGCTGCATAGTCAAGGTTTTGATAAGAAATGTACATGTCTAATTGCAGGCATTCATAACAACATTGTCATATACAAATCCTCAGTCTGATACTATACACAGCAATACATACAGAGACTAAATACTGCCATAAATCACTCTTTATCCCATATTCAGGAGGATCCAGAACCTGGCTGTAGGTAAGAAATGAGTCAAGTCCAGCATTACCGCTGGAGAGGAGCTCTGATACAGACAAAATTGCTGCACTTGATCAGCGCACCATGATCATAGAATCATTTACATTGGAAAAGACATTTAATACCATTCACTCTAACCACAACCCTAACGCTGCTAAGTCCACCACTAAACCATGTTCCTAAATGACACATCTACACAGCTTTTAAATACCTGCAGGGATGGTGACTCAACTACCTCCCTGGGCAGCCACAGCAGTGATTGACAGCCCTTTCAGTGAAGAAAATTTTTTGCCTGAAACCACCAGAAAGGAGGTTGTAGCGAGGCAGATGTTGGTGTCTTTCCCACATAACAAGTGATAGGATGAGAGGAAATAGCCCAAATTGCACTAGGGGAGGTTTAGACTGGAGAGTAATAAAAACTTCTTCACTGAAAGGGTTGTCAAGCATATTCCACAGGAGACTGCAGTATCAGGAAACATCACTGAGGCACTCTCATTTTCACATTATCCTTAACAGAACATAGTGCTCTCCAACATTTCACACCAACGTAGTGCTCTCCAACATTTCATTATAATTTCTTTAACATCGAGGTTTCATTTTTTTTTCTGAATGGCAAGTTCAAATATGTCTCAATAATACAAAAAGTAAAAATACTAAAAAAAATGTGGGCATATATGTCTGTAAAATACACAATTATGACAGACTTCATCAAATAGATGGATGAAGTCAAAATGCAGACAATCATATTGAGACAAGAAGAGGTCAGGACAACATCTGCCTTTCCTATTTTCTGCTTGCCTATGTGATTAAGCAGAGTTTTCTACCCTTCCAAAAGCCTTGAAGCATATATGGTGATCAGTGGAATTCCAGTATGTCCAAACCTGCAGTTTAAACAATAATTTCAAAATAAGCCCTCAACTCATTTGCAGTCTCTGAGGATTGACTTAACAGCTGAAGGGACCCTAGGATTTTCATTAGGATGTCTTTGTTGTTCCATGTTCCTCAGGCTATCACAGTAATAGAATACTATTGATTTGCAAGGCATGAAAATATTTTGCATACTACAGCAGCAGCATATTGAACTGTTGTATGCATTTGTAACAGACTGCTGTGAGGTGAGGGTTAAGCATGCATGCATGCATATTTACAAATACATGAGCACAAATTACAATACATAGCAGTCCAACACTAAACAGGAAAAAGTGGTGGACATTATCATCTTTTCTAGACTAACATAAATCTACGACACTCTTGTTTTAAAAAACAAACAAACAAAACCCAACACATACTATTCCATCCTTCGACCCCTTTTTTAAACTAGAAAGACTTGTTTCCATCAACATTTGTTCAAATAATCACACTTTTCAGTTCTTGGGAAAAAAAAGTCATAAAGAGATTGTAAATTTTAATCAAAAATCAGTAAATGCTTTAAAGAATAAAAAGTTCCATGTATACTGATTTTATTCATGGAAAAAAATCCTCAAAATTTTAAACAAGCTATTTTAAAAAAAAGGAAACAACTTCTTTTTTCCTTGCTTTAGCAGTAGATTTTTTTCCTTACCACTGGGCAATCTGGACAAAGGAAAAATAGATAAGAAGCCTAAGACTCTTAAACTGCATTTTAATTAGAGTCTCAACTGCACAGTTGTCTAAAGCAAAGAACACAATTTCCCTTATAAAAGGGTTACAAAATGTTTTCAGAAACAGAGAGGAGCCTAAAAGGTGCTTGTGGCCCATGAAATCCACATCTGGCTGCATTTCACTGCCCTTCTTTTATTAACCTATCTGTTTCTTTGCATATTTTATTTCCACTACCACACAAAGATTACATTTTTTCCAAATCTTTCAAACGCAACAATTAAAATTTTGGTTCAGAGCAAATTAAGAACCATCTGTGTTACTGATCTTGAAACTTGAACAGCATTATCATCAAATGCTTGTAGGGAGGGTGTCACAAAAAAAAAATGATGAGTGCTGTCTCAATATAAATTATTTATGGGAGCAAATGCATGACCACAGTTGATGGAATTTGCTCGGGTCACAGAGAACAGACAAGGGAGACACATAATTGGCAGCTTAGACCTTTCACCGAACCTGTTTTTCAGGGTGCTAAAAAGAACATCCTATCCAGGAACAAAAAATAAGATGAAATTTTATTCTTGGAAGCAATTAGCTTGACAAACTAAGTGTCATGGTGGATCACAGCTGCACAGGATAATATAGTTAATGGGTTATATATAATCTGGGAAATATCGAGAAGGAACAGGGAGGCTCTGAGACTGCTACTAAATCACTAAGTCCAGCTCTGCTGCCAACATTTGAAAGATGTTCATAAATGGGTTCAAGAGGGAACTGTGAGCGTGATGACAAGATTGAAAAACATCACTACGAATAAGAGATTATATTATAGAGGTCTATCTATTCAGTTTGTCAAAGAAAAGATTGAAGGGTAACTGGATGACAATTTATACCCCACTACATTGAGAGGGGCGGAAGGAATTTATTATTCTTCTCAAAGGTATAACAAAATCTAATGGGGCAAAAAGAAGAGATAAATATATGAAGGTTAGAAATAAGGCACAGATTTATAATGTAAATATAATTAAACACTGATAAAATACACTGAAGATTACAAAGGGTGTTTATAAGGTTATGAGAAGAAATTTTCAGATTAAGACTGATGTTTTTAATTATGTTATTTTAATGTATTCCAAAGCTTAGCCACCACTGCTGATTTGGAAGCAGGAATCCATTCAGGGCAGTCTAATAGACTATTCCAGTGTAAGAATTAAGGCTAGATCATAAGGCCATCTCTACCTCTCTGCTCCCACAACTGAAACCAAACAACCAACAAAAAAACCCAAATCAATCCAGAAAAAGAGGGATAATATAAAAGAAATAACATTCTTTTTTTCTTAATCCTCATCCTTGGTGCACTCCATTAATCTCCTCTCCACCTGAGGGTCCCCAATTTTGTCCTCATATCCTGATCTTATGTATGGAACAATGTTAATGTTGAAATATACACTCTGATCACTGCTAATATTTGTTTTTCTTATTGCTTTACAGAAATCTCTCTTAGTGGAATACATGTTTAAAACAAGTTTCCACAGAAGAGCAGGAGCACATCATAAAGTAACTTTTTTATCTCATTAGCACTTGAATTTCTCTGCACCTTGTTAAGTGATGGTTTCATTATAAAGACAGAAAAGAAAAACAGACGATTATTGTTCATGTCAAAGAAGTACCAAAAATGTCTCAAGCACTTTACAAAAACATTAGTAATCACAGGCATGGCTGAGAAGACCATGAGAGAATAATAATTTTTGAAGCTCCTCCAAAGATTAAAATACATTGACCGGAACTAAACTGAGCACAAGACGGAGCAAGTTTCTCAAAAGCAGTTTTCTGACAGAACAAATCAGTGACAAAAAAAAAAAAACAAACCAGAACAACCAAAAAAAAAGACAATCCTCCTTCTCTCAGTGCACAGCTGGTTACCTCTTGACTCTCTTCCATGAGAGAAACCAATACTATCTCCTACTACCACACTAAAAACTAAGTCCTGCAAACCTCAATAGCTAGGTACGCTTAGTTCTTCCTATTTTTGAAATACTACTGAATGAACATTCAGCTGCACTGATGAAAAACCCAGTGTAAAAACATTCAAAAGCCACATTCATTTGTCAGAGGAAGAACTCTCTACTTCCAACACTCCTAATAATTTCAGCTGAAATTACACTACACTAAATTGCCTCTGCCTGTGCATGAAGCATGATTTGATGTGAGGACAGAAAAGCCCTCAGGCACCTTGCACAGAAAAAAGTACCTGAGTAGTCCTAGAATATTCTCATCATTGAAAAGCCGTGTGTTCTCCATCAGTCATTGATTTCCAAAACAAATTATAGACACAAAGCTACTTCTAATATGTACTGATTTTTATACATAAACAGACTACAAAACCAGAAGAGATTACTGTGATCATCTAACGTAAAAAGGACCAAGGGAATTTCCCAGCTTAGTTCCTGTTTGAAATAAATCATATAATTTAGTGAATCATCCAACACCAATGCAAAAGAGAAGTGTCCAGTAGTGTGAAGCAACCACAAATCCTAATAAGTTCTTGGAAATATTAACTTCCCTGCATTATTAAGAATGTGCATGCTATTTCTCCTTTAAATATGTATAACCTCAAACCTCAGCCAAGGGCCCTTGTTAAACCTTTGCCTACTATGTGCAAGAGCTCTCTCCAAATGCAAAATCAGCCAGTGCACACATAGACTGCATTTTGTACTGATAGAAGCCTTTAGACCTCTATTGTCAGTATTCACAGCTTTTTAAAAGATTTTTTTAAGGTATTATAAACTTTAGAGAAGAACAGGCATAACTAGAAAAATTACAAACATTTTATAGCCAGATACGCAGAAAGGTCTATATTTACTTAATTAAGAGGAGGGCTGAAAGGCTGCTTGAACACAATGGTAAGGTGACTTACTTAGTTCCAACAGCAACGTACTTGTTCATACACTCCTAGACTCCAGTATCCTGTTTAATCATATTGCATATAGTAGCAGACATGATATGCTTTAACAGTATGCTGACTAGTGGCATGTTTGAGCAATTATTCCAATCACAGATGGATTTCACAAGTCAATCACATAAATTCACAATAAGCCACGCTACCATCTTCTATTGGATTTAAGCAAAACTGGTGTAAACTATGCAGGGACTGGTTCCCAAAGCTATGCTCCTTGTGAGGCTTCACAAATTATAACAAAATATCCGAGGAATGAAGGAAGGTCAAACAAGGGGTACTGGTTTTAAACTAAAAGAGGGTATATTTAGACTAGATACAAGGAGGACATTTAGTACAAAGAGGGTAATGAAACACTGGAACAAGTTGAGCAGAGAGGTGGCAGAAGCCCTATCCCTGGAAACATTCAAAGTTAGGTTGGAAGGGGCTCTAAGCAATCTCATCTGGTTGAAGATGTCCCTGCTCACTGCAGGGGGGTTGGATTAGCCAGTCTTTAAAGGTCCCTTCCAACCTAAAGCATTATATGATCTACAGTTCTATAAGAAGACACACACAAAAAAAAAAGGTGCAAAAGGCTTCGGTCACAATCAACACTTTCATATCCATAATGCAGCAATACAGTAAACATGCTGGCTGGCAAGTACTACTCTCCACCATTTCTTTGTGCACTGGGCAACAAACACCCTTCCCTCCTAACATCAAACATTGCTATTCTCTTTGAACTTAATATACAGAAATTCTACTTACGCTTCCCCATAATGAGGGACATGACACTTAAATTTAATACTTTTCGGTGTCTTATAGAAAGCACCAAGTTGAGCAATGCCCAGCTGAGAATCCCGTTTCATGTCTCTTTAAAACTGACTTGTCTTTTAACACTTCAATGAGTGATCATCATTATTGCATGACCTGCTGCATTAGCACCACTTGCAAGACGTGAAATTAGTTTTCCTCTACTTGACACATGATAAACCACAACATATAGAACAGCAGCACAAAATAAGACTGAGAGACTCAGATGGAGCTATGCAATCCAGATAAAGGGTGTATTGAGCTCAATCAACTGAAAAACAGGTTAATTTTACACAGGCCAGAAAGGAGGGTTATTCTGTGCTATTCTGTGTATGATCAACATTCACACTCCCCAACCTTGCTAGGTGCTTGTGAGCTATTTGATGCTTAATAACAGCTCCATCCCCCGAGTGCCATGTGAATAGCCTGTGATAACCAACACAGAAGACTTGCAGGGATAACAGAGCAGCAGAAACAAATCTCTAACATGCCACTACATATTCCTAATATCTTAACTTTTTACTACAAATTAATTTTTCCTCACTGTTTGTCATCCTGCATCACCTCAAATTCTCATAACTACTGAGTCCTTCAGAACCATCCCCGTCAATGCTCAGCCTCTCTGACCCTACTCCAATGTTTTTTCATTTTTCATTCTTCCTCATCCTGTAACCACAAAGTACATGTTACCTCCCCACAAGACCCTGCTACTCCTTAACATTGCATGACCATCCCAGGTCCCTTTTCCTCCTTCTTTGTTCATGTTCCTCTCAAATTGCACACAATCATGATCCTTTGAATTTATCTTTCCTTTTCCGACTCAAGCTTTACACATGCCTCACTGTTAGAGAGAACAGCCCAGAAGGTCAGCTTATGACAACAAATTATTTAGAAACAACATAAAATATATTCTGTATTTGTAAAAAACAGCTCTTCATGGGACAGCCCACCACTGCAGATTCAAAACACAAGAAAAAAAATCAAAAAGATCCTACAATTAGAATTAAAAGACCCGAACGCCTGCGCCCTGCTACTTCACAATACGCAGGCCTGAGCCTCAGTCCTTCTCTCTCCAGGGCTGAGATATGAGAAAGTTTTTCTTCAGCTTGATCTGAACACAAATTGAATGGCTTAACAGCAAGTAAAAGATGTCTTACTTCAACACTACTAAACCAGTGTTACACCATCATTTTATTACAAACTATTTGTAATTTTATTTGCAAAACAACTTGTAATGAGGGCTTAAATTTATGCCAGCACTTACAGTGGTTTCCAGCTGTACTTCTCAAAAGCATTTTAAGAAGAAAGAGTTTAATTTTAGCATGGACTCAAGTCAGTAATAGCAGATGTGGAAATTGCAAGTTGCAATCAATCCTCACAAAGTCCTTATTAATGAACTGAAATAACATTCAAGCTCTAAATGGCATGTGGCTGTCAATTACGCACAACAATGTTTGTCATTGTGCCTTAGCAGAATATTTACTAGGAACTAACATATTTTCTTTTATGCCCAAATGCAAAATTCTCAAACTGATCTCAAGAGGAAACCCAAACTGCCTAATTTCAATATGACCTAGAATAATCCTTCAGTTTCATTAGTAAGAAACAAATTCAGTTTTGACAAATTAAATGATGTTTTAGGGTTGCATCTAAGTTACTAATATTATCAGCAAATAACTAACATTACCTAATGATATCAAACCTGCTATATTTATCAAAATTCAGTATACATCTTTAATTAAGATCACCAAATACAGTATCTCATAATCAGCACCAAAGTTCTGTAACTTTGATTTAGCAGTCTATTAATCCAATAAAATAAATAAATTCTTTCTTTTTTAATGGAAATATTACCATTTCAAAACCTCAACTGATTATGCAGGAAATTAAATGTCTTAATTTTGATTTTTTTTTTAACTTTGAAAATAATGCTAAATTTATAAGGAACTTATATATTATTCATTCTAACTACTCTGATAAGAACAAAAAACAGTTTTATAAGCCCTCTGATTATTTAAGGACAATTTAAAACTTTTCTAAAAAAGGTAACACACAAAATGATGAACTTCTCTTCTATATGGGAATACCAGAGTCTCACATTTTTACATTTATAGAAACAGGCATCATTAGAGAGGGGACTTTTGGAGAGTTTATCAGAGCAACAGTGAGGTAGACTAAAAACAAAACCTGCAGCAGGCTTTGAGACACATCACAGAACTTGGAAGGTGAAAAACTGAGGCTTCTTTTAAGAATAGACGAGAGGACAAATGCATATTATAGGGGGGAAAAATTGTTTCCTTCTTTTGCTGAGCAAGCACAAGTGCCTCGAGTTGGTCAGCTGCTAACCAAGTATGAGCAGCCAAATGTGAGGTTCTACTGCGAAAGCAACACTCAAGCATTTTGCTCTCTGATATGCATTAATGTCAAAGCGAGTAGCAAATGCCGCAACTGCAAAGAACAGTCAAAAGGTAAATTCAGCATCTGGCCTGCGCTGGCCAAAGGCAGTGACTCAGCTACAGTGATAGCACATAGTAAGAGACAAATGCAAAATCTAGTAGTCAACAGAATTGCTACTCTAGTGCAGAAAACTGATGAGTTAACAAATACAGCTGAAAGAGGGCTTTCCTGCAGTCCTGACCAGTTGCATGCTGGTTGGCTGGACAGGATGAATCATCGGTCACAAGCATCAACTGATGGCTTTTCATGAATAGTGACCTTGCTTAATGTATAAAGGAAATGTAAGATTTCTTTCTCCAATATATTCAGTTAAAAGTGACAACAATTAAGGATTAATTTAGATTTGAGTTCTGTTTGAACTGTAATAACAAAAAACCTTATGTTATCTAACAAAACATCTTGCCCTCTGATGCTTATGAACACCAACGAAATAACAGAAAGCCTTGACTGTTTGAACTCTTCTCTGTTTCCTGTTACAGAAGACAGTTAATGTTATATCATACAGGGAGCTCCAAAAAGCCACACAATATACCAAGGAACTACATGGGCTTTTTACTTCTTCTTTCAGGCACATTAGGTAACACAAGATTGACCAAGAGTAACTAAATTACAGTGGAGGCCTAAATCTTTTGCCATTTCAGCTTAAGGAAAGATCAACAGTGTAGGAACAAGCTTGAAAAAGACAAAAAAAGTTCAAATTGTTTCTGTCTAGTACTACTGCAACGATTCAAAAGGCTGCTTTTGGGGACTGTTGTGATGGAAATGCTATCATCTTTATATAAAAAAAAAATGGAAATAGCCGTGGAAAGTTAGTTGTAATTCTGTATTATAAATTATAGAAACTGTCACTTTTGGAACCAGAATTACGACTAATTTCTCACAATAAAGTTTTCATACACACACTCTAAAGAAAAGGAAAAAAGGCGTTAAAATACTTTAAAAATCTTAGAATATTTCATTATAGTTAAAAAATTAAATGAAATATTTATTTATTTACTCTTCTAAAGCGGTTTGACTGTCTCCTCACCTGTAGGTAAGTATCCAGATCATCCAAGACAACAGGCATTTCAGTGAAAGCATTTTCCTCAAAAAACTACACTGTCCTGAAGAGAATAAAAAAGGGACTCTTCCCCCCTCATGTCACTTGACACCATCTGCCACAGATATGGTACAAGTGTTGGTATTGTTTCACCTCTGCGCGTAAATTCCCACATACAATACTCTACATGTGGCCCACAAAACAGTTCTCTACCAATCTTTTCATTACTAAATAATCTTACCATACTTGAAACAGAAATCAGAACAGCAAAACAATTCTTACGTGCTTTTAACTCAATGAAATCTAACCAAAATACAGACTGTTTTCTATCTAGGTATGAGTAGGACAAACAACTAAACAGGGAGCTGCTCCACGTCTCTTACAGTTCACCCAGTGTGACTCCAAATTCCAGAGGGACTGGAAGATTAAGTATCAGTATCAGATGTTAGTGGAGATGGTCACATTCTCACTTGTTTCATTTATCCCTGCCTCTGCCCCATGTTTTCCACACAGCATTGGAAAAGGAAGACATTTTTTCCTGTGAGGGTGGTGAGACACTGGGATGGGTTGCCCAGAGAAGTCATGGATGCACATTCCCTGGAGGCATTCAAGGCCAGACTGGATGAGGCTTTGAGTAATCTGATCCAGTGAAAGGTGTCTCTGCTTACGGCACGGGGGCTGCAACTAGATGATCTTTAAGTTCCCTTACAACACAAAACACTCTATGATTCTACGAAGTATTCAACTGTCCAAACAGGCCAGTAATTCTAATGAATACTTGTAACTTTATACTCTTATTAGTTATGCTTTGTCAACACTAAGGAGTCAGATTAGCAACACAACTTTTGTATACAAGTACCCTCTGGACTTGGACCACAAACATGCCATGTAAATGAATGGAAGTTCACCTCCAAAACGCAATTCAGCAGAGCCTATTTTTAAAATAACTTAATGAGTAACTCACAAAAACTGAGTTTGAAGTCCAAAGCAAACTGTAAAATACCTGATCTTTGTTTCAAAAACAGGCAAGCAAAACTATCCAATCTAAATTTAGTAAGCAGCAAATAATCATAAATTAGACCCCTGCATTAAGAACTGTGAGCAACTGCAAACCAAGCTGTATCTGCAGACGCAATTAAGTCAGTATGACTTTGTAGTAATTTAACGTTCCTTAGTGATTCGTTGATTTGAGGCAGTCTCCTCAAGAGAAGAATGGTTGTTTCTTTTGTGATGGGATTAAAATGAAAAGGTACACTGAAAAGTATTTCAAGGGTATAAAATTTCCAAGTACTGGGAAAAGCATCGAAGAAAATAATTGAATTAGCATGCATCTACTGTCTCAGATCATCTGAATGAAATGCCTGCTGCACTGTACACACTGGATAGTCTGTGCTATAGTACCCAAAGACAGGGCTGTGAAAGGGCCAAGCACTCCCAGCACAGTGCAAAACAATTTGTAGGATTTTATCCTAAACAAAATCTAATAGAACATGGCTGTAAAAGGTTTTTCAAGTTTGCAGCAAACTGTCAGAAGCTTTTACAATCCAAAATTGTTAACAGGACCACGTAAGGCAATGCCTTTGCACTGAAGTCCACAAATTCCTAGCAACAATGTGAAGCATTTTCAATTTCTGTTAATAGAAAAAAAAATTCTATGACCCTACAGCAACTGCTGAAAATATGTCATTAAGAGAATGCCCTTTCATGTGTTAATCCGATGCTGGCAAAACACAACAATTTTTTTATTCTCCCTCCAGTTTCCTCTGCTTGCTTTTCCTCTGCCTCAATTATCCCATGAAGTTGCACAGCTGATGGTGCAAGAGCACTGCACTCCATATCCACCCCTTGCTTTCTGGAGTATGTCCTGGTCTACAGTTATTTCATTTACTCTCCACTACTTGTCTAGTCTCCACTGAAAAGATATACATATGACAACTGAACCAACTCATATATGTTGTACTACAGTAGTTATTACTTATATTGCAATGGTTATATGAATACATATCACAGGCCTCAACTAAAAAAAATAATTACTCTTCAGGTATGACCAATTAAAGGTTAATAATATGTGCAACTAGTATGTTCTAAAATCAAAACTGATTGATGATTCCAAACATCTTAGAGATTACTCATTCTTGACTGCCAAGGCCATTGTAGGAACCTTCTAACTCAAAATTGGCATCTACAAACTTCTGTAAGCAGAGTCTCAATGTGTTTTATTTTGTGGAAGGAAGGGTAAGACGAGGGATACAAACTATAGATAGAACCATTAGATTTGTCATGGTTTTTAAAAATTGTGTCACATTTCAGGTGGGTATTTCCCTGACATACTACATACCACAGATTAGAGATGATGATGCTAATTGACTAATCCTAGATATGGTCTGTCTGCTGCAGCACAGGGATGTAAAAACGGAATGTACATTAGCGCTATCTCCACAAGGCAATGCTGAAATGCTGAAATTGACATCTGTCAATGTCTGGAAAAACATAACTGATCCATTCTGTGATTCGATGTCCATTCCATGACTCTGTTTGCTGTTGACACCAAGCTGAGTGGTGAGGTTGACAACCCCAAGGATGCCATTCAGGGGGACCTTGACAAGCTGGAGAAGTGGGCTTGTGAAAACCTCACAAGGTTCAAAAAGGTGAAGTGCAAGGTCCTGCCACAGTCTGGAGGATGAAGAGATTGAGAGCAGCCCTGCCGATAAGGACCTGGAGGTCCTAGTGGATGAGAAGCTGGACATGAGCCAACAATTTACACGCTTGTAGCCCAGAAGGCCAGTCGTTTCCTGGGCTGCCTCAAAAGAAGCATTGCCAGCAGGTCAAGAAGGGAAATTCTGTCCCTCTACTCTACTCTGGTGAGACCACACCTGGAATATTGCATCCAACTCTGAAGCCCTCAGCACAGAAAAGGCATGGACTTGTTGCAGCAGGTCCAGAGGAGGGTTACTACAGTGACGAAAGGCCTGAACCACTTCCCCTATGAAGAGAGGCTGAGAGACTTCGGGTTGCTCAGCTTGGAGAAGACTCCAAGGAGACTTTATTGTGGCCTTTCAATACTTAAAGGGGACTTATAAGAAAGATGGGGGAAAACATTTTAGGAGGGCCTGTACCAACAGGACAAGGGGAACTGGTTTTAAACTAAAAGTAGTTTAGATGAGAAATTAGGAAGAAATTTTTCTTGCAAGGGTGGTGAAACATTGGAACAGGTTGCCCAGAAAGGTGGCAGATCACAGTATCACAGTATCATAAGGTTGGAAAGGACCTCCGAGATCCTATACCCCAACACTAACACCAACACTAACATCATCATCTAAACCATGGCACTCAGTGCCTCATCCAGTCTCCCCTTAAACACCTCCAGGGTCGACAACTCCACCACCTCCCTGGGCAGTGCATTCCAATGGTCAGTCACCCTTTCAGTGAAGAACTTTTTCCTAACATCAAGTCTAAACTTTCCCTGAAGAATCTTGAGTCCATGCCCTCTAGTTCTGTCACTGGTCACCTGAGAGAAGAGACCAATCCCTGCCCATCTACAACCGCCTTTTAGGTAGTTGTAGAGAGCAATGAGGTCTCCCCTGAGCCTCCTCTTCTTCAGACTAAACAGCCCCAACTCCCTCAGTCGCTTCTCATAGAGCTTGTGCTCCAGCTCCTTCACCATCTTCGTTGCCCTCCTCTGGACACACTCCAGCATCCTGACATCTTTCCCAAACTGGGGGGCCCAGAACTGTACACAGTATTCAAGATGAGGCCTGACCAGTGCCGTGTACAGAGGGACAATAACCTCTCTGGTCCTGCTCGCCACACTATTCCTGATGCAGGCCAGAATGCCATTGGCCTTCTTGGCCACCTGGGCACATTGCTGGCTCATGTTGAGCTTCCTGTCAAACAGCACTCCCAGGTCCCTTTCTGCCTGACTACTCTCCAGCCACTCTAGCCCCAGTCTGTAGCTCTGCATGGGATTGTTGTGTCCAAAATGAAGTACCCGACATTTGGACTTATTAAACATCATCCCATTAGAATTGGCCCATGTCTCCAGTCTGTCCAGGTCCCTCTGTAGGGCCATCCTACCCTGTAACAGATCAACCTTTCCTCCCAACTTGGTATCATCTGCAAACTTGCTGATGATGGACTCAATCCCCTCATCCAGATCATCAATAAAGATATTAAACAGGACCGGACCCAACACCGATCCCTGAGGGACACCACTGGTGACCGGCCGCCAACTGGATGAGACACCATTCACCACCACTCTCTGGGCTCAGCCATCCAGCCAATTCCTAACCCAGCACAGAGTGCTCCCATCTAAGCCACGGGCTGCCAGCTTCTCTAGGAGTCTACTGTGGGAGACAGTGTCAAAGGCCTTGCTGAAGTCCAGGTATACCACATCCACAGCCTTCCTCTCATCCACCAGGCGAGTCACATGGTCATAAAAGGAGATCAGGTTGGTCAGGCAGGACCTACCCCTCCTAAACCCATGCTGATTGGGCCTGATCTCTTGGCCGTTCTTCAGGTGCCGCATGATTGCACCCAGTATTATCTGCTCCATAATTTTACCTGGGACCGAGGTCAGGCTGACAGATCTGTAATTACCTGGATCATCCTTATGGCCCTTCTTATGGATGGACATCACATTGGCCAACTTCCAGTCTTCCGGGACCTCTCCGGTGAGCCAGGACTGTTGAAAAATGATGGAGAGCGGCTTAGCAAGCTCATCCGCCAGCTCTCTCATCACCCTAGGATGGATCCCATCCGGCCCCATAGACTTATGTGGATCCAAGTGGTTCAGCAGGTCTCTAACTTCCTCCTCATGGATTGCAGGAGGGCCATATTTCACCCTGTCCCCATCAACCACTTCAGAGGGCCAACTGTCAAGCGAACAGACATCCTTACTGTTGAAAACTGAGGCAAAGAAGGCATTAAGTACCTCATCCTTCTCTGCATCTTTGGTTACTATTATTTCCCTCCACATCCAATAAGGAGTGGAGGTCGCTGCCGCCATTCTTTCTACCATTGATATATTTATAAAAACTCTTCTTATTGTCCTTAACAGAAGTGGCCAATTTGAGCTCCAGCTGGGCTTTTGCCTCCCTGATTTTTTTCCTACACGACTTAACAACATCTTTGAACATGACCTGGCTTACGTCCCCTTCTTTCCAACGGCGATACATCCTCTTTTTCTTACTTACGTTCCTTCAGAAGCTCCTTACTCATCCAGGCCGGACGTCTGCCCCTACAACTCTTCTTACAACACATGGGGACAGCCCACTCCTGCGCCTTCAAGATTTCATTCTTGAAGTGCATCCAGCCTTCCTGGACCCCCTTGCCATTAAGAACTATTTCCCAGGGTACTTTCCTGACCAGTTCCTTAAATAATCCAAAATCTAAAATCTGTCCAATTCCTGGAAACATTCAAAGGCAGATTGGATGGGGCTCTGAGCAACCTGATTTAGTTGAAGATATCCCTACTCACTGGAAAGGTTTTGGACTTGATGACCTTCATGGTCCCTTCCAACCCAAACTATTCTATAATTCTTTGCTATGGCCTAAAAAGGTACTTCTAGAACTACTTTTGCCTGTTTTCAAAGTGCTGTTTGTTACACTAACAAACCACTAACAGATTGTTTGTCAACATGATCTCTAAAAAGATGTTTCTTCTCACACTCCACAATAAAACACCGCCCTGTTTGAAATGCTGTTCTTGGCACAAGGCGTTAAGCCGAGTTCTGTTCCCAGCCTCCAGAGAATGGCTCAGCAGGAGTGTGCTCCCAAAATCATTTTTATAAAGAGGACAAACCTGCTTTCCCACACCCTATTTTCACATAGGTGTTTAAATAAAATCCTGTTTTATTATTTATAATGATTATTTCTAACTCATCATAATGTATCTGAAAAGGAAGCAATAGAAAAATAAAGAGATTTTATATTAATTAACAAAGTAATTATATGTTGTGGTCATTTCAGCCTACATTGGTTACCCTTAAGAACCTGTGGTAGACAAGTGCCAATACCACAGTATTTGCAATACACTGTATTAACTCACATGCCAAAAAATCAAACGCTAAGGATGTCTCAGAGACAGCAATAATATACATTTTACCTGCTAATGGTGTAAGCTTCTTTGATCACATCTATTAGATTCAGAGAAAACCTACAGTACAAAGAAATGGCACAGCAAGAAGTTAGAGAACTGCAGCAACTATACACAAGCATTTGCATGGTAATAAACTGCTGCATGAAACGGACTCTGAAGGAAGTTTTCAGTGGTCATAAACATTTTGGGTCAGAGAATGTTCCAACATATAGAGAAATTTTAATCCAACATCATCAAGGATGGCAAACACTTGAGGAAAGGTAATTTATGATCAAAGCCAATAGTACCCATAGGATCAACATTGTGTTGAAGCCTCCTTTACAGTCTCAGTATATATATTGCACAGTCTCAACACAGCAAAATCTATTCTATATTGCAACTCATTAAGTCAACTACTGTTCATCATACAACAAGAAGAACTATTTCAAAAATATTTAATTAAATTACTTATCCTATTACCAGACTGACAGTAGCTTCCATTAATTGGAGATACATTTTCAAGCAAGGTTTTCTTCATTTCTTCATCCACTAGACAAATAAAAGCACACAAAATTTAGATGCTAGAGATTTTCTCATCCAGATTTCCAACATTCTATATTTTTATTCTGTCCTTGCTGTAACTTTCATTTCAAAGCTTGGTTTCTTTTATATTGTTTTTTTTTTTCCTTGCCTGAGTCAGAAATGACTCATCACCTAAGTTATGGTGAAATGTTCCAATGGTGGTACATTCAACCAAATGGAACAGAGCCAAAGTTTTGAGGCACCCTCTTCCTGAAGCATCTTCCAACAATAAATACATTAACTGTTCCAGATAGGCATAACTGAAGTTACTACTCTTTCTTTAAAACCTCTGATCATGAGCCTAGAACATAAAATGAAGGAAGGGGTGAAAACCAACTTGCCTAAATTGAATGTTCTAGTCCCCCATCAGCTCTTTAATCAGCTAAAATACTCTTACTTTTTGCTACCAAACGCTTAAGATTTTTAATTAGAAAGATAAGATTTTTGTTTAGATAAGATTTTTGTTTAGAAACTTATTTCAAACTTTTATTTAGAAACTTTTGGTTTAGGTAGGATTTTTGTTTAGAAATCAAGAGGAAAACGTCTTAACTAATATCATGTAAAAGTGCCACAAAAAGAAGCTCCAATATAGAATCAGTTACCTAGATATCTCACTCTACAATTTTGAAGCTGAAAATAATGAAAGATAAAAGGAGTGCAATAAAAGCTCCAGTTCCTTATGCTGTCCTGAACACAGCATGCCCTGATAAACAGTATTCACAAATTTTAAATCAAATCCATTACTATATTTACTATGAAGAAGTTTCATTATAAATGGGATTTTCCAGGTACCACACTTATTCATCAATAAGAGAGCCCAATTCTCTTTTTGATCTAACTACTGCGTAAGTTGTATAGCACCATCTTCATAACCTTAACAGCAGATTTACCCATCATATAGACCTACCTGAACAAACTGACAAGAGAAGTGGTATTTAAAATGCCAGCCACTGACCATCAGGGGGGGACTAGTCTCCCCTTTTTCTGACTGCTTGGGAACTGGAAAGTGCAGCTGCCACTTCCAGTCAGAATGGGTTTCATAAAATTAGGGAGCCCAGAGCAGCATGCTTGAAAGTAAAGAACACAGCCAGGCAGCCATCAGGCCAGTGCTCATCATCTTCATACAGTTTATTGCAACTGCATAATCAGCTTGGTAGTTGCCCTTAAAAAACCAAAACAAAACATCTCTCCGTTGATATAATTACTAAACACAAGAGATTATTAAAATGTAATACTGAAGTGTCATTCTACAACTAACAAATAAGACAGAAACAAATAATACCTACATCATGCAGTATTTTCCCTACAGATCTGTATTTAATTAACTTTAATAGTTAAAGAATGTTGAGTTCGTTCTCTTTGAACTGTTGTTTCAGCATAATAGGGGCAGCAGTTTGTGGATCTGCAAATATACAAGCAGCATTTATCTGGCACTTGGAAAAAATGGTACAGTATCATGCCAGAAGGGGAAAAAAAATCTCTTCCCATTTTTCTTTTTTCAGATGTTTGGAACGAAAGAAAAAATAAAACGCAAAAATTAGAGGAATGTAGGATGTTTTATAAAAGTTCTTAAATTTTTATGTTTTGCTGTATTTCTGTATCAGTTTCATCATTTCACTTAAAAAAGAAATCTTAGTAATTTCCTATCCAGCTAAGCTGGCAAACCCATGTCAAATACTAGAGCTTAAATTCAAAACTCAGGAACGGTGAGAACTCACTGGGTCCCATTTTAAAAGCAGACTGAGAGCAAACAAATCTCACTCTTCACCGACACCAGTTAGTGGTGTACCATATCCAAAAAGACAGTGATGTTACTGATGCCATCAATTAAAGCTTTCCCATCACAAAAGCCATTATGACTACTGACACTCTGTCTTGCCTGAAAGCCCCTGGAGAGAAGCCAGAGCTAAGGAAAGCCGAGTTTGCATTATCCTCCCTCCTGAAGCCGGTTAAGACAGAAGAGTGTGTATGACTCACTGCCTATGCTTCACACTGCAGATACTGGGAATATTCTGCAGTGTCCTAAGCTCTACAGTCACACAGGAGAATCAGGATTTTTAGTCACAGTGACTCTAATTATTCTAATTTGAAATATCTTATATATCCTGAAACAAGAATGTTTTAGACTTTGACCATATGCCTGTCTGGTGGGCTGAAATGCCACAAGAGCCAATTATTACAGAAATACTTTTGCTCTAATAAAACACAACAAAATAGTTGAGAATTTAATTATACAATATGAAAAACTGCATCCTAATTGACATGATTTAATCATTACTTTAAAATAGAAATGTGACAAAACTTTTAATAAACGGGAAACCCCCCACACAGGTATCTTTTCTTTTGAACTACAAACACAGGTTATAGTATCCACAGAGCTACAAGAACAGGGCTGCTCTCCAAGAATAAACCAGCACCATCAGAAATGGCAGAACTGGAACTGGAAATGGAAAACCTGCAAGTACCACCTGACCATTACTATACAAATACCATTCCTGTGCAAGGCAACTGGCATCACAGAACTTTAGGATACTTAATCTAAGTAGCATATTTCATACAAGACAAAGAAGCTGAGAGGAATCCTGGCTGCTCTGCATTCTTCAGAGAAAAACAACTCTCAAGAATATCTTGGTGTACATTGGAAGATCACATTGGAAAACTAGGGAAACTATGCACAGCCAGTTCAAAGACATTACACATGTACGTATCTGTCACCAAAAGAGGGTCATTGAAATCAACAATGTCATTTAACAAGTCTTCTTACACTAAGAGATATGTGGAAAAGACAAAAATCCTTTTCTCACTGTGTTCTATCACACAAAAGATACAGAGCGGTCCCTAAGGAACCTATGACATACAAAGCAATCCCACCAAAGAGAAAATAGTGCCATTAAGTACTTGTTCATTGGAAGAAGCTGACATACTTGTGAAGACTGATGGTGCTGCAAAGCTGCTGTAAACGAACAGATGCTGCTTGCATTGCCCTTCTCGAACCAGAAGAGTCACTACTAGAGCTGGGACAAACAACACACACGATGACCACATACATCATCTTTACACCTGCAATGCTATGAGCCAAGACTTTGAAGACAAATGAGAGATGAGGATGCAGCAGTTGCAGACTAAGGCAAAATACAAATCATTTAAAGAGGACCCTCAAACTTGACACTTGCAAGTTTTCCTTTCTCCGGCCTCAAAAATGTGAAGAAAACCTTCCCTACACTTATGAGCCAATGTAAATTAAAAAAATAACTAAAAAATAACATCACATTTAATAAGGGTTCATCTAATAAAATCATTTGTGACCTTTTTTAGCTTGGAATTGACCCAGTCAAGAGGAATAGTATTGCAATTACAGCTTTTTAAAAAGTGCTGTTATTTCCTTCCTCATTGCATGCACTTAACCCACAGCATAGGCTTCCACGAGTCACCCGTTCTCATACTTAGTGCGATTTATAAAGTCTTAGACTTTAGCCTGCTCTAAATTCAGAGATTTGGAGAGAGAAATGAAGCACTACTCAAGCTGCAGCTAGAATATTTATACCAAAGTTCACATTTTCAAGCAAGACTATTGCAACAGTTTGATTTGTGTTCAGTTGGTCAGATTGCGCAGAAATGTGAAGACAATAGATGATGATGGAAGGTGTGTTAACCAACAGAGTTTGCTGTTTCTTGTTTCTTAATTGAGTGAGACAACATTCCACCATTGGTGCCAGCCATCTGCCTGCACCAGGAAACACTGCTCCACTGTCACATTTCCAGAGAGATTCTGAATCATCAGAGATTTACAGAAGATGCATATCTGGTATCAAGCAGAAAGTACTGATGATCCAAACGGTAATGAGAAGCTTCTCAGCAAACTGCATACTTACAGAGTCATTCTGATTACCAGACCCAGGATAAAACCCAAGTTTTTCTTCTAGCTCAGATTGCCAGGATTTATGGAGATACAGTAAGAAAAAACAGACCATGGCACATGATGTGTAAGCACAAACACTCGCTGAGGACATATTCACACTTTCAAGTCACTGGGGTACTTCAAAACAATGGAAATAGTCTTGCTCTCTTAGTAGCTAAATTCATGGTTTTACCTCTAGGATTTTAATACAGGACATCTTACAATGATGGGCATATCTCTGACTTTTTAATGTCACGGTGACTCACTAAATCACTTGACTTGTATGACAATGCACTCAAACTTCACCTTGCTTTCAAAACATCAAGAAGTAACATGAAGCGATGTTGGTCAGATTACAATACAAACAGGACGTGAACAGAAGTGGACCCCATGAAAGCACTGAATAAATTCTTATCAACTATATAAGCAGTCCAGAGAAGGAAGACGAGTTTTGCTGTAGAGTATTAGAGCTCTGTAGTTATAAGTCAGTGCACCCTTTTACCTTTGTTGTAATCATCTCTGTCGGCAGAAGCAGTAACATTAAAGGTAGCTGATAGAGCAGAGTACTACAATAAGCAGCAAAAAATAGGTTTTAATGTATTAGGACACGCATCAGTGTAACAGATTTTATTGATACAATTAAACCATGATACTGGAGAAAAAAAAAACCTTAAAGATTACATCATCTATAATGAAATTACATAGCAGAAAAGCAGTTAAATAAGAATACGGACACTTCTGGACTAACAAGGAATGTCTTTAATAACTGAAGAAACTAGCACCTAAGTAGCAGAATACACTGACTCTTAATGAGACCTCAGGTAACAACCAAACAAGTATATATACATCTCTCAGGAAAACCTCTCAAATAAGATATTTGTCATTTCCTGTTTATTTTGTTGTTGGTTTTGTTCTCTTCTCACAGCTTAGCTTTCATTTTGAGAGACTTCTATGCATTATAATTCGTTCTGGCTAAAGAAAACAGTCGAGAACTAAACTTATGAATTGCTCTGAATTTATTATAAAGCTCAAATGCTCTGAACAGATGGAACAAATATTTTGTACACTACGTGAGCTATCCAAGAATTCACAGACTATATGTGTATAGAACAAGGAAAATTAGGTGGGTTAACAGCAGGAAAGTAACTACAGCACCCCACTATAGATGTAGAGACATGTGTGTGAGCCCTTTGTCTGGATGGGTGCCAAGGCCTCCCCGCAGTTTTCCTAGCTGTAAATAGGTAGCTCTTCATTCAAGCTGAGAAGAAAAAAGGCAGGCAGATGTGATACTAGCCATATTGCTCCCTTGTGTGCTTTTGGCTGCAAAACACAAGTCTGTCTTAACCATGTAAGACCAATAAACCACCTGCACCCAGAAGGGATCTTTGGCACGTTTTGTAATAGGGAAATAAAACCAAGTATCAAAGCATCAATAAGTCTATTCTTTTTTTTGTCATTTTAGAAAAAAAAAGAAACAAATCCAAAACCTAAACCAAACATACCCACCCCGAAATACATATTGTTCAGCAAAGATACTGTACCTCTCATGAAGAAATACAGTTTTAACATAAGTTAGCAGGAGCTTAAAAAGATGTTTCCCATTTTTACCCCTTTATATTGATCCTTCAGCACTTCCCATATTTTCTCCCTTTCCTTCTCTAAATGGCTTTATTCTGTTTAAACGCTTCTTTTACATTTTCCATTTCATTTTTCCTATTGCTTTGTTCCTGCATGGAAAATGCAGAGCAACCCCACCTCTCTTTCCCACAGGACCCCTTTCCCTATTCATGCTGCTTTTTAATTCTTTTTCCTACTCCTCCGTTTACTCCATGCCTTTGCTTGTTTTCTACCACTTCAGCAGAAAAAAAGACCAAGCAAAAATAAAAAAGCAAATGGAAAGCAGCAACATTCCTTCGCTACTCGACTGTTTTGCACATGGAAGCATTCCACTTCTGATGGTGTGGTCCAACTGGCATCACAGCAATCCCTGCGGCATTTGCCAAGGAGGTTATGTTGCTTAGGCAACCATTCCTAATTGTCTTTTGGGATACTGAGCAAACAGGATTGGGTTTTTGCTGGCCTATATGAAGGTCACACCAGCACAGCGGCAGAGAACCCAGGCTACTCTACTATAGCAAGCGAGGCACAGAGAAAAACAGATGAGGCAGCTCTCCATAATAGTAATGTCAGTCTCACATAAACCTCTATCTATTTTGCAGCTATAGTCATATAAGATAACATGTACAACAGTTGCCATAAAAGACTACAACAACTACTATGCCAGAGACATATTGTTCTAGTCACACACTGAAATCTGAATGTCTCTCCTGGCTTGAAAAATTAAAGATATAAAAAAAGCTATTTATATATAACAGCATCCTACAAGAAATAGATTGTCAACAACAGTTTGGCAGGGCACTATTAACATGTTTTAGAGATTGGGAAGAAAAATTTTCAGAAAGTAAATCTCTGCTGAACGAAATATAGGCAGAAGCTTTAAAAGCAGGAGCTATTGCCTCAAAGTTCCACCAGAAGGTTCATCACAGCATATGAATATTTTGCATCTTAAAAGAAATACACCATATGCTGGGATGGCTTTTCTTAAGTAGAAAAGTCTGCCTTATATTTTTGGAACAGCCACGTTTTTCCTTAGGCATGTTTATTGACATGTTTCATAAATCCTTAACTGAAAAAAGAACGTACTTTGGGCTGTACCAGTAGTGGAGGTTTTTTTTAGTTCAAAGACCAAAAGGAGGGAAAAAAGGAGAAATTTCTAGTAACCTGGTAAAAAAAGTACATTTCAACATCAAGACACACCAAAATGATAAACTTCATTGCAGATGTATTCAAATGCAATTTCAGCTTTTCAAATTTTTTCTCCATTTTTACTTCTAAGGAAAATATTTGCTAAATTTAATCCAAATTCACTAACGAAGGTATGAAACTGCAGCATTTTTCAGAGTATAATGAATGAATAAACTGCACTTCCTAATCTAACAAAATTAAAAATCCCCTTCTGTGGACCCAAGAACTGCCTCTGTATTTTCTGCCTGGCCCAGAGGACATACAGATCCATCCAAACCTTTCCTGTTTTCATCAACCCTGGAAAGTCATGTGACAGATGCCACGAAGAAATTTACAGTGGATCCTTTAATACCATACCAGAAAGATGGGAAATAGGTCAAACTTTTAATTGTACTTACTCTGTTTTCACTTTAGCGTCTGCCCTATCAAGGTTTCTCCAGCCTACGCTAACAAGCCCACATTACTAGATGCAATGTCTATCTTCCCTGAGTTTCTTCAAACCTACACACACTGTAGCACACCACAATAAACACATATACACGCCAAATTCATGGTCTAGAAAGTTAATGGGCCAACTAGGGAGACAAAGCCGGGAAGAACCAGGAAGAGCAGCACGTTGTGAGTTGCTGCAAGAGGCAGAACTCAGGGCTCAACAGACCTAATGTGCCATAGCCATCCTGTGCTCATCTTTCACATGGAGGAAAGAAAAAAGGGAACAAAAAAAAACATTTTCAAAGTCATTCACAGTACTATGAAGAGCAACTGAGTCATTCACAGCCCTATGAAGAGCAACTGAGGGAGCTGGGGTTGTTTAGCCTGGAGAAGAGGAGGCTCAGGGGAGACCTTATTGCTCTCTACAACTACCTAAAAGGAGGTTGTAGGCAGGCAGGGGTTGGTCTCTTCTCTCAAGCGATCAGTGACAGAACAAGAGGACATGGTCTCAAGCTTCATCAGGGGAGGTTTAGACTTGATATTAGGAAAAAAATTTTCACTGAAAGGGTGATTGGCCATTGGAATGCGCTGCCCAGGGAAGTGGTGGAGTCATCATCCCTGGAGGTGTTTAAAAACAGATTGGATGAGGCGCTTAGTGCCATGGTTTAAATGACGAGTAGGTGTTGGTGTTGGGTCATAGGTTGGACTAGATGATCTCAGAAGTCTTTTCCAACCATGTGATACTGTGATACTTCTAGAATGAGTGGTTCTCTTTTACAAGTGTTTTACATTTTCATACATTTGTCCCTGTCCAAGGAAAGCATTCCAGTTCTCTAACATAAGAAAACAGATTTTAGCACTGAGAACACTTGAACAACAAGAAGATCTGAGTTGCCCAGATATCACACATAACTGACTGTTAAGATGTTCTGCATCCTGAAATGCTACCACTAGCATTTAACGCATCAACAAGGTTGGTGATGTCCTGTCATTATCACTCAGGGGCTTTTAACTTTCATAAAACACACTCAGAGGCATTTTCAATTTCATAATGATGCTTTAACATATATAATATATAGATACGAAAACACATTATTCTTATTTAAGCCTGGAGGAAGAGACAATAGGAATCATATTTCTCTATTATAGAGTATCATGGATTCTGAAATGTTAATAAAAGAGTGGACTGTATTCAGGAAATAAATAACCTGTCCTTATAACTACTACTATTGACAGTGTGTTCATTTTTTTTTAAGAGGTACTTGAGTAAATGACGAGTTAAAAAACTCTTTGCACTATATGGCATTATGAAGAAAAAAAACACAAAACAACTTAATGTCTTTTTTTCTTTTGGTTTTGCATTCTGGTTTCAATTTTGAGTTAATATTTGGAAGATACTTCTGCTTGTACAGGGTTTTTGTATAGGACTTGGGAGTTTACAGCACATGTAGCCCTTCACCTATTTCGCCAGGGCTGCAGGAGGACACTGCCTGAACACTTCAAACTGCAGACAGAGATATTACAGACTCACAGACTCCTGCTGCACTTGCGTATCCATACTGATCTTCAATAAAACAAATAATTTTTAAGGACTTGGTACTATACTTAGAAGTAGGAAGACAGGAGGATACCCTAAATAAATAAATAAATAAGCAAATACACATCGTAAAATATCAAGTAATTTTAAAGGCCATATTGTTTTCTTATCAATGTTTATAAGCTGAAATTTCATAGAGTACACCAGTACCAAAACGATCAATATTCTCAGGATATCTTCCACCAACATGCAGTCGAGAGACAAAGCATTCATGGTCTCTTTTACTCAGATTAAAGGGTGACCTAAATTAACGCTGCGTTAAAGATAACAAAAAGACCCTCAGCAGTAAGCAGCTGAACATAAATCTGGTTGTTTCAGTTACTGTTGTCATTATTTCTCTGGAGGAGGAAGCACAACATTTGCCTGCAATTCTATTAGGAACGGTTCTCAACCAAAAGAGGAGGCATTTCTTAGCGTTAGGATTATACTTATGCTCAACACAGCACACTAAATATTTTTTTTCTTGATGACATCAGAATTCATCCTTGTATCATTAAATCCCCCAGCTGCAGAATCCTATCCACACCTTCAACCCTGCTGCTAACAACCACCAGAAGATTTTTATCCGCGGTCTTGGCCAGAGCCAAGAAGATGCACTGGCTATCACAGACTCCAATCAAACAGGGTTCATTAAGTATTCCTCCTCTCTCTGTTCACTGACTTTGACAAATCACTCTGAGAGTTTCTTATTCTCATGTGGCATGCTGATAAATCTGAATTTTCCAGAGAAAGATCCAACAAAATATAGACAGACTCCTAATGATAAATTTGCATGAGTAAAACTGGTGACCAAAATATAAGCACCCTCTTCAGGGGAATCAGACATGTTTATGTAACAGAAAAGTCACCTACCACTGCCAAAGCAGAAAATGGGACAGAGGAATTTACTTCATGTTTTGCTGGCCATGAAGACATGAACAGTTTGTGTTGGAAACTTCAACTCAAGTCATCAGATTTTTCTGAACTTCTAACGCCATACAACCCATAGTTTTATGTGCAGCAACTCCTTTTCAAGCTTCTCATTATCTGATTTTGTAGCTACTGAGAAATCTCCAACTTCATCTAACAGCAACCTCTAAGCATAAGAATACTCATGAAGAGTACATTGCACGCAAGAGTCGAAAGTATAAATTATAAAATGCTACTATGTTAAAACCACAAAAGATACGAAAAAAACAGAAATACAGATAAAATTTATCCCTCTGGTTCTCGTTACCCTTTGCAAATTATAAACAAGGCAACTCAGTATTTGTAAATTCACTGTTGGATTGCATTGAGTCGGAGTCATCTATCATCTAGACAATGGAAATATATTGCAATATATTTGTTTAAACATAAACATTATCTCAAAAAAAACTTATTACATATTACCAGTCAAAATACTGTCATTTTAAAAATAAATATACCTACAGGAAGTTACACCAGAAGACTGAATTACAGAGAATCATCCAAGTTCTACTCAAAAAAGGGATTTAGTCAGTGTTTTTCAATTGAAACTTTCCATTAATGTCTATAAGGCCACTGAATGAACAAAGACAATTAACTGAGCCCCCCTTCCCTTTTTGTATAAAGGCATTTTAAGACAATATTGTACCCCAACATCATAAAATATTTTGTTAACCTTGACGTTTATTTTAGCTCAGTATCAACTTTCAAGTTCTGTTATAATTTTTTTTCTTCTTTTGAAGGAGAGATTACTCCAACTGTAAGGACAACAGTAATTTCCTTAAGTAACTCTTTTTTTTTTTGTAACATTCCTTAGTCCTTGACAATAGCTGGTAAGTCAGTGTGTAGCCAAATATGTGTCAGCAGCCTCAGCCAAGATGCCCATAGCCATTTTACACAGAAGAGAAACTCCCCTGCTGTATGCAGTACCTGTTCCAAAATTAATCAACATCAGAAAATAGCAGTAAAATAATTCTTGAAACACTACCAAGCTATGGAAGAAAAAAGGACTCATAAGGTTAATTGTATTAATTCTACATAGTGATGCCTAACAAATACGTGGTTTGAGACAGCTTCCTGATTATAAAAATTCTAAAAGGTAAATTAAATGGTGGGGTGGGAAAGCAGACTTTCAGCAAGACAAGAGGCAGCTGTGACAAACAGCTGCTATGAGTTTGAAGTCTACCATCCATTCCTTTCAAATATTTATGTTTTAGTCTTTGAAACCATTTGTAAAATGTCATGTTCTCTGTTAAATCTAGTAATAGCTCTGGAAATTGTTTGCTTAATTTTGACTGTCTGCCATCCATTTTATCCTTTATGCATTTCTCTTTAACACTGACTTTGCCTCTTACAGCTAGATAGTTTAATAACGAAGATAGGAAAATATGGCTTTATATGCAGAAAGAACCAGAACACGGTACTAAATGTACTGAAGCGTGCAAAGCACTAACTACAATGAAAAATACTGAAATATGTCATGCAGCTCACTGCAAGATTGCTAACCAATATATATAGCTACAGAAGTTTGTAAATACAAGCATAACTATAGCCGTTGCCTAAACTGGCTGATGCCTGGCAGCCCAGCATGCGCTCACGCTGCGGCTGAACAAGGTACACAGGTTCATAAGCTCATTCACAACTGCCTGTTGCACTCTGCAATTGGGCATCCAAAGGGCAAAATATTCTGTCTCTGCTTAAAGTTTCTGACCCTGAGTTCTGAACAACAATTCCCATTTGCTAAACTGCGTTCTCCTCATACCTTTTTTCCGAGATACACATTCCCCATTTTTATTAAGGTAGGTCTTTCACAGTTCAACAAGTGAAACTTCATACCACACAGTCCCTGTCAGCCACCACTAACAAGTGAGGTTGCTTTCATGTTCAGACAAAAATTGGAGGAACACTAAAGGCAAACATCATGGGAGAAGTTTTAGCAAAATTATATCATTATTTGCAAGACCCACCTCCTCCTAGAACGGAGCACCATTGATCTAAAGTACTTTATTTCTCTACTCATTTGGCAAAGCAAATACTCTTGCCTCCTGCATTCTGTTTATATATGCGCACACCCTTATCAGCAAAACAGAAACAACGAGCAAAACCTCAACTTTGACATTTGCTTCACTTTTGACCTGTTGTGTTACCTTTGATGATGTCACTCTCCTGCTACTCTTGATAAATCTATGGAAATAGAAATGTAAAGTGTATTTTCATAAGATGTGTATAGAAATATCTAGAAGACCATTAAAGCAACAAACAAAATTAAGAAGTTAAAAACATTTGGCTTACTGCCAACATATTAATAGGAAACCTTTGTTCAGGGATATATAACTTTTCTGTTTATAAAATTTAAACTGAAGAACAAACCCTCCACAGTACCAATACTTACACACTGACAAATTTCAGTGACTACAAGGATAACACAAGCCATCACATTACTGAATAAGTAGAATGGGGATCATTTTCAGTTTCTTATGAAGTTTGATTTTCTCAAACAAAACATTCGCTCTCTTTAACTTGAGGTACTTGAGCAAAAGCTTAAAAAACGCACTGCAATTCTGTCATTATTTGACTATTTAACTCATAAACACAAGCAAAGGCTGGCAATAAGAATAAAATTACAAGCACTAAGTACACATTTTAAAAAATACAAAGATAAACAAAGATTAGCTGTCTTGGCGATTACACAGAAGTTGGAGAAGCCTAGAAGCCTCGCGTTTCCTCCTTTATCCTTTAATGGAAAAAATTGACATTAGCTGAAAAAGTATTGATTTTCTGTGCTGTAATCTGGAAGCCTAAAGAACTGAAAGTCATTTTTGCAGTATACTGAAATTGTTTAAAAAAGAAAAAACTTCAAAGAGGTCTCCCTGAATTACTTTCTGGATCTCACAATACACGTAAACATTTGTTTCTGTTCAGATTTGTCCTTCTAAATGAGAAACTCGCATTTGAAAGTTGTACCGTTAGATTAAAATTTGCTTCAGCATGGTTGAAATGTATAACCCACCTTGACAGAGTCACTAACACAAAGTGCAAAAATATTTCACTTGCTGCCATTAAGAAATCATAGAATCATAGAATTATCTGGGTTGGAAGAGACCTCCAAGATCATCAAGTCCAACTCTTAATCCAACACTATCATGATTACTAGATCATGGCACTAAGTGCCACATCCAGTCTTATTTTAAAAACCTCCAGGGATGATGAATTCACCACCTCTCTGGGCAGGCCATTCCAATGCCTGATTACTCGCTCTGTGAAGAACTTTTTCCTGATATCCAGCCTAAACCTTCCCTGGCAGAGTCTAAGCTCATGCCCTCTTGTTCTGTTGCTGGTTGCCTGGGAGAAGAGTCCAACTCCCACCTGTCTACAACCTCCTTTCAGATAGTTGTAGAGAGCAATGAGGTCACCCCTGAGCCTTCTCTTCTCCAGGCTAAACAAGCCCAGTTCCCTCAGCCTCTCTTCACAGGACTTGTGCTCAAGTCCCTTCACCAGTTTTGTTGCTCTTCTCTGGACTCGCTCCAGCACCTCAATATCTTCCTTGAACTGAGGGGCCCAGAACTGAACACAATACTCAAGGTGTGGCCTCACCAATGCCGAGTACAGGGGAAGGATCACTTCCCTCGTCCTGCTGGCCACACTATTCCTGATACAGGCCAGGATGCCATTGGCCTTCTTGGCCACCTGGGCACACTGCTGGCTCATGTTTAGCCTCCCGTCAATCAGTACCCCCAGGTCCCTTTCCACCTGACTGCTCTCCAGCCACTCTGACCCCAACCTGTAGCGCTGCATGGGGTTGTTGTGGCCAAAGTGCAGGACCTGGCACTTGGCCTTGTTGAACTTCATCCCGTTGGACTCAGCCCATCTCTCCAGCCTATCCAAGTCCCTCTGCAGAGCCCTCCTGCCTTCCGGCAGGTCAACACTCCCTCCCAACTTGGTGTCATCCGCAAATTTATTTATGATGGACTCAATCCCCTCATCTAAATCATTGATGAAGATGTTAAATAGAACTGGACCCAACACTGATCCCTGAGGGACACCACTGGTGACCAGCCTCCAGCTTGGACGCAGCCCCATTCACCAGCACTCACTGGGCGTGGCCATCCAGCCAGTTCTTAACCCAGCTGAGAGTGCACCTGTCCAAGCCATGGTCTACCAGTTTATCCAGGAGTATGCCGTGGGAGACAGTGTCAAAAGCTTTGCTCAAGTCCAGATAGACTACATCCACAGGCTTCCCTTCATCCACCAGGCGGGTTACCTGATCATAAAAGGAAATCAGGTTGGTCAAACAGGACCTGCCCCTCATAAAGCCGTGCTGGCTGGGTCGGATCCCATGTCCATCCTGAAGGTGCTGTGTGATTGCACTCAGGATGATCTGTTCCATAACCTTGCCAGGCACTGAGGTCAGGCTGACAGGCCTATATTTGCCCAGGTCCTCCTTGCAGCCCTTTTTGTGGATGGCACCTTACACTGCTGTGAGGCATACGGCCTGTTAAGAAAATAACTGATTTTCATTGGTATATTTAACACTGTGAATTTCCAGACATTTTGTTCTTCACGGTTTTTCCTTTCATACTCCTTAGCCCCCAACAGTCCCCACCAAGGATCTCCTGAGATGGCAAAGGACCCTCAGGAGATGGATGGAAGGCTGCATCAGCCAGGATGGGTAGAGATGAAAGGGCAGATGGAAGAGGGCAGCATGGACCACCAGCAGCCTGGACAAGGGGACATGCCTGTGTCCCCAGACGGGATCAGTGAGCCTGGGCACTGGACTGATATTCAGAGAGATGTGTATTAATAGGTAGGAAGTGACCTGCGGAGAAGAGGCAGAATTATAAAGAAGGCAAGTGCTGAGAAAGCCCATCTCAGTACCGGAAACCCCCGGTCCAGTAATGAACACACCCCTGGTCTAGTTGTCTTTAAAAAAAATTATTTCAAATTTAGTTTGCATTGCTTTATAAGAAACTAAATTTCATCTATAAACAGATTTATCCACGTTGGTATTTTTTTCAGTGTTACATCACACAGCTATGAGACATTTTTCACAGCAAGCTACCCAAGAGCCAGCCAAGAAAGCAGAACTACACGTTCCTCAAGATATCTGTGGCCTAAAAAGCAGTTTGTTTCCACCAGTTTTCAACATGGGAATGTTGCCAAAGATGATAAAGTATGAAATGAATAAAGCTTCCATGCCCTCCTTAAATACGTTCTACACTTCTCAATACTGAACACAGCGTCCACAACCAGATGAAGCAGGAAAACAGAAGAAAGAAACAGAGAGTTTACCATTGAACACATGCAGTGCCATCAAGAAATAAAACTCCTTTGTTATGAGATACTGCCCCTTTTCTAGGAAGTGCTATTAGCCTAACTTACATCAATTCCATTTTAAATTGCTCTGGCTTAAAACCCCTTCAACTGATGTAAACCATCATAATTCTCCTGCCCTCATGGGAACATCACCATGTTTGTTAAGTCCTTATTGTTAGTCTCTATCTATTTTTTACACAGCATCTCTGAAATTATTTTTACTGACTTACTACAAACAACAAAAGGGAAAAAGAATGAAGAAAATTTAAAAAATGTTGAAGTCAATATATGTAAACTTTACAAATGAATGCTGTGAAACATATAATTCAAATAGTAAATAGTATACAGAATAGCAGAGAGATACAGCACGGGTTTATGATGGACACTTTGATAGCTTTACGCAAAATGATGGAGTTAATATGCTCACAAAGTTCAAATTAAAGCATAAAAATTCACAAATACTGAATAAACCTCTCAAAATTTTAAAAGAACATTGAGGGGGAAATCTAATAATGAATATATCAGAAAGCAACTATACCAGAAATACCATAAGGTGGCAGGGGCTAATAATACCACAGGGTATTTGCACCACAAGCTGACAGCCAAGGGCCACTGCAGCTCTGGACCTGACAGTTAGCAGGTATCAAAGCTGCAGGCAGCAATCCTTCCCTTCGCTCCATACACAGCCCTGGTACAATGCATTAACAGTTTCAACAACATTTCTACTATTAGAAAGTGCACACATCGCAGATGACAAACCTAAGTTTGGATCTATAAAGCTGGTACAGTTAGGAGAAAAATGAGGCAATCAAGAAGGCATATAACGTCAGGAGAACTATGAACAGCAATTTGTTACACAGCCTCTGGGAAACTGGTCTAGGCATTTCAAGAGCAAAACCTAAAACCCAAGGGTGTTAAAAAAAATATCACAGCTTTAGGAAAGGCCAAGTGACTACAACATGGCTGTTTTACCACCTTCTCTACCTGAACTTACTGTTTATAGGTTCATGTTACATTGATTTGGCCAAAATACTATGAAAAAAAGGAAAATTATGAACTGGCATTTCTAAACTTTAAGCGCAAAGAATCTGCTGCTCTCTCTCCTCTTCCTAGTGTATCTCACAAAATTCTACTTAAATTTGTAGCACATGTTCTCTTCTTCACTTATAGAAAGGGTAAGAACCCAAGTGGCCATGTTCATTGTTACATTAAAGAACAATTGCCTTGCCCATCCAACAGCAAACTTTGTATTGCCAGAAATGGAAATTAAGAAGCATATCACACAGTACTTTTGAAACTGCTTCTATTCCTTAATTTTACAGATACTGCATTACCATGGAGCTACTGAAGAGTCCTGTAATGGTCTAAGGGTGAGTCAGGTTGGCTAATTTTAATTGTCATACTCCAAGCTGGTTTGGGGCACATTTCATTAATACTCAACTTGCATTTCACAATAAAATACAACCATTATTGTATTAATTAAAGACAGAAGCCACTCTAATTACTAATTGTAAGCTGTGTCACGCAACTGTAGGTCAGTGACTTGGCAGAGGACAGAGTTTGAAGCTAGTAAAGAAAATACCTTGTAATTTTTATTTTTTTTTAAAGATAAAAAAAGCATGCCACTCCAAATCATACACCACAAACTGACCATGGGTCATATATGTACACTACACTACCAGTCATAGGATAAACTAAGAGAAGTCTGCTTAGTGGACCACCATATATTCTACATTTAGCTTCTCACAGCATATTTCCATATCTACTTAAATACAGGTCATAGTTAAGGAGAATTATAGAAATTTTTTTTAAGTCATAAACCACAGAAGTTGCATAACTACAGAGCTAACATTCCAGTACCAGGGGCACACTGATACTTTACATCCAGCCTCATCCTCTCAATATCCTATAGCTCCACTTCTTATCACTTCCATCCTTCTGCTTTCTGCAAACATCTGAAGAAAGCCTGTTTTCCTGAAACAGATCAAACCCAAGAAATACAGACTTTAAACAGACATAATTACTTCCCAGAGGAATACGTGTCATGCACACACTGGGGACAGAGGAACCCCAAGATGACTCAACACCAACTGCTAGTTTCAGATCTCAACAAGCTGCTTTATTTTGAAGCTCTTCGCTTTTAACTAAGTATTATTTTCACCATCAGACACCACCTTCTCACTCAGCTGATCCACTCCACACTTAAAGAAACATTTGTCACTAAATTAACCATTCCAACTTCTCATTTACAAGCAGAAATTCCTCTTATCTGGTACATTTGTTGTCATTTCTGTAGTTCATCTGTGGTTTTGCCTTTCCAGCTCTTCCAAAAGATCAAGCAGGTAGCAACATGGCTAACTGGCACTCTGAATATAAAGGTATAAAAAAGAAATTAAGTTGCCCCCCACCACTTTCCTGAAAGCCTTCCTACTCTAGAAAAAAATAATTGAAGAAACTTATCTTGGGGAGAAAAATCTCAAAAATCATAATCTGAGAAGATGATCCACAGTCTACCAGGATTCATTTCTCTCCCACTTCTCAAGTCATAGTGCCATTATTTTCCAAACAAGACTGAATTTTATTTTCAAAGACAGATGGAAGAAACAGTTAAAAGATACTTTCCTTAATAAGATCACAAATGTGTGTCAGGCACCCTGAATAGGTTAGGTATAAAAATGCTCAAATAGTAGAAGTGGGGACAAGAGTCTATCTGCAGTCCCACTCGCAGAAGCAGGCTGACCACACAAGGAGAGAGGTGGTGAAGGCAGAGGTGAAATGAGAAGAGGAATCACCAGCTTAGAATCACTCCTGCAAGATGTTCGCAAAAACTCAAATCCTGTTTAACATCACTTTATCCATGTTGGGTTTATCACAGGGTAACGAGGTGGGGTGGTTGCAACAATAGAAAGATACCAATCCATGTCACATAATCTAGTCTTTATTAAGCAAGACGGGTGTGACATTTCTGTTCCAGCTTGTCTATCCTATGACGCACACAGATCAAGGTCCAGGTGACGCTGCCACCAGAGACCCGGAAGGAAGAGAACACTTACCCCAACTGCTCAAGTGTGTCCAAGTCATGGCCAGTGGCCTGGACCTCCCATCAGGCTGTTCCCCTCCAGTCCAACTTCCAAATGTCAGAGGTACGTGCATGTCCCATGTCATGTTCCCTCATCTCTTGTACCTTGGGCTACTGCTTTAATTACTTATTGCTTTCTCAAAGGTCTCACCAATTCCACAGTCCCTATCTAAGGTCAATCAGAAAGATTTCTCTAACTCTTTGGTCTCCCACCCTAAAGGTGTTACAGAAAGTCTGAAGTTAGCAGCAGTTATAGAACAAAGTTCTTCTACTGTTTTTTTTCATTTCTCAGGTTTAATCAGCTCAGCTAGAGCTGGGCAGATGTAGCCAAGGTCACCTCTGTCTGGGCAGGTAGCCTTCATCCCATGATACAGGTTTCATACAGCCTTTTCTTTAGGCAAGCTGAGCTTAATCCATTTCTCAACAGGAAACTTTTCAGTTCATCTTCTGAAAAAGGATATCACAGCCTAAGACAAGGAATCTTGAAACTGATCTATAAATCATTCTTACACAAATGTTATTTACTTTGGGCTTAATTGTTTTTATAACAAAGCAATCCCAGATATATGCCCTATTGTACTGATGTAAAGGACTGAATATTTTAATACCTTTGAATCCTTCACAGACATAATTCTCTAACTTAATTTGAAACAATATATGTTATAGAGAAGCTCTGTACCAACAGAAGAGCATTTGCATTAGAGGGGGGGACTACATTCAATACCATATACAGATAAATTAATCCAGTCTTTTAAGTAAAGAATCCGTAAGGTCCTTAGAAACTCCACTTGGGCTACTAATATACAAATCAACAGGCACTAAGCAAAGCTTTTGTGATTTTCACAATTTCCATGTGAATTGAGAAGTACAGGGGCTTTATATAGTTTACAGACTACAAACATTTTCAACTCACAATTTCCACTGTACAGGTAAAATAAAACTCTTACTTTAGGAGAGTTATGAATGCAAGCACTCAGATCACACTGTAAGAGATCATAACCAAGACTGGACTTCCTATCTGCTGAATTCTGGATATATTAAACTTATCCACCTTACTCTCATCATCCAAAAAAAGGGCTCAAATGCTAGAAACGTGAAATATTTGATTGAGGAACACAACACCTTTAAGAGGTATCCAGAGATTGCACTCTGCTGGAAATACAGATACCACCCCCCAGCAAGAAGATAGCAAAAACCCCGTAAGTTTCCCAGAAGGAAATTGATTTTTTGGTAGAAAACTTAATCTTTGAATCTAATGCAATATGACACCTGCTACCTGAAGTTCTTGCTACTCTACATTAAGCTCACAATCAACTAAAGATTTCTTTTCTTTACATCTCAAGTTAATGTATCCACTATTTCCTTCAAAAGAAATGCTCTCAACTAGTACTAAAATATATTCACCGTTAAAGAACTCAGAAAAAAAAATATGAGGAAGCTCACAGTATCACAAGGTTGGAAAAGACCTTTGAGATCATCAAGTCCAACCTATGACCCAACACCAACACCTACTCGTTGTCTAAACTATGGCACTAAATGCTTCATCCAATCTGTTTTTAAACACCTCCAGGGACGGACGATGACTCCACCACCTTCCCGGGCAGCGCATTCCATTGGCAAATCACCCTTTCAGTGAAAACTTTTTTCCAAATATCAAGCCTAAGTTATTTCACTTGGTTTCAAAATGCAACTATTTTCTCTGCTACAGCAAAGCACTCCTGAGAATCATAAAGCTCTCCTAAACTTTAGGACACTACAACTGCCATAGATTCCAGACTCATCCTCTTCTTTAATCTCCAATTTTCTCTTCTTCCTTCACAGCCTCTCTTTTTAATGTTATAGGCAACAAGCAATGAGACAGAATCTTTTTTGGTTTCTGAGGTGGTGATGGAGAGGCTCACATAAAAACCATTTGAACACCCAGTCTGTAGCTTTCTCAGAAAGATGAGCTTAGAAACTCAGCAGCTCCCTCCCTACTGCTACCACCCATAACTCTATATAGCTCTCAGCACGTACTGACACATTTTACACGGAACCAGCTCCCAAACTAGCTGGAAACTCTGTAGGATTAATAATACATGTATTCCAGAAAAAGTAATAAAGAGTTTCTAAGCACCATCTGGTTTTCACTGTAAATAGGAAATAGTAGTGTGTGGGATTTGCCTTCAACGCCAAATCAGTTAGAATAATAGAGTAATTTAAGTTGGAAGGAACCTCTGGGATGTCACATGGTCTAACCCCCTCTAAAAAAAGAAAAACACACACACAAAAAAAGACCCACTTCAACCTTGTTTTTTCCTTTCAGCATCTTTCTCTAGTATTTTGGTATGGATCATTTTTTTTCCTCCCTTAATATTTTAGTAAGTCTACTGAAGCCAGAAGTTTCCCTAAAAGACATGTATGTGACTGTGTACACACAATAATTCCCATGGTCTTCTCCTATCTTACATGTTCCACATTTAGCTGTCTCCTCTGTGACCAGTTTATCAGCTGCCAGCACCAAAAGGTTAATCTATTGCTTTTCAGCTCCTCTGAAACCAGTAACCCTGAAAGAAGGATATGCTAGAAACACCATTCACTGCGATGTAAACAAAAATGGCAGCATTTAAAGAACAGCCTTCATGGCTGTATTTTGACTTAGAAGAAGCAGCTGAAAGCTGTAGGCTTTTATTTACAGCTCAGAAAACCTATGTGGGGAGATAGCAAAATTAATTACATAACATACATAAATAGCACCATTCACAGCATGTAGACTACTATAATTTCATATTCCTTAATATCTGGCAATATTGCAACTAAATTCAGTTCATGATACCAGGCACCTCATAATGCAACTTCCTCCCCATCAGACTTCTCACAGCTGGAGAGTTTTCCTGTCTGCCAACAAAGGCACATTTTGAATCCGCCAATAATCCAACATCACTCACATGGCCTGAGCGTGTTTACTTCCATTTGTATGTAGTACCTATTGTTGCTTCCTTCAACAACTAGAACCTTGGTATTGCAAATTCAATTAAAAAAAAAATAGTAAGCATTTACTTTAGCATTCCACTGGGAAGGATTTTTTTTTTTCATCTCATTAAACTCAGCTTAAGAAAGAAACACAAGCCTGAAGGAAATTCTAGGAAAAATTCCTTTCAGAAGTACAGTTGCCCAGAGTAACATTTCCCATGAAAATTATCTACAGAAACTGCTGCCTTTTCCTATATTGGCGTAGTCAAAAGCTTCAAAACCAGCAAGCATTTAGTTACTAGGAAGAAAAACTGAAAAAGAAAACCTCCCAGTTTTTAATCACCACATACACCAGAAATCTCTGTGAACTGTTTGAATTGCTCAGTGTTCAAAAAAATATTAGAAAAGACATGAGTAATGGACAATTATTTTCTACCCTATATGGGAGTGATAAGGGATAACTAAACCATTAGGACAGGCTCACTGTATGCATACACATACATTAAAAATATAGACACAAACATCCCCTGTTCAACAGTGAAGCACTGGCAATTCCCATGGCAGCTTCTCAAGCATGTCACAGATGGGCTGACCTGGAGGACTAATGTTCCTTAAGAAATATACCCCTCCTGAGACCAAGCCACATGGTATACTAGAAGCATAAGTTCTCAGGAAACTAAAAAAGCTTATACAAAAAAAAAAAAAAACAGAGAAAATGCATGCTGATATCTCACATATTTGGCAAACCAGGAGCAAAAACATTCATTTCTGTCACACTGAGAAATGCAGTGGCAGACTACACCTCAGAGGAAACATGAAGGACTAAGGGGCAGACACACATATATCCCACAGACAGACATGCTCCACAAAGCAGTACTACAAACACCCTCTGCCTTCATCTCCAGTGTAGACCGAAGGAAGAAGTGCCACAGGAGAGCAGCCCCCATCTCCAGCAGGATTTGCCATAGAACAAGAGGTGGAGGACGCTCTTACTGAGAAATCACAAGTCTTCATCTTTCCATAGCCACGGTGGCTTTGTAGTAAGGTCTGAACGGCTGCTCAGTTAACACCCGTGAGCAAAGTTATGGTTTTGATGGCTGTTTAAAAAACACATCAAAATACATAAATATACAGGGAAAGCAGAGCCCTTCAACACCAGCACTTGAAAAAATCCTACTTGTTCCAGCAAGTAGATGAATCAATGTTTTGTTATTCCTGGGTGGAACTGAAGCAAAATAAAGACTAAAAGAGCAGCAATAGAAACTTGGAGCATCCTGGAGATTTATGAATAAGCTGTCGGAATGGGCTAAGAACAAAAAAAGGCCAGCAATAAGAAAGACTGCTAACAATACTCCTAGTAATAATAAAGGAGGGCCACAAAGATGATCAGAGGGCTGGAGCACCTCCAATATGAGAATATGCTGAAACATTTGGGATTTTTCAACCCAGAGAAGAGGAGGTTTGGGGAGACCTTACAGCAGCATTTGAGTACTTAAAGGTGGCCTATAGGAAAGATGACGAGGTGCTCTTTATCAGGGAGTGAAGGGATAGGAGGAAGGGGAACAATTTTAAGCTGAAAGAAAGGAGATTTAGATAGTAGGAAGAATATTTTTACTGTGAATGTGGTGAGACACTGCCACAGGTTGTCCAGAAAAGCTGTGGATGTCCTATCCCCAGAGGTGTCCAAGGCCAAGCTGGCTGGGACCTTGAGCAGCCTGGTCTAGTGGAAGGTGTCCCTGCCCATGGCAGGGGAATTGGAACTGGATGATCTTTAACGTCCCTACTAACCCAAACCATTCTATGATTCTATAATACCCCTAAAGATACAGCAAGCACTATGGAGGTTCTGGGAGTGTAACAGCAAACCAACAGGATGTGGAAGAAGCAAGCTTGAAGAACTACAGCACAAGAGGAGGCAACTCTTCCAGGAAGGGAAAAGGGTCCTCAGTCACAAATTCTGCACTACTTGTTTTTCCAAAGAGATACCCTACCATTTACTTGCACAGAAAAGTAGTTTAAATACAAACCTCTTTAGGGTATTATAAATGATAAATGTCACGCATATCTCTGTTAATTTATCTAAAATGGAGAAGTAGTTCTTCCCTTGCGTAGTTTTTAACAAAATTAAAAGAAAAATCTCTTTATTGTATGCACAGAAAAATAGATGTTTTATTAAACATTTAAGATACTGTGATCCATACCAAGCACATCTGTTTAACCTCTAAAGGCCAAGGTCGTGTCATTTATATCAAGATAAAAGAAGTCTAACAGCTATGGACAGTGGAAGGTTATTAGAAAAGAACTATTATAACCCAAACACAATCATATTATACAGAAGCCATTAGATAATTGATGAGATTTTAATCTCCGAGCTGGTATCATTCTGCAAGTTAATCATCTGGAGAACAGAAAATCTGTTAGGAATGCAATTAAGTGTACTAGTTCCATTAAAATCGAGCTGATACAGTTAATTGTAGTCCAAAAATAGCTATTTCCTCACACCTTCACTGAGCAATTTCTTTTCACCTACTGAGTAAGAGGTTATTTAAGGAACACTTTTTGCCTAAACTCTCCAATACAGTTTGCGAACACTTTTGCTCTGTGACGTTACCCCATACAAGTTGCGCTGCAGTTTGCTGTTCGACCTTGGATTCGTAATTCCTCCAAGAAGTACAGCAAGGTCTTTTGTTCCAGTTGCTGTTAGTCCATGGTATCTGCATTGCTGAAGCTTCTGGGAGGAATATCAACACCGTAGCCTTGCCGCATGCTAAAGCAGTCATTAAATTAAACGAAATGAGAGACCAATGGCAAAATGCTCGCTAGACAGTCACTTTAAGCATCAGCATTTCTGCAAAGCAGATAATTTCCAAACCACTGTTTTAATAAATCTATGCACATTCAAAATACTTGCAAAGGGTCTGCAGCATTGCTGGGAAGCTAGGAATGCAGGCCGTTCCTGCCTTTTCTTGAGAGAGACAGAGAACGAGAGTAAAAATGCATCCTAAGAGCGGATCGGCAGAGCGGTATCTGCTCCACAGTTCATTCTCGCAGACCGGGCGGGTCACCGGGGCGATGCAAATCGCCATGCACAGCAACGTAGACAGCTCGCGGTAGCGGACAGCGGCGCCGCGCGATGCGGTTACGTAACCCGGACACCCCGCAACGCCCCGCGGGCTTCGGCCTCGCCCCGGGGCCGCAGCCCCCGCGCCACCCCCGCGCTGCGCCCGCCGCCCCCCGCGCACCCCGGTCCCGCCGCTGCGGCCCCGCTCCCGGGCTACCGCCCCCCCCTCCCCCCCCCCCCCCCCCCCCCCGCAGCGCCCACCTCCTCGCCGGGATCCGTGGCGCATCCCCCGCTGCGGCCCGGGCGGCGGCGCCCGCCGCAGCTCCCTCCCCGCCTGCCTGACGGAGCGAGGGGGCGGGCAGCCTCGCCGCGCCGCCCCCCGCCCGCCCGCCAAGGTGCCCCCGCGCCACCCGCACTCACCTGCGGTGGGGCCGCTGCCCCGGGAACGGGTCCCGCCGAGGGGAGCCTGGAGCCCAGCCGGTGCCGGCGCGTCGGAGAAACGGGGACGGAGTAGCGGGCTTCGGTTATGAGATCAGGGCTAAAATTAAACTGTGAAGCACGTGGGCATTCAGGGGGCTGCGCTCAGGCGAGAGGGAGCGGTGGGAGGGGGTGTCAGACAAAGCGATGTCACCGGGGTGCCGGGCTCTCCCGCCGGGAGTCGCCGGGCTCTCCCTGGCTCGGTAACACGAGCGCGAAGCCCAGCATCGCACCGTCACCCTCCCCAGCGCTCCTTCTGTTTGCTGGTTTGGGCTTTGTCATCCAATAACGGGAGGCTGCTGAAAAAAACCACGCTACCTATTCTTGAAAACTGCCAGAGAAATTACTCCCTTAGTAATCTATATTAGATCTCTAATTGTGAGATCTAATAGATCTCTCTAGATTAGATCTCTAATCTATATTCGATTCTTTTTTTTCCTGTAGACCCTTTGTTATCGCTTTCATGACATCCGTGATGGCTCAGACAGACCTCTGGAAATGTGGGGTTGGTCTCCCTTGTGCAGGGAAGCTACTGAGCAGCACAGGTCACCCCGCTGTCGAGGAGAAAGGTTGCAGACTCACCCATCTGGTTACTGACTCACCTCTGGCACCCAGTCCTCCTGCTGGAGCCAGATCACTCCCTGTCTCCAGGGCTAGCACAGTGTCCTGTCCTCTGGGGATGGCTCTGAGGCCTCTCTTAGGAAACTGGACTCCTCTTAGCTGTCCTGTTGAAATCCTCCAGCTTAGCACAGCTGTCTGGTTCACGGTAACAAGATGGGAAATATATTTTGTCGTCCAACAAAATCAATTGAAATCCCTAGAGAACTAGGTGCCACAGCCAGAAAATTTCAGAGAAGGGGGAAAATGGCAAATTCCTCAGAAAAAGTAGAGATTCACAGGATTATAGAACTGTAATTATTGACCCTATACTATTCATTAAGCTAAGACAAACAGGCTGCGTGATGCTGGTTTCCATTTCCGCATTTCTTAAGTTGGCAGTTCCAGATTTGGCAGCATTATTGTGCAGAAAAGGAACCCAGGCATACAAAAAGCCATGGTTGTTTACCTATCAAAGCAGAGACCTCCAGAGAAGGTTCCCTTGACACAGTATTGTTAGTGTAGCTTTAGGATAAGCTTCTTGGGGGGCAAAATGCTTTTTTTTTTTCCTCAAGTGAACCTGCAAGTCTCATTCTGAATGCAGTGGAATAAAGTTAGGGAGTTCATTAAGGAACATGATTTTGTGTGTGCGCATGTGCGTTCAGTTTCTAAGTGCTGAAGTGGGAAAAAGATTAAGTACGATTTGGGGAGTTGTCAGAGTAAGTTTTTATATAAAATCCATAGCAAGACTAAGTAATAAGCCATATACATTAAGGAAAGCTTAGTAGTATCTGAAATATAGTCACTTCTTTTTCTCATAAAAGAAATAAGTGACAGGGCAAGGAGATAAAGGACACAACTCTTAATCGTGTTTCAAGGACACCATTCAACATCGCCATTATTCATTGCAGTCAAGTGGTCACTTAACATCTTCAACCTGAAAAAGCAAACCATGGATAGAAAGAAATTGCAGAAAAGTGTTGTAAAGAGGAAGCTGAGGGGAGACCATATCGCTCTCTACAACCACCTATTCTTCTCCCAAGTAACAAGTGATAGGATGAGAGGAAATGGCCTCAAGTTGTGCTGGGAAGGTTTAGATTGGATGTTAGAAGAATTTATTTACCAGAAGAGTGGTGAAGCACTAGAACAAGCTGCCCAGGGAAATGATGGAGTCTCCATCTCTTGGGATTTTCAAAAAGCATGCAGATCTGGCACTTTGGGCAGTGGTTCAGTAGCCATGGTGGTGTTGGGCTGATGGTTGGACTGGATGATCCTGGAGGTCTTTTCCAAACTTAATGATTCTATGAACTTCTTTAATATTCTGTAATGATCTTGACAGCAAATTCTCAAGTGGCTATTCTACAGAGATTTTTTTTCTATTTTTTCCTAATTTGCCTATACTTAAACCAAAGAGAAACAAACATGTAGAAAAGTGGTTTAAATATTTTGTTTAAATGATACAATTATGTTACACAGATGGTGGATGACAGAATTCTAGTAAAGTGTATGCACACAGATACTCTCCCCAACCCCTAGTGGCTTATCTACATAAAACTTCAGGTTTGAAATAAGCCATAATTTTGATGGATTCATATGGACAGTTCTAGGATAAGTGTAGAAGATAATCACTTCAAAAACACTGGCAAAAATGTTAATATAAACCAATCCTATGTAACCCTTTAAGCTTTTTGAAAACCAAAGCAGTTGTTACCCAATTACTTGAGAACTTTTTTCACGGATTTTTACTAATTCACACCACCAGGAGGAGGGTTTTGAACATCTTGATGAAATTTTAAGGTAAGAACGTAAACACAGGAGAGGAACTATGTTCTATTTTATCTATCCAAGAACAACTTCTCAAGTTTAGTCTTATTAACTATTAGGAGGTACATTCTCCAAAAGAATATGTAAAGCATAGTTCAGTTCTCCATTTAAAGATGAAACATCCACAAGTTAAACCACAGAATTCTTTTCCACAATTACTGGCAAGACACAAATGCCTTGAAAATGTCCCATTTTTTTTTAATTCAGGCAGCAGAAAAGTTTAAAAAGTATAAAATGAAGTGTTTGCTTACCACACATACGCTAGGGATAAGCAGACCTAAGAGCACTGAAAATACTTACTAACATGATCTTAAGAAAATATTTTTATTTTCTCCTGTGGTAGAAATATTGTTGTTTCTTTGCTGTCCTTGATTGTTAGGGCAAGGCATAGGTTGCAGACACATTCTTATTAAATCTTTTTGCAAATTACACCTTGCCTTTTTGCAAATTAAATGGAATTATGCCAAACTGTGAGAGCACAGCAATAGTAACCAGACAACTGGAAATGCTTTGAAGAATAAGCATGAAGTAGAGCACCAAAGAGCATTAAAGAGTGCCTGATAATACAACAAATTAGGCAGTGGGAGAATGTAGGAGGCAGTGGGAGGGTCATAGCAGGCACACGCTGTAAAGGCAGCAAAAAGCAGGTGCCAGCAAGACGGAAAGTGAATGTGCCCTAGAGTAGAGGTACATGAGCAGACTGAAGAGCTATCTAGAAGAATCCAAAAGCACAGCTGCCATCAGAACCAAAACTCCATTCTGACTATGAAACTAGAACATCCTCTTTCTTTTATGGATACTGATCACCCAACACAATATTACTTAATTAGGGCTGAATTACTTAGAACACTTTTAGCCAAGCACTGTTGCACCTAAATAGCGTAAAATTACTTGTGTGAGGACCAAGGATCTTCAGATTCCCGATGATGCAAAATGACACATGATAAGCAAAATGAAAGCTGACTCTCAGCAGTTGTAGAAGGATCTTACATTAGTATGTGATAGGGCATTAAGATGGCAAGTGAAAGTCTATGTCAGTAACCGCAAACTAATTTAAACAATAATGACCATAACCTTAACTAAACATACATAATGGGCTCTAAATTAGCCTTTATCATTTGGAGTCATTGTGAGTAGTTTTCTGCAAACACTAGCTTGCTACTCAGTAGTAGTCTAAAATGCAAACAATGTTAAAAATTACTCCAAAAGCAGCCAACAACAAAGTGAGTTCATTACGTCCCTATATAAATCTCCTGTGCACGACTGCTGTGTACAGTTTAGTTCCTTCATATGAAAACATGGAACTAGAAAATGCATGTACACAGCTAAAAATATGTGCAGAGGTATGTGAGTATGTGTGGGGCAATAATTTCTAGCTGGAGAACAGACTGAGAAAGGATCGTCTTCCTAGCTATAAAATCCTGAATGATACTTAAGGAGTCAACAGGAAACCATCACACACTATTTGCCATCACACAAGACTTTGAGGAGACTCAGTAAATGATCAGGCAGCAGGTTAAAAACAATGGATGGGAAGAACTTTTCCATGGCAAGAGTTATTAAATCAGATGGCTTGCTGCTACACAACACTGGAGCTGAGCGGGGATTATACAAAAGTGTGAAAGGTCTGTAGCTATAAAGCACAATAATTCCCTTTGCAGTTCCTGATTAACAAGTGCCTGCCTGTTGTCTGCAAAAAGCTGCCCCTGAAGGGCATTTTCCGCTCTGCTCTAATGCCTTCCCCAAGCATCAGTTTCCAGCCAGAGCAGGAAACCAGATAAAGTGGACATTTACATTGGTCCTGTACAGCCATTCATGTTGTTTTTTCTTTTCTTTCTGCTCAGTTAGGTGCAATAAACAGATGACAGGCACCACCTCTAGATATGAAAGCATAATTTTTCTTCACTTTCCCTGGGAGTAAACTCAGTTCTTGATCTTCCCATTTGGAGTTTTTCCATTCCCCCAAAGAGAATTTGGAAAAACAGGTTTTTTTCTTCTCAACATTTTGCTCTTCAGTTTCAGTAGTGATAATCCATGTGCACTGGTCTATTCAGATCAGCACCATTTTTTCTCTCATTTATAGAAGACTGGGACAGTACATAGCATAGTAACATAAGATATCCATAGAATATAATGAAAATACTTTCCATATTGACAGATCATCACAGAAATAAAATCAAAACCATTCTTGGACATCCTGGAAGAGAAAAATATGGCGACTTCTTCTCATTGAACAAACTGGAAAGGGAAGTCGAACAACCCAGAGATGTTTTGAAACTCAAATGACAGGTAAACATCTAACATAGATAATCACAATTTATGAGCATTCTATTAAGAATATCCCTATTAAATACAAGAAACTAGAAATTCAAAAAGCAAATCTGAAATGCAGTTTGGCAGAACTCCAAGAATCCCTAAAGACAAACAGATGATACATCAGCTGGAGTGGTTAAAACTCATATAAACAAAATCTGTATGGTTAATACTCTGTATAGTTATTTATCTCCACTCAAATATAAGGAAAAGAGTTTGCTTCACACTTATTTCAGCAATGGATAGTAGTCCCATGGCCTTATCTTCAGAGGAATGCACATGATTTCTTTATTGGGTAGACGCAGAACCAAAGTCATATCAACAGTTTAAGCTATGTATTTGAAATTACAACAACAACAAAAAAAACAGTCTCTGGCTATAAGAGTTGTCACTACAACCCTTATAACCCTGCTGGCTATTACTAGCACTCTAGTTTCTGTTCTAGACTAAGTTCTTTAAAACTTCAGCATTTAAAAAACTTTTCTCTCAATATCTCCCCTAGAATAACTTTTAAAAGGGTCACAGTGGTCCCGTTTCCTCTGCACTCTGAGAACTACTTCCTTTACACCTTTACACAACAAAGCCACAACAAAGATTACACAGTTTCAGATTGCCTCCAGGATAAAATGACAAGGATGTTGTTATATCGGGACATTGAGGCTATCTTTGTCCATTAAATAAGCAAAGGAAAACCCTAATGTGATACTTGTGTATGGATCACCTGCGTCCAAAATTCTGGCAATAATTTCAAGTAGCTAAGGTGGTACGTTGTCGTGGAGAAGAAAGGCAAATCTTAGTGCCCCCCAGCACTATTATAACAGAAGTGAACTCTGAATAGAAGTGAATTCTGTGGACTTGATTAAAAGTTAAAATTATGTCATCGGGTCAAGACATATGGTACATGTTTTCACATACCTTTGCCTTTGATTTTGTTTTGCTGATTAATGTAATATCACTCCTGCTGTCCTTAAAAATAACAGACACATTAGGAGGGGGATTTAGTGTGCCCAGAATGAGGACAATCAAAATCCTGATATTTAAAATAACTACCAGCAGTCTTGCAATTTTATTTAAGTTCAATATCAGAAAATATTTTCTGCATATATTTGCATTTCCAACACAGTTTTGATGTTCACATAACTGAATATGCTCTGTTAACATTGTCCTGGATTTTTTTTAAATGACATCAGAAAAAGTTACTCATTAGCACTTTCTGAAGACAGACTCAGTCAGAAGAGTTGGAAGAATTCCCACGGTATTTATTTTCCATACTCCCATGCTCAAGATTTGTAAATACTTTCTCTAAAGATAGAGCAGGGTCTGGTCAGCAGTTAACTCTTCAGTTTTAGTAAGGCCTGCAGATATTGTGTGTTAACGTTATAGTTGAAAAATTCACACTTCACATTGAGTGATGCCGTATCTTCCCAAGCCTCTCAGAGTTTGTAGATTTCCAAGAAAAAAATAAGAGAATATTAATAAGAGAATTAAGGTTTGGTAGCAGGCAGATGCATATTTCTAAAGCAGATGAAATACAACTCATTAAATCTGACAGTCCCATGTATAGTTCAAAACAACAGTCCTACCATCTATGAGATATGTGGATTTTACAGAACTGAAGTGTTATTTTCAAGTTATGATTTACGATGTTTACAAAGCACCAAGGCCATAAAGGCCACCATCCCTCCAAGCAGCTCCTCCTTAAAGCCTTCTTTAAAGCATTTATAACCAAGTACAGTGAGCAGCTGAACTGTGGTTTGCATTATGTTCAGCTGCATGTTTCTCTTTTCTGTCATACCCAGCAGAGCTGCCTGACACAGAGCTGCCTCCTTTTGTCTCCACAGCTTCAGCTGTCAGACCTGTCTGAAGTGTCTGGAAGCACCTGGAGATTTTTTCAGTGCGATATGGCATCAGGCCAGAGGCCTGATCGTGCCTGTAATCCAAGCTTCTGCTGCTGTGTCTGTCCCTGCCAAAAGCAGTGGCTACGTATGAGCAACCCAATACGACAAATTTGTGTCACAACTGTTCACTGAACTCAAGACAACAGCAGCTGGGGGTGGGCTGTCAGTGCAAGGAGGAGGAACAGAACCACCAGACAGCAGAGGGATGAAGGAGAAATTACCCAACAACATAAAGAAGCTCAACAGAAAGCACACACTTTTTGAATAACAGATAATGCTTTAAAAGTAATTCGAGTGCCATGATATTAATTACATCCACATGAAATGTGCATGGTGCATGAGAATCAGTTTCTTTCAAAACACAGGAGAAATAAGACACAAGAGTGACATTACTACAGATTGATGTAAAGTCCTCTGCAGTTCATTGGTGCTAGAAATCCATCCAAAATATTCCAAATCTCTATACCCAACCTAATCTTAATGAATTTCACTTCCAGAGCACCAGTGCCCTCCATCTTTTCTAAGACATTAATCATTTGAATTATCCTTCTTTTCCGAATATCTGAATTTATTTTCTCTCAGAAAGCCACCCCCCATGCCTTTCCTCTTATCAGAATGTTTCCTATTCTGTTGTCTCAAAATCAGAACTCCTTTTTTTACCATCTTCCTTATTTTTCTTTGTTTTGACCCTCTTTCCTCTGGTTCTCTTCCTAGTTCCTGCTCATTATACCATTTCTTGACATTTTTGTAATTTCTCTGTAAAAAATTGAGTGAGATAGAGGTGTTTTTTATATGGCGGTTCAAGTTTTCAGGCACAATAATTTAAAAACTATTTGGCTAATTCTGCATTTTCAAAACTATGAAAAGTCTCTGGAAAAGCAAGAAAAACATCACAAGTATACATGTGAGACTTGTGCAAGCAAAAACAGATCATTCTGAGTTTCAAAACTAGGGAGCTATGACGATATTAATGGTTTAGAATATAATTCAGAGGAAAGATGCAAGTGAAATTAAAATTCTGTCTTCTCTCAATTGACATTACTTTTTAATTAATTAAAATATTTTACTATTATTATTAAAGTATTTTCAATTATGTGTTCGAAATTGATACACCTTTAGATAATTTTCTGTCTGTGGGAAAAAACCCACAAAAATATCTTTGGTTAAGAGATTGTATATATAGGTTGATTACTTTAGAAGAGGGTTAAGTTTCAAAAGCAGTGTCAGTTTTGAGCTGCGGCCTCTGTCCGCACATCCAGGATACCAGTGACCTCTGCTGGAACAGGGGGGGATTGTCTCGCAGCGCCACGGACTCCAGCATCATCCTTTGTCCCTTTGTTCTAGTGATGTTAAGTGAACTTGGCATCATTAACCCTCCTCCTTTCATTTATAATTTTTTTTCCAGTTTACTTTGGAGAAAATTTACTACAAAGGCAGCTCAAATATGATATTCTGCAAAAAACTTGAACAGAATCTTTGTCAAAATTTTTAGAGAAAGTTTAACAAATAACAGATAGAAAGTTTAGAAAAATGGTACAGTGAGAATATGAAATAAGTAGTTTTCCTGAACTGGAGCTGTGCACATAATTGCATGTTGGTTTCACCTTCAACAGCTTCCACTTACCTATGACTATTCCTTCTTCTGTCTCTCAATCACTGCTACCGTAATTGAACAAGTGGAGGTGCCTGGCATCGCAGACATTAGATGACATCTCTGCAGGCAGAGTAGAAGTAACACGACAGAGTACCCCTGGGTCAGCAAAGGGACCATTATCAGGAAGAAAGAGGAAGGATGCAAAGGAAATCCAATTCCACTGCTCAGTGCAAGCCTGGGCTCTGCCCCCAGATGAATAATTCTAGTAGTGGTTTGTACCACCAAAGAAAAAGGTCTCTAGTCCCAAGACCAGTGAAGAGAACTCATTGCAATCAACAATTCACAGATCACATTTGGAATGCACAGCTCTCTTGAGAACTGTCTTTTTTCATTTAATGATCAGGAATACCCTCACATAAATATTCAGGCAACATAAGCAAATTAGTATCTTTCTTCAGTTACATGAACAAAAAGATCCTCTGCTGACCAACTGGTTATGACTCAATAAATGGATAAAATAATTTCTACTTGACATCATTTAGCATAATGTATGAAAACTGTATTATCTCATTTTCAAAAGGTACAAAAGCCCCATTCAATGCCAACAGAAACTATGGCTCAAGAACACAGCTGAAATCAGAGTCACTTACAGATAAGCATACTAAATTCTACTTACCAACACCAATATTACCGAAAAAAAAAACCCACACACAAATAAAACACAAAAAACCCAGTAGAGTTTTAGCCAATTTACTAACCACCAGCAAAAGGAATATATGTGACACAGTTTTTTTCCAGTACAGGAACCTAACGCTCATCCTCACAGCAGAGATATTTTTTCTTACCAATGAAATGACCTAGAAAAGCAGCATGCCAGCTACTTATCACTTGTGCTATAAAACAATTTATACCAGCAGTGACAAATACCATAAACAATCAAAACTGCTGTGGGACTTCAGAATAGCAAAATGTATTTACACAAGCTGATATCTAGCTGGAAAAGACTAGTACATCAATGCTTTTGGGAAATACACTGAACTCTAAGGAGGTCAAGTAATGATTTTGCTTTGAAGGATCCTCTGAAAAATGTTACCAGAAAACTACAAATGACTCCACATGAGTCACCTAATAAGACTGATTCAACAGTGAGTGCTTTCAGAGTCACTTCTTAGGATATCTCAAAATCCCAGTACTGAAAAAAGGGAAATTTCTTTCCTCTGAATACCAGCCCAGTTCTCTTCAGTTCCAGACCTGACTGAACATGCAGACAGAAGAGCTTTGTAGCGTAAGGAGGACTACATACAGAGCATTGATCTTCCATGCCCAGGGGAGTGCAATGGCCCACTAAACCCACAGACAAGCAGCAACAGAAGCAGAACTGAGAAGAATTAGAAAATAGCACTGCCCTATCTACTTTGTAACATTACTTCAAGACATACAGGGTATCTTTTAATCTTCTACCTGTTTCGAACCACTCCCTTGCATAGCTGTGAAGATGATTCTAACAGATGATTCTTCTTTCCCATCTTGGATGGCCAAGCTCAGACATCAGTCACTTCATTTTTGAGTATCTACACTCCTGGGGATGTTTACATCACCTAAACATACAGGCATCCACCTTGACTGCCATATTAGACTGGGGATCCTAACAATGAGTTTTTCTTTTCACAGCTGAAAATACAGTGAGATTCTCAGCATTTCACCTAGTGCCTAAATAACATGTCCACCGTTATCCTATACTTTAAAGCACTCTTGAGTAAATGCAAATAAAGACAACATAAGATCTGCATATACACCAAAAAAAGATGCTTGCACTGGCACAGTAACCTCACCCCTTGTAGAATGTGTTTTAGCTTACTCCAGACATACAGGTACATGGTCAGCAGCAAGTGTCAGACCCACCATACAAACATGGTCTCTCTGCCACGTTTGCACAGTAGGACTGCCTCCTCCTTGACTCAATCCCCCTTTTCAATGTAAATAACTCTCCCACCACATTAAAGTTGTACACACTGTCTGTCTCTACTCTGAAATCCAGTTCACTATCCCATGCCTGATAACTAATGGAAGTAAGACTTGCATTCTCATCCCTCTCTTCCTGTGAGCTTGGGATTTCTTGGAAGGAAATCCTTCTGAAGGTGCTTAAAGTCAGAGAAAGTTACAGGATGCTCTGCTGTGCCTTCGCATACTAATCATCAAAGGACTAGGACTAGAGATGCTGGGAAGCAGGGTGCAGCCAAGAGCATGTCTGTCCTGTGGTGTGCATACAACTAAATCAATTTTATCTGTATAAGTTATTTTAATAACCAGGATACTTTCAATTCAACAAGTAGTATTCAGGAATACAAAAAACAGTATTTGGCATCTGAAAATTATCTTTGTAAATAGTTATTTGAACTATCTTCATTTACTCTTCATCAGTGCTGAAATCCTCTTCATCCTGCTGAAATGTTGAATGGTCCAATTCTTACATAAACAACACATGCATTGAAAGCTTCAACCTCAAAAAACATATAACAAAAAAAACACCCAATCCCACCTCTAAAAATTAAAAAAAAAAGGACACCACCCCTGGACTCCATTCTTTCTCCACATTTATAACCAAAAAACCTTGTGACAAGAAAGGATAAATGTAAGCAGCTCTGGTAGTCTGACCCACAGTCAAATGTCCTTTTCACTAAACAGCACACAAAGCATAATTAATACTTTTGGCCCAATTCAACAAAACATTTATAAATGTACTTGAATCATTTTCTTGATTAGAGCTATTTTCCCACATCTAGCTTAATGATGTCAGGTTTGCTAGCACTTTTTGAAACAGTTGTTTCATTTTCTTTGGATTTACTGCCGTACTTCATTTTTTGATGCAATTTTGATAATGAGAAATGTCTTCTATTTTAACAGTTATAACCTGAATCATTATCAACCAGCTAAGCCACAAAATACTGACTCCTTTATTTCCCTCTCATTGTAATTCCCATCTTGGAGGAGGAATTCAGTTAAACATGAGAGATATTTCTGTAATACATGATTATAGACTACTACAAGAACAACCACCAGTTTACAATATGTAATGCCTAGATAATTTTAAAAACTGCATGTCTGCATTTTCAAAACTAGAAAGTTCCAGAGAGAGAGAGAGAAGATCAACTAAGTAACAATTAAAAAAAAAAACTGTCACTGTCCACAGGAACCATGTCTAGTCACGTTTTCAGTCAGTCAGTCAGCTAGCTGAGGGTCATGTCATTACTTAGTTTCTGTAGAAAAAACACAAGTACAGAAATAGTATCAAAAAGCAACATACCTATTTTTTATTTAAAAACATAATTATTACAACAGCATATAAATAAGGCTTTTAATATATTTATAAGAATAATATTAAAGTTTTATATACGATTCCCTAGCTCTTAAAGATGTACCTCTATTTCTAAGCAGTGTGTGAAAGCCAGCAACTTTTCTGCAGTATACTGTCTATACAAAATATAGTTAACTCTTTTTATTCTGAAGTATATTTCATCTATTATACAATTACTTTTTTAGAAATATTTTTGTGCAGAAATATTTAAAATTACTTATGTTAAGCATCAGGATTTTAGTAAAGTTTTAACAAAAAATGAATGCAAATTAATTCAGTGATGCAGGAAGTGTTCAGAATAATAAAACACAACAATAACCAAGCATTTAATGACAGAATAAATGCTTTTCAACTTAGTAAGTAAACAAATAACTACTTAAAACACAAACATTTTCAGAAGGGGAAAAAATGCGGTGGATCCATTTGCCATGGGTGAAAGCCAATCAGCAATGACTACTAAAAGTCATATAATCCAGCCCTACATATTTATGTTTTGAATTTCTAATATAGTGCTACGTAGAAGGTCTGTTTTCTAAAAACTTCTTGAAAGCTTCCTGAAAAATGTTTGGTGTGGGTTGTAGAGCGTTTTTTTTGTTTGTGTGTTGTTGCAAGGTTTTTTTAGGGTCAGTGTAGTATTTAAATAGAACTACTGGGTTGCAAACAAAGAGATTAATCCAAATTCCACAACACATTCTTCCGCAAGATACCAAATTCTTCCCTTCCCCTTCTGTTCTTGAGTGAAATAATTTACACAACAGGTAACAATTGCAGTTATATTCTCGCAAAATACTTAAAGCAATGCAAAAACCAGAATAGAGAGCACAAGCTCGTCAAAATCAAGGACACTAGGATAGCTTCTGCTTTTAACAACTGCCTAGAAGCAGACACTGTACTTGTCTTCTCAAGCCTTCACTGACTCAAAACAAGGTGGTTTAAAGTGATTATTTCAACCATTAATACGTACTTAGCATAAGAGCAGAGAACCTCACTCCCAAAACCCCTTATATTATAACCTAAAGTAGTTAAGAGAACCTTATTGGTCTGAATTTCCGCTATTCCTCTATACTTCTAACCACTCATATAAACAATTGAGTTTTCATGGACTTGTAGGAGAGCCAGAGCCTGCAAAACTCCTTAGACGGATAGTTTAGAATATTAATGCACACATATTCAAATTCTCCTGATAAACAACGGTTGTTGTAAGATAATCGACTGTTATTATGATCAGAAGTTTACACTGCAAGATCACTATCAGTAGCATACCATTATCAGAAAACATTTTATAAGAAACAAGTTTGAAAGTTATATTAAAGAAAAATTTACATATAAAAAACATTATTGGGGGAAAGACATTAAAAAGTCAGATAGAAACTGTGTTTACAAAAATGAGTATTTGATTTAAATTTAATTATACAATTGAATTTTTTTATATAGATTTCATTGAATCCACAGGTCTTATAGATTTTAATCAGAGAACCTTGCACAGAAAGGACTATGGCAATAATCCAGCCACCTTGTTAGAGATGAGGCAAGAAATACAGCAGAACTTTAGAAAGGATTTTAAGAGGCAATTTCTTTCTTAAGTGAAAACTCACAGAAGTTTTAGCTAAGAAGATTATTTCCTCCAAATAAAATTCAGAAAGAACAAAAGTTAATATTCTCATTTCTTTAAAGAAACCCCTACTATTTCAGAGGTAGAGAGAATTCCATCCCTCTTCATATATAAAGCTATAACTGAAAGCAAAATATAAGCCTCTAAGCTACTGCAGAACTTGTTTGTCAGTCAGTCGAATGCAGAGACACACAGCGGTAAGCCTGACTTAAATGGACAAGTCCTTTTAAAACACAGCACAGATGGAATCTTTCTTTTTATGTATCTCATTTGATTTTTAGAAACTGGCTAAAGAACAAAGAGAGCAAATTATTTTGTATGTCTATCCTAAGAAGAGTTAGATGCTAAGATAAGCTGCTAAGAGACTCAGAATCAGAAACCTGATGTACAGGACATAACACACTAAATTTAGAACACTATCTGCATCAGTGCATGGACACAGCAGACGAAAGGCTGACCAGAGCAGAAATACGCAGCAGTCATTTGCACCAGAATTACAGGTAATCTGTCCAAGAAAGATTTAGGGTGTCCTTCTTCAAACAAACTAAAACTAGTACTCTTCATTATTTGAAAATTTACAGAAATGCAAAAACCTATGAAAGGACAAAAAGCTCTGCTGTAATTTTGCATACGTAAAAGAATTATTCTTCAAATATAGCCTTATTTCTCTAGTTTTCTAATTAGGTGAAATTGTACAAAAACAAATGTGTATGCCTTGCCCTCACCTTATAGCGTTCAGGTTTCTAAATAGTCAGTAACACATATGTATTAGAATTTCCAAACTTAATTTAAAATAAAAAAAAAATCCCATTTGGTGGCCAACAGCACCTTTTGCCAGCTGGAGACCTTGAATATCATCTTCTCAAAAAAATCCCACTACAAGTGTGTGCTTGTTTATGTGTGCACGTGTGTGAGTTAAAAAAAAAATCCGTTTTAGCTTCACGATCAAGAAGAGAACCTCCCAGTCTTCTCACTCTTATTTTGTTAAAATCAAATAAATGGTAAGATAAATCATCTTTATAATTTTGGATGGTTATTGAGTGTATATTTTTCCAGTAAAAAATAGCCAAGGCAGATCTGGTATTACATTACCCTTTACGTCACGGTTTTTCCTGTAGTTACCAAGAGACTGCCCTTTTATTACTGGAAGCAAAAGTCACACTAAAAACAAACAAAACCTTTGTAAAAATATAAGAATATGGTACAAGTTACTTAAAATTGCATTCACCAGAGCTGCTGATTAAAAAAAAAAAAGTTTCAAGTGAGTTTGAGGTACAATTCAAAGCAGAAAAAAAAAGAATGCCAGAAATCAATTTCTTTAAAAACCAATGTTGTCTCTAAATACTAAGGCCTAGCTTTAGTAACTGCTGCTTATCAAAAGAAGGACATGAAAGTCCTTAGGAAAAAAGGAGGAAAAGAACTCTAGAAAAAATCATTTTCGGTCTTTGCAGCTCCCGGGTCACAAAGAATATCTACACAAAGAAAGGTACAAGGAGTGAAACCTAGAAATAAAATATTAATGCAAAGAGAGTCAGGATCTCCTTTGACGTTTTCTGAATAAATTAAAGCAAAACCATACATTCCCTATAAAGATAATAGGACTCCTGAAATTATTTGGAAACTACAGTAATATTTGAGAGTTATCCTGTAGAAAACAGATATTAGCCTTCCCTCCTGTATACTTCTCTTTTGGTAACAGCCCTAACAATAAAATAAAATAAAAATTATACAATCTGAATCAGACCAATGTTTTAAAAAGAAAAAGTGAATTTTGATTCATGAAGTCAATAAAACCTCTCCATGAGCCCAGCCAACTTTCACAGGCCATAGGCATCAACTAATAAATTCTGAAATTAATTATCCTAAACTGACACATCAAAATCAACAGGCTCTGCAATATTTTCTTATCTATCACACATTCCAACTACATCTAATTTCTGAGAATCTACCTAATTTCTGAGAATCCAGATGACCCAAATATCCCAAACCTTTGGCTTCACCTGGCAACCTTCCCTGTTCTTTCCATGTCCTTTTTTATTTCCGCCTTTCCTCTTCTACCCTTTTCAAGGGCTGAACTCTGCATCTTTATCCAACGCCATTGTGGGGACATGTTTTTGATGAAAGAAAGACACATACAAGTTGATCTATGTTCCACTGTTTATTTTTGCATACTCTTTTCAATGTTAACTGACGCTATTACATACATAAAGTGAGTATTTAGTGAACATCCAGACTGACATTAGTCAACTGGTTCATATTTGTTCAAAAATTAAAAATAGTTTTTTACTAAAACAAAGTGTAAGTGTGCATATATACACGGTCCTATATATACACGTATGTATATACGCATATCACAAACTAAATGTCAAGTTATTAGCTGAAAGTAAAGTATATCATTATAACTTCAAAATGCTTTGCCTATCACTATTTCAAGTAGTTGAACTTCAGCTTAAGTAACAGCTCAGACTGAGTACTTACCTGCTCAGTACGTTCTCTGACGTTTGTTAGATTCTTCTGTAGGCGAGTCTGCCAACCTTACTTTAAGCCTGACACCGTTCACAATCTTGCCGTGTAATGCAGTTATGGCATCACTGGCACTTGCTCTGTCTGCGTATTTTGCATAGGCCACATTTTTTCCAGCCACAAGGTAAACTTTTATCAAGTTTCCAAAACGACTGTAAAAAGAAAAAAAAAGATAATTTGCAGGTTTTGCCACAGTTTAGATCTCTATTGTCCAACCTGAAGTATATATGACTTGGTAGCTGCAAAAACTATATTCTAGTACATACAGTGTATTTTCTTGTGCTGCCTTCCTCCAAAATCTCCAATTTTCATATTCTATTATATAGAATTCCAGGCAGAAATGAAACAAAACCATACATTCACAGGCAATGTTTACTACTGAATATTACAACAGAACCACACAAGCACCAGTGATTTATCTCTTATTTAAAAGAATATGTAAAACTAATTGATACTGTACTCGGCACTGGTCAGGCCTCATGAATATTGTGTACAGTTCTGCGCCCCCCCCAGTTTGGGAAAGATGTTAGGATACTGGAATGTGTTCAGAGGAGGGCAACGAAGATGATGAAGGGACTGGAGCACAAGCCCTGTGAGGAGCGACTGAGGGAGTTGGGGCTGTTTAGTCTAAAGAGGAGGAGGCTCAGGGGAGACCTCATTGCTCTCTACAACTACCTAAAAGGAGGTTGTAGTCGGGCAGGGGTTGGTCTCTTCTCTCGAGTGACCAGTGACAGAACTAGAGGGCACGGACTCAAGCTTCGTCAGGGAAAGTTTAGGCTTGATGTTAGAAAAAAGTTCTTCACTGAAAGGGTGATTGGCCATTGGAATGCGCTGCCCAGGGAGGTGGTGGAGTCGCCGACCCTGGAGGTGTTTAAGGGGAGACTGGATGAGGCACTGAGTGCCATTGTTTAGATGATGGTTGGTGTTAGTGTTGGGATATAGGTTGGACTTGATGATCTCAGAGGTCCTTTCCAACCTTATGATACTGTGATACTACAAAAAAAAAAAAAAAAACAGAACACACACACACAAACCAGCAGATAATTCAAGGGCTCAACTTGCATCTCACTTAAAAGAGTTTGCTGAGCTGTGATTCATCTTTGAAAAGGGTTCACTGAAATGACTCAGAAAGCAAGTGCAAAAGCTTTGTGGAAAAAAATAACCCAGATTTCCAAGTCCTTGGGAGATTCCTGGACAGGACCTTAAAAAAGATTTTCAAAAAATAAAGTCTGCTTGCTTTATACGGGAGTTACACAGGTGTCAAGACTAGAGTGCACAGCCACCTCTTTCTCCAGCATCTCATTAAGAAAATCCAGTGCATCAGATAGGCACAGTTTTAAATTCCATACAAGTGTCTATTGTTTCCTTTCCCCTCTGGTGCTTTGAAAATATTTTGGCTTTTGAATTTATTGCTATTAGAAGAGAGAAATGTTGTCTTTTTCTTCCAAGAGTAAAACTTAAAGTAAATAATATAAAATACTAGACAACAGTTGAACTATATATTTGTTTTAAACATGGCAAAAATAATTTCTCAAGTCTTCGCTCCTCACAGCAAGGCAATGTGAAAGGATGCTTTAAATAGTGTCAGCAAGATGCAAACCATCAAAACTGACATATCAGAAAAAACCACTCCTTACACTTACTCCCCTAAGTTACTGTGTAAATTTATCATAACACTTAAATTCCTCACACAAATACATCCAAAAAAATGCCAAACTTTACGACTAGACAGTTTACTTCAGATGACTGATGTTGATACTGCATCTGTGCTTCAAGGTGAATTCCATTACATGGCTGTTTCAAAAAGGTAACTGTTATCTGTTGATCATTTATTAACTGTGCGCTGTCTTTTCTGGAAAGAGCTTTTATGATGACAATCTTCGTTTATTTTCAACATTTATTTTAAACATTTCAAGGTTATTTTTTCAGTTAGAGAACACTTATTTGTAAACGAAGTCTTACCAGAACACATCCTCCAACACATTTATGGGTAAAGGATAGGGATGAAAAAGTATGAAAAGCCTTTCCTTCACAGAAGTATCAGGTGGAACTTTTTTTTTGGGTGGTGGAAGTATGGCATCTGTTTGAGGCTGAAGTAACTGTGAGCTGGCAGTTCCTCCAAGTGCCTGCTGAAACGAGGGAAAAGATGCACCTATAAATTAACCAATGGAGGGGGGGGGGGGGAAGTCATCTTACCTCATTTACAATTTTTGTTTCTATTACAGGATAGACAGGCTCTACCAGTTCTCACCTTAATAATTTGTTTACTTTGGTTATTTCAATAAACTGGGCAATAAATCCAAGTAAGACACCTTTACATGAAATAAAAACAAATAAACCAATAAGAGGTACATCTTAAAAATGTAGCATCTAAAACATTGACCAAAAAAGTGAGTTGTGTTCTTTCGTTCCTTACAACAATTCCAAAGAAAATTAACAGTATCCATTACATAACTTACAGAAGGTGTCCTATACTGCTGAACAACCGCATTGTTATTCTGCAACACTGATGACACCTGTGCTGTTACCAGCTGTGTTGCCATTTTTCTGATGACTCTGCAAGCAGATAATAAACTATGTTAACGAAAGAACTATGTTACAGGAATCTTGCATTCAGCAAAAGAAAATGAATTTTAATACATACTTAAAAGCATCTCTGAAAATCTGGAAACTCTTGTAGATAATGAAAAATCAAGTCAGGCTTTCATGACACACTAGCCATGATCTGAAAGCATGCATGCTAGCTGCAACCAACTGAAAACACTCATGTTATGTCCACATATAGATACAAAACTCTTCACTTGTTTTTAATACTCGAGGAAAAACTTAAAAAATAACTCTACAGAGCCTATGACATTTTGTGAAAGGTGCCTAAAAGACACAGACAGGAAAAAAAATCACTGTTTCAATAAAGAGTAGAGAGATTCAAGTCAGAAGGCAGAAAATTAAAACAGGAAGTTTACTTTCAGCTCTCATTTTCCAATAACTTTTCTTTATGTTGGGGAGTAAGAAAAAGCAATTGCACTTTTGGCATAGATTCACAGCCAATGCTACAGCACCATGGAATAGCAGGAATTACTGAACAATGAAGGAAGTTGTTTGCAAGAAGGATGGCTACAATTCTTAGATCAGCTTGAACTTCTGAAGTGAATCTCCCCATTGTTCCTCCTTAGTGTCCTCATTCATATCCCAGAACAGGTTTGACATTAACTAATTACTTCAGAATGAAACCAAGCCAAAATTACTCACTGCAGGAGCATACCTAAGCTGCTCCAACTTGTAATGGGCATTTAAATCACAGGAACAGATTAGAGATGGTGGAAGAAAAACCTTGATGACCCCCATGCAGAGAGGATGTCACATCCTCAGCACTCAACAGTTTTACTCTACTTACATGCTTCACAAGGCTACTATTTGTGGTACTGCAAACACAACCAAGAGATCAAGTAGGTAAATCTGGGTTTAATACAAAATCCTCATGAAAACCACATTCCACCCTTTTTTACGTATTACGGAGACAGTTACAAAGATTCTTGCCAAATCCAAGATTTTCCAATGTATCTTAAGAATATTTATTAAAATATTTTCTCTATCAAAGACTAATAAGTTGCAAAAGGTATACTCTAAACCAGGGGTGTCAAACTCAAGCCCTGCAGGCCGAATCCAGCCCTCCACCTTCTTTTATCCAGCCCAGCACCTTGTTTCTACCTTGGCAGCGCCAAGCTCCTCGCCCTTATGTTCCTGCCAGCGCTGGTCACGTGTGCAGCACGTGATACACGTTACATTGCAGGAGCGGAAGAACAGCGGGAGCCTTGAGTTTGACACCCCTGCTCTAAACCATTTAAGAAAACCATAAGCATGAAACAAGATCATAGTGACACTGGTGTTACATCTTACATTAAAAAGTTATCTATTTATTAATTTTCAGTTTTGCTCTGCAGAACACAATTTACAATTTTCCATCTCTGTGTATCGGTACTTACTCTGAGCTATCACTCCCATCTTCTAGGAAAATGACTGTTAATCGATTTCCAGGAGGATACTCAAACCCGTGTAATTTATACCTGGCATATATAGCTGACGCAGCAGTACTGTACTGAATCACAGCATACCCTAAAAATACAGTGCACACAGCTTCAGTACGATACGGGTAAATGCTAAGAAGAAACTACACTCATATAAAGCAATATGATTAAACTGCACATTAGTCAGATGTAATATAAAATTCTTAGTTCTTTTTATAAAAGAATACATTATGTATTAGCAGCATCAGTGGTATTTGTGAAGAAAACTTCAGTGGAATTAATTAGTGATAGATCAGCTATATTAACACTATCTTGAAAAGATGGTAATAAAGCAACACAAGTAAAAACATGTCTTCTTCCCTAACCCTGAATTACAAACATAAATACGGTTTCATTTTAAGATGCAATTATCCCATCAACAGAGAATAACAACTATTTTAAATTATATTTTAACTCTTTGAATCATGTCCATATCAAGCTTCTCAGAGAAGAGAGTTCTTACACATTTTTACCAGCAACAGCAAAACAACAGACTGAAACCAAATCAATCCTTCCAACACAAAACATTATTTGTTTAGGAATGATTTAATGCCCTTTGCTCATGTCAGCTTCTACACACAGACACATGTGCACCGTATTCCAAGATGAAAACTCAGAAGATTTGTTTAGAGAACAGTAGTAGATGCCTAATAATTCTCAGAAGTTTTTCTCCTTTTATTCAGCCAAAACTATTAATTTAATTTGATAAAAAAAAAATTTCGCAGTTTTCTTAAGAAAACCTTTTCTATCCTTCTTAAGATTCTTCTATCTGAAATAAGGGTATTTCAGGTTACCTGTACACAGGAGTTCAAACAAAACTGAATTTTGAGGTTTATCCATCAGTAATAGTAGCAGCTACTGATACACAAAACATTAATTCTTTCCAACAAGTGTGCTGTATTTTGCAATAGAAAGGAACTGAAATACAATTAAGATGCCTTCCATGCATAGAAAGGGAGAAGAAAAAAAGTCTTTTTGTACTTTTACTTACCACTATTAGTATGAGGATCTCGCAGAACATCACAATATTCCAGTCCTGGGACTAGATCAAAGAGGGCAAACAGCTGTTCTTGGATAAAGGGAAGCCGTGATACCACTGACAGACGTCTGGAGACTGACTCTTGAATTCTGCTCTCATTTTTTTCAAAAATACAGCACTCTGGCTGCCCACCTCAATAATCAACATAAAAATAAATAATTCAAATCATCACAATAGCATGCCTTCATTTTATATGTATATTTCATTTGATTTTTAAAAGTAATCTAGATCAACTATACAATCAAGGTAACGCATTTATTTCACCAATGCAGGTCACAAAATAATCAACCAATTAAGAGCAAAGCCAGCCATAAAAATATAGAAACAAAATATCTGACTCATTAACTCCAACACCTGATCTACTATTTAAGCTCTGATCCAAGCCTTTGTTAGCTTCCCTTCTTCCAAACTGCATTCTTACTCTGTAACCATACTCAAGACTACAAATCATTTTTTGTATAAAGAGCTGTGACTTACAAAACGGAAGCATATTTCCTCTCGGATCTTGCCTCATATTATTACTAAAATAATCCTGTTCAAAGGACTCTGATGACTTATTTTTAGGTTCAGCCAAAATGGCCCTGTAGCCTGAAAAAAAAACAACCACACATATAGCAACACGTCAGCACTTCTAAATTACCTGATCAGATCTGCATTCACTATTTAGAAACCTATTATTCAGAAAACCCAGTAAGTGCTGGCTTTAGGAAAATAACTAATCCATAATTCTTTAAGTCTGCCATAATAACAGTGGGAAAGTTAACAACTTGCACAAAGGACTACACCTAGTCACAAATTAAGCACAACAGATCCTACTTGCTGTGAGGGTGAATGAGCAGCAGCACAGGCTGCCCAGGGAGGTTGTGAAGTCTCCATCCTTGCAGATATTCAAAAGTTGTCTGGACATAATTCTGGGCAATGATAGTGCCTAGATGACCCTGCTTGAACAGAGGGGTTGGCCAAGATGAAATCCAGAGGTGAACTTCCAAACTCAGCCATTCCGTGACAGCTGGCAGGATTCAGAGGTGTTTCAGAGGCAATCACCTGAACTTCCATACTGTAACAGCAGCTTATGCATGTTTTACACTGATCTAGGTTTTGCTTTTATGGAAAGTTTAGGTATTACACTCAGGCTATGCACAGCAGAAAGGAAATACAATTTAACTGCTAAGAAATCTTGGGCTTATATTCCTATGCAATAATTGTCAAATATAATTTTTGCAGAACCACTTATGATAGATATGAGGTAGAACCACCGTGCATATTAATGGGGAGTACACAATAACAACAACAAAAAGCTCAACCACACCCAAGTTGTTCCTTATTGGTGATAAATGAACATAGAACAGGAGGCTGGACTGGAAGGCTGTTGTTAGGTTTCTCCAAAAGCCTTTCTCCTCCTGGACGAGCAATATATCACATGCTTCAGCCCCTGACCACCTTGGTGGCCTTCCACCAGACTCCTGGGGCATGTGACAGACGACTGGTCCCAAAGCACAGTCTTCCATTCATGACATAAAACAAAACCAAACTTCAATTCAGATAAACTTGTTCTTAAACAAATGTAACCATAACAGAATCCCTATGGATTATCAAATATATTTTTATATATAAATTCATCTGATATAAAATACATTTGACTGAAAATGCATACTCCCAGGGATACATTACAATGAGATTTTTCTAAGTATGAAGCCTAGGTTACAGACCAATAATAACACACGAAAGAAAACCCTCTATCCATTTCCAAACTCTTTTCATTGATTCTGCTTGCAGTTTTGTCCTGCAAGAACGTAATCAAGTGACTGTTCTTAATCCATGTTAATAATGCTGGGTTTTATTTGCAATAGAAGCTTGTTTCCAGATGTGTTTATATCATAAATAATTTACCTGCAAACAAAACTAAAAATTAAAAGGTACATTAATGATGATACACACTTATTATGAAAAACTTGAAAGAATTTAGTCAGATTCTTACTTCGATCACATTCTTCAATTGCTAGAGCAGCTTGCGATGGTTTTAAATACCTCACGTAGCCCAGACCTTTACTTTCTCCAGTAGTCTTGTTTTTAATAATGCTGCAATATTCAATGTCTCCATACATCTAGAACAATCAAAAAAGGTATTAATTTACAATATTCGAAAGTGCATTAAAGCTCCATGCATTAAGCCCTTTCGATAAATTAAGAAAAAATAGATTTAAAATGATAATTAACAAATAGCGGATCACTACCTTAAACTTCTCGCGGAGATCTTCCTCTGTAAAGAATTTTGGTATCATAACAAAAATTCGTGTAAGCTCCTCATCTTCAACATCACGGTGGCTTCCAGAAGCTCTTGACTGTGCAATAAATACCTAACAAAAGAAACACAAAGATAATTAATTACAGCAGAAACGGTCTTAACCACATATGGACAAGCAAGAAAACAGTTTGTTTAAGTCTCTGTACTGATTTTTCACATAAGCTACTTTTCCTAATAGGGAGGGAAAAAAAACCCTTCATTTCTGATGATAAATGCATCTATGACAGGAGACCTACAAATGCAATACATCTCAAATTCGCAAATAGGACAGGGGCCAGCAGAAGTTCTCACTAGGGATAATGAAGAATGGTCAGGAATATTAAAGCCTGATTCAGCAGCACCGCCAATGTCACAGATGGCATGTGAGGTAGCAACAAATGCATTACTGCAACAGGCCTAGTAAAGCAGTACTAACAAAACATAAACAAGCAAACAATAAAAGCCTAACAGCTTAATAAAAAGCTTGCTACTGCAGTTCACTACTCAATTGAGCCAAAGCCAGCATGTCTAATGCTCTGGGAGTGATCCTATCTTTACATATACATAACCTAAAATCTTTTTTAATTACTGAAATTACTTTCATCTCAAAAGTGCACCCCAGATGACAACCAGGCCAAAACCCCAAACTAAAACAGAAAACTCCAGAACAACCAAAGAAAAATACAAACAACCCTCAAAGTAAATCTTGTATGCAAAAGCAGCAATCAATTTCACAGAGCTCTTAAATTATTTTTCTAATAGTCATGCAAGGAAGTAAGGAATACAGTTCTGATCTTTTGCCTTCTAACGGCAAGTTCTTCAGAAAAGATTTTCCTGACTCAGTTGCTTTTTCAAATGAAATCGTCTTTCTTTGTTCGAAGTCATTCATATCTTCCCAACATTTGGGGAATAGGAAAATAATCAAGAAGTTGAAAGCTGCCAGCAAGTTCCACAGATTTAAAGAAACAATAATTGTCCTGAAAGCAACCACAAGACACAAAACCAATATAAAATATTATTGCAAAGACAGTTCTATTTATCCAGGTCAATATTGCTTAAAACACTTACAAATACATTGTCTATGTCACAAAGATTCCCTTAAGATTAAGAAAACAATAATTATAGAATCATAGAATGGTCTGGGTTGGAAGGGACCTTAAAGATCAAATAGTTCCAACCCTCCCACCCTGAGCTGGGACACCTTGCACTGGATTACATTGTTCAAAGCCTCATCCAACCTGGCCTTCAACACTTCCAAGGATGGGACATCAACAACTTCTCTGGGTAACCTGTGCCAGTGTCTCACCACCCTCACAGCACAACATTTCTTCCTAATAGCTCCTCTAAATGTGTCCTTCCTCAGCTTAAAACTGCTCCCCTTTATCCTATCACTACATTCCCTAATAAAGGGCCCCTCCCCAGCTTTCCTGTAGCTCCCTTTAAGTACTGGAAGGGTGCTAAACGGTGTCCCTGAGCCTTCTCTTCTCCAAGCTGAACAACCCCAGCTCTCTCAGCCTGCCTTTGTATGGGAAGTGTTTTAAAAAATTCAAAATACTAATAACAGTGGAAAATCCAGTTTCCAGCTTCTGCATTTTTCCAGGCTGGTTGCAGCTTAAGCCACACGTGGGAGCTTCAGGCAAGGCGGACCCCTACAGCCCCTGAGGAGCCCTGCCAGCCCCACAGCCGAAACTGCCCCAGCTCTGGCCCAAAAGGGTGGCATCCTCAGCACCAGCAGAGAGAAAGAAGGCCGCAGGCACAGCCCTTCTGTGGGGGCTCACTGCAAGCCCGCTGATACAAGAAATAGTTACAACAAGTGGAATACTTTGATTTAAGCTAAAGCAGTTTCATTTAAGTAACTGTATTTTTTGAAAGTTAAACAGAATGTCCCTCTGGCAGCATGTTTTCTTTACAGCATTTTTTTTTCAAGCAGTGTTCTTCCAGACACTGTTCTTTCAGAAACAATAACACCTTGTGTTAAGTATGGTCTGTGCTTAACAGACGTGTCATCTTCTATAATCGCCTCTGTTTGCAGTCTTTGCCGGTCTAAAACACAAGGCCAGATAGAGCTGGCTGCAAAGCTCCAACTGGCAAGAGATTCGGCTATTGTGAAGTTCATAATAACATTAAAATCAGTCCTTGGAAAGTAACAGAATATGCGTAAGATTTCTGGGAAAGTTTACACACATGCGTGCGAATGGGAAATACATTCTGTCCCCAGCTCTTGCCTCGTTACACACGATTGATGGGAATCACTCCCTCACACGCCCAGCGCTGAAATAAAGTATGCTGCTTTCTAAAACTCCAAAGCGAGTCCTACGGATTTTATTTGCGGGGATTTTCGGTGTCACTGCCAGGATCGCCCCACAGCCCGCCCCGCGCCCAGCACCTGCCCCTTGCTCCACGCGCCCCCCCGTGCAGGCGGCGAGCGGGACCCGCGGCGCCGGCGGGCGGTACCTTGATGGGCTTGGTGTCGGGCGCCAGGCTGCGGCCGTGCATCTTCTCCATGGCCCGGCACGCCTGCGAGCTGCGTGCGAACTTGATGAAAGCGATGCCGCGGGACTCACTGGTGCGCTTGTCCCGAAGAAGCCAGATGTTCTGGATGTCCCCGAAGGGCGAGAAGCGCTCCCGGAGCAGCGCTTCCCCAGTGTCCTTGCTCAGCACCACGAAGACGCGGCTGTTGGGCGGCTCGTCCAGGCACTCGGCCGAGACGCGCGGGCCGTTGGTCTCCTCCATGACAGCGCTGCCGGAAGCCGCTCTCGCCGCTTGAGGAACGGCGGAGGCGACCGCCGCGCCTCTTCCGCCGCGTAGACGGAGGAGCCTCCGCCTCCCCGCGCCGCTCTCGTCTCTCAGCGCAGATGCACAACCTGCGCCCCGTGGAGAGGGGCTGGGAGCGGGAGCGCTCTCTGCACAAGACGGCCACCCGCGCCCCGGGAGAGGCACCAGGCGGGAAGGACTGAGGAGGAGCGACGGGGGGTGCTGGTGCTGGTGCTGGGTCAGTCTCGTGCTCGGGCAGGGCTGCCTCGGCTCGTGTTCTGTCAGCTTCTGGGTGGCTCCAAGTAGACTCTGCAGCCTCTCCAGGGAATCTGTGCTTATGCTGAGTCACCCTCGCAGTCAAAACGTGTAACTTGTTTCCTGATGTTCAGAGGGGACTTCCTGTGTTTCGGTTTCATATATTCATAGAATCAGAATGGGTTGTGTTGGAAGAGACCTTAAAGCCCATCCAGTTCCAATCCCCCTGCTATGGGCAGGGACACCTGCCACCAGACCAGGCTGCTCAAGGCCCCATCCAACCTGGCCTTGAACACCTCCAGGGAGGGGGCATCCACAGCTTCCCTGGGCAACCCATGCCAGGGCCTCACCACCCTCATTATGAAGACTTTCTTCCCAATGTCTAATCTAAATCTTCCAGGTACTGGAAGGACGCTATGAGGTTGCCCTGGAGCCTTCCCTTCTCCAGGTTGAACAACGCCTACTCTCTCAGCCTGTCCTCGTAGCAGATGTGCTCCAGCTCTCTGATCATCTTTGTAGCCCTCCTCTGGACCCATTCCAACAGTTCCATGTCCTTCTTGTGTTGGGGATTCCAGAACTGGACACGGGACTCCAGCTGAAGTCTCATGAGAGCGGAGTAGAAGGCAAGAATCACCTCCCTTGGCCTGCTGGCCATGCTTCTGATGCAGCCAAGGATACAGCTGGCCTTCCTCTTATCTAAGAGCACAGCAAGGTCTCATGAGAGCATTGTTTCAGCTTTGAATGTAGAAATAAAAGAGTTGTTTCCTTGTAAGAACATTCTATAAAAGTCTGAAAGACCAAAAGGGGAGAATCAGCTATGGATATGGTTTGCACAGCACGCTGCATGCGGGCCAGAGGCTCACTTGATGCTGTACCACCTGGGCCTCTCATCATCTAAAAGGATGTCTTATTATCTATGCTCTTCTCTTGTTAGCATTGTAAATAAACAGCATTGTAGATATTTCTGTGTCTAAGTGCCATTCTTACTGGGATCGTAACAGACAACACCTCCTGGTGCAAAAGATGGTTATATGAAGAAATCAGGGGATCAAGGTGTGCACATTCTTGCAATTATTTTCCACAAGCAAGTTAAATATGCCGAAATCCTCTTTCTCTTTCACACACAGAAATGTAGTTGTCAGGTTTGTGTCAGTGAAGTTTTATAGAGGCAAGGTTTGGCAATCTGAAGATCTGGAGGAGGCAGTATTTTTGAGCACTGTGCAGTCGTGGCAGTGGCCTTAAAAATGGCATTTTTTGGGGGGTTAAGTGATGTTTTGTTTTGTGAGTGTAATGTAGAAGATCAATGGATATTTTTAGAGGAACGTATTTTGAATATAGTAGTTGGGTTGGTTACATATAAAGGAGTACTTCAGAAAATCTTCATCTCCTTCATTGCACATCAGTGGGAAGTTTTTAGAGAAAAATGAGCTGCCAACTCAAGACCTCAGGAGCAGTGTTTTAGAGCTGGAAGGTGATGTCCCTTCCAGCACCGAGCAATGTATTTGTTTTTTCTCAATTCTTGACACCATTTTTCCTGGCATTGTGGAGTGGAGCTATTACGGGACTGCAAGACCACTCAGATTGAAAAGCAAGCATTTTGGCATAGGGAAGGTGCCTGCAGAGGGCGAGCAGCACTGCCTGGGGCACCATGACACTGTCATGTGTCCCCCTGGCCGTTGGGACCGTTGGCACAGTGCGATACCCGCTGCCTCCTCCTCCTGTTAGAAAGAAGGGTGCGAAGCTTCCCATCCCATGCAACAGCCATTCTCAGGAGAGAATGTGCTCAGTTGTTTTCTCTGCAATTGGACATTGATTTGATGCTCTTTGACAGACCAAATACAGAGCAGTGATGTGGGGCTCACCAGACCTGGGGTTGCTGGGGAACAGTGGGGGAACCTTAGTGCCCTTCAAGAGCCAAAAGGTGTTTGTCTCTCTATCCTTCCCTGGCAGGCCCGGGGGCCTGGAGACAACCTTCCCCATCTGCTTGGGCCATTGCCTCTGGAAATGAATGTGTCCCAACAGGCAATGGAGAAGGAGACAAATTCTACACTTCTGGAGGCATTCTAGGTAGCACCGTGAGCCACCAGGAAATCTTGAGGCACTGCTATGTTTTAGATTGGCCTTCTAGACAAAAGTACATTGACTTTTACTCTTCCCATCGAAGCAGCTCTAGAAGAGCAATCATGGAACTTAAAGCTACTTTAATCCCCAAAGGTATGAATGGCAAGTTCCATAATTCCGCATCTCTCAGAGATGTATCAAAAAAAAAGTGCTTTTTCCTAATCATAAACTGGATAACTTAAAAAAAATTCATGACCATCAGCAACTAAATCATGTTAAGAAATTGTGCAGCTTAATGCAGTCCCACCAAAACGTACCTTTATAATTAAGCCTTGGTCAAATTTTCATTAGAGACATGGGTTTTTTTATTATTGTGCAAGACATATATTTTCTAAAACTGTAGAAGATGATAGATGTGGCTAACAACAGTGAACTTTTCTGTAACATTGTTCAAATTTCCTTTTTTAAAATATATTGTTTACATACCTCAAAATGGATGATGATCAAAAGGCAAGATCTTTATTGAGAAATGTTCTTCAGTGCCACAATTGAAAAAGTTGGGAAGTACAAGACAGGAGCAAATCTTTGGGGTATATTTGGCTGCAGAACAGGATGCAAACAACAGCAAAGGTAAAACTAACAGGTGACATGGATGAGTGCAGTGTTTGAGGGAACATATATGAGAAAAAAAATATTTTCCTTTAGAGGTGCAATAGAAATCCTTACTCATAAGATGTTTACTCTCACAACTGTCTACTTTGTATTACTGCAGATGAATATGCACTATAGCTTCAGAAGCAAAAATCCTCCATCCCTAAATTAAAAACAATTTTTACCACTATTTAGCAGACTAGGTCAGAAGGTGTATAGCTTCCCCAGAACTTTGTAGTATCAGTGGGTAGATGTTCGTACCTGTTTCTTGAGTGCATTAAGAGTTTGTTTGCTGGTCACTACCCTCTACTGGCACCGTGGTGTGCTGCAGTTGTTTTGCTCAGCAAGGCTTAATCTCATCTACTGGTAGGTACTATGACTTGTGCTTTTCATACAGTCAATCTTGAAAAGCAATGGAACATCTAAAAATGGAAAGAATTCTGTGTGGGTTTCATTGTTTGTATTTATATTATTTGAATATAAATTATATAATTTGGATCAAGCTATTAATTACAAATACAGTCCCAGGGTTTGGGTTTTTTTTTTTCTGGCTAGTAAGGCACTTTAGAATTGGCAGACATTTTATTTTTCTATCATTTTTAGGAAATCTTTTGTGACATTCACTTTATACTGGGACTTCCTTCATACAAAACATTGTCAGCATATACTAATTATTTTTTCTTATTAAAACTTTAGTCAACAAATCATACAGATGTTCCTGCAAGTTTTTAAAAGAAAGCAAATAAATTGATATCTAAATCCACTTTAGAAAATGGAAAAAGTCAGGTCTAGGACCATAGAGAAATCTGAATGTGTCATTATAGGTATTTTAGTAGCCTTCAGTACAACAGTAGGTTTCTGTTGACAGAGTCAAGTATTAGCAGGGCTGGAAGGAAGCACTAATGGTTTTTCAAATTCTGTCAAGAGATTTCAGGACTGGCATTGACAATGCTTTTTCTAATGCCCTTCAATGGAGAATTGCTTTGATGAAATTCGTGTCAATCTGTAGATGCTCATTTTCAACAAGTGTATGAAATTAAGTTGGGTCTTCTGGCTACTGGAATTACAAAGACACTTACACAGTTTAGAAGTAGTAAGTAGTTGTACATGAAATGGTGTAAAGAACTATCCATGATGCAAAAGGGATTTATATTTGACTTACTAAAGTGACACAATGTATACCTTGTACATTTTATATTATGTATCATTTATGCTCACACACTTCTGTTCAGGAGCATCACATCCTTGATTTAAAACCACTGATGTTTTCATTAATAGATGATGTTAAGCCAGCTTTGTATTTTACTATGGATTTTGTTTTTCAGGAGCTATCTAGAGTGAGAATATACTGATGGAGTATTTGAAAAATCCTAAGAAATACATTCCTGGTACAAAAAATATTTTTTACAGGAATTAAAAAGCAGAATAAAAGAACTGATGTTATTGCCTGCTTGAAAAAGCAACTTCATAAAATGTTGCTGCAGCAGCTGTAATGTCAGTGAAAAATGTTTTGAATTTTGCCTAGTTCCTATGTCAAGCTTTAGTACTTTGACATTAATTATTCATTAAAAAACGAAAAATCAGCTTTACCAAAATCAAACCAGGATATGTTTTAAGATGCTATGTCCTAATAAACAACATTGGGAGGTTAGCATTGTTTATATTGTATTATATGTATCGTAGACCTTTGTGCAAAGTACTATAGAAATACATAAGGAGATCCAAGAGCCCAACTCTGCAACTTGTCATTCAAACACCCGCTCTGAAACTATTATTCAATTGTGGCTATGTAAATAATAAAGTGCCTCTAAATATTAGGACTGACAACTAAGTTAAGTTTTTCTTTTAGAAAAAAATCTCCACATTATCATCTGTGAAGGAAAGTACCATATGCAGTAGATAACAAAAAATAACCTTACATTAAAAGAACACTATATAAGGATGATGGAAGCAGAATAAGCAGAATATCAAATATTTTCAGGGGACAAGTAAACTTTTGGTAGTAATGTTGACCTGAAAGAATCTTGAGGAGATACCTGAACACCCATGACCTTTTTGGTTTAAATATACAATTCACTCGTATTGTTAGAGTTCCTTTGAGTATTAAAAGCCTGTAATCATTTACCAGTCATTTTTCAGAGTTGTGGATTTTTTTCTCAATTCGAGGCTAATACATTAAGATATTCTTATCCTCTAATGTGTAGAATGTACAAGGGTTAACTAGCTCAAGCAAATGATAGCAGTAGATATTTTCACCAACAATTGAGGATTGATGAAGGTGATTAAAGTCCTCCTAAAACCTCCTCATGAATCTCTGCTGCTTGAATTGTGATTTATAATTTAATTCACTGTTTACACAAACGTAATAGATTACAACACACATCACTCAAGCAAGGTTTCTTTATAACATAGCAGAAGGGAGCACTAGTACAAAAGCATCTATTCCCAGGTACTCATTTTATCAGTATTGTTCCGATCCTTATCCACCAGGGGCTTTAACTGGTTGTTTTACAGTGCTCCAGAGCACTGAACTGCTGTTTTTAAGTAAGGGAATAAGCCACAGTCCAGTAAAAAGTTCTATGACACAACTGGATGAGTATCTGTTTTGTTTTTCTTTTGTGCTGTGGCTATAAAATACTTCCCCCTTTCCATTTAATAGTCAGGAACTGTTCTGTTGACTGTTTTACACAGTTAAAGTGTCTACCAGAATGACAGAAATTTTCTCAATTGCTTTTCTCAATTGCATTTTGAAGAGTGCTATGTCACTGCCTTTCTGAATAGAGAAACATATTCCACCTGAGAAATGCATTGACATTTCTCCTTGTGGAGGTTCTTTTAGGGCATCTATGCATGTTTTTAGCCGAGGAGACCAGGTGAGACTGGCTAAAACCTGCCCTGCAGTCTGAGTTGGCACTGTGTTGGCACATGCCAATAAAAGGTGCATCATACACGAGATGAATCAGATATAAGCTGCCTGTACCTCACTGAAGCAAACCTGTAGAATTGCAAAGGCAGCACAATCCCATTGAGCCAACAACATCCATTTGCCTTTTTGGCCCTCCCATGAAAGGCTGCAACTAATCTTAGGCCCACGCATGAAGCTGCAGCCCAGTGTATGGTGCACTTGGTTTACTCATCTTGCAAACAGAGGTATGGTTTGATGTGTGCCAGAACAGAGACAGATGCAAGTTTTCTCCTAACATCCCCTGATGCATACCAGGCCAGGTATCTGAAGCAGGTTTTACCATGACAGCATGTCAAAATGCTGCTCAGGTTACAGAACAAACCATTGTGATCATCTTTGTCACATTTTATGTTTAAAAAAGAGGATTATAGATAATACACAGATTAGAGGCTGCAGAGTTCTTTACAAATAAGGTGTTAAAGTAATTGTTCACTATTTTATGCAAAGAACACAACTGGTTTTACTTCCTTCAGTCCTGACTCTGCTATTTGAGAGCTTGTCAATAGGCAGATTTTTGCTGTGATCAAAGCCCAGGCATAAACCCTGCAGCAAATAAACTAAAGATGCCACAAGACTGAAGAAATGCTAAAGGAAAACCTTGTTTATAGCAAAGGCTTGCCTAAATTCTAAATTGCTTTGAGTGTTTACTTACAGAAATACTCCACAGTAACTATTTTGTTGTAAACACTGATGTGAGTCAGACCAAACCTTGGTAAAAATTATTTGCATGAAATTATTTCACTTGCATGCAGATGCCCAAGGCCACTGCTTGAGAGCTCGGGGTACGTGCCTGCCAGTCCTTCCGCAGCTTGATTTTCTTTGTGCCAGTGCAGCAAAAACGAAAATGCCACTGGAAAGGCCAAACAGCAAAGAGTGCCAGCGGGCAAGGGGGTGCCCTTCGAGGGTGATGGTGATGCAAACGCCAGCACCTGCGGGCAGTTCAGCCGCAACACAAGCAGCAGCGCACAGATGTGTGCTGGCAGCGTGGATGCTGTGGGGAGCAAAGGGCTGTGTCCTCCCAAGAGCCAGCCCTCCACTGAGGATGTGACAGTGGCGTGCGCTGCGGGGGCTGCACCTTGTGCCGTGCGTGAAACCCCCCTACCGCACAGCCCCGGCAGCGTCTCAGCAGCGCGCCGAGGGAAAGAGTTAAGAAATCAGTATTTCAGTCGCCCTTGCAGAGGCACAACTGCAATTTCATGTTCCACGAAGCTTTCAGCTTCTTTGGAGGTGCGAGCAGCTCAGGGAGCGTTTCGCCGCCGTCTCCGCCCCACTCCCCCCGCGCCACTCCCCGCAGCTCCCGCGGCCCAGCACCGGGGACTGCGGGAGCGGCCCCGCCACGGCAGCCCGCGATTGGGCTGGCTCCCCGCTCTCTACCTCCGCGACCGGCGGCTGCGGCGCCCCCCGCGCCTGAGCACCCCCTCCGCCTGGCCCACGGCCGGTGGATGCTGCGGGCGGCGCTGATTCTCAATGGAGCCGTCCTCCTGCGGCAGCCTCTGCGTAGTGAGGAACCGTGCAACAACGCAAGCAACACTAGGAGGGGGAACCTTTTGTCTGCCGCTTCTTAAGAAGCCTCCGGGCTGCGGGAGGTGCTGAACGGAGCTCCTCGTTGCCCTCGACTGGTGCGGGGGACGCGGCTGCCCCTCGGGCACACAACGCGTAACGCTCTCTCTCCGCGATCCCGACGCGGTCCCCACGCCGGTCCCTCTCCATGCAGGCTCAAAGCCTGCCCCCCGCGCCGGGAGGGGCTTCTGCGGGGACATGGCCCTCGGCAGGTCGGAATTGGGTTTGGTTGTGATTTGCCCGTGTGTTTTCCCAGCCACCCAACTCCCATTCATGAATTTCAGCAGCAGCCTCCATTCACTTTTTGGTGAGCGCGTGAAAGGCATCTTTCACGTGTTAATATCCATGACTCCGGGTTTTTTTCAATCGCTGCTGCGTAGGCATCGATTCAGCAATGAAACGTGCTCCACGTGCGCACAAAAATAACCCCGGCCCGTCTGCCTCGGTGGATGCGGCCGGTTCCCGGCTGGCAGCCGGTGCGGCAGGAGCGGCCACCCAGAAGCGTCGCGGCAAAGCGGCTTTCGGGCAGCGAGCCCCAGTCGGCTTTGAGGGTGGCGTGCAAAGCCCGTTCTCTGCGTGAAACGCTGCCCGAACAGTGCGTCCCGGCCAGAGCTGGGTCCACGCGCGGGCGAGACTGCAGGCGTCTCGACTCGGAGATTCAAGAAACTGGAGTCACTTGGTCTTTCTGAAAGGGCTCCGTTTTTCCGCTTGTCTTCTGAAGTAGCGCAAATAATGCTGTAAATTAAACCTATTTAACGGGAGCGCTCGCGTTGCCTCACCCCGACTCTCCCGCAGACTGGAGCCGTAGCCGTGTTTGCCCCTTCCCTGTACCGCATCACAGACAAAAGGTCCCTCCCTCTCCCCCGATGTTCCTGAATGAGTTGCCCACCAGCGCCGAGTTCCCTAGCGCAGCTCCCCCACGCTCGGGGCCCTCCCGCAGTGAGACCCTGCCCCCTCCGTCCCCGCGGAGGCGCCAGTACACCCCCCTCTCCCCCCCCGCGGCGGGCCCCCCCCCCAGCTCGGCTCACGCGTCCTCCCCCGCCCTCCCCTCCCTCCCTCCTCAGTGGTCCCCGGCTGAGCTACGCAGCAGCCGCCGCCAGCGCTGACAGCACTTGGCAGGAGGGGTTTGCCCGAGAGCTCTCGGAGCATCTTCAGAGGCGGCGGCAGCGCCCACCCGGCAAACAGAGGGAGCCGGTCCGGGACCTTCTGGCCCCGAGAAGCAGCGAAGGGCTGAGTGCCGGGGAGCAGAAGAATACCTAGAATAATACGAATACTACTGCTAATAAAGAGTGGTGGCAAGGAAAAGGAGGTCGCGGGGGGAAGCAGGGGGCCAGCAGCAGGCGCGCCCCCGAGGACAAGGGGCAGGAGCGCCGGCAGCACCCGTGTCCGGTTGCGGCCGTCGGGACAGCGGGACATGGCTACGGCGGGGGCTGCCGCCGCCTGAGCACCCCCGCCACCCGCGCCATGGCGGCCACCGCTGACCTCGACGTAGCGGCGGTGGAAAGTTTCCTAGAGAGGCACCCGGAGCTGGTGGAGAAGTGGCTGCAGAAGAAGAACTCGGTCCCCAAAACGCCTGCCGTGCCGCCGGAGGAGCGGCGGGGCAGCAGCGGCCCCGGCTGGGGCAGCGCGGGCGGCCCCGGCGGCCCCGGGGGGCTGCAGCGCCGAGCATCCCAGAAAGAGCTGCGGAAGAGCTTCGCCCGCTCCAAGGCCATTCACATCAACCTCACCTACGACGAGCATGTGCACGCCCGGGCGCAGGAACCGCTGAGCAGCGTACGGCGGCGGGCGCTGCTGCGGAAAGCGAGCTCCTTGCCCCCCACTACGGCGCACATCCTCAGCGCGCTGCTGGAGTCCCGCGTCAGCCTGCCCCAGTACCCCCCCACCGCCCTGGACTACAAGCGCTACCTCAAGGAGCACAACGAGCGCCAATTCTTCCTGGAGCTGGTGAAGGACATCTCTAACGACCTGGACCTCACCAGCCTCAGCTACAAGATCCTCATCTTCGTCTGCCTCATGGTGGACGCCGACCGGGGCTCTCTCTTTCTCGTGGAGGGGGCCGCCGCCGGCAAGAAGAGCCTAGTCTCCAAGTTCTTCGACGTACACGCCGGTACTCCGCTGCTGCCCTGCAGCTCCACCGAGAACAGCGACGAGGTGCAGGTGCCCTGGGGCAAGGGCATCATCGGCTACGTGGCGGAGCACGGAGAGACGGTCAACATCCCCGACGTCTACCAGGTAGGGTCCGCGCGGGCTCCCGGCGCTTCGCTTAACCCGGCTCTCTGCTCCGCCCCGCGGGGAAACCGAGAAGGACCTCTGTCCGGCGCCGCCTGCCTTCCCCCGATGTGAACCTGCCTTCTCCCAGGTGTGTCCCTGCCTTCTCCCAGGTGTCCCTGCCCGCCACCCCTGCCTTCCCCCCTGGCCGTCTTTGCGGGGAAGAGGTGCTGCCACTGCCGGGGCGCTGGGGGCGAGTACGCGCGGGGCAACTGGTGATCTCTCCTGGTTGGCTGTCGGGGCTGAAGGGGCCGAAGTGCGGCTTCGAGCGTTTTCGAAATGTGTTTTGGAATCGGCTGGAGAAAAGTTTTTGAAAAATAAATGTTTGCGACAGCCCCAGTGATGGTAATGTTAAATCCCCATCCTCACTTAACGCTCCCTGCCTGCCCACTGCTGAAATAATCTCATAGCTTTCAAAAGAGTGTACATTTTCACCTTCCACTCTGCCCTCATGGCATGTGTTTTCAACGCTGTTCTTAGGGGTGATATAACCAGTCCTGTTATTCTCCTATAAGGACTTACTCCACCTTTTACTTTTATAGAGGCTTCACTGTGAATTGTGAAAACGTAGACCTAGCTTGAAGGCAAAAATTCCCTTCGATTTCAGCAGGGACAGACTTGCCTGCGCGTGTTAATGCAAAACAGTTCAGTTCAGGTTACTAGCTTTACGTTTACCTCTCGCTCTCTCAGTTCTAGAGGCTGTTTCTATTGTGACGCTATCAGCAGTTTGAGGGTTTTTTTGAGATAATTAAGAACCACAGAGTGACAGATTTTCTAAATTAGGATCTTTGAAAGCTTTAGAAAGGTGGTAGGTGTATGTCTTTAAGAAACTCAGTAATGATCATTGCCTAATGTCAAACTTTGCTCTACAGTAATAACAAAAATAATAAACATTAAAAACTTGATGGTGCTTTATAGCAAACCATACAGGGAAGAAACGGATTATTTTTGTTTGAAATACAGAAGAGCCAGGGTAAATGTATTTTGGGCTGAATATTTGTTTATTTGTCAAGCCGTGAAAAATACAAAGTATATCACAGGTCTAGGCAGATGTTCCCAGCCCACAGAGTTCAAAGGGAAAGAACAGAGTTTGGTAAAAATACTGTAATAATCAGACTAAAATGATTGAGATTGAAAAAAGTCTATGCTTGCTTTCTTCCTTTATTTTTTCTTTATTATACACTTTCGCTTACCATCTGATTATTTTTTTTATTACTTTCACTTCTAAAAGTGTACTCTTCTCTGAAAAGGCAATATATTTTCTAGTTCTAGAGGCCTGTATTTTTTCTCCATTTGTTCACTTTGTGTTCACTTCCCTGTGAAAAAGCCCAGCTATTTTAAACAGTTTATCGTCTGTTTCATTTGCAGAGAAAAGTGAAAAAACAATCCAGTTACCATTCCTGGTACTATTTATATTATACTTTTGTCTGACTCCTGTTCAAAATAATAAAATACAATAAATTGAATTATTTAAAATATGTTTAAGCTGTAAGTACATTAGTTACTTTAGAAGGGAAAGTTCTAAGCCAAGTTCATCCTGTCATTATATCAATTGCAACTTCCCTGTTTTCAATCGAGCTACTTATGATTAACTGTAGTGCAAAAGAAATTTTAGACCTTGCAACTTTAGTGAAAGTTTTGTTTGATAGTAAAATGGGGGATCTGCTTTCTGTCACGTTTCTCAGTTAGTACAGTTTATCGTCTCTTACCTGTCATGTATCTATCCATTGTGCATCATTAGAAGACCTTTCTAGTGTAGTAGTATAAAGAACCCCAGTACACGTGCATAAAGAAGTGACAGCTGTTCCATTTGAGATCAGTGTAGTGCTTATAATACAGAACTTTAAAAATTAATAAATATGATGATATAAAAAAAAAACAACACCAGGAAACTTGGTCAGGCTGACAGATGGAGTTGGAGAGGAAAAGGGATGACAGCACAGCACCATTTTGTCCACTGAAGAGAGTGTCTACATTGATGCCACCTGTTTGGTAAGAAAACGCCTTGTATTAGGCCAGAAGAACACATTTAGATTAATTTAAAGTTTGTTTGCTTGGGTTTTTTTAAATTAACAAGCTTGTTTAAAAAGAGGTAAAGATACTTTCAATGGAATCAGCTAGCCAGGTTACAGTATTGGGAAATTTGCTTTGTTTTCATCCAGCCGTCTTTAGTTTCTGAGAGCCTGATCATATACCAGTCAGAATTCTACCATCAAATACACATTGAGTTGCCTGATTGTATCATCATCTACTGCTGACATTGATGGGCTTTCAGTGTGATCTATATTGCCTTTAAATCCTGTCATATCCATAACATTCTTCGTGCAGGCAGTCCCCTGTGCCTGTACACAGACTGATTGGTTTAGAAAATATTTGTAAGTGACTTACAGTGTAATTTTCAGAAATAGTGTAAGATTTCAATTACACACTTCTTTTTCTAAGGAGAAAAAGTACTAAAAAAGTAGTCAAATAATAGGCAGAGGATTTTCCACGATTCAAGTGATTGTTACTGTTGTTGAGCCTGACTTTCATGCTCCATGTAAACAATTTTCTTTAATTCAATAAGCATACTTAGATACAAGGTGTGGAATTAACGCTATATATTGAGGAGTGTATAATAATCACTTCTTTTAAACAATACTAAACATTAACTATATAACATCTCATGGTAATTTGATTTATGAAGTTCAGCAGTGACTGAACAAACTTTTTGGAGTTTCACAGCATCAGAGAATTTGACAAATAGTTTATGCAAGGGTTTAGGTGAACTTCAAACTGATTCAAAAGTTGTACAGTTTAATGCATGGCATTAAAAGCTTTATCACTTTGCAGAGTCATGTGATAAACATGAGTTTATAATTACAACGGTCTGTAAAATATATGATCCAATCTCTAAGCGTTAGCACTACAGAGGATTTGAGAACAGGAAAGGAATTTGATAATTTCTTTGCCTTTCGGAGCTGGTCTAAAACTCTTTCCCGTGGAAGTAATCCAGTTGACTTGTAGAATAAACTTCTAGTAAGTTAAGTTTTAAAGTAAGGCCTTGAGTCTTCTCCTGTGTTAATTTTGGGAAGCATTTCTTACTCCTTATTCTTGTGTGCTTAAGACATAGTATATCATTCACCGGTGTTGAAAGAGTCTGATCATATTGGCAAGGAAATTTGAGACCTCAGTGACTGTCGAGGCTCCTTTTAACAAAACATAGATGTAGGTTTTGCAGTCATATATGAAGACTATTAAGCATATTGTAAGTACATAGGCAGAGAGGCCATTAAAACTTTATTTGAAGTTCTTATGAGTTGTTTAAAAAACTTGATTTTTTTTCCTATTTAAAGCTATGAATTTTTTACGTCATCCCTTGTCACAGGTCGTCTGTGATGTTTAGCTGAAATTACTGATCATTTGAGTTTTCCATCTTTTAGAGCAGTATTTAAATAGTAAAAAAATTTAAATGACAAATAATGTTTGGTTAGCTCTGCAAAAGTTGGAAGACAATTGAGTAGCATTACTTTTAATTAGTGAAAAAAATCTTGCTCTTTAGACTAGTAAACATACATCGGAAAGTGGTGAAATACATGTTATGCCATTTGCCAGTGACAGCTGAATAAAGTTTCTGTACATCTTATGTTAAATTTGGAATTTTAAAAGTGGCTTTAAAAGACAAGAAAGAAATGGCTTACCAGATGGATGTTTTAATAAAATAAGGAGCAAAGAGAGGAGAAATATTAAATTGAGTCATGCTAAGACATGAGGTTGTGTAAATTGGAGAAACTGCCATAAAAGATGATCAGAAATTATTTTTCTCAAAGCTCAAGTATTTAAAAAGAAAATTGAATGATATTACTGGAATTAAAATGAAGCAAAATGAAATGAATGGAGCTCTCTTTGTTCTGGACTCTCCTGTTAACTCTTTCAAGTTTAGGCCAAGTGTAATGCAGCTAACACACACAGTACTTTACAGTAAATTTTAAACATCCTTGAACACCTAGGTGTAAGTGTCAATGTTGCCTTAGCCAGGCCCTCTGGGTGAGCTCTGAACATTCATTGTCTCCTGCTGTGCCAGGACAGCATTACCAAGTTATTGCTCATGAGTGTAAAACTTTGAGCCTGGGAGGGCCAGTGTGGGATGAGCTGTTTGGTGTAGAAGGTCACTAACAGATGGGAGCCTCATTTCCTATTTGGAGTGGCTGTTTGTTATCATCAATATTAATAGTGCATCTCTTTCAATTTTAAAGAGCAGTTAAAGCATTAAAGCTCTGGGAGGTTCAGTTCTGCATATGGGAAGCACTTAGGCACTGTTTTATTCAGCAGTACTTGTGTAGCAGCACCAATAACAGATGTGTGCTGACTCCTAACAAGGACAGAGGTTGCTTTTTAGAGAGCAGAGAGCATGAAACCTGCCAAGCAGAATAAAAATGTTTTTAAAGTTCCATGTAATACAGAAAAAATGAGTTAAAACAAATATTGCTGTACTTTAAACACAACCATGAAGTTACCATAGGGAATGCAGAAGATAATTGCAACAGTGAAGAACTGAAATGCTCCAATGTGCTTTGCACAAAAGGACACTCCAGCCCATCATGCAAAATCAGGGAAGCTTGAAGTTGTAAATACAAGCCACTATGTTGGTGAAGGAGTGTTGTAATTATCCCTGAATCTACAGCCCAGCAGTTCATGACAGAGCAGCATTGGCCTGGGAGAGAGGGCTCTCCCCACTGAGGGCAGCACAGTTGTGCATCTCCACGGCAGAGAGCTCTCAGAGCAGCAGCTGAGGAGGTCTCCTCAGTTCCTGTCGCCTTCCTTGCTCCATAAGTCATCTTCTCAGGGAATGGTTTCTGGCTGATGCGTATAACATCCTAAGGCCTTACTGGGTCACAACACCACTGCTCTCACCTTTAAGATGTCTGCTGGGGGCAAGAGCTCCTGGTAGACATCAGGGTGATGTAAAAGAGCATGTGTCCAAAGCCACCCAAGGGCTCAGATTCAGTTTCGTGTTTCCATGCAGCTGCTCAGCTGGATCACCAGGACAGATAGGGCTGCACAACACAACATACCCTGCTGGTGACAGCCACAGGTGTCATGAGGGAACACGCCTTCCTCTCTGTGCTTGTATGGGGCAGATGAGGTTAGTGGTGAGCAGTGGCCCATCCTCCAGGGTTGCCTGGCTATTACTCCATGGATGCACAACACCTGCTTGCTGCCCCAGTTTTGGATGCCTCATCAGTGTGAAAACAACAGCTGGTGGGCTGTGAGCTGGGGGCAGCTGGGTGCAGTGTGCCCAGGTGGAGCTTCTTCACTACAAATCCCTGTGACTGGAGCAGCAGGGCAGCAAAGAGCTGGGGGAAGGAGTCCGCCCATGCTCATGTGCAGTGAGTTTTTTGTATTTCCCACTGGGTCTGGTTGGTAATTTTCAGCCATCTTGTGGAGCTCCCACAGTTAAAATGAGTGCTAAGGGTGTTGTGCAGCCCTATTTTAGTCCTGGTGTGAGGAGGTGCTTAAGGTGAGTGTGGGTTCCCAGGCAAATACAAGCAAGGAAGACCTCAGGACATTAAGAGGTTAGTAAGTTTAGGGGTTTTTTTCAGTATGAAGAAAAAAGATCTAACTGGCTTGCCTTACAGAGCCAAGCGTTCTGTGCCCTAGCACCTTTGGCTTCCCAAAAGGAGGTGGTGTATGGCTCAGCTCCCCAGCTCTCCCTCCTGCAGCAGATCGTGAGCTGTTTGTTGCAAAGATCTTGAGTGCGAAAAGCCTTTTCTGAGAACTGGGGTGGTTTTCCTGTTCCACTCCCCTATAAGAACATCTTTTGTCAAGCTGACAGGTTTATTGCTCAGCCAGTTCATCTGTCTGAAGAAGAGAGGCATTTGAAGTTTGTTTCCCTTCAAATACTTGTAAATTTCCTTGTGGAATGGGCATGAAACTGGTGCCTTTGTGGGCTGTAACTTCCTTGTGAGAAGAAAATGCATCCATTTAATTAGAGCAGGTCAGTGACTGTGAGAAAGAATGGCAGGATTAGGCCCTTCAAACTTAGCTGAAATTTTGTAACAAGCACAAGACTGAGTAAAACTGTAGTTCTTCTTGATAAATGATTTTGCTGTTCCGTTTGATTGGTTTTCAATTTTTCAAAACAAATGGATGTTTCAATTTGGTTGTTTACAGCTGTATGCTATTGTGCAGTTTGTCTACAGAATAACAAAGTTATAAGCATACACGCATTATTATGCAAGTTAACTTTGTTTACTTTTCTAAAGCAACCCTATTGACAAACTATAAACAACTCAAGGTAATGACTTGGTTGTGTTGTGTGTTAGGCAGGGTAGCAGCAGCTGCGTGCAGTCTAAGATTAATGTCTACAAGGGCACATTTAAAAATGAGTGTGGCTTAGTTAATAACACTACTGCTTTGACACAATAGGATGTTTTCAATTTATTATTCAAGAATCTTGTTATACTGCTTCTGTAACACATTAACCCATGTGTTTCTCACTTGAGTAATCACCTGCAGGTGCTAGGCTTAAACCACAGACTTCTGTTGAAACACCCAGGAGTCTTGTTGGTTTCTTTGCTCAGAGGAGTGTCATTTTTTTAAAGCCACCCTGTGTGTGTATGTATTTTTCATAATATTTAATACTCAGGAGATCAGCATTATGACCTGGATCAAAGTGTGTTTGGAACAAGACAGGAGCGTGAATGTGGTTGCAGTTGGTTCCCAGCAGGATATCTGTCAGGTCCAGTACAGAAGGGCACAGAGAACCACTGTGATGGAGCAAACTGTAGTGGGTGTGATCTCTAAATATTTTAAATCAGAGGCAAAATATTTTTCTTTGTAAACATTCTTTCTTCAATAATGATAGAAGTAGAACAGAAGTGCACAGAAGCTGCCATATGTAAGACCACAACTTGATTTACTCTTGTACTATTGGTGATTGAACAGGAGTTTGTTCTGAAGGAAGAAAAGAAAAACGTTACATGATAAATCTAAGTAATGCTGCCCTGCGGGGATATCTCTTCTAATCCATGTTGATCAGCTTGGGCCATGAAGCACGAAATGTAATTATGCTTATTAGGTTGGTAGTCATGTCTGCAAACTTACTATTGCTTATAAAGTTATTTACTCTTGTTTAAGAAAGGTTACATGTGCTTTTTTTCCCTGTTAATTTTTAGCCAGTCACAAGAAGACAACATACATTGTTAATTAGGTTTATTGTCTGACTAATAAATAAAGCAGTGGTCAGAAAAGGGCATAAATTAGAGTAGACACTCCCACCAATCAAACTAGACAAAAAGCCCCAAACTACCAACATGTTTGAAGAAACAAAAAAAAACCAAACAAAAAAAACCCAGAAGAATCCCCAAACCTTAGTGTTGCATCATTGCAAATGAACACCTTTTTGTTCCCTCCCCCTGCCAGCCAGGTAAGGTGGGTTTTTTTAGTTCAAACTATATGTGGACTTATTTAGCTTTAAATCTGGAAATTATTAAATTTTTAAGGTAAATATTCCCTACTTTTTAAATAATAGTTTTGGAAGTGAAGGAATAGACTTGGCTGAGATCTTTTATGCATTCTTAACTGGTTTTATCTTATAAGAAATACTGCTGTCACTCTATAAATAGCCACAGTATAACTGGAATGTGTGTTTATTTACTTGGGGGAATTAGGCTTGAGATGCTGGTGAATGGTACTAGTTTGTTCTCCTGCTGCCTTTTTCTCTGGGGCTTTACGGATTTGGGGGAGATGACAGGAATAGCTGCAGCTATCCTTACATGGAAGTCTATTCAGAGACTGCTTTATTGTTTTTCTATTAGTAAGTTTCTTCTCTACAAGGATTTTTGCCCGTATCTACTGTACTGGCTTATTACTTGGTTCCTGTTTCTTGTTTATGTACAATGTAATTTATACCATATGTGATATTTAGAGAACAGTATCTAGAACAGACCGGATGCCTTTGGGTTTTTTATTTGTATTTAGCTTTTTTTAATGTTATGCTTTGAATCTAGATAACTTGCTGTCTTTTGGATTGCTCTTTTTGTTTGTATTGTGTGCTCATAGGAAGCATGATTAAGGAATTGAATAGGTCTCTCCCAACTTCTATTTCCTCTGTAAATGTAGAGGCTCCTGCAGATAGCTTCCTATAAAGGCAATCAAAACCACATTAAATCAATTTGTCTATCCCATGCAGTTGGGTAGTACAGTAATACTCAGGTTAACAATGTATCATTCTTATTACCTATTTTTGATACAACTTGGCTAACTCAATCAGTTATTTAAGTACATTATAATCAAAGAAATTTTGCTGTGAGGTTTTTTTCTTGAGCCTTTCCTAAGGAAAACCCCCCACAACTATGCAGTAAACTATATGGTATAATAGGCCAGGCCTGTTGTTTGAGCGTGTCTTATATTCTGTTCTGTGTGATTCGAAAGCAGTATTGTCAAATCATTAACAAAATCAGAAATGGCTTTTCCTTGTAGCTGTTAGCTTTGGCTGAGTCAGTACATTTCCCTAGAAATATATATACAACGCTGCTTAGATTTTGGAGAAGGAAAAGAATGTCATTTTGATGAACAGTTAATTCCTGGAAACGTGTTCAGACAGGTTTTACATTCCATTATGTTATTTGACTCTTGGCTAACTTAGTTTAGGATTATACTTTTTCTGTTCTAAATCATTCTAATAATAATAACATAAACTGTACTGACTTTGATAAGGATATAGAGGGATGTATTTTCTTTCAAAGCTCAAAGAGCTATCCTATGTTTAAAAACCAAAGCCAACAAGCCCTGTACCTATACTCACAATGTGTGAGCCACCTACTTAAACTGAAAATCAAGACTGAAATTCAGTTGGTGAAATTTTGCACAGAAGTTAAAACTGCTTTCATTTCTAACATAACCTATTCTATTACTTTTGATGTCTTGACAAAAGAAGAAATGCAGGTTTATGTAAGATAAAATAAGAACAAAATACTTGTTTTGACTGATTTATGGAAGTTACGAGACTCTCTGGCCTTTTATGGAATAGTGCATGTTCTTAGATTTTTTTTGAGAAGAGTTTTTTTTCTTTACTTGGAAATGTGTAGATTCTTTTAGCAAATGAGGTTTTACCTATTCTTCCTGGTCAGCATGGATTATTTATTGTATGCTTCCTCTAAGTGTAACTCTTGACATTTAATCATGATCAGTGTTTGTTATTTAGAGACCTCAGATCCACGGTCATTTGCTGTTGATATCAAAAAAAAGAAGGACTGGGCCTTAATGATTTTTTCTCATTTGTCATTTCTATCAACAATACAGCTGATTTTACTTTTTCTGGCCCAATATCTGTATAGCTCTTATCAGATTTACAGGCTAATTTTATTAATATAGAGGTCAGTCTGGAGGACTTTACATAGATGCAATAGGCATTATTTGGTTAGGTACTGATACAAATTGCCTGAAACCTCAGGCACATCAAGGTAACAAGTATCTTAAGGGATCACCACTTGTAAGCATGGTCAGTATTTTGAGTTTTCTTCTAATATAATGAAGGGAGGGAGTCTAGAGAATGAATTTGAATGTACCAGCTCGCTGGTAAGAATTTATGCTGCTCACAAGTGCATGTGAGATTCTTGGATTTCTGAACCTTGTGTTCTTCTTTACTTTCAGATCACACTTTTAATGTTATCCTTGCAGTTAGGGGAACTAGGAACTTAATATTTTTAAAATGGAAGTTGAGATTCTAATAGCATATGAGTCTAGATCCCCGGAGAAAAACCTTAATCTGGTCTTGTTAGAAAAAAGGCATGAAGATGTTTGTTCTCATTTGACAATCTTTAATTATGTCCAAAAATAATTTGGACTACAGTGTCACTGCTCAGACAGCTGAAATACCAACATTTGGATTGATCCATCAAGCCTGCTCTCTGTGTCGCTGCTTGGTTGAATATCACATTTTACAGGGCAGTACTTCCCCAAAGAAGAATTTAAAATCAATAAATAACTTGAGACAAGGATAACATTTATTCTACAGAATAGCTATGGTTTGTTTGCAGTTCTGAAATTCTAGTTAAGTGCCTCAGTCTTCGCATTTTTAATCTCTCTAACGTCTAGAAACCTCATTATGTAGAACCAATGCAATAAAAACAACCAAGTTTTAAACAGTCAGTGGAAGAATTTACTTGTAATTCTTGAGTGTTCTTGCATGAAAACACTGCCAGTACTATTACAATTATGGTGAAGCGTCTCTCCAAAAAGTGTATCTTGCATCTGATCTGTCCCTAATTTCTGAATGTAAGTCTTGATTGCGAAAGAAGCTTAAAAGCGAGTGCTGCATTGGTATCATCAACATTGATACTCCATCCTACCTGGAGTATCAGTGCAGATGAGGACCCTGCAGGCTGTTCTAACACGGAATAATTCAGTTTATATCTCAATGTCTGTCTGCAGTCTGAGACCTTCTTTCTGATGTAGCAGCTTTGTTACTGGCTGCCAAACAGGCTTCCTAGCTCAAGGTTACTACCCCGTGAGTAGGGGTAAAGGTAAATTTTGTACAAGCTTCTCAGTCATCACAGTTCACACTTGGGCATTGAGGTTTTTATTGCTGTTATTAAACAGAGTAAAACTTGGGTAGATCTTGCTACATACTTCCTATTATGACAGTAAGTGATGGAAGAAGGAGGGTGTGGGGATAAGAGGTTTGGGACATAACGCAGCTTATCCATTCATTCAGTTTTCTTAATGTTATCACAAATAGTATTTTATTTTGTTATGTTTCCTCATTACTTTCCCATATGTCACCACAATAAAATCCTTGCCTGCCTCTCCACAAAAGGTTGGAGATAGAATTTCTTCTTGATTTTTGTCAATATTTACCAAGTTCTTGCCGAGGTTTTCCTTGGAAATGTCTCCTTTTAAGTTCTTTATACATTGCTTACTGTACCTTTAGTTTCCGCTCCAGAGATGTAATACATTTCTGCAAAAGGTAGTCCAGTTCTCTAGCCTAAATGGATAATCTGATGTTGGATGGCAGGAAGACTATAACGTGTTGTTGTATCCTTCTCTGTTGAATGGTGTGCTTCTGAGCCTAAGGCTGTCTACTTGCTCCAGGATCCTTATGCTTCCTTTCTCCTAGTGTAGAGGTCCCAGCAAGAGATATAAAAAGGAAACTTTCAAAATCCATTTGAAAGGACTAGCATTATAACATGAATGAGTTTTACTTTAAAAAAAACTTTCCAGATTGCTAATCCTTACTGTGTCTGTGTTTCTCCATAGCATCTATTAAGGAACACAGGATTGATAACTCATTGTTGAATTGATTCTGTATGTATCCAGATATGTATGATACTGTATGTATCCAGACAGGTTCATGAGCCTGTCCTGTGTGCCACCATCTACTGCAGGTCAAACAGCACTTTGTGTATTAATCTTGACGGCTGCTGAAAAGACGATGACTATGTGTGCCACAGGATTGTAAATTACAATTGAATTAAAATACCCACTACAGTGAACTTCGTTACCTAAAAAAAAGAAATTCATCTTCCTCATTTTTATCCTGTTTTTTGTTAAAACAATGTATCTCTTTTACAAGGTCCTCAAGATTTAAATCAACAACAATATTACCAGTCAAAATATGTTGTCATTTTCATGTTTCCCCATTAGTCTATTTTGCTTTGAACAAAATTAGTGGAGCAGGGACTGTCCCTTCAGTAACAATATTATCAATATTTCAGCAACAATATCCAATTCTAAATAGCAGTGCAGATATTAACAAGTAGTTGTTGAAGAAATACTGTTTGATTCATTGGTGAAGCCTACTGTATGATGACTGCACGGCATTTCACTTTCTTCTGTTGTAGAAAAGCCATCTCTTTTTAGGCAGTTTTCTACAGTGCAGAACAGTTCAGCTTCTGTTGAAGTTGATATAAGGCTTCAGAAGCATGTGGATAGATCAAAAGATCAAGCGGGTCTGGGCCCTTGATGCTGTTATTAAAAACCATTCATCATGGGGCTTCTGGTTCTTTTAAGGAAGTTGTTAGTCACAAATAATTCAACAGAATCTCATCAAAGACTGCATATTAGTGATCTGGTCTTTATGGAAGTGAAGACTACTTAATACACTCTAGAGACAGAAATAAGTATAAGGAAGAAGAGCAACTCCTAATGAAGTTATTGAATTAAAACAGTACAAAAGAAAGTAGTATAATATAAAAAGAACTAAGAGCTTGATATTCTGTGGCAGAAGACCACTATAAACTGTATATGAATACTGCAGTTGATATAAATTCCTTATGGTTGAAAGGCATGTAAACTTTCAACACGTAATAAAATAGCTAAATGTATATGTGAATCTTTATGATGAGTGAGCGTAGAGCATTCCTAAGTGATGTCTCTTTAGATGACTAAAGAAGTCTATAACATTTGCAATTCGCAACAGGAAAATAAAAATAGAAATAAAATTGCCAGAAAAAAAATCTGTAAGTTTTTAGCATCAATAAAGGTGTAATAAATTTTCTGTTCCTCATCACAGTCAAATCTAATCTTGGGTTAAGAATTGCATGGATTCATTTCCTGAGACAAATATGGATGTTATTCATACCCTGTATTGTCTAAACTTTTGAACACAAAAGTCATGTTTAGTTTTTGTAGAATAGCTCAGTTACCTCATGTTAGGACAGTCAGAACTGGCTGTAACTGTTGTCTGCAGCATAAATGCCAACTTCACCCTGGAGAAACGGAGCTGCTGCCAGTAAATAGTATAATTCCCTCCCTGGCTGATAGAAGAGCTGTTGAAGTCTGTTTTCTAGGAAGATGAACAAAGATGCTGTTAGTGCTACCTCTTTTGAACTTTGTGGTATCCTTTGAATCACTTTGTGATCTGCAGTTTGAGTTGTACTGTTCCAGAGAATGGATTTATGTGCGCTGCCACATAAACAAAGGAGACCTGTTCAGTTCTGTTCCCTTTAATTTTTTTCAGTCTAGAGTGAAAGTAATTTTCTGCTAAGATCTGAATTTTGCTCTCAGCTGTGTGCTTACTACAAATGTTAATGTATTTAAGAAAAACTTCAGGCTGTGTAGAGTCATAGAATGGTTTGGGTTTGAAGGGACCTTAAAGATCATCTAGTTCCAATCCTGCTTCCTCTTACTATTCTGGCAAGTATAGAATGTTGTACAAAAATGTTTATTACATCTCTTAAACACTTCTGTTTATATACACAGAAAGCTTTCTCCAGAGGTAACTAGATGTATGTGTTCTGCAGGGGAAGGTTAAACAAACTGTAAATCCAGGCTATTTTTCTTGGGTCATGTCTTTCTCAGTGTATAGTTTAGCTAATTATATTGGCATGTGAGGAAACTTTGTCTTTAAATAGGGACACTTCTGTGCTTGGTCTTCCAGAAAGAGCTGAGGTTTTATTGTCTGTGAAAAAGCGTTTGTACCTTATTGGAATACTAGCCCACGTAACAAGTCTTATTTCATGTACTAAATTTAAAGTGCAGCATACAGAAGTAGGGCCAAAAAGAGTCTCCATCTACTTGACAGAGAAATTGTTAGCATTACAGAATATAAGTGGGAAGTGGCAGTATGGCCTGGCCCAAGTGTGTATGTGTGATCATGTTACCAACACTATATATCAGTCTTTATTGGCTGTCATTCAGCAGAAGTGTTCTCTAAAGTGATGGTGTTATTTTTTTAAATGATGATCAAATTTGATTTGATCTCAAGATGTAATAGTGTGTCAGCCTATGTGTATTTTTTGAACTAATTCTATTTTAGGATATGGTAGTTTATAATCTTTTACAAAGTATTAAATCTGAAATTCCTGCAAGTATTAAAACACCTGGATTTTCACTAAGGCATGAGATGCTACTTCTAGTGCTTTGGTGTAAAATGCATTATATCACTTGTCTCTAAACCATATTTCAAATCTGAAGTAAGAACTATTTAAATGTAGCTTAAGTAATTTTTTATGCATTTGGATTTGCAGTACATTTACTACCTGAATGGCTTTGAGGATAGAAATATACTCTATACGCAGCACTGTGACCCCACATGGAATAGAAATGACTAGAAATAGGAAACAATTCTTGTTTTATTAAAATAACTTGATTTTTTGTTGAAAAATGAAGTCTTCTTTGAATGTGGTACAAGCATTTATTTCTTAAGTACATTGCTCAATAAATACATGTAATTTTAGGCACATTCATTGCCATACAAAAGTTTTAAAATAACAATACTTGCTGCTGTTACTTCAAAGAGCATCTTGTTATTACTATCTTCAATCTTCAATGTGATTTATTATAAACATTTTTAATATTTGGTTTTAAGAGATAGATTTATGTCATCCTATCGTAAGAGGTATCTTATGCCCATGGTATGTGTTCTGTATGTTTTGAAGCAAGTGAATGCTTTATGATTTATAGGATTACCCTGCATACTTCCTCAATCATTACTTAGGGATTTTATATATTCATGTAGCATTTCTGTGTGAAACTGATTCTTCCTGGTATTTCTCATACCCTAGTTATAAGGTGATATAAACTATAACTTATGATGCACAAGAAGATGAAGAAACTCTTGTTTGTTACAGGTATCGGGCAGTCAAGAGTAAGTGCAGGTCAGTAGAGGAACTTGTATGTAAGCATGCCTTGATCACTGATCAGACTGAACTGGCATAAACTTCTGAAAAACAGATAAAGACTTAGGATGAATATATAGTGCCATGCTGGTATGCTCCATGCTTTACATTAAAGTCCTAATTTTGCAGCTGTCCATGCTATACATTGCTAATGGACACCCTTGTTCTACTCTTGGGTAAACATAGTGACTTTCTAGCCAGGGATGGTCTAGAAATTAGTACATACCAGATCTGTGTGGCTCATTCTTCTCCTCTGTATTCTCAGTTAAGGTGGCATAGCATTTCTTAGAGCTGCTTGTCCTTTCATACGAACGCTGACACCTGCATGCTTTACATGCACACACTACGAAAAGATGTATCTGGTGATCTGCAGGCAGCTTTCATTAGTGTGCTCCTTGAAAAAGCAACAGTGTGTGCACAGATGAGCTCAGGGCCATCACCAGTGTCTGCAAGGGCCATGTGGTTACCCACAGCTTCACTGGTAGGAATTTGTGTCAGCAGCAGTATAGAAGAAGAGTGAAGCAAGCAGGATTAGTTAAGATTGAAGAGTCTGAAAACTGTTTGTGAACATGTGATGAGGAGAAACCAGACTGTAGCTTTAGCCACTGATGGTTTCCTTATCTGTGCTGAAACCTCTGAAGGCTATGGGCAAAGTGAGTCCAACTATATACGACCACTGCTAAGGCCTGTGATCTGCTTACAGATGGCCTTGGAGCCATCAAAGAAGGCACAGTCATGGTACTGAGCCATGAGTGTTAGGAAAAAGTTCTTCACTGAAAGGGTGATTGGCCATTGGAATGCACTGCCCAGGGAGGTGGTGGAGTCACCGACCCTGGAGGTGTTTAAGGGGAGACTGGATGAGGCACTGAGTACCATGGTTTAGATGATGGTGTTAGTGTTGGGATATAGGTTGGACTCGATGATCTCAGAGGTCCTTTCCAACCTTATGATACTGTGATACTGTGAGATTGTGCTTGGTCATGGCCCAAAATGTGTTATGTAGTCTGTCACCTTTTTTATCTTCTTATATTTATGTTTTGCATGTATTTAGTTTGTCTTCATTTTCCACGCTCTCCTGATAGGTCCTTTGGTAGCAATCAATTAGATAGGACATTCTTCTAATTGAGGCATAAATATGGGACTTCAGTGAATAGTTATGTAATGTTAAACCTTATACTGATATGCTGAGAGCTATTTTTCTTAGTATCCTTACGGAGGAAAACTAGCTAATAAAGAATGGGGTAATAACAGAGAAGCAACAACATAGCACTACTGAAAATACTATATAAGACATTGAGAAAATAAAGTATTTTGCCTGAAGAAAGCTTAGATGCATGACATGCATGTTAATGTTCCCTTATTTTCTCTTGCAGGATCGCCGCTTTAATGATGAGATTGACAAACTGACTGGATACAAGACAAAGTCGCTCTTGTGCATGCCCATAAGAAACAGTGATGGAGAAATTATTGGTGTTGCCCAGGCAATAAATAAGACTCCTGGAGGTGCCCCTTTTTCTGATGATGATGAAAAAGTAAGATTACATTTACTTTTGTATTTTTTAAATTTCTTTTGTGACTCAGACTCTTGTAAAGATACAGGTAAGTAAATGGCACAACTCTTGTGTTAATGGTGCTTTTCTTATAAGTGTTTAACATAAAACGTACATTTTTGTTGTTCTCAATGTAATACATGTACCTGGTCTGTAAATGTGCAAGAACTTGTGGCTGAAACTTCAACTTACTGTTCTGTAAAGTTTACACAGACTTTTTTCATGTAGTAGATCTTAACAGGAAGACATTTTTATTTTTTAAAACATATCTGTATGAGTAAGTTAATGGGAGAAAACAGAGACGCTCCTAAGCTTGTTGACTTTCAAATTCACTGCCTTCTCTTAGTGCTGTCCACAGGATAAAAGCCTGCAGCATATGCAAAAGAAACTTTTATTTTAGAGGAGATTATGTATATACAACTTTATGCTATTATAAAATACAGCAGAATTGCAAATGCCTATGAAAGGGCAAAGAGAGCAGGAAGGGGGCACTAGGTGCGTATATGAACCAAAATTTGCAGACTAAAGTGAGCTCAAAAGGCAGGAGAATAGAGGGAGCCACAAGAAAGGAACTTGAATTCAAGTAAGTGGAGAAAACAAGAAATGGTGCTGTTGAAGGCAGATGCATACAGTTGAGCACAGAGGGAAAATGTACTGCTGTAATAACCAATTGCTGTAAAAAGCCAAAAGATGACTGGGGAAAAGAATGGTAGAAGGTAGCAAGCTGAGGAGGAACAGAATGCCACCTGCCCAGGAGAGAGAAATGGAGTCTCCTTCAAGTATGTAATGGGGAGAGTTTTGTGTTCATTCAAAAGCAGATATTTGATGCAGAACCATTGTTGGTGTATTACATACACGTTGACGTGTCTGTGATATGACAGAAAGATGTTAAATAATGCCTGTTTGAAGAGGAAAATTGAGTCTCACTGTTTCATCTGAATACATGAAGATATTTTTAGAATAAAGATAGTTTGATGTTAATAAAATGTGTTGTGAAGCTAAACTAACAGTGGTTTACGAAGGCTGTGAGATATTGCATAAATCAAACTCCTGTTGCTTAGAAATGATAGTAAATGTATTGTTGAGTACTACTTGAAGTTACTATTACATTATTAGTTTTACTTGTTATACAATTACAGCAATACATTTATAGCATTGTCTGTAACCATTTCATAGTTTGAAACAATTGTTTGGTGGCATTGTGATTTATTTTGAATTATAGAACTTTAAAAATAACTCTCAGATTTCAGATGCTTTTTTTCTCAGACATCTGAAGTGATCCAGTACTACTTAAATTGTTTCTTTATACATGACTTAAACTTGTATAACCGTTAGTTTCCTTCTGAATTTTGGTTCCTGAAAATTTTGGATGTTGAACATGGATTTATTAGCATACATTACAAATCTGGCAGTGTGTGCTACAATGGGTAGCCAGATACAAATTAAACAAAAACGAGACCTCTCAATATGCTTTTCTCTGCACTTCTTTGTATTAGTACTCTGTGTAAATGGGATTTTGTCTAAAATGCAGCTGTTATCATGGATACTACTAAACATATTGATGTAAACAAGTTATGCTAATACTAAGGCTGTGGCATTTGTTTCCATTCAGTGACTACTAAATATTATCTAAAGTTAGCAAGTTGCCTGTAACTCTGTTGCCATCTTTACGTTATTTTTACTGGTCATTTATATCAGTGTTATACTTACAAGCTTGGATCTTAGAACTCTTCAAGAATATATTAAATGGGTTCTCCAGATGTACAGCTTGCCACGTAATACATCTTAGATTTAATGAGGCAGTCTGTGTGCTGTTATTTCCAAATCTGTGCTTTTAAGTTTCTTCACTCACTAATAACTTAGAAAGTATGATAGATCTCCTGGAAGTAAGAGACCATACACTTCCAGCTGAATGTTCTGCGAGATTAGCAAACAGGTTTTTTATTGTAATATCATCAAAAGCGGTTGCAAGGAAAGGGGACAAACGAAAGCTGGGAAATCATTTTCAAAATAAGAGAAGGTCTATCAGGTGGCTTGTGCAGAAGAGCCCGATGAGTGGCTGGCAAAAGACGTAAATTCAGCTTTATGTTTATGTTACAATTTCCAACAATTAGCAGCTTCAGAATGGTTAAAAATGAAAGCATAAACTACTCTCCTCCTGCCCCCAAGCACTCTCAAAGTCATGTCAGTGTTGTTTAAGTCTGACTCTTCTTTGCAAGTACTGATGATCTCTTAGGATTCTGAGAAACAATTAAAATAGTCTCTTGGGTTTTTTTACAAAGCTACAAGACTGTATTGTATAATGAAATGTCACAAGGGGGTACTGCTATCTGGAGTCAATAGGAAACAGAGAATTATGTTTTCAATTAGAATTAAGTAGATGCTAGCATCATTTTTATGTATTCTTGGCTATTTTCAGGAAGTTAAGAGCAAATAAAATATTTAAGATTTGAGGAGTTTTTAATGCTCCTGAGCTGTAACCAAGTTTATACTTTGCGATATGTAAAATGGAACATTAGATTTCAAAGTTTTTCTAGTTTTGTTTTTCATGGCAAATTTTCAGGTTTTTCTTTTGCATTTCTGACCATGGTGGTAACACAGCACTGACAAGTCTAAGTGGATTTTCCACATGTAATGATTGTTTCCCACTGCCAAATTTCTCATTTTAGTGTAAGGGGTGTTTCAGCCAATGCGTCGTTGAAGTGCGGAACTAAGACTTAACAACCACTGGCAGGAGAGGAAATGTTCTGTCTCATAATGTGTTCTGTCTCCCCAGCATCAGTGGCTCAATCAAACAGTGATTTTGGAGAATTCCAGTTTGATACAAACAATAGTAAAATACCTTACTATTTTTTGTATAGCAGTCATCAGTATTACGTTATGTTGTGTAATTGGTGATTTTTTTGAAAAATAGGCTGGTAGTACACTTCCACGTGTATTTTGCAAATGAAGACGCCAGTTCATCTGCACAGATACAGAGGAGGAAGATTAAAAAAAAACAAAACCTTGGAAACAATTCTGCACCCTGCATGCACTCCCAGTACTGTCCTGAAGATTCATTTAAGTATTTGTACTGTTTGCGGGTGAGTCATACTTGTTCCAGGACTGATGAGAAACTCAGTCTAACAAGAGCTTAACAGTCTGTAGTTTAGATTACTGTATATGCCCTTTGGAGTCTTCTGAGATGCAGTGCCAGAACAAATCTAATCCTCCATTAGAGAGGCTTTTCCACTGTCCCTTAAACTGACATTCTGGTTCTCCCCAGCTCTGATGTCCTAGCCTGAAAGAAGTTAATCGACTGCAGAGAAAATACCCAGGGCAACCAGCTTAAATTAATTCCTGCTTGACATACTGAAAAGCAGTAGTTTGAATGCAATGAGAACCCTCCTGGGAATGCGAAGGAAGAATTGGATTTGATTGTCCGTGTTCTGTGGATAGTTTTGTTAAGAAATATATATACACACACACAGATTCCAGGACTCAGCTGGCGTATGTTCAGTTTGCAGGGGCTTGGTTCTCATGCTCCAACTTTTCTATTTCTTACATTCCTAATAGCAGCCATGTGATTCTAAATTGCCCAATTTAATGTGCTTTTCTTGGTCCATACTAATTAAGGCTTAAATATATTCTGTACTGGGCCTACCATAGTGATGAAGGATTTGCAGGGATTTTGTTGTACCTGCTAATTTGCCTTCTGTGAGTTTTTGCTTAATGGGCTTAGAGTCACACTGTCAGGTAGTAATTTTGAAGTCAGTTAGGACAGTTTTTTTATCTTGGGGAAGTAACAAACTGTAAATAAAGCTACTGGGGAAGGGAGTGATCCAGAACAGCCAGGCATCTCTGACTCTTGTGAGAACGATGACCCTGCTGTGTGAATGTGTGGAATTTACCAGAAAAGTTACTTGAAAATTATTTTGATGGAGCCATGAGAAAGGAACATAAAAAAATAGGTAAAGATTTTTTTTGTTTCATATATTGCAGTATGTGATGACCTCCTGCCAACATATACATTGGTTGTCTGAAAATCTGCACGGCAGCAAGACTCCAAAAACTTTCTTTAAAACTGGCATAATCCTCAAAGGTGTCATGGCCTGTATGTCACTTGCATCCTAGTGCAAGACACAAATCTGCTGAAAGAAGGCAAAAAATAGCAAAGACATTTGAAGGGTGAAGGTGCTGAAGCACTACAGCTATCTGGTCTATTAGGCACAGTTCTTGAAAAGTACTTGCTACACAAATCTAAATTAAAATAAATCACAGTAGCTGAATTATCTTGCTGGGGGAGTTTAAAACAATTTGTCACTAGAATATTTGCTTTATCAAGGCAGCGTCACATCACTGGCTAGCAACCAACACCACCAAATGACTGCAGTGACAAATATTTGAGTGGACTACTTTCAGTCTTATATATGCTTCCAAGTCATGCTTTCAGGTTAAGCTGAAAGTCTAGATTTCTTTTTAATTATGCAACTCTATAAATTTGCTTGAAACTTAAAAAAAGCATATCTGTATTATTACTTCTGCTTTGGGACTGGCAGTTAACATTTAAATTGGACATCTCCATCTCTGAGGTACGGAAACATGTCTAAGTTATGTGTTACTATTCCTAGGCTCAGGAAAATACATATTTTTTATAAAATAAATTGAATGTTTTCAGATTTGGCATCAGGGAGGGTTTCTCTATCTTCAGTGAAGATTTTTGTGGGGTTTTTTTTGTGGGGACTGGGGTTTTGTTCTTGTCTTGCATGATTGTGAGAATATCTTGATTCTTCCTGCAGTTGCCAGCAGGAATCTGAACCTGTTGGCTCTTCCCATATTTCCTGTGCTTGTATCTTCTTAAAAAATTAATACAGATGGACTGGAACAAATAAGAGCTCTTGTCTGTAAACCTAGACTGTCATTTGGCTACATTTGAAGTATTTGACTTAAAGCTCAATAAACTAAATGGAAGAATCCCTGAATTCATGGGTTTTAAAATATCCAGCCTCTGTCCATTTATAGCATAGAGCTATTTCATTAAATGCAGACCAGCAAGTCTACTTTATGAAGCTTAAATTCACCTGGGTCAGAGCTCTTTAAATAAATGGGTTAAGGATTTGGTTTGACTGAACACGGTCTGTAGTAGACTGTGCTGTTGTTTGAACACCTCTTGGAGATATCTCAGGTCACTAGACATAAAGATGACTACTTAATTCTTTTTGTGAACATTGATTGAAAAGTCAGAACACTGCACCAGTGGTTATGCCAAATGTGCCTCTAACACAACAAAGGTGAGAGTGTCCTTCAAGTTAAGTTTAATTTTTTTTTGGTAGGAGTTTTGTCAGCTGCCTAGAGTCTGAAGTTGCCTCTGAGTTTGAAATAGGTGATCAGATCTAGAAATTGCAGTCAGTCCTGGAAACTGAGCCATAAAAAAGCCACAAGACAGAAAAAAACTTTCATGATATTTGTTGGATGCTTGTCATCAAACAATCTGGTTGGCTCATATAAGAACCCTGTACACATTTCTTTCTGTGTTGGGCCTTATATCTATGCAGCTGTGCAATAACTATGTTGAATCTAAACACAGTGTGGGAGCTGCTTGTTTTATGTGCCCAGGGCAATGTGCAGGTTAAGTTAAATCCATCCATTGAATGATCTTTGTGTCTATTGGATCATCCATTTCAAGTGGATTAGAGAATCACCAAGGTAGCGTTGTAGGTGGTTATTGTAAGGCAGCCACTGCAACTGTGTAGTATAAGGACCTAAGATGTTGTCATCATCTAAAATACAGGCACATAGCTAATGCAGCATTTGAGAGCGCATGTTGCTGCTTTTCTTCATGCTTAGTTGAGTCATGTTATCAAAAATATTTGCAATGATTTCTATTAATTATGTCCATATTTGACAAAACTCCAACAGAGTTATGAGGGTGATTTATTAGAAACATTAATTATGAACTATTTGGTAGTACCTTGGGTCTAAGTCTTAGTAAGAGACCTCTTTCTGCAAATTCTGAAACACAAAAATAGCCCTGGAGCTTCTGCTCTGTTTTCTCCTATCAACAAGGGGTTGCAGCAGGTCTGGAGAATGGAGTCCAGATCTCCACTGGTCAAACACATTAACAGACTTCACTGGAAAACTGGTAATGCAACAAAATGTTGTGATCATGAGACTCCTTTGCCTTGCCTTTGTGCAGCCATATTAAGTTCTTCAGTGAGAAGCAGAATAAAGTTTTCAATTGCTAGCTCAGAAGCCAAGAATCCTGCAGTTCTGATGGTAATTTTCAGACACTTCAGTAATTAGAAACTATGATACTAATATTACTTTTTTTCTTAATACTATTAATTTTCACCTAAAGGCTTTGAAGACCAAAACAACCACAATACAAAGGCTCTGGAAGATTAGAGTTTTGTTTGGTTCATCTGTCAGCAGAAAGAAAGTCTGCCACAAAGTTGTCCTAGGGCTATGATACGTATTTGTGTTACAGTCTTACTCTTGGGTACTGCCTATATAAGGAATTGACTAGAAAAGCTTTTTTTCCTGGAGAAAACCATGTTATTGTATTACCTAAGGAATAAAGTTTTTGCCTTCAGCTGTCTTCCTTTTCTTGGCAAAACTCCCTTAAACCAACTAAATGTTTTTGATCAAATGGCTCATTAGAAAAATCTTGTTTGCTTGAAGTGAAACTCGCAGTAGGTCCTCGTTATGGAAGCAAGTAAAAGGAAACCTTTCTGGTTGCCAGCTGGTGAAGCCTTCATTACTGACAATTACTAGAGATGTGCCCTGTGGGCTGGATGGGAGGACTTTGTCCCTAGTGAAGTGTTTTCTGAACTTCTGTCATTCTATTCAGTTCTTCATAGCTGTTCTTCATAACTCCAAGGCTTGATATAATTTTAGAAAACAGCATTTTGCATCTCCTGTGAATTGTTTATCTTTTCTGAAGCAGAAGGAAAAGTTCGTACAGTAGTTCCTGCCATCAAAAGTATTTCCCCCTGGAATAGTCATGTTGAGCCTGTCTGTAGCTATAGGTTATATGATGAGATATAGAAAACTGCTTACCAAATCATTTTGGTAAAAATTAAGTCAACCTCTGACCTCCAGCTTGTTATTACAGGCTTTATAAGAGGTTATAATTAAAACAGTGTTCTGTTGTTCTAGGAGTGAGTCATGGTATGCCTTTGGCAAATCACTTTACAGTGGTCTCTCTTCTGAAACATAATTCTAAAAATGGCATTAGGTGCTTTCACGTGTACTATTAGACTTTCCATTTTAAGTGTACTAACTTTATAATAAAGAAATTATTTTCCTGCATGTTGAGCTTAGCCTAAGATTTTGAAGCCTTGTTGAGAGCTTTCTTTGCATACAGCAGCTATACTATGGACAGATCTTGGTTAGAAAACAAAGCAATTTCAAAAAATCAGTTTCAGCAGTTTGTTTAATAGTCCCATATTTACATATAATATTTTCTATCTCCTTAAAAATTGCGCCACTCTAATTGGTGAACTCCTGATTGTACATTAAGAAGGAACTCAGTCCTTCTCCATGCTGCCTTTGCAGTTGCCAGCCTTAGAAAGTGGTGTCCGCATCTCAGCAGCTGGAGTGTGTAAGCAGCAATGTAGCTGTAATGCCGCTATGCATGTGGAGGAATGAGTTTCCCATCTGTCTGGGAAAATGGCTGTTTAGTTCTGGGACTTGCATGATTACATTTATTGTCCTCTTCTTTCATAGGAACGTAAGACAGGCTTGGCCACCTCAGATGAAAGGTCTGTTGTTGTGGTTTAATCCCAGCTGGCAGCTCAGCCCCACGCAGTTGTTCACTCACTCCCCCTCAGTGATGGAGGAGAAAATTGGAAAACTAAAAGTGAGAAAACCTGCAGGTTGAGATAAAGGCAGTTTAATAGGTAAAGCAGAAGCTGCGCATGCAAGCTAAAGCAAAGCAAGGAATTCATTTGCTACTTCCTATCAGCAGGCAGGCGTTCAGCCATCCCTGGGAAAGCAGGGCTCCAGCAGGGCTCCAGCAGGCCTAATGGTTACTTGGGAAGACAAAACACCATAACTCTGAGCATACCCCCTTTCTTTCTTCTTCCCCCAGCTTTTTATGCTCAGTACAGTGTCATATAGTATGGAATATCCCTTGGGTCAGTTGGAGTCAGTTGTCCTGAGTTCCTTCCCAGCTTCTTGTGCACTCCCAAGCCTACTTGCTAGTGGGGTGGTGCAAGAAGTGGGAAAGGCCTTTGCTCTGTGCAAGCACTGCTTGGCAACGACAAACACATCCCTGTGTTATCAACGCTGTTTTCAGTGCAAATCCAAAACATAGGCCCATAATAACCAGTATGAAGAAAATTGTTTATCCCAGGCAAAAGCGGTGACCTTTCTCTGTCAGCTGCTGAAAGCAAATGAGGCGAGCATGGGGTGGTGTTTCTCTCATGTACTCCACCAGTTTTCTGTGATTTGCAGCTCAGGGCCAGACATGGTGTCTTGTATTTAATACCATCCTAGGGATTTTCTACATATGAATTTATTCAGGCATTTCAGCAAGAGAACCTTCTAGCTTTCACAACATGCTGCACATTGTGTGAAGAAATGCCACTTGTCTTCCATTCACTTCGTGTTATTTCTACTTGTTTTCCTTTTGGTGGCACAGTGAAGAGCCATTCTCTATTCTTTTTTATGCCTATTGTTTTGCCCTAAAAATCTTCAGGCTTTAAAAGCTGTGACGTTCCCACCTGGAGCAATAGTATTTTTTGCAGTCAGCTGTTTGCTTTGGCAGAAGGAATGCCTGCTCCCCAGAGCCCAGGGTTGTGCTTCTGATCTGCTGTGGCAGTCAGTAATTTCCCTCTCTCGAGAAACAGTCACTTGAACAGTTCTTCTGTACATTCTAGCATACAAAAAAAAAACCAGGATATGTACTTTTCTTGGTGTTGTAGAGCTATCAGGTATGGCCAGAACGTTTTTTAAAAGCCAGGGCAGATTTTCATTGTTAGTTGGCATCTTGATTCCACTGCAATACTGGATTTTTTTTTTTACATAAAATTTTGTTCATCATCTAACCTACCTAGTCTACTTTGCAAATTGTTAACTTTTGCAAAAACTGTTGGTGTTGTTATGAAAGATTCCAGAGCTCCCTGAATCATTGGGGATGTTGGGAAGTGTTGTGTTTTTGATGAAAAAATATTACAATAAAGTGTAAAAAAAAACATCAGGTCACCAGTGGAAGTTAACCAAAAAAGGTAACTGTTACTGTGTGGAAAGATTACATGTTCAGAGTAGAATTGATGAGACTTACGAAAGCTAAAACAATTTAACCCACCAATGATAATGATTTTGCATATCTCACCTAGCTGGCAAACACTAAACTAGAGTTAAACAGTCAGTATTATGATTTTTTTTCAATCGAAACATTGTTGGAGTTGTCAGAGATATTTGAACCATATTGTCTGTAATCTTGAATGATGATCAGAGACTTCAGCAAGGAACTTATGCAGTATGCTTTCAGGTGACTCCTAGCAGGGCAAGCAAACTGAGTTCAGAAAAGTATTTCCTGTGAACAGCATAGTGATGCAGGCAGGGGTACCAGGAAGAACTCTTTATTTGGCAGTGCTTCGTTAAATCTGTGAGTAAACACCTTAATTTTCTGTTTAGTTGTAGGGAACCCTTTTACTTAGAATATTTGTCTACATGCCTTTTAGCAAAACAAAAGAAATATTTATGCTGCCAGCTGTCAAGGCCACAGTCTTTGGACTGAATTTGACCTGAATTTAACCTTAGAATTAATTTGCTGGCAAATTGCTATCTATGTAGTAGAATAGATAAAAACAAGTCATGTTTTTATTTCCTTTTTTTATTCTTTATTAAAATAGACTAGAATTTTGCGATGCTGGTGTCATGGTTACAAGGCAAATTCAATGATAATAGCTCTCTGGCATGATGATAACTCTCCAGTGTTGTGGCATGCTTTTAAACTGGGAGGTAAGTGCAAATGCCCTGGAGCTGTAGCGGGCTGAGCCCAGCCTGTAGGGCTGAGTTATGTGGTCCTAAGTATGGAGAGACAAGTGTCGAGCAGTAATGGATTTGTGGAGATGTGAGAGCTAAGGATGTCCTGGCTGCCACATGGTGAGGTGTTAGTGGGATGTCCTGCAGGATATTGGGGCCATGTATTGTGATCTGAGCAGGAGCAGCCCTACAGACTTGTTCTACATAGCAGAATAGCTATGGATATAGTGCTACTTCCTAGGGAGAGGAGACTTAGAAAGAAAGAAGCTTTCCAAGACATGTCTCAATAAACACGATCTGACTTTTCCTTTTCTGTCACACACAGTGGAAAACGCATTTGGTATGGTTGGTGGGGACTACATACTCACTCTTGTGCTTGAATCACAAAGATTTATAATCTGCTCTAGTCTATATTTTCAGGGCTTCTCCTTCAACTCAAGGTGTAAAGTCATGAGCTTTTAGTCCTGTATGTCCAGAAATTTCAGTTCTCAGTGATGGCAAAGATTTGTTGCTACTCTACTGGACATGCACAGCAGCTGAAATGTGACCTCAGTAATACCACTGTCACATGGGTGAACTGAGATCCCTAGTCTCTTAAAGAATATCTAATAATTCTAAACTTCAAGAAGTTGGCAACGTTTGAAAGACCATTAGGGATGAGGATGACTTATAAACACTGAAGTCTGCCTGCAAAAGTGTCAGACCAGTAGGCTGGCAAAAAACTTCTCACTAATAAAGTGACAAATTCTGTATCTAATTGAAATTTTGGAAAAAGATGCGATGTAGAGACTGTAATTTTCCTTATAAGTGGAGAGATTGTCTCTTTGTGATTTCATTAATATCTGAAAAATCTGACCACTGAGTGATAAACGTAATAGTTGCTGCCAGCCCAAGCAGTTCACATTGAAATGAAAGCATTTTTATTTTTTTGAAGTGGATTTTGGGATATCACCGTGCACATGAAGCAGAGGCCATGATTCTATGATTCCAGATGTGCAGAGGTGTAAGTCACCTTAAGAACCTGTAGGAATGGGCTTGAGCTCAGCTATCAGTCTTCTGAGGTTTGAAGTTTAATCTTTACATTTGGAAGAATAAAGGTGAGCTTTTTCCCTTTTTTTTAGCCTATTACAGCTTTTCACATATTCTCTAAAAAGCTAGGTTCCATTTTCAGAGTAGAAATAGTGGGAAAGAATAGTAAGAAACTTATTTTATAAGCTTCTGTTTTATGTATAAGAAGGATTTAATGTATTTTAATCAATAAAATGAATTCTTCCACTAACTACTTGGTGATCATCTTCCTCATTGATGCTAAACTAATATGTCCTGAACATCAAAAAAAATAATTTCAATTATTGTTTCATCAAGGACTTAGATTTTTTCTTTTAATGGAAGCTGAACTAGAGATGAATAATTTGGATTTATTCTAATTTAATTTATTTTAATTTGCATGGCCTGTTTTGCATCTGTTGTCATTTTGTGGATATTATGATAATAGATCTGTCAAGTTGGATACTAAGATCTATTTTTGCTTCTATAAAAAGATTAATTTAGATGTTAGATGCTTGTAGTAGAGTGTGGTGTTGAAGCTGGAAATATGTAACTATTGAAAATATGCTTGAGATTCTGTTTTAAACAGAACCTGCTTTTCTGGGGTAGTTGCTGTAATTCTGACGTGAAGTTAATCAGGCAGTGTGATTTTATGTGGATATGATTATGAAAGCAATGAAAGTGAGTATCAGGAACAATAACCAGAACATTGTGTATCTGAATGCCTATTCTGCAGTGGCAGAGTTATAGCAGTGTAACTGTGTTGGTTTTCTTAATGGAATTTTTTTGCATTTATTTTTATACTTGAATTTTATTTTTTGAGTCAACTCTGTGTTCTTCTTTTCCTGGAGGACAGAGGTCTCTGCTTGACTGGCAGCAGCTGCTGCTGCTGGGAGTATTTGTTGCCATGCCTAATCATTTCGTTATCGCATCCCTGCTACTCTGGTATTCCAGCTACTGAATTAATATTCAAATTTGTGGTCTTCTGATTGATGCTGTTGCATTAACCAGAGCTGCATACTGATACCTTATCACTTTCATTTGCAGTTACTGTCACACAAAAAAACCCAAGAATGGGTCGATTGTAAAATAGCATTCAGAAGCATGTGTAGGAATGCAGAAGCTGTTGTCTCTTTTGGACAGGTTTTTGCAGCAGGGAGAGGAGAAGTGGAGGCAGGAGAGAGGAGGGCTGGGAGAGTCAAAAGTTCGGGCAGACCCAGACTGAAGACACAGCAGGTGATGTAGGAAGGCATCTTGTACTGTTGCGTTTTGGTCCAACTCTCCTGTGCCACCAGGAAAAGGTCTGACCTCCTCTAGTGGCTTGCGTTCCTACTCGGTTGTGATAATAAAATAAAACTAAGTGAGCACGTGTAGCTGGAGTAGTGTCTCTCAAAGATAGGTTGTGACTCTCCTTTAGCTTAGTGTTTCTGGTATTTTTAGTACTTTTGTAGCACTGAAAGATGGCATGTTTTGTGTTAATTAAATATAAATCAAGTTACCTGTCTTCATTCTTCTTTCACGTTTTCTGATAGACGTTTACTCCACATCAATGCAGCCCAAATTTAGCCTAAGGATGCTACAAGTGTTTGGAGCTCTCCATGTCAAACCTGCCTTTTACATTTCAAGGTGAGGATTGAAACCGTTCGGTGCTTACAGCCTCGTTATACAAGTGTGCCAGCCTGTTCGCACTGCCCTCAAGTGGATGCGAGGCATTATGGCACCTGCGTTGTATTTTAAGTTTCTCGTCGCCTTTGGTTTACATTGCATCAAAGTCTTAATAAACCTAACTTCACTTACAACACTTGCAGGGGTCTCTTCTTTCTGCCCACAACACTGAAGAAGCAGAGTTAGTTCTCTAAGCCCGTGTGCTTACATGGGAAGATAAATGGAGATTTTTTTGCTCCACAGTTTGTCTGTGACTGGCTTACGAGTTTGATGATGTTGATATCCATATCCTTACCGCATGTGAATAACTGAGACATTTAACGTAGACTGAGGTACTCAGACATTTAGTAACTGCCAGAATTGAAGTCACATTCAAAACTGCATTCAGAGCTTTCTGTGGGTCATGTTTGCTCTATGAGCAATATTTTTGCTGGGTTTTCTCCTGTGAATTTGTTGTATAGCCTCAGACCTTATTTGCCTCCCACATTTCAGTATTCTGAAGGTGACAAGATGAGATGATCAGATCCAAAAATGGACTTGGACACCTAAAGCAAGATTTTAAGTGTACTTCAGGCATCTTCATTCAAAAATAGTCTTATGGCTACCTGATCCAAGAAATACCTTGCACTCAATAGCTTTCTCCCTTTTCATCCACAAAGTTATCCAGTGCTGCTTTGGTCTGGCATCATTCAGTCTGGCAGTGTTATTAAAATTGAACAATCTTTTCTTATTCCAGATGCTGAAAGTAACTGAATGTTTTTCAACAAGATATTTTTTCTATTATTTATAGCTTTATCACAATTTAGGTGTTTAAGGTAAATGTTTCCATGCTGACTTTTTCCCCATGGGGCAGAAACTCCATTGAGTTTTGCCTTTTTTTCTTTTAATCTACTCAAAATACGTTTTACTCTAACTATTTTTGAAAATATTGTCTTTATTATCCTCTTGCACACCAAAGTTTTTGAAAGGAAGCCTTGATGTATGGCTGGCTACACATCACAGGCACTGTGAGGAGCCCAATGTTGTCCATGTGGTTTATAAACATTTTTTTTCTAATCGCATCCTTATATCATCCTTTTTGCAATAGGTAACACACCCAAGTGCTGTGCATGAAGCTTATCTTGACTCTGTGTTCCCTTTTTTCTTATTCTGTTGCTATCCTTTTTTTAATGTCTTGTTTTCTCACTATGTTTTGTGCAGATGGGTGTGTCTGAAAGAGTCTGAATAGATTAGCTCTTTGATAGAGCTCGGCATGTATTACTTCTCACCTGGACACTGAACATAGTGGTAGAAAAGGTCATTCCACAAAATCTTTCAGTGTGTTCAAAGGACTGCTAGATTTCAGACCAATGGAAATTGTTGCTGTAGGTTATCACAGACTGTGACTCTTTGTCATACAGCATCGTACATCTCCACTTTCAGATAATAGTAGGAATGAATACAAGAATGTAGAATATCCTGCATCTATACTAAATTATTTGTCGATAGGAACAGCTAAGTTTACTTAGTTGTATAAACTAAATTTACTTAGTTGCATAGCTGAGGGGTGGTTGTATACCTTAGATTCGCAAGGAGAAGGAATGTAATGTGAGGAAAAAAAGGAGAAGGGGAAGAGAAAAAGCAACCAAAGAACCAACAAACCAAGCATGATATCGCTTGAGCTTTTTATATAGGGTTGTTGACAATACCAATATGCACATTTAGGGTTGTTGAAAAATTGTCTTGAAATAATAAGCAAAGCCTCAAGAATTTTTGTAAGATAATGTTTGCTTCCTCCTCCCTCATTTTAAGAGGCAAAATTAGTGATAACTAATTCAGTTCAGTCTTCTTGGAAGTGAAGTTAGGATATAAATGTATCCTAATTTTTCTTGTCATGTTTTGGTCAGTACTAATCCATTTGGAAAGTATTTGTCAGGATGCTAAGTGCAAATATATTTCAGGATAATTGGTTCTTTCAACTCCAGTTTTAACAAATTTACTTGTAACATATTGTGTTTTTTTACTCAGCCATAGTTGTCTGCAGCACTTAGCCTTCAGACAATTGGTCACAAGCTTTCATGCAAGCTTATGAAACTCTGCAGGAACTCACCTTTTTATTCTTGCTCTTTGTATGTAGCTGACAGCTTTGATTATCAGAACAATAATGCCTCTTCCAGAGCCCCAAATTTGGGGGGTTTTGTGTTGTAAAGATGAGAATGCCTTCTGGTTAAATTGGGGGTTTGAGGGGGAAGTATGTGAGAGGGAGGGAGATTGTATAGTCAAAAAGAGGCAATCCATAAAGCAAAGAGATAGATTGATGTGCTTAACTAGGTTTTCCAAGTGGTCTGGGGTATTATATCTGCTTATAAGAGCAGAATAAAAGGTAATAGTTCTGATATGGAAGCTAATGTGGGTTTAAAACCCATGAATTTATTTTGTTTAAACAATTTAAACTGTAGAAATGAAAATAATGCCATTCATTCTTGGGTAGAGTCCCCAGTTTATCCTGTGTTGTTTCTTAGCTCTCTGATCTATTGTTATTAGTCTCCATCTCTCCTCCTGCAGAGGACTGCTGCAAGGAGATCCTGAAGTTAACTCTGTGCTTAGATGGTAATCACTGTGTCTATATGGGATTTTTAGCTGGCACTTGAAAGTGCTCCAGATAAAATATGCTGCAGATAAAATCTATCAGTCAACTAAAAATGCGGAATCCAGGGTTCATGCCTTGGTGTTGCTTTAATCATGGCAGCACCCAGATTGAGGTCTGGTCTGGGGGAGGCAGTGCAGCTTCTTCTTGGTGCTTACTCTGTAAAAGTTCCAAGTAAGTAAAGTTCCACTCTGTAAGTAAAGAAATGATGTGATTTGTGTTATGATTAATATGTGCTACTTTTGAACAGTCCACAATGAAATTCTGTTATATGTTGTGATTTCTCTTCAGGAAATTGCATGTAATACATTGAATGACTTAGGTAGATATTTACATTGTCTGAAGGGAATAACAGCAGTGGTAATTCTCATGAGAAAATTTTCAATACAAGTTACATGTAGATGATAAATCTCTGGCTTTTTTAGGTGCATTGTAGGATTATCGTTTTTGAAAGTGTGTGCCTTTATTTCATGTGTCCATATGTTATTTATGTTCTTTTTAAAATGGAAGCCACACATGTGGGCCCAAGACTCTGGTACGGCAGATGCTGCACAGGCAGCGAGAAGGAGGCAGCTCCTCTAAAGAGATGGTAGGAAGTATTGAAAAAATGAGAGGGTGTTATAAATGAAGGTCTGCTGACCTTTTAGTAGGCTTCTGTAGACCTTTTGGAGATGCTGAAGGAATTTAATTTTTGTGCTTTATAAATTTTTCAGCTGAAAGTAAGCCACAAAAAGGAACACCAAGGGAAGAAGAAAATTACATAGTCACAGCTGAGAAACTGGAGAAGTGGCAAACTCTTCACCACGTCTAAGAAGTAGACTAGGATTGCAGATTGGGCTGGGTCAGGTAATCACAAGGTAGTAACATTGGACTAAAGATTTGATCTAGTATTTCCAGGGGCAGAACGGTAGATAGATACCTCTGTTTGTCACATTTTCATTAATGCAATTTAAGTATGTTGGTAGAAAAGTCATGATACAGTGTTCAAGGTTCCTTTCTGTCAAAAACATACTATGTGTTTTCCTTGTGCATTATGGTTTAAAAAAACAATAAAACCAAAGAAAAACCTGTGTTAATGATTTTGCATTATTAACACGGTTAATGTTTTCAGGAAGTACTCTTAAAATACTCATTCTCTTTGGAATACTTTGTTTTTTTCTGGAGCAGTTTCCATAAACTCCGTTTATTTCCCAGTCAATATTTTTTGGATTAATATACTTCAGTACACCTTTCTTTCTTGTACTCGTTTTGACTTACTATACATTTAATCATCATAGGCACCATGTATCCCAGAGCAAAGGCATGGATAGATTCACACTAAGAAAGTTCTTCTTTCCTTTTTCTGGATGCATGTGGGTTATTTTGGGCAGGAAATTTTCCTTTACTCTGGGCAATTACAACTGTAATCTTTTGTAAAAGAAAAAAAAAAGGTGTAACTGATCAGTTATGCCTTGTTAGCAATATTATTACAATGTAGTAACAAAATATTACTCAGTGCTGCACAAGCATCACAGTACAAACCCTACTGATGATAATAGGAATCCAGGATTAAATCTATACACATTATTTCAAAAAACTTCCACTATTATCTTTCACTTGTTTTGCCTGTGTGGTTTTTTGAAAGAGATTTTTGCTTTTTTAAAATTAGTGAAGGGAATAGGTATACCACTATGTGGTTGTTCATGAAGCTATTATAAATAACTGCTATTGAAATTATGTTCAAAGTATTATGCAACAGTTACACAACACACTAGACTTGTGGAGGACAAGGTTTTATAGGTGGCTGTAAGCCTTGATTATAAATGGCCTGTTGACTTCTAACTTCTACTGACTTGAGAGCACACTGAGCACAGAGTTTGGTTCCAATCTGCAACCTTTAAGATGAGAATCTGTTGTACCTGGCAGAAGCATTATAAGGAGAACTCCGTCCTGGAGGTTGAGAAACGAGGTGGTGTTTTAAATTTTCAAGTTTGGTACTCTTGAGGTCGCTTCAATGTTTAGTAGATATTAGAACAAACTCAGCAAGTCTAATTTATTGCAGCTTCTCTGGGCTGTCTCTGCAGTCTGTAAGATCTCCAAATACCACCTCATACTCTGTGCTACTGTTCTATCCACTTAGGTGTACAGTTCTCACCCATGCATGTCCGCTTTCCACCTATATGCATGTTTTTCTATGACTTAGGGAGAAGAGGAGGTGTCAGTTGTATCCCGAGTTGGGACTGCAGAAGAAAAGGTCAGAATTTGTCCCCTTCAACCAAAAATATATCTTTTAAATTTACAGGGATCACTCCTTTGAGAGTTACTCTTTGTGAGAAATACAACGTTTTTTCTGCGTGAGGTTTTACCTCTCCATGTTTTTTTTTTAATGCTACTGAATGAGGACCCCGATTGTATTTTGTATACAGGATAGCAGAAATAATTGGGTTCAATACCATTAGGTAGTTGTATTAGTAACTGTATGAAGGGGCAACAGCTCACATCCAAAGAGCTCTCAGGCACTCAGATTATAGACTTCACGCAGCTGGAAGTAAATGAACGTGGTGTTCTGCAGTATAGTTGAAATCAAGAGATGTTTCGTGCAAGATGATTCATACCCTAAAACACAGGGAGACAATCACAACACCCTTCCGTTTCTAAAACAAGGAGAGTGCTTTTCCTTTCATTGTTTAATGTAATAGTAAGTGCATTCTAAATGTGCATATTGGTATTGTCAAGCATTGTTCTAAACCTTGAAGTCAGTAGCTTTAATCACTGGGTTCTTCATTTTTTGACTGTTTTTTGAAACAATTAGGATCCTTTGTGGAACATACGGCTTAAGTCAACACATGTCTCCAAACTGATGTGCACTTGTCATAGCCCAAAACAAAGGTGCTTATGGGGTACATGCCTTTGTAAGCAGAAATAGCAGAGAATTTTATGGGCATGTATTAGTGAGAAGTAACAGAACCCTGAGTAACATGGGAAGAAAGTTTTTATATGAAGGCTAACTCAAAGAGGGTTAGCACTTAAAGCAAAAATATATTTTCCTGCTTATTTTTTGCTTGGTTCAATGTGATGAGACATAATACACTCCTTATATAAAATAACATTGCTTCAAAGCCATGTTTACTTCCTTAACATAGTTCTCCTTTTAATGAAGCCAACTTGCAGCCACAGTTGGACTAGATAAACCTAAAAAAAGGGGGCATCAATGTGTAAAATTCAGTACTTTTATCAAAATATCAATACTAAATCTATACCTGCTATCTGTGGTTAATCTTATCATCAGAAATAGTTCCTTCTCCTAAATGAAACAAGTCCTCTCCCAGCTCCTGTGTTTAAGTAGTTTCCCCACACATTTCTAGAATTTGTAGAAGTGTTTGTGGTAGCCATTCATAAAATCCAAAAAGCATAAGATGACTGATTGCTGCCCTTTCACATTTCTCTTGTGCTTTTAGGAACACACAAAATAAGCACAAAGTATCAGTTTGATGCTGGTATTGTTAATGGAATTCCATTCCATTGTCTGCTTTCATACAGAGTGTGAGAAGAGAAAGATTTTTTTCATAAGAATTACTTATAAATTCAAGTGTAGCTTGCTTTTTTCCTCAAGAATATAAATGAGTGCTGAACACATCAGGAGGAAATTGATTTTTATGTTCAAAGTGGGTGTATTTATTGTGTATTTATTGCACACAGCCTCCTAGCTCTAGTGTAGCTGCTGGTAATAAGTCAAGTCTGTTTAGTTATGGTAGAAAGTGTAACATTTGTCATCAAGTAAAAAACATGCTTGCAGGATGACTGTGAAAGCCTTATTTTTCCATATGCTTGCCACACACTGGACAGAGTTCTGGCATGGAAACCCATGGTTTCAGTTTCCTTTGACTTTATGGCACTTGATTTACTAACTGTTATCTAAACATAGTATGTTTTTATGGAGACATCTCCTCCCAAGGAGATGTAAGAGCAGTATCACTGCTACTCAGAGTTGCAAAGAGGGGAAGTGTTCATGCTCTTTCTCAGCTGCAGGACAAAGAGAAGATCTGGCACTTCTGAAGCTGAAAGCTGTGATCCACAGTGGTAACTAACACAGAAAACAAGCAATGCTTGTTTGATGCCTTGGCTGTTCTTCAGTACAAAGAACAGTAAGGAAAAGAAAGAACTGCTGGGGGAACAGGAAAAAATGCATCATCCTTATGGACAACTTTATCTCTGAAGAATTTAAAGCGTTCATATTTATAGGAGGAGCAGAGAAAAAAATCTGGTTTTCAATGAAAATTGTTTGGGAAATGAAAACGGTTTTTTTCTCTCTACACTTATAGTACTTTCATAGTGCTTTGAAACCTTCCAATGATATTCGCTTAGAAGCAGTGGTTTGTGGTAGCCCTCCAGGTCAGTGCTAGAGGTGAGAAAGAAACCACAGCTCTTACTGTTTACTTCCTTGTGTCCTGGATATTGGAACTAATATTTTCTTCCATTAATAAAATATTTGTATGATGATTATGTTCTGAGTGAGATGCTCACATATAAAGCAAGATAAGTGCAGCTTGCATGAGGAAAAGTGAATTGTTGTATTCAGTAAAAGAAAATGCTCCATGCTAATTTTGACTTATTGAGGAACTGGGACAGAAGCTTTATGAAGTATAAGTTTGCCCTTACACTTTTTTAAAAGAAAAAAATATATATGATAGCATAACTGTATTCTAGGTCAACATTTAATCTTCTGTGATTATGTATATATGAACAACCAGACTCTGAAATAAAGTTTGTATCAAACCAGAAGTGGCACCTGTGAGAGTAATGGTTTGTCATGAATTCTTTGATCCTAGAAAGCTGAATGAGAATAATATTTGGAAAAAGTAGTTAGCACCTGATGTGTTCAAGTTTGTTTTGCTTTAGAAGTCCTTTACAATTTCACAAATAAAGTTGAGGCAGTGTGATGCATAACTTTGTTTCAGAGAGCCATACACACATGAGACAGCATAACCTCTTTAATTCAGGACTACTCATTTTTCTTAGCAAGCTTTTTCAGTCTCTTGTTGCAATTAGACTTTGCTTCTGAGAATAATTAAGTCTGACCTTGGGGAGTCAAGAAGTCAAGTTTATCCTGAGCTTGGCAGTGATCCTGTATTTCGACAGTAATTGGGAAGTGTGAAAAAATGCCAGTTCTTTTTCTGTATTTTCTTCTTTTATCTTTCATATTTCATTTCTATTTTATGTGCATGAGGTACATATGGTTATGTGACTTACTGTGATAAAATCATCTTCTGGATCAATTTGCAAAATGCCATTTGAAGTTATGTTTGTCTTTATAAAATAATCCTAACCATAATGTGTAGTGTTTGCTATATTGCTCACTTAAGGAAGGAGTAAGTCTCACCTTCTGTTCCTGTCTGCAGCCAAATGATTTGGACTACTTAACACCAGAGTTAATGATTTTGTTTGGGAGTTTTCTGACAATAGCATACAGCCAGGATAGGATAACAAACACTTTTGACCACAGCTTATGCAATGCTTTCTTTCTGTTTAAGCATGTGTGCTAAAGGATTTAGGAAGATTCAGCAGTTTTGTGGGTTTCTTGTTTTAACTTTTCTGTTTGCGTATAGTATAGTATTTTGTTTGATACTGTTGCCAATTTTTATATTTTAATTTTCTGTCTTTCAAATAGTCATTGTAAATAAGGGTGACAACAGCATACCCTCGTCTGAAACAGCACATGCGTAAACACAGCAGCTAGGCTTTCTTTATTCTACTCTATTAATGATTTTCTGGTAAACAAAGGTGTGCATTGAATTATGCATTTTTACTTTATTCTCCTTGAGAAGCTATAAAACCTCCTTGTTCTTGGTTTGACCAGCCAGTTTTTCTGAAAAGCAACATTGCTACAAGTTAGAGTTGAGAAATGTGTCTCCTGTTCAGGTGCTCATAAAACTGATACAGCACAAACAATTTGAAAGTACAACCCCTTTTAAAATTAGGCAAACCTAAATAACAACATAGACAAAAGATGCCTCAGCAGCAAGGATGGGAAATGGCATTAGGTCTGGGGTGACATGGAATAGCAAGTGTCACATCTGTTCTCCTCATCTGTGAATTCTATAGGACCTGTGTAGATGCACTGACATTGACCACCGTATAAATTACAAATTTTGATTTGCACCCCTGTCCTTCTTTTTACTTTGTTGTAAAACTACTAAGATAATGACTTTAACATACTTTTTTTACTGAAAAATTGTATTGTTTATATTCTCTATAATTATTTTGAGTATAAACAATGGTGCCTGATGTGTACAAGTTGAACCCAGCTTGTCTGTGACACAACCACACCACTATAGGTTTTGTAGAGGGAGCTGGTTGTGACCCAGTTTAGTCCCAACAACTGTGTAAATTTCGTTGCCAAATCTCTCATTACTCGTGAGCCAAAGTCACATCTCAAGACCCAGAATTCATCATCGGTTGTTACTGGTGAGATAAAAGACACTGATTTAAATTTTGCATAAAACTTGAACTGGGGGTCCGTTTTGAGAGATTTTTAACATTAAATTAGTGTACCTGAACTTGCTTATTGTTGAAACTGTCACAGTTGCAGTTATTTCGATGATTACTATCTGAACACAATGAGGAGATTATCAGGTTGCACATAGCTATCATATTATATAATGTGTATTATTACAATACCTAATTATAATACATTAATAATATTTTATATTAATATGAAGCGCTGAAAGATAGTTTTCATTTGGTGTTATTATTTATATTCTTAAAGAACACGTAGCAATCTGGCTTACCAGGGGAGCAACTGAGTTAGCTTTGTTAGTATTGGCTTAGTGTACAGCTTGAAGTAAGATCCTGTTTTGAGTTATTACAAAACAAAATGTAACATCCATGCCTTCATGAGTGCACTCCATTAAGGTGCTCATTTATAATACTTTTGCTAGTAAGGTGAGAGTAGGAGGGTTTAAAAGGTTATTTGAGTTCTTATAAAATAAGTGGGTTTGCTTTAAAGGGAATGGGGTGAATATTTAAAACTGAATCAGTAAAAATGAAAGCATGAATGCAAACTTTGGCAAAAGGACAAAATTTTGCACGGTTCATCCATGTATGTCATAAAAATGACTTTAAGGAGCTGTGGGAATAAATTTTAACAAATTTTAGAAGTTTAAAACTTAGATTTTTAAATAAATAAATACAAATTTTAAAACAAAGCTGAGGACTATATTGTGATTGTTTTGCTGTCTTGGAGGAGTTAACTCTTCTTGTATTCACATGGTCTAAGCAGAACTCAGTCTGGTTTTTATAGTAAGGTCTGTTTTTCTGAGTATTTCTTTCTCTAAGCAAAGGTAAGGAAAGAGTAAAAAAGGATGGATTGCTCTGGTTTTGCATCTCTGTTCAGTAGACAGCTGGTGTTTGGAGATAAGTAAAGATACTCTATAGAGGTGACTAAGAACAGTCCCTTATAGTAGTGATGGATTGTGACCTTCCAGGTCAGTCTGTGGTGATGTAAAGGCATCCCCACGCATGCTCTGAAAGTGGATTTGTTTGCAGTGCATGTTGCAGGCCAGCAGGAATATGCCCTGTAGTGCCTGTGGGCCCTGTGTCCTGCCTGCACAACAGCCTCACTGCTCTGCCACCAGGGAGACTGTGTGAGTGCTGGTGGTGTAGAGATTGCCTGTAGCTACATGGATGAAAGAAGATAAAGTCAGAAATTACTCTGGAGCCTCCTTTCCATATCAGGATGGATGTAGTCATTGACTTTCCATGAATCTGCAGAGGGGTAAAGATGGATAGATGGGAAGGAAGGAGTGGCAATACCAATGCAAAAAAAATGACTGGTTGTTTCAATGTTAGGCCAGCAGTTCTGAGAAAAAGGAGAATGAAAAAGTATGTGTGGTTTGGGGAGGGTGGGGTGTCAGTGGTTTAATTTTTTCCCTCACCAGCATTTGAAATCAGATTTAATGTTGCTAATTAAAAATCAGAGTCAAGAATCTCTTTGCACAGAAAAAGAAGTGGAAAGCTCTTTATTTAAATGCCTTAGGATAAGGATATAGTGTATACGGATATAGAGCTGTTTGGTGCTTTGGATTTGATAGTACTGGCACCATCTATTGGTCTTTTTCAGTGAAATTGGTTTATGCTTTCAGTTCAGTTTCTTGAAAACATCATGAAAACCACTGTCACATAGGTACTGGTAAAAATTCTGTCATGAAAAAGTACCAAGAATAAATCCTGCTTACCTGCCTATATAGTTTTTCAGGACAATTGATAGGCTACCATGTAGAATTCACCTATTCTTGCTTTGGCTGTTCCAGTTCCATGAATAAAGAGAACACTTTGTTTATGGAGGTAGTGAATTTCTTACTAGTAAAAAAAAATCACAGCATCAAATGAATTAAAATAAAGATAGATTTTTTTTTTAGAAGAAATAGCTAAATTAAAATTGGTTGTTCTGTAAGCAGAGACTGAATTGGAAATAAGAATTTTGAGAATAAAATAAACCAATATAAGAAAAAGGCAGGAAAGATAAAAAAATGAGTGGGTGCAAGGACTGCAACTAGACTGAATGCCTATCAAAAGATAACCTAAGCTAACACTGATAGTTTGTTAAGTAGATAAAGCTAAGATAAAAACACTGGACATTGGGAAAAATGTTTAGATTCACATGAAAAAAAGACGAAAGAGAGCAAATGTGGGCAGATGTGCAGGGGACTGAATTTGAATATCTTTTTACATCTCTGTCATAGTTACAGCCTTACTTCTTACAGCTGAGTATATGACCCAGAGTACTTCCCTGATTATTCAGCCTTGACTCGGTTAGTATTCATTGCTTGTTTAATGACAATTTTTGCAGTCCAAAATTATGGAGGCAAGAAAAGAGCAAGCCTACTGAAATCCTAATCAAAACCAAGAACACTGTTCTTTTCCTGCATAATTTAATAAAATATCTGTGAGAAAAGAATAGTCTGTATGATGATAGGGCAGACTGCTTTTCTATTATTTCTGTAGCTTAAAGACCAGGTATCCTTACTCAATTTGTGAAGTATTTTACTGCTTTGTAGTACAGAAACATGCTAAGGCTGAACAGATTATGATTCTAAAAGATTACAACTAGAAGTGAAGCCTTGTTTTGCTGAGTGTTCTGTAAATATTTAAAATAATCTGGCCCTATGCTGACCTGTTAATAATGTGGGCAGAAGTAAGCTCTTAACATCAGTAAATTTGCACCAAAAAAGAGAGTAGCTGTATTAATTTTAATACCTTACTGTTTTTCTTCTGACATATTCAATGAAGCATATATAAGTGTATGTTTGGAAGAACCTTGTGATACTGGAACCAAAATGCATGTCTGTATAAATAACTGTTTCAGACTTGCTTATGTACCTAATAGTGTATATAAAGGCATAAAGACTTGAGATTTTATCAAATTAACAGAGCTTTGTTTAGATTCACTTTAATCCAAAATTCAAAACACCATATGATTTTCAGCATTAAGGGGCAGGATGTTGTGTGTTTCCTAGGTAAAATTAACATCTTTGAAAATTTACACTGAAGCAGGTCACTGTTTTATGTTTCTGAGGATGTAACTCACTGTATGTTTCAAAATACTGCTCTCTCAGAGCGGTCATTTAGGCAATTGTTCTGAACTAGTTTTTTCTTTGCCTTTCACCGAAGTACCCCAAAGAAAGAAAAGGTAAATAGCCTCATCAGAGGCTGTAGTAAAAACACTTAATGCCAATTGCAGAACAAGGAGAAAAAGATATGTACTTGGGACCGAATGTTGATGCTTCTGCAATCTTAACTAGCAAAAGACTGGGGAGGTGTGTCTGAAAGCAGAGACTATCATGTGAAGGTTTGAATACTTCTGTGACCAGTGACTGAGACACATAAGGCAAGATTGTAATCATAAGCTTTGGCAATGGTATTTTTACTTGAATTAAATATCTTTTTTTGTCTACAATGACCTGCAAGTCTCCAGGTATAAACAACCTGTATGGCAGGTAATTCCGGTACCTGCTGAGAGAGGCGATAGGATGTTTTCCTGTGTCCAGGGGACTGGAGGTCTATGATTGCGTTTGTCTCACAACCAGGTGAAAAGTAGTGCTTAACCATAGCAGATCCATAGCAGTCTGCAAGATAATTTTTTTTTTTTCCAGGGAGAAGCTGTGTTCTGTTTTCATGGCTCCTGAAAGGAGAATGAATTCAGTGTCCCCAAATTGTCTGTGCTTCACAGACAAGTGCTTTAGGTAAATCATGATCTGTATAGTTATACTACCAGGATTTGGCCCTGCAGTTCCAGTTTATAAATAACTTTGCCTAGAAATCAGATAGCAGCATGTGCAGGTATGAGTCATTAGTGCAGGAGACACAATGATGTGTGGAAAAAGCATGGCTTACATCCAAACAAGCCCACACATCTTCATCAGTCCCTTGAAGTCTGCAGCAGAGAAAAACTCAAATTTTTCAAGTCAGGCTGCTATAGCCCCCCCAGTTTTAAAACTCAAAGGTGCATTAATATGGAATGCAGTGCTTTTCCTGATGCTTTGTTGATCAGTCAGCCTCAAAAGGCAGTTTTGGAATACACTAATTTACTGTCTGAGTTAATTACCACAATTTCAGCTGAATAGATTAACATCCTCTATGTGCACACAAAAATGTGTGCCAAGTCATTGTTTTAGAATATGTGTTTGTAAGTTTTAAGGAGTTGGGGAAATATCCATAATTTTACTTAATTTTTGAGCCTAAACTGGAAACAGTTAATGATATTGATCTCCCTGATTTCAGAGTTAATGGCTGTAGGAAGGAAATTAGCAAGTACCAAAATAGAACTTACAATAAGGTGCTGTTTTTGGAGAGAATTCCAGGGAAAATAAAAAAAGGAGCTTTAAGTTCAGGAATATACCTGACCGACTTCTAACTGATCTGGCAAAGTTTATCCTTCCAAAGCTTGACTTAAGCTGCAAGGCAGTACTGGACTCCTGAAGCTCGTGACTGTCATCCCTACTCTGAATCTTTCTTACTGGTGTCTAATGAAGATTCTGGGCAAAACAATTTAATTCAAAAGTGCTTCAAGTTACTGTTTTAAGCAAAAAATAAAGACAGAAATAAGTGGGGTTTTTAAATATAAAAAGACATTTGCATTCTAGAATTGGTGTGTTTTCAATACTGCAGATTTAATCACTGTCTTCCTAAGTTGCACATTTTACTATTTGCTGGACAATCCTTTTTCCCCAATATATATTCTTATTTTTTGCGGTGAAATAAAGATAGAAAATTCAAGCACAAGTTCAGATCACTGTCTCTAAAATTGTGGCTTTAGATCTTACCAGAAGATACCGTGTATTTTTCTTACTTGCCATTGAAATTACTGGTAGGATTCAAAGTTTTGTACAGATACAGTCAATTCCTTTGCTGTTTCTATTGGTACTTTCTTGTGCATGGATTAAATAGTAAAATGTGAGATTTGAATATCCTCGGAGACTTAGAACAGAGATATAGAGAAACCAGGGAATGTGAAACCAGTTGGACTGCATTACAAATTATGTGGTTCCACAGAAATTCTGTAAATATTTATGCCTAGCTTCTTCTGGCTGGCATCTGCCTGGAAAGGGTAAAATAAACTTTAACGTCAGTCTGCCTTCTGTGAAATTGATGCAGCCAGAGATGATGAAAATATCCTTGAGGCATCAACCACCTTTACACATTTTTAAAGATGACAATATTCTCTAAATTACAACCACGTAAATCTAGATTAAGATGTCAGAGGTATTACTGCAGGCTCACAGTGATGTAGATGAGAGCAATATTTGAATTCGCTGCTTTTCTGCTGTTCCTTTATACTGTATTCATAGTGAAGAAGAGAATACAATTGCTCAACATGTTTTTCTGTGAATAGTTTTGTTAAGAATTTTTTCTGTACTTTGTGATGGTCTTTCAAAAGCCTCTTTCATTTGAAACTAATAAGAATTAGCATTTTTCTAGTGGTTTAAGAAATTGTTCTATTGCTTTGGAATTATCTTAGTTTTCATTTGTCCCTAATTTATTAGTTACTGACCTTGGACCACTAAGAATGGTACTGTCTAGATTTATAGATGAGTTTCCCTCAAAGAAATTCTCTGTCACTTTGCATGGAAGCTCTTCTAAAGAGGATATTCTTACCATACACTCCTTTTTTTCTGGTATGACCTCAATATGAGGGTTTCTGAGGTCTTTACTTAAAGGCAAAAATTTGTAGGGTTTATTCTCCTACTTCCTCATGTGAAACATGAACACTTACACTGTAATATGTGGAAATTGCAATACATGTGTGTTAAAGTGCTTTTAATCAGATATGAAAATGCTAGAAACTAATTCAGATTACCTAATTAGATACAAATAACAGTATTGTCAAGTATGTCCAGTTGTATAATCTTTTCTACTAGAACAATATTCTGTACTTTCGCAGAAACATTGCATTTCGGAAAAAATACATGAGTAAAAATGATACAGTGAGAATACACTGTACTCCTTACAGGTATTATCTTTTATTATCTTAAAAACTGCAAAGGAGAAAAAAAAACAGCTTTCTCAAGAGAAATGTCACTGAGTGGAAAAGTGTCACCAGCATAAGGAGCCATGACATTCAGTAACAATATTAGTCACTAAATATACATAAACTCAAAACAGGCAGATGTAGAACATAGAACACCACTGCCAATTTTCCCAATGTCACGGAGAAACTCCACAAAAGAATGTAAGGCTGTGTATCAAAAATAAGATGTGATTTTTTTCCATTATGATGATTGTATGTGTTATGGAAGAAAGGGTCAAGATACAGGTGCATCCAGGTTGGAACAGAGACATGGAAAAATGTGGTGAAAGAAAGGGTCAGTTATGTTGTGTGTCATCCTTTGTGGCATAGTTCCATTGATTGATGATTTTTTCCATTTTGAGGGTAAAGTTTCTGGAGCTTAAGAAACACTAGAAATGCTTTGTTTGACAAGCAGTAATGTAAGGGAATGCAATTGGTATTCTGAGTACCTGGCTTGATTTTAAGCTGTCATGCAAATTCTGGGTCTCACTTGCATAAGAAAATTTGTTTCACAGTTTTTTTTTCCTTTTACTTGAGCAAAAGCAACCCTTTCTATCCTCTTTGGACTAATGCTGCAAACAGTGGGCAGTCAGGACAGATAAACATACTGATACCAAGCACAATTTAACCCAGGAAACCACGTAGGTTTTGTGTTAGATTCGGTTTTTTGTGTTCTAGTTGGGGTTTCAGTCAGAAGGAAGGACTTTTACTGCCATTGGGTTCAGTAAGGCAGGAACATCCACCTCACTGAAAGAGGAGCTGAGCATCGCAAAGGATTAAGCCTCTGCAGTAATATCTTCCAGAACATTCTCTTGCTGTTAAACAAAGTCCAATATGAAGAAAAGGTTACTGTTCAGGTAATTTGCTTTTCAAAAATCACAAAACATCTTTTGAAGTATGAGAGATGAACCTGAATAGAAACTATGATCTCAGTGCAGACTGTTATATATAGATGAGCTAAATTCTTTTTTGGTTAAAATGCATGCAGTATTTGTGCAACAGCAAGATTAAATTTCACTCATGAGTCATAGCGACATGTCCAGTTTCGGGTTTCCCAGTACAAGAGAGACATGGACATACTGTACAGAGTCCAGTGAAGGTAAACAAAGATGATTAAGGGACTGGAGCATCTCTCCTATGAGGAAAGGCTGAGGGAACTGGGATTGTCTAGCAGAAAAAAGAAGGCTTATAGGGGGTTCTCATCAGTGTGTAAGAATAGGTGATAAGAGGTTGCGAAGAGGACATAGGCTCTTTTCAGTGCTGCCCAGTGACAGAACTGGAATAAACTTAAACACAGGAAGCTCTGAAGGTCAGGAAACACTTTTTTACTGTGAGGCACATGTTGCCCGGACGGCTGTGAAATCTTCCTCTTGGAGATACTAAAAACCTGTCTAGAGACAGTCCTGGGCAGCCACCTCTAGGTGATCTTGCTTCAGCAGGGGGTTGGACCAGATCTCTTCCAGAGATCCCTGCCAACCTCAACTAGTTCATGATTCTGATTCTGTGCCTCCACTCTGGCTCTAAATACTAAATTTAATTTGTAGAAGAAAGTGGAAGAAGACATCTTCATTCAGTTATGGCTAAGCCAGGATTTAATAGAAGTGCTTTTCAGTTTGTGTACCCTAATACTTAAGACTGCAGCAAGAAGTTCATGAATAAATCTATTTTATAAATCATAGAATGGTTTGTGTTGGAAGGGACCTTAAAAATCATCCAGCTCCAATGCCCCTGCCAGAGGGAAGAACACGTTCCACCAGACCAGGTTGCTCAAAGCCCCATCCAACCTGGCCTTGAACACTTTCAGGGATGAGACTTCCACTGCTTCTTTCAGCAGCCTGTTCCAGTGCCTCATCACCCTCATCACTGAACGAGTTGGGACTTGTAAGTAAGTATAAGTTAAAATACAAGATTCTTATACTAAGTTGTAAGTAAAATTGTGACTTTAAGATGATATTTGCAACATATGAATGCATATGGAATTTCTTATTGCTTTCAATACCATTCATTTCACAGTGCCAGAGATCAGACACTGTGCAATTTGAAATGCTAAAACTGAAGTCTGCAATTGTGTTGTAAGAAAAATCCACTTTGAACTGATCCTTATTAATTATACTATGCTAGTTTAAAGTTCTGATTTTTTTTTAGTATTGATAGTGTCTTCGGGCAGGCTGTGTCCACTGATTCAGAAATAGTGGCAACCAGGAGCTTTTCCAAAATTTTGACAAAGCCTTTCTTTGTAACCTTCTTCCTCCCCTGAGATAAATCAATTAGTCTTTCTTTGGGTCAGTTTTGCTGTCTCTAGAAAAAGGTTATGATGTAATATTGCTGCTGCAAAACTTGGCTTATGGTCTGCTAGAGAGCTTTGGTATACGGCAGACATGCCTGCCTTACACAGTGACTGCAGGCTCCCCTGTCTGGGGGCTGGTGTCTAGCAACTCATTTTCAAAAGGGAGAGAAGCCACGCAGTAACAGCTTCTCTTAATTTCTCTGGAAAACTTTACACAGGTAAAATGTCCTCTGTGAACAAGCTCAGCTTGACATTTATTAAGCAGTGATGTAATCTGGATATATCAAAGATGAGCAATGTTCAGCCTTTGGAGGAGATGAAGTTGCTTGGTGGGTAGGATTTGTGGTTTTGAGGACATTTGTGACTTTTCATGATGCTACTCATTCATGGTATTTCAGATGAACTGATAAAAGTTGCATGGTGCTTCTCTGTAAGACTTTGCTACAAAGGATGGTGACCTGCCATCTATCAAAACCAATGGATGGAAACACTAGTCTTGATAAAGAAATGTAATCTATAATCATTGGGTTGATTTAATGGCCCTTCAGCTGCAGGTGGTCTCACAGACACAGTGCGTACTGCTGCCTTCCAGATCTGAGAGTCCCCAGTAGCCCTTGCAGTGAGGGGTCTCCATGGCTTTCAATGTGCATGTTGTTTTTCTGGTTTAATCATATTACTTTAACTTTGCAACCCTCACTCAGGCTGCCTGCAAGGTGACTTTTCCTTACTTTCAAGGTTGATGTGCATTTGCTGAACCCCCAGGACTGATGCTGAATGCCAGGCAGTGGGCTCATGGATGCTTACACTAGCATGGTGATGCTCCTTGTGTCACTGTTTTTTTGTCTTTGACTGCTATCACTACTCTTCCTCAGTTCATACACTTCTTACGTTAATAGAAGCACTAAATATCACCTTATGTCACTTTTATCTTCCTGTTGTCCTTGCTTTTCCTGTTGGAAATCCTGGCTTAGTATCCCATTTTGAATAACTGAGTGGCAGTTTGAAGTGTTTGCTGGGACAGGCCTTACTACTGGGAATCGCTAATTCTGGTGAGTGTAAAATAAGGAGAAATTTCCAGTGAAAACAGTGAAGGAGATATTTCTAGTGCATGCGTGAGATCAGAAGATTGCATCCTAGAATCACAGCTATTTTACATATATTTACATAAATTTTTACTTCCTAATTTTTAGCAGAAACGTTTTCATATTTCAAATTTACTTGGAGCAACAGCATTTAAAATTAGGTACTCTGTGGAAATTTACAATTTATGGTCCTTCCCACTTTATATCAAGTGCTAAATTAAGTGTAACATTAAAATGTTTAAATATGTCTTATAGCATATTGTTAAAAATAGGCTTAATAACAACTGCCAATGTTTCTGTATTTTTGACAGAATAATTCAGTGTTGCTTGTTTAGATTATTTTTTATCTTCACCTCCTGGTAGTCATGGCAGATATGTGTATTGTTTAACAGTAAAGTGGCTGGGGCAAGAAACCTCTAAATATCTGCCAGAAAAATGAAATAGCATTAGTATATGTGTATGGTTTTAACTGTATAAACAGTTTACAAATGTATTGCTGTAAATCAAATTAAATATGTTCATTTGTTTTTCTGGTTTAAACGATAGCAGAAAAGAGAAAATATGGGCTTTGTGCTGTAGCAAGTGGAGGGCAGTGATGGCACCTGGAAGAAGTTCAGAAGCTGAATCTGTTTAAGCTGCACTCCTACCTTTTCCTCCCCCGGTCCTGCACGCATACAATAGTCTCCCAGTGCCATGGCTTGTGAGGACAGTGACCTACATAGGATTCAGGTTTTTAAACTGTAATAAGTCTGCTCCTACAGGAGACGTGTTGTGATCTGTCTGGTGACGCAGTTACCTAGTTTGAATGTGAACCAGTAATTATATGAGGCAGCCAAGCACAGAGTCTGTGCTGAAGAAATACTCCCATGGTCCTTTTCAAGCTGTTTACAGCCACCAAAAGCTTCCATAATTAGATAGTGAGCTTTATCGAACCGAGAGGCTGGCTTATGTTTTTGAGCATTTTTATGATACTGTGTAACTAATAACCAGATGCAAAAGGAAAATTTAAAAAATAAAAAAAAGGTGGAGGCAATAGAAAATTGCAGGTTCGAGCAGTGGGAACTCTGTGCCCTATTTGTATCCCTGTAATTCATGGTCTGTCTCTACCAAGCAATTGTTCTGTCCATGCTTGGGGTGGAAAAATAATTTTTGAAAATATTTCTGAGAACTGCTCACCTAGGTAATGATCAGATTTTCAGAGATGTGATTAGCCAGACAATGGAGTTTGGATGAATGTTTGTGCTTAACCACTTTACAGTTGATTTTGGTTTAGCGTTTTCAGAATTCAATAGACTATTTCGTTCTCTGAACCTATTTTTAATACTTTAGGAAGTGTTTCAAAGGGCAGCTGGCTTTATGTATGTACGCAAAACACTTATAGTTTTAAACTATAGCAAAAACGTGTACTTTAAAAATACTTTTTTCCCCCCTCTTTCTAGGAAACGTGTACTAGCACCCTTCCCTCAGCCAAGCTGTGTAAAGACGAGTGGCTCCGGCCACTAAAGAAAACAGTTGAACCAGAGAAGCATTTGTTCAGAGCTTAACCTAGAGTTCATGCGAGACTGGGTAAACAAGCGTTACTGAGAGGCTTCTTCCTTCCATCAGAAATCAAAATTGTTTTCATTTGTGGAGAAGGATGCTTGGAATACGTCAGAAACCATGAATTAAACTGTATCTATCAGATAGTTACAGCAGCGGAGGCTCTCCAAGGACGCTTGGTGCGGGCAAAACAACATGCAGGGGGAGCAGGGTAAATGTCAATGCATTTAGCTGAAGCTGAATTCAGGACTGCTTTCCAGCCAGCAAGTGCAAAGCTAGCATTTTACCTCTACAGTGATCTGCCATTGCAGCACTGGCTGGTTTTCCTTATTAGCTAATAACTTTCTGTGTTGCAAGTCTGCATGCATGCAGCTTCATTGTCTGTGTCATTACCTGTCATTAAAAAAAGGGTATGAAAAGTAATTTTTTGTACTGTTTCGTGGTGCTGTGCAGTGTGTGCTATTTGTGAGGGTAAGACAACCCTAAGGCTAGGAAACTAAAAGCTTTTATACTTTCTTGGGAAGAGAAAATCTCAAAATTCGTTTCCCGTGAGACACCTGATTAGAGAAAATAGCCTGTTTCTGAACCTTTTAAGTAGTAGCAAGTAGGGGCTTTCCTTGGTAGAAAGGGAACAGTTTGCAGGTTCTGTAAAGACTGTGGTCCCCAAGCTGAGGCGAGTATTGCATGTATCTTTTGACAACAGGCATCATCAGAAAGAGCTTGGCCAGAGGTCTGCTCCTGCCTGTTTCTGACGGTAAAAAAATTTAGGTCATGTATGAAATTATTTTGAAACCCAAGCCCAGATCTTGAGAGATACTCTTAACCTGATTCTTCAGTTCAGAGAAACACTGATAGGCATCTTACTAATTTAGGTATTCTGAGTATGTCTCAGCATCTATGAAAAGTCAGATAAAAGGCAAATGAGTGTCACTTCTCAAGGCATTGTGACATTGTAGGGTTGGTGTCCCGATGCTGATAACTATGCAACCAGGAACTTTTGACCTATAGAATTGTGATTATGAAGAGGAAACGTATTGAAGACTGTCCTCTGAAATTCTGAGAGAGAATTAGTGTGGTTCATCTGGATTTCAGAACCGATGTCATAAAAAAAAAAACAGTGAAAAAAGCACAGGTTGCCTCTTTCTTGTCCTAACAGTTAATATTGCAGAATTTGGGAGTGCTTTGTACTTCCAAATATCAAGCTACTGCTTTAGTTCATATTGTGGATTTAAAGGTCTAACTTTGGGCATACAAGTTTGGAGATAGGTGGAGATACTAGAACAGTGATGATATATCCTTCTGTGGGAAGACAAAAGTCTTGCAAGTGTGGTTTTGCAGAAAAGATATGTCACCTTCAGGACCTAGCTGCAAATGTAAAGAATTACATAACTGAATATTAAAACTTCTAGTACTTATCTTGTTCATTGCCTTGGTAGTTGTGTTTTAATACTCCTAACATAAAATAACCCCATAAAGAAATAATAGAACTTGGAAATTAAGAGGATGAGATATTGAACCAGTGCCCATTACTTCATCTTTTCATAGATGGTTTCCTGGCCTGTTAAAATACTGAGCAATTTGTAAGTGAGTACAGCTTTTTAGCTGTTGTATCCCCCTGGGAATTTGTGAGGCAAGTGTAGTTGCTAGTGTAGGATGAGTACTCATTGGGGGTTATGTATGAGAAGCTAGGTCAGGCACAAAAAAACCAGTAGTCTCTTCCAACATCTCAGCAGGTTCATTAGATTAGCTTATTATTCAGATCGAACATAATTTTTATAAAATATATTATTACATATTTACTGATTTATCTATTGATACCACAAAGTACTATGATGAATCATTACAAATAATCTTATTTGCCAAAATAAATTAATGAAGTGTATCTATTAAAACTATATTTTTTATGTTTTCATATTCTGTTTATTTGCTTTCATAGGAAATTGCTTGTTTAATAAATCTAAAGGCTCTTTTCTTTACTGTCGTTAGTTCAAAATAGATGTGAAAGGAAATTTTCTTTCAGAAATACTGTTTTGCTTCAAATTTTTTTTTTTAAATAACCTTCAGTATAGCAAAGGGAAATTATTTTATGTCCTTCAGAAGGGTACATTAGGTGGTTTTCCACGAGTTTCACACTACTTTGTGCATTGGTGTAGAGGAAATGTTGTAGACTCAGCCTTTGGACCAGGTGTCAGCAGTTCCTCTACAGCCGCTTCATTGTATAATAAAAGTATTTGATAAAATCTATACAGACATTGGCTGGTAGAGCCAGGCTAGCCTGACCTGTTCAGTGCTGCAGGAAGAACAGCAGACAGGGGAAAAGAAAACAGCTCCTCCTTAACAAGATTTTGTCTCACCAAGGCAAATTAAAATAACCGTGTCATTTATCTGTATCGTTTCCTGTCACATACTGCTTGTGTATCTAAGACCAACCTTTCAATACTCTGTCCTTTGAATACAATTAAGTCTTCTGCCCTATTTATTTGTTGTTACGAGAAGTCAGTGTTACATTACTGAAGCATATACATACTGAAGAATTAAAATAATAAAATAAGGACTGAGCTTTATGCTCATTATAAGGTATATCCTTCTATTTAAAGAGAAATAGCAATAATCACCAGGAATGGAAATAGAATTACAGTGCATTATAGTTCACTCATGTTTTTACCTTGGAGCACCAGAGGATTAGTGATTATATACCTATCACTTAAAAGGAGGAAAAAAAGTGTCTGGCTTATGGTGGCATGTGCCATTTCCTCAACTCTGTGTTTTCTTTGGAAGAAAAATCCTTGCAGGGAATCTGTCAAAACAATGCCAGCTCCTTCCAGTATGTGGCTGAGGCAGATAAAAGTTCAGTGTCGTTACTTCGTAGCTGTATGGAGTGTCAACAGCCATAGTATCAACATGTTGGAGGTACTTGTAAACGAGTCTTGAGTACTGCAGTTTTAAGTTTGTAATTCGAAGGCAGAATGTGATAATTGCTTTCTACTCCATTCTACCGTTTTGGTTTAAAAAATCTTATTTTAAATTCAGTTACTGTTAAAAATGTCTATATTCTTTGTTTATTTGGTACTGTGTTACAGTTTGTCAAAAGAGGTCTGAGGCAGCAGTCAGCCTTACTGTTCAGAAAGTGCAAAAGAGGAATGAGAGTAGACTTCCGTTTTGTCAGTTGTTCTTTTGTAAACAGGGATGACTGATTTATCTGTTATCACAGGGTGGTTCATCTCTGCCTGAAGGGTGTTTTTTTGTTTGTTGGTTTTGTTTTGTTTCTTCTTCATAGCTGTGGACATATATTAATTTCTTCTGATTATCTTAAACAGCTTGGTGTCTCTTAATTGCAGTGCACCTTACACAATTGAGTAGTGAAAAGAATGTCAGCAGCTTTCCAGACTCTTGATGTTTCATAAAACCGTTCTTTGTGAATGTTAATTTCCAAATAGAATCAGTGCCTTGGAATTTGGGAACCAGAGAACAGTGTTCTTCAATATTGCGAAATCGTATTTTTTTCTTGCTTTTCTAGCTATTTGTGTGATGGCTCAAGTTTCATAAACATCCTACATGCTTTCTGTTGCTGCAGAGTCACATTACTTTTGGGACTAGAGGTTCAAATGTGGGGCCAATAAATACTAATATTTATTTTCATTAAGTAAAAATGTGTCCAGTCTCACTATGATACTCATAATTACACTAAAGGTCAGATTTTTCTCAGGTTAAGTTTCTCTGCTTTGCACCTCTTACTTGACTGTAGTATTTAGTACTTTTACAGGAAAATATAGATAGCTTTTTGATTCATTTTGGAAATAAAATCTGAACTGAAATAGGGAAAATTCTCTCAGAAGTTGTTATCATAAAAAATGAACCTCTCTGTGATTTGTTACAGTCCTATTTATTTTTCATTTTGTGTATACTTTTCTGCAGGTCTGCTGTGATAGTTGGCTAGTTTCATTACTACTTCTCCAAAAAGATAAGTGCTTGTGGAGTCTAACATGTCTCGTTTTCCGTTAGAGGGAACCATGATGGAAAGAAGACAAAAGTAAAGTGTTAGCAAATTAGCATTATTTATGTGAAGCCTTAAAATCTGCAGGTATTCTGGCAGAATGACAGCTTTGAAGGTGCAAAATTCAGAGGATCTGAAGATCCTTTTAGAAAACTCATCATTACTCGAACAAACTAAGTACACATGTAGCCAATGGAGTGTTTAATGAAGATTAAAAGTAGAGCAGCAATTGCTGCTCTTTCAGTTCTTCTGGGTGTTTACATTTCTTGGGTTTTTTTTCCTCAAATACTGTTAATAGCCCTCTTCCCTGAGTTAGCAGTGATTTTCTAATTAAAAGGAATTTCAAAGACAAATGCCGCTTTCTTGATGCCAAAGCTTGCCACAGAAAGGATTGCTTACAGTGGATCTCCCGGTCAACCGACAGGGAGAAGAAAGGTTCTGTGCTGCAGCATTCTTCTGGCTCTGTAAACAGCAGAGTGCCCCAAGTCTCACTGGCTTTGTAAGTATTATGGCGATTCAGCACCTGTAAAATTTACTTAATGTCTCAGACCTAAGCTTGGGAACTACTCAGCAGTGGCAGTGTGTTACAGACTTGTTACCTGTACATGGCTTAAAAATGCTAGTATTATTGGACTTTGATCTATTGTCATCGTTGTGAAAGTGCCAGTCCTACACCTGCTCAAGCATTTGACTAACCTAGTTTATTCATTTCACGCGGAGACAGCCTAAAGTATGTCTAACATTGTAGCCAGCCTACAGTCATTTTGTGCACCTCAAAATATTTTCCCAGTTTCTCTTGTCCAGTCTTTCTTATTGTATGATGATGCATTAAGGCCCGGTTTCTCAAGCACGTTCTTTGTTTTGGTTTGGTTTTTTCCCCCTCATCGAGAACACAGTCAGCTTTCTGACTAATAGTTTTGGATCAATGTGCTGTGTTCCACTGTGCTGGTACTCTCCAAGATCTATACGCTCTAGAAATCAACAGGAACATGACTCAAGCTGTCCAGAAGAATAAAAAAGAACAAATTTTTTAAAGCAACTGTAATTTCATGTAGCCTTCAGCATACATTTTATAGACTTGAGAATCTGCAGTTTTCCAGACAAAAGGATCCTCACTGCTGGAACCTGTGAACTCAAATGCATTTATTCTTTCCTACCCATGCAGTCTCTATTCTACCCATTTTATGTATCTTGCCCTTGATGATTTTGTTTTGTTTAGTGTTCAGCTGAAAAGTGAGCGAACTGAGATCTTTCTAGAACATGTCACCTAAGTTCAAGGTTCTTTAGTAGTAACATGAGTGTCTAATTGCAGTTGTTTTTAATGACTGGGAGTTTCTTTTGATACTAGGTGATGCAGATGTATCTCCCATTCTGTGGGATTGCCATATCCAACGCCCAGCTATTTGCAGCTTCAAGGAAGGAATATGACAGAAGCAGGGTAAGTAAGAAATGTGTATCGGACCAATATCAGATCTTCATCTTTTGTTCCTTCACATTTCAGCTATGCATATGTTTACTAAGCAGACAGTTTTAATTCTGTTTCATTTAAAAACATGCTTTTTTAACATCTCACTATCTTGATAGTGATAGGCAGGAAGCAGAGAGCATGGCAAGGAAATATGTTCATGGTGGTGGCTGTTGTTTCTTGATGTCAGTTCCATGTTTTGTAGTGCCGAAACAATTGCGTTTGTGACACAGATGGTGCAGGAGAGAGTTACTTTGGCAGAGATTCAAACTCTCGTAAAATTCCAGAAATATCAAACCTGTGCCATCCTGAATTTGTAATACTCAATTCTTGTGCAAATAATATGGATGTATCTTTATAAAGCCAAGCAAGAAAAAAACTGTATGTGCAGGGTTTCAACAGCACGTGTCTGCTCATGATTGCTGGTGCCCTGCATGAGTTGCGATATGAGACACCAAAGAAGTGAAAATAATGCTGAGCTCACGTCATTTACTTCTCAGAGAGGTCTTTTTTTTTAAGGAATAAGATGGTAATTTGAGGTGGTTTTGTAATTTTTGGCTTTTTTTTTTTTTTAAATCACCGTTCCTGCAAGGGTGGGAAATTATACTTTTGTTATTACAGATCACAGCTCACCAAAGTGGAAACACCACTGGTAGTGTTGAACCTACTCTTGCTTTACAAAACAGGGGAAACCACAGTGGGGTGAGTCTGTGTATTGAGCACTGACGTTTGTATATTCAGGATTTTGGTGACTTTCATGTACAGAAACTAATTCTTTTCACTACTTTGAAAACTAACAATAGCCATTTTCTAATAGTGTATATATTTAAGGGTCATGAAGCATCTGAGCTTGTCATCCGTCCAGGCCTGACTACAGACAACTGTATTTTGGGAGGGAGATGTGAAGGAGACCTGGGGAAAAAAGATTTTCTGCTTCAAATTTTTTGATTTGTTTGATGTTCAAACAAAATAATTGTTTGACGACTGAAAGACTTCAAATTTACTGCAGGTTCTCAGCCTGCAGGGAACAATGACAGACTTTTGATGCAGGCATTCAACAGAGAAGTATTATGGACATTTTCATTCCCTGTTAGAAAATGATACATTCTGATTGAGGGACACGTCAGGAGATCAGATTAGAGATACAGATTCTTTGTTTCTTGTTGCTGCTTCAGCCATGAGGGGTGTAACAGGTATCATTGCCATTTGTCAGCTATGTGGTGGCCTGTACTTAATTGCATTTTTGACCTGTTGGTGGTCTTTAGCTTTACCAAGTCCATGGTTCAAATTAATTGGCAATTAACACTTGATGGACAAGCCCATACTATGCCTTCTCTAAAAAAGTGGACACCAATGGTGGCAACTTCCAGTGACTATGACCAACATTTTGCTACTGTGACTACTGTGTTAGTAGAGCTAAGACCACTGACAGTTATTCACTTACCTATACGGCTATCCTTTAGTGTCAGTGCCCTAAACCAGAATAAAGCAAAAAGCATACTTCTTTGGATCCATAGTAAGAAAGAACATGGCTTATTATTTTTAAAGTTGCTGAAATAAGTGGGAAAGCCTTACATTTTAAAACACAAACGTTTTGTTACTGGTAAAGAATGGTTCAGAATGCTGTTGGATAATGGAAGTATTTATGTTGTTGGTTTTTTCTTTATAGCTTTGAACATGGAAAATGGGTAATAAATGAGTAAAATGGAGTTTAAATGCACTAGCAAATTCAATATAGAAAATCAAATAACTCAATCCATACTGCATGCTTGAAGAGTTGCTTTACAGCCATTGTTTCATTTTTGGACCACTGTGAAATAGTTTGAAAGATTCCCACTGTTTTCTAGAAGCCGGGTTGTGCCCAATTATGAGCTAAGAAACACATCTTTCTTTCTTCAGACACCCCACCCCAGTTCTGTTCATTAAGAACTTTATTTGAATGAATATTTCAATGTATCACTCATATTAAAATCAATCCTAGAGGTTACGCTTCCTTTGCAATCCTCCCTGTATTTATTCTACTGCCAATACAAGAGTTTTCTGTCCTTGTGTGCAGGCTTTACTGGAAGTAGTGAATGACCTCTTTGAAGAACAGACTGACTTAGAGAAAATTGTCAAGAAAATTATGCATCGGGCCCAAACTCTGCTAAAATGTGAACGATGCTCAGTATTACTTCTGGAAGATATCGAATCCCCAGTAAGTATGTTTGCATATTCTGTAGCAAGGCTAATACTTGAGTGGTGTACCAGCTGCTTTTATTGTGGTGAAGCTGTTTCATATCATATGCAAGTACTGGACAGCAAGTATTCTTCCAACACATAATTCTTAAATGGTGCAGGTTGAATCTGCATTGATAAATACCATTGTTGTAGTTTAATCCCAATAGGCACCTAAGCCCCACAGAGCTGCTTGGTCATTTCCCCTCCCTAGTGGGATGTGGATTGGAGTTGGAAGGGTAAAAAACTGTTATAAAGACCATTTAGTAGGTAAAGCAAAAGCTGCATGCACAAGCAAAGCAAAATAATGAATTCATATGCTACTTCCAATCAGCAGACAGATGTTCTGTCATTTCCAGAAAATCAGGGCTTCATCATATGTAACAGTTACTTGGGACAATAAGTGCCGTGACTCTTGAAAGTGTTCCTACTCCTTCCCCCACAGCTTTTTATTACTTTTTTATTACTGAGCATGATGTCATATGGCACGGGATATTCCTCTGGTCAGTTGGGGCCAACTGTATTGGCTGTGTCCCCTCCCAATCTATTGTGCGCCCACTAATCTACTCACTGAGGGGACAGAGTGAGAAACAGAGAAGACCTTGATGGTGTGTGAGTACTGTTCAGTGATAATAAAAACATCCCTGTGTTGTCAACAGTGTTTTCATCACAAATCTAAAATATGTCACCATATAAGCTGCTATGAAGAAAAATTAATTCTATTCCAGCCAAATCCAGTATAGCCACTTTTTAAAATAGAAACTGAATGGTACATTTATGACTCCTTCTGGTCATTTGAAGGCATTTAGTGGAATGTCTGTAAGTTGCAGATGGATCTAATAGTCAGTGGTGTGATCCAGCTGATATGTTGTGATTCTCAGTTGTTTGTGTGATAGAATTAGTGCTTACTACAGAGCAGCTAGGATAGCTTAACTGAGAAGCAAAGTGCTCCTCTGGCCTGCTTAAAAAAGAAAAATTACCTTATTTGTCATCAAGTATTTATTTGCTCAGTTCCTTCTTTCATGGTACAGCCACTAGAAGGAAAGAAAAATCCTGTCTGTAGCTTTGGTTACATTTATTGGAATTTATGATCTTGCTAATGTTTCCAGGTTAATGCCTTATTAAATGGGTAGTGCTTGCAAACAGTTTCAGAACAAGGGATAGTTGCATCATCAAACAAATTTTCATTGCTCATTTTTAGAACTAAACCTTTCTGCATACATTCCAGTAAGTAATTATCAGGCATCTTTGTAGATATTTCTAATGTGCATACTTTTGCATCTGTTATTCTTGTTTAACTATAGCAAATTGAAATACCTATATAGTTTCTATTCTGGTATGTGATGTTACATCTTCAGTCAGATTACTGCTCCCTCAGAAATATCAGATAAAAATAAACTCATCAAGACTTTCTTAACTGACCATCCTGTATATTCAACAGTTTGGTATCTTCACAGAAGTCAGATTCTGAACTTCTCGTTAACGTTTTTTGTGAAATCCAGTATTTTAATGAGAAAGAACAGTAGAACAGTAGAACACCTTCAGTGTTTTCAGGCCATTCAACACAAATTATCCTTCTTTCTAGTGATATGAGAAGTAGTTGAAGGATAAAAATGTCATTTGTAAATCATTCTTTTTTTCTATACAAGTATCTTTGGATTCACTGACTCTGTAATTGATCATTTGTTGCTGGACTGTGACAAGTCTAAATGATTATCAGAGACAGAATCATAAGTTTGTGTGTATGGCAGAAAAAACCTCTTTGTTTCCTGGAGGAAAGATACGATTCTCATTTAATTTCAACTAATAAAAATGAATTACTTTCAGTGGAGTGTGCCCTAAATTACTCTCCCATTCATAAAAGCAAGATTGAGATTTGCATTTCGTTAACTCTCTTATAGAATTTTAATGTTTCTAGTTTCTTTCCCCTCTCTTTCCCCTCTCTTTTCCCCTCTCTTTTCCCCTCTCTTTTCCCCTCTCTTTTCCCCTCTCTTTTCCCCTCTCTTTTCCCCTCTCTTTTCCCCTCTCTTTTCCCCTCTCTTTTCCCCTCTCTTTTCCCCTCTCTTTTCCCCTCTCTTTTCCCCTCTCTTTTCCCCTCTCTTTTCCCCTCTCTTTTCCCCTCTCTTTTCCCCTCTCTTTTCCCCTCTCTTTTCCCCTCTCTTTTCCCCTCTCTTTTCCCCTCTCTTTTCCCCTCTCTTTTCCCCTCTCTTTTCCCCTCTCTTTTCCCCTCTCTTTTCCCCTCTCTTTTCCCCTCTCTTTTCCCCTCTCTTTTCCCCTCTCTTTTCCCCTCTCTTTTCCCCTCTCTTTTCCCCTCTCTTTTCCCCTCTCTTTTCCCCTCTCTTTTCCCCTCTCTTTTCCCCTCTCTTTTCCCCTCTCTTTTCCCCTCTCTTTTCCCCTCTCTTTTCCCCTCTCTTTTCCCCTCTCTTTTCCCCTCTCTTTTCCCCTCTCTTTTCCCCTCTCTTTTCCCCTCTCTTTTCCCCTCTCTTTTCCCCTCTCTTTTCCCCTCTCTTTTCCCCTCTCTTTTCCCCTCTCTTTTCCCCTCTCTTTTCCCCTCTCTTTTCCCCTCTCTTTTCCCCTCTCTTTTCCCCTCTCTTTTCCCCTCTCTTTTCCCCTCTCTTTTCCCCTCTCTTTTCCCCTCTCTTTTCCCCTCTCTTTTCCCCTCTCTTTTCCCCTCTCTTTTCCCCTCTCTTTTCCCCTCTCTTTTCCCCTCTCTTTTCCCCTCTCTTTTCCCCTCTCTTTTCCCCTCTCTTTTCCCCTCTCTTTTCCCCTCTCTTTTCCCCTCTCTTTTCCCCTCTCTTTTCCCCTCTCTTTTCCCCTCTCTTTTCCCCTCTCTTTTCCCCTCTCTTTTCCCCTCTCTTTTCCCCTCTCTTTTCCCCTCTCTTTTCCCCTCTCTTTTCCCCTCTCTTTTCCCCTCTCTTTTCCCCTCTCTTTTCCCCTCTCTTTTCCCCTCTCTTTTCCCCTCTCTTTTCCCCTCTCTTTTCCCCTCTCTTTTCTCTCTTTTCCCCCTCCCTCCCTCTCTTTTCCCCCTCCCTCCCTCTCTTTTCCCCCTCCCTCCCTCTCTTTTCCCCCTCCCTCCCTCTCTTTTCCCCCTCCCTCCCTCCCTCTCTTTTCCCCCTCCCTCCCTCCCTCTCTTTTCCCCCTCCCTCCCTCCCTCTCTTTTCCCCCTCCCTCCCTCCCTCTCTTTTCCCCCTCCCTCCCTCCCTCTCTTTTCCCCCTCCCTCCCTCCCTCTCTTTTCCCCTCCCTCCCTCCCTCTCTTTTCCCCCTCCCTCCCTCCCTCTCTTTTCCCCCTCCCTCCCTCCCTCTCTTTTCCCCCTCCCTCCCTCCCTCTCTTTTCCCCCTCCCTCCTCCCTCTCTTTCCCCCTCCCTCCCTCCCTCTCTTTTCCCCCTCCCTCCCTCCCTCTCTTTTCCCCCTCCTCCCTCCCTCTCTTTTCCCCCTCCCTCCCTCCCTCTCTTTCCCCCTCCCTCCCTCCCTCTCTTTTCCCCCTCCCTCCCTCCCTCTCTTTTCCCCCTCCCTCCCTCCCTCTCTTTTCCCCCTCCCTCCCTCCCTCTCTTTTCCCCCTCCCTCCCTCCCTCCCTCCCTCTCTTTTCCCCCTCCCTCCCTCCCTCCCTCTCTTTTCCCCCTCCCTCCCTCCCTCCCTCTCTTTTCCCCCTCCCTCCCTCCCTCCCTCTCTTTTCCCCCTCCCTCCCTCCCTCCCTCTCTTTTCCCCCTCCCTCCCTCCCTCCCTCTCTTTTCCCCCTCCCTCCCTCCCTCCCTCTCTTTTCCCCCTCCCTCCCTCCCTCCCTCTCTTTTCCCCCTCCCTCCCTCCCTCCCTCTCTTTTCCCCCTCCCTCCCTCCCTCCCTCTCTTTTCCCCCTCCCTCCCTCCCTCCCTCTCTTTTCCCCCTCCCTCCCTCCCTCCCTCTCTTTTCCCCCTCCCTCCCTCCCTCCCTCTCTTTTCCCCCTCCCTCCCTCCCTCTCTTTTCCCCCTCCCTCCCTCTCTTTTCCCCCTCCCTCCCTCTCTTTCCCCCTCCCTCCCTCTCTTTTCCCCCTCCCTCCCTCTCTTTTCCCCCTCCCTCCCTCTCTTTTCCCCCTCCCTCTCCTCCCCCCTCTCCTCCCCCCCCTCCCTCTCCTCCCCCCCCTCCCTCTCTTTCCCCCCTCTCTCTCTGTTTATATATAGGAACCTTACATTACTGTTTTGCATATTTAATCATCTTAATAAAAATTCTAAGTTACATTTTTGTGACAGGTGGTGAAATTTACAAAATCCTTTGAGTTGTTATCTCCGAAATGCAGCGCTGATACTGACAACAGGTTAGTGCTCGTGTCATCTATGGTAATGAATTACTTTATTTTTCACACAGTTTTAAGTTTGCTTGATCTTAGGTTTATTTCCTGATGGAACTTTGGGCAAATTTGTTTGAAAAGTGTGAGGCTACAATTTTTACTTGGACAATACTCCTACTTACTTCAGATGGAGACTTGCTTGAAAACGTGTACATGCCTATATTTGTATACATATATATGTGTTGATATTGTGTCTGTGTCCCAGAGAAGAAACCAGGAAGTAACTGATGACTTTTTATTGTTGAACTGATGGACAACATACAAATGTTGTTTTGCATGGTTAGTGCAGAATTAAAAATTACAGGATTACTTTATATTGCTTGTTGATCTGTTACAAAATGTCTTCTTGCAGTTACTTTGAAAGGTTTCCAGTAAAATTTTATTTCTGCTCCTGTTGTCAATATGGAAAGCCTGAAAATCTCAGAGAACATATTTTTCCTAGAAATTTTGTTCTTGTGACTAAATCTTGTTTGGGAGCCCACTCAAAACAGAGTTATATGTTTTGCTTAGTGGGATCTGAATTTAAACATTGATAAAGGGCTAATTGTAAGCAGTAATAGAGCTGTTTGTCTACTGTATTCCTACAAAATATTGTGGCTAGTAACATTTCACATAAATGTGAACATATAAAATATCATACATACAAATTAGGGGATGAAGTTTTAACGCTATTGTGAGAAGCTTTCTCCCATCTTTCAGGGCCCAAACTCAGTGATTATCATACACACTTTAAGCAAATCATTTCACACTGATTCTGAAGTAGAATTTTCCATGTCAGATGGATGCCACAATGATAAATCTAGCCTTCTGTCCAACTTGCTATCCCTAGTTCAACAAACTTGAAGATTACTTTGTGCTTTGACATATTTAAGCAGCTTTTACAAATATTTTTGGATCATTTGCCTTCTTGTGTGCTTTATTTCTTCACCTCCAGCATAGTAAGAAGCCACCACTTCATTAAGGTTATTGCATATTGTACTCTGGATTGTGACAGGTCTTAATTCTTAATGCTTTTTATAGATTGATCTCACAGCATTGCAGACATTGGTAGTGTTATTTTTAAGATGTGCAAGCTGACAGCAGACCCCAGGGCCACATAGTGAGAGAAATACAAGCTAGTTCTCTTCCATCTTGCCCTATCTACTAGTTGAGAGATGGGAATGGTGAGACCAATGGAAAAGTAAAACGTGATAAAAATTAGGAAGGCTTAAAAATGGGTGAATAATCTATTGAATCATCTGGCAAATTACTGCTTTTGACAAAGATCTTCAGAGTAGCAGTTAGTCTTTCCTAAGTAAATTAAATGGGTGAAAATACGTTCCTTTTGTTCAGGGACAAGAGTCTGAATCAAAGGATGTGGTTGTTATTCCTGTTTTTCTCAAACTTGATCTGAAGCCAGATTAGTCAAAACAATGTAGAGCGGTGTCAAGATAACCAAGCTGGCTCATTTCTTGTTACCATAGTTATATTAGCATGTTACCAAAAGGCAATTTGTAGTATCCAGTTCTGCATGTAGTCGAGTCAAGATTATTTTAACATTAGTCTGAGACATCAACAAACACATGCAACCTGTTAGTTAGCCTTTATAAGATTCATAAAGATCCATTTCTATGCATCTTATTGTAAAGTTTCATTGCTTTTTTATTTCATTTTTCATCCAGTGGAGAATGAAGTTGGTTTTACAAAGACCAAGGTGAGACTGGCAGGTATGATGTCACATTTGGATCTAGTGCAAGCACAGATTGATTTATTGGCACTGTAGTGGGAAAATAAAGGTTATTTAGGATACAGAACAATGCTGCGAGCCCTTGACATTTGAGCACCTTCTAGTGCGTCTTGCCCTTTTCATTCTGCATTCTGCAGCTGTAACTGATGTAAAGTCATGAGACATTTCATGTGGAAGTAAGCGGCAGGATGATTTTCTTCATCATGACACAAGTGAAGTTGAGTATTATTTCACTGAAATTTTAGTGGAAATCTAAAACGATTACGGGCTGAGAACAGTTCTAGTTTTATCTGAAAGAGAGGGAAGCCCCAAGGATTATTTAACTTTTCATGTGCTAACATTCTTTCTCACGTGGTTTTAGAAGAAATTGGCTTTCCTTTTACCTTGACCTCTTTAGTCTCAAGATATTATAATGAATACTCATACGTTTTTTCTTTGCTGTTGGTTGTAAAGAAATATGTTGCAAGACCATACTTGCATTTATCTGTTCAGTTTGCAATTTTCCAGTACACACCATGACCAAGTTTGTTATCCATGGGACACTGATGCTCTTCTTCTTGTCAGTGATTTTGTTCTTGAAGTGTAGGTTTGCCCAGTCTGCTAAATTTCTCTCCCTTTGAAAAAAATTACATAAATTTTAGAAGCTTGAGGGTTTAGTTCTGATGTATTCTGGATGAATATGAACCTGAGGGAATATGCTGTGGTCTGTGTCTTTCCTACACAAAGGAAGTCGTCTTGGCAGATGATGTAGCTGAGATTATAGGTCTCTAACTTGAGTACCACTGGTAATGGAAGGGTCAGCTGCCTGAGCCAGTGTGAGCTGCATGGGAGAAAATATCTGTGCTCCCTCTCAGTTGGGGTGATACAGAGAAAGTGCTGATATTACTTCTTCCACTGTTGCGCTATCACTGTCGTTGGGATGATGTGCAGTCAGGTATGACTCCTTTCCGTGCAGTATTTTAATGCTTCATAAGGCATTTCTCTGCTTTTCTAGTCCTAGGAGCTGGAAGGGATTATGTCACTGTTTAAAGAGGATTTAAAGCACCCATGATTTTAGCTGTACCACTTCCCTACTGTACTTTCTGCCATCCTTCTCAGGGAGGCTTTGGGGACGATAGCAAGGCAAGCAGCTGCATAGGCGAAGCTTGCAGCACTGTTCAGTGCTCTTGAGCTGGATTTACTCTCTTGGCTGGTGTGGTAGTGCTCCTGGTAGTGTGTGTGCAAGACAGGGACTTGGTGGCATGCAGCTGCCTACATCAGTCCAGCAGGACTCACTCATGGCTTTCCACAGTTTGGAAAACATTGTTAGTTGTGATTTTTAGAGTAGCCTCTGAGTGTTCTGAGCTGCTGAGAATGGAGAGCACCAGCTGGTTGTGGTTTGCATCAGAATTAATAATTGATATTTCTTCCGAGTGAAAGTTGAGTATCTCACTTAAAGAATGGAGACAACATAGTAGAACATACTTTTAAAACTTCTTCCTTAGTTATATCTTGTTTATTTTACTTGAATTCATCTGCTGCTTAAATGCTTGATACCCATAATGTGGTCACGATTTAAAGCGTCTTGTATTATTATATCGTCCAGATTCTTAAGACATGAACTGGAAGCTATGCATTTGAAATTAGATTCTTATCCTTGAAGGTTTTTTTGTATCTCAAGTATTGATGTCCTGAAACACATTTTAAATTATAAATGTGAATTTTTTACTTAGCTCATTTATGTAAAGGTTGCTGAAAAAGTATACATATAACATTTATTACAGTCACTCAAAATGTTTATCCCAAATGGAAGCTGATATTTGTGTAAATCATTATTATTATCATCTTTATTTATAGTCTTTTAAGAATATTGAGTTTCCTTTCAAATGAGTGACTTAGCTGAAGTAGAGTCCAGAAAATCACTGCAGCCAAAAATCAATCCTTTCACTTTGATTGAGTCTTTCAAGCATTTTACTGTGCATCCTACTTTCATTCATGTGCATTACTTTGAAGCTTCAAGCAACTGTAGTCTTCTCCATGACTGCACAGAGTTACTTTTTTCTAAGCAACGTATTTCAGGTGTCGAAAATTGATCAATTTTCTTCTCAAAACCAAGGCAACATACATTCTTTTATTCACACATGAATAGCTGCATCTTGCCAATTGTCAAAAATCTGTCTGCAGTAAGTCAGTGGTAACTTTCCTGCTGATTAGAGGAGGTATAAGGTGGGGACTTCTAAGGTTTGTGTAGGTACTGAGTCTTTTGGAGAAGCTGCAGTGGAGTGGGGTGAGTTGAGCACTTAATTCTAGTGTATTATGCTCATTTAACTCTCTAGCCCCTCAGTAGCTGCGGCAGAAGCTTAGCCAAGAAAAATAAAAAGGAGGAAACCTTCATGTATGGTATGTCTACTTGGATCCACCTGGTGCAACACACTTACCTTACTGATTTTAAGACTTATAATCCATTCTTCAGTCATTCAGGTCTGGCATTTCACACAGAAATTTAAAAAATGTTATTTCCCTTGACAGAAAAAATATTGGAAATATGAAGTAAAAATACCCCAAATTATTAGACTAAATTGAAAAATTAAAATCTTAACATTATATACTTTCAGGTAGCTCTACAGAAAATATTATTCAGAACTGGTTGCTCTTGATAAGCAAGCCTATATCCCACAGAAGCTTGGAACATAACCTCATGCTTGACTGATGTGTAAATGCATATCATTATTAAATGCTGTGTTTATTTTACTTGGGAGATGTATGCAATTTTCAGTGGAAAGAATTGTGTGAAGGAGGAAACTTTTGATGTACAGGTTCAATAAATACCAAATTATTGCTGCATAGACAATGCTTAGTAATCATTAATAGTGGTGAATGGTTCTGCTGCTCCTGTGAGTATGCCTGTAAGACATGCTGGACATCCAAGCAACGTTGATTCTATTCTTTTCTTCCTTTGCTATGTCATTTGATAGTTTCAAAGACAGCATGGAGAAATCATCATCTTATTCCGACTGGCTAATAAATAACAGCATTGCTGAACTGGTAGCTTCCACGGGTCTCCCAGTGAATATCAGTGATGCCTATCAGGATCCTCGCTTTGATGCTGAAGTAAGAGATTTTTAGAAATGTAAATATACATCATAATTTTGACATTGCAACTAGTACACCACGATTTTATCATTGTATCCAAATGGCTGTAAAGCATGTGACTATTTATTTTGGGGTAGCGTTTCCTCCTTCTGGTTTGCTGGTGTTGACATGGCTTTATACAGTAAAGACAGGTCACTGAAGTAGTGTATGACTTCAGGCAGTTAGTCTGTCCATGATTAATCTTTTTTTCTATTTATAAGTGATATCGTCCTCTGTCAAGTGCTTTGATATCCATTCAATCGATTTTTATTGCTGAAAATTCCACTGTTGGTGTTCAGTGTTAGTAGCACCATCATTGTTAGCTGTTGAGGTGGCTTGGACTGTACACAGAGTGTGAACAGAACCAATATCTAGAGAGACAAATGTTGTTTGTGATCTAACTTAGCCAACTGACCTTTTAATTTGCAAAAATAAAATATAAAACTAAATTACTTATTTCTTAAAGATACATATCACTCCTAATTAAAGCTGTTTGTGTGTACGAAAGTGGTCATTCCAACCTCAATTGGGAAGGTGTAGATACAGATAGAAACGTATACTTGTACTTAAAAGCTAGATAAATATTAGAGGCATACGGAATGACAAAATCTTCACTGATTTCCATACAGTGTTACTACAGGGGACTGGGCCAGTAGTTAAACAGCACATTAATCAGTGGACAGCCAGCTCACTAAACTATGCTACGCAATAAGTGTTCTTAGAAGTGTTTCATATTGCAAGTTTGCTTGGTTCAAGTTACATCCCAGGTGTAATGGAAGGGATTATCTCTCAAATCAGTAGAATTTGTGAAAACAAGAAAAATAAAAGGAGCCTGCTGTAAAGTGTTCAAGAAAACTGTGTTGATGCTTATTTTTTCAGAATTTCAATAATTGCAATTAATGCCTGGGGTTTATTTCTTGCCAAAGAGATCCTATGATAAAACAAGCCAATCCTTGATATGTTTGTAGTTGTACTTTTAATATATCATGTCCTGAATATTCAGATATCTCTTATTTATTCCACAGTTAGTCCTTTTCAAGCTAGGGGCACTGCCCAATTTATATAGAGAAATAGAAAACACTTAATACAAAGGACAGTAATTATTTTCCGTTGATGAGTTCCTTTGCAAATTTAATACTTAAATTCAGTTGTTACTATCAACTACTTCCACAGACAGTCAAATGTAGTAAGAACATATTCTCTCTTATGATGTAGATAGAATCAAACATGCATTTGTAGTTATGAACAGATATTCTGTTCTCTACATCTATTAAACACACTCTCTTTTTTTTTTCCTCCCAGAACACGGTTGTTTTCAAATATTGATGCTCAATTTTCAAGTCATTCACTAAGAATTTAATGCCAAAGTATTTTCATTGAGTTTGTTTCAAGATACGCATCTGAGGCAATTGTTCCCCCATTTCCATGAATTTTAGGTGGCACTCCACACTGATTTCAGTGATGGAATTCAGAGTATGTACAAATCAGCAGTACTCTAGTAAAATCTGAGTTGTATCTTTTGCAAGCTAGGAGATCACAGTGTTCTCATACTGCCTCCAGTATATCAATTATTGCTGGTCTTTTACTTTTCTTCTGTTACAGATTACCTATAGCACTGGCAGTTTTAGTAAGAGAACATTTCCTGATCTTCTGTGAGTGGGCTCATTCCACTCTCTAATCTATTTTGAAAAAAATATTTTCTGTATTTCAGATTTTGCAACAATGACCCTGAAGAATAAAGCTTATCAACTGTAGAAAAGAAAGAATCAGTGACACTTACAATAAATTGCAAAGTTTTTTACTGTATTAGGTAGAAAACAATAAATGAGGCAGAATTCTCTTCAGAACTACAGGACCAATTAGACCTACATAGAAAAATCTCAAATCCTTTTTTTGACCGCATCCTTCCATTTTTTCCTAGTTTGCCCTTTTGCACAGTTCCCTACTTACTCTTGTCTTTCTTCTGAAAACGCTTATTTCCCATAGGCCTCCTTTTATAGGTGCTTTTGCAATTTCAATTTGACAATTGGGAAGAGTATTTCTAAGGCACAGTTCTTCCATAGAGGTTGTCCGTACTGATCCACCAGTGTAAGTACTCAAGGAATTGACTGAACATTGCCTCAATTGCAGTTTGGTTTTAAGTCCAAATCATAGTCAAATAGTGTAAGCTTGCAGTGGCAGACATGGTGACATTTGTATTTCCTTTGGCTATTTTTAGAATATTCCTTTGACTTTCAGTTAACCTTGCTGTGCATGAGGTTTCAGCAGACTTTTTTTTCTGAGAGCTGATCCATATGGAATGACATTTTTAAATGTAAACTTACTCCTTGACATTTCTCTTACTAGATTGTAAAAGGCTGCAAATGGTATCTGTGGCTAATGGTAGATTTCATTTCTGTGTCTTAGGCTGACCAGATTTCTGGCTTTCACATAAGATCTGTTCTGTGTGTTCCTATATGGAATAGCAACCACCAAATAATTGGTAAGACCTTCCTCGTAGCTGCATCATTTTTGCACTAATGTAAATTTAATTCTGTCTTTTTAATTCTATCTTCCTTTTTCTTCTTTTTCCCAGCTGAATATTGTTAAGAAGTTACGGTACCTAGGATGCATGCTAAGTATCCAAGCAGGAATGTTTTGGCTTGGATACTGTATGGACTTTTCCAGCTTTCCCATTGTGCTATTGTGAAGTTTTATGTCGTATTGAAACTTGAAGACTAATGAGATTACAACAGAAATTCTAACAATATTAGTGGAAAATGTTTGATAATTTTCTTGGGTTTCCCTTTTTTGTACAGAACTCAGGAAACTGTTTCTGCAGTTAAGCAAGGGGGTCACTTCCCTCTTTAATGATAAACTCCACATTCAGGAAGAGTTGCTAGAGAGGCTGCAGCAGCTGTCAGAGTTGCCTGTGGCAGTGGTGTGTACTGAATCACACTGTGACAGGGTTTTATTGCTTGTTGGATAGCCTACTTCCCAGCTATTGTACACCTGCAATTGGCTCTGCGTTATTACCTGCTTTTGGCACAAAAAGGAGCACCATTTGTAAATAACAGTGCCAGATTCTTCTGTTAACTTTCCACAGAGGAATTCAAGTCAAAGCAATAGCAATTTAAACTGTCAGGGCAAGACTTGCATCCCTGTGTGCTGTTACTGTCAGCGAGAGCTGAGATCAGTAGTGCATTGCTGAAGGCACTCGGTGCCATGCAAGATCAAAATCTTCTTTGAGCTTATTCAGCAGAGATTATGTGGAAATTAGGCCTTTTAAAAATATGGCTTATTTTTTGTTGTGATTTGCACATTATCTTAAAGAAGGAGAGAGAAACTGAACCATTGACTGCTCGTAGCTTTTTTTGCTAAGGACATATTGGAGCTAAATTAAATAGAAATTGTTTGTGCAGTAAAACTCAGAATTAGTTCAACTGGAGCCCAAAGCATTGAAGGCTTTTTTTATTTTCAAGTGACTGAAGGGAATTACTTTTTTTTTCGTTCACTCAATGAATTGATGGACCAGTCATGAGGAAAAAAGGATTTTGATACACAGGTGATGCTAAACCAAACAAGATTTTAGAAAGTAAGGTACTGATTCAGCAAATGATATTAGTGACTTGAGATTGGTAGGACAATTTACATGATGGCTGTTAGCACGGTGCTCAGGCTCTTTCCTAAGGAGGTCTCTAATCTTCTGTGAAAAGCTTTTCGAATAGCTTTTAGATTTGCAATATTACACTTGGAGAGAAAAGAGTAACAGTTGAAAGTAATAAACTGAATCCTGATATCAAAACAAGCAGACCTTTGCATCTTTGTTTCTGTTTAATGATTTTCAGAATATTTGCAGTTTTGCTTTTCAGTTTGAAAGATTTTACCAATGGATAAAATATTCTGTATTGTGAATTAATGAATGAAAATTATAATTCATATTAACTCTTTCTTAAAGGAGTAGCTCAAGTGTTGAACAGGCTTGATGGGAAACCCTTTGACGATGCCGACCAGCGACTATTTGAAGTAAGACGCCTTCAACTTTGTAGCAATACCGTATGTTTTCAGCAGGATTTGGTGTTTCTGGGTAATGCTGCTTCAGGCTGCTGTAGGGAGGAGGGAAGAATATGTTATCTGTATTTGTGGTTTGACATTAATTGTCAGAAGTCCTCACTTAATAAGATTGCATCCTAATTAAAACAAGTTTCTTGCGTCTGGTCTTTCTCTTCTTGTTGAGGCCAGTGACTTACCTGCTTAAGAATGATTTTTCCTAATACTTTCATGTAATTCCTTTTAATGATTAAGCTAGCATTCATCTTTGTGTTTGTATTATAATTTAATTGTAATTTACTTTCCTTTCTCTTTTCTCTTTTTAATTTTAGGCTTTTGTTATTTTCTGTGGCCTGGGCATCAACAACACAATTATGTATGACCAAGTGAAGAAATCCTGGGCAAAACAGTCAGTGGCTCTTGACGTATGTGTACATTTTAATGAAACTTTGTCTTGATCATGTGTCACATATAAACAAACCTACTGCTTCTGAGTTTATTGTAGTTAGCAGCATTTTCTCTGTCTTCCTCTGCAGCTTAGAGGGTTGTATTATTTAGGTAATGGTGAAGTGAAACTTTCTTAGGGTATGCTTAGCTACAGGGCTTATGCACAGCTTAAGTAATTTTGTATCTGAATATCTTGTTTAGTGCCTGTTTTTTACATTAGAAGGGGGGACAGTGTTAATGGAGAGTCTAGTTTCTTACAGGTGCAAGCATAGGAATTAATCTAGGCGTTCTATGTCTTTTCTTGTCCATCAGTAGCTAAAAATTCCTTCAAATTAGTCATTTTAGCTAGCTTGTTGCTCTTCTAGTGTTATAAAGTATGAGTAAAATATACTATGAACAGGACAATTTGAAAAAACTGATCATCATCATAGGGGTTTTTAGTATCAAAAGCAACACCTGGTGAACGTGTATCAGATAGATGTCTTACTAGAATAAAGTAAAAACAGGATGACTGGCAGCTCAATTAAGTGCTCTGCTGTGGGTCAAGACTGTATAAAGCAAGGTCCTGGCATTCCAACATGTCACATCTTTCTATAAAATACGTATATGGTAGCTAAATGGATGGAAAGATTTCTCTTTTTGCCCATTGCCTTTATAGAATTTCTTTTCCTGTTTCTGCCCCCAGTGCCATGAAAACTAAAATCTATCAGGTCCTGTAAAACAAAGTTTACAATGCGAAACTTTGTACAGAATTATTATTTTTAAACTTCAGTAAGCTTATTCAACAGTAACGCTCTATTCTTTATTTTATTCTGGCGATTTTAAATATGATCATGTTAAAAATAATTTTGGTGAGAACAAAGCTTAGAGGTTTGAGAAAAGCTTTACAAATGCATGTTATTCCTACTAAGTAATTAAAAATGGCTTGAATGAAATTTAAAGTCTTCATTATGCAAGATTAATTAATCTTTAAACATTCCTCTGATGAAAGGGTAATGTCACTAAGATTTCAGTATTATTTTGATTTTAACATGTAATAAGAGAAGAAAATGATCTAGCAATCCCTAATGTGTGCACCCATGATGGTGTAACTGCTTTGAGTTTGTGCAATATCCAGCAGTACAATAAGAACCACAGAAATAGTGTTGACTGGAATTTCTGTCTATTAGAACGAAAATCAAACCAAACTAGATTGCTGTGAAGGTGACTTTTTTTTTTTTGCATTAGGGTTATTTATCTACATACTTGGGATCAATCCTGTAGAGCACATTGGCATGTTAAGACTTTTTGAGGCCAGTAGGACTGTTTGTGTTTGGAAACATTCTGAGCATAAGTGGCTTTTTTATTATTCCTTTATATGTATTCACTTAGGTGGAAAAGTTAAAAAACTTTCCTTTTCAGGACTCCTTCAATGTTCTTGATTCTTTACATATCATAGAATCGTAGAATGGTTTGAGTTGGGGGACCTTAAGATCATCGAGTTCCAGCACCCCTGCCATGGGCAGAGACACCCTCAGCTGGAGCAGGTTGCTCAAAGCCTCATCCAACCTGGTCTTGAACATGTCCAGGGATGGGGAATTCTTGTCTTCTCTGGGCAACCTGTTCCTGTGCTTCACTACCCTCATAGTAAAGCATTTCTTCCTAATACCTGATCTAAATCTCCCTTCTTTCACCTTAAAACCATTACCTCTCACACTCCCTGATAATCAGATCCTTCCCATCTTTCCTGTAGCCACTGTAAGTACTGGAAGTCTGCTATATGGTCTCCCCTGAGCCTTCTTTTCTCTAGACTGAACAACTCCAACTCTGTGCCTCAAATATTTGTACAATATGGCACCTTAGAACGAATACTCCTCCTGGCACGGAAAATAAGTGGTGTCAGATATCACGTTCAGATACATAGGGATGAAAGTTAGCACAGACATTTGTTATTTACTGTTGAAATCGAGAAAATTTAAATTTCTTGGTTTAAAATACAGTTTCTTTTTTGATCTAAAGAAGACCAATAACCATAGACCTTCAGTGTAGATTATAGGTTTGATAAATGGCCACTATGCTGCAGTGAAAAGTAATTCTATAAATGAGCAACAGCTCATGATAATATTTGTGTAAAGTGATTGAAGATAAAATAGAAACATACTGAACAAAAGAATGGTATATGCTGAAGGACTGTGAACCATTTTACAGTAACAAAACACTTTATTAGTATTTATGTATTTAGCTGGGATGGCAATGAGTAGTGTTTGATACTAGATGTGAAATAAATCATTTTGATGAATACCATAATAAGATTCTTACCCAGATATACAGATGCTGTTTTTCATATAGAATTCTCCTAAGACTGACTAATAAACAGAAGACAAAAATGTAAATAAATTATGGGGAAAGGTTGACAGCAGGAAAGGTTGACAGGATGCCTTATAGTTCAAATCCAAGCTATTTATTATTTCATGTATTAAGGATGCAAAATTTGCAGATTATTAAAATATTAGGATAATCAATATTAACTAGGACTGTAAAAATCTAGATGTATATAATGAATACAAATGAAGGATTAGCTTAATAAGAATTTTCATATTAAGTGTAATCTGTCATAGCAAAACACAGAATTTTACTAATCTTACAGATTTCTGAGAGAAGCTACAATATCGATGGACAGAAAAATAGATACTCATTGAGGAAGGACATGATGTTTAGTTATACAAAGTAAAACATGGGAAAGAACAGGTGAATTGGTGTTTCTTATTTATCTTTTATAGTGCAGGAATGATTTCCTGTTACTGTAAAAGATGACACCTCTAAAATTGATATGAGTAAATATATCACAGGACTCATTTCCACAAGGTTCTGCAAGCCAAGGGCATTTGAGATAGATTTTAGGCGTTTGTGTCAGTAACAGAGGCATTCATAGATGAAAACAGTTTCAAAATTAGAAGTATAAATCAAATCTTTAGCATATAAGCCGATCAGGTGTTGTGCGATGAGGACCTGTCCTTGCTAGGAGTGCTCTAGCTTTGTGAGCTCCCTCATGGACCAGTGCCTCATCCCATGCACAGTCAAACCTTGGTGGATCCAGTACACAGGGTGGCTCTTGCACCTTCTGGAGTGCTTGTTCACTGTTAGTATTGTCACATAAGGATATTATGTGTTCCATGTAAATGTTTCCATACGTATATGTAATGAGAGGTGTGCAGTACTTTGTGCATTTTATTTGGTGCTTTCGTCTCCGGAATGGTCTTGAAGGGAATGTCAGGTATAGCATAGAGATGCTACTTTGTATGCAGTGATGTGACTCTAGTAAAAGCATTAAAGCTTTACGGTATAGCAAAAGGCATTATTTAAAGTCTGTAAATCTACTGTTATTTTTACATTAAATTCTTTGGTTTAATTGCAGACCTTCAGGCGAATGATGTAGGAATGCATATATTATTAAATTACTTACTGTTCGTGATTCCCTTTAAAATTCCATGCAACCTAAGTGCCAAATGTATACCTGATAACCTGCAGTTAATTATTATATGCTGACATTCGGAACTGAATTATCATGCATAAATATAAATTAAATTTGTTTTAAACATCATTGATTAGACTGCAGTACAGAGCCCTATTAGTTCTACTTGTCAAGTCTACAAAAATGTTTTTTATTTTTTGTTCTGGGGCAGGTGTTATCTTACCATGCAACATGTTCGAAGGCAGAAGTTGATAAATTTAAGGTAAGGATTTAAGTTTTTAGTTTTTCCTGAAAATATAACAATAAATTAAAATGGATGTAGACTATCTAAGAGAAAAGGTTTACGTCAAAAGCAGGAAAATGTAATCAACAGTGATTTGCAAAGGATATATTACGTGTTAGGGTGTTAGGCAGGGAAGGTGGAGAAAAGGCTTTCAAAGGATATAGAGCTGTGGTGATGTGTGCACAGTGGCAGAATTCCATTGTCTCAGCACCAGCTGCTGGAATGGCACGTCACCATGGCTTTGGTGACCTTCTCAACAAGAACCACCATTGGGAAGTTATACCCCAGCGGGAGGTGAGAAAGAGACTAGAGAAAATGAGAGGATCTGGAGATTTTACATTACTTCTCTAAAAAAGCAGAACATTTAATATCAGGATCGTGCTTGGGGTCAGAAGGCAGATATGAAGGTGAGAAATTCTCTAAGAGCCCTGGGCAGAACTACGTTTTGTGTTGAACATAGCATTGCTAGGGACAAATAATTATATATTCTCACTGAATCCTGCCTTGCCAAGGGCTAGAGAGCAGGGAGAATGGTGACCTTGCTCTTTCATCACTGTCAGCACTCTGGAGCTGCTTTTGTGATAGGCTTTGTTTGTCCTTTTTTGCTTGAGGAGACGTTAGAGAAATTTGGTGGCACATTCCCTGACTATGAGGAGTTGGTGTAGTAGAGAGCTCCTCAAAGCTGTTTGGGTGGCTCTTCTGTTCGCTGTCAGTGTTTCTCTCCTGTATGCAAAGTCCATCAGAGACCGTGGTGAGGTCTGGGAAGGAAGTCTAGACTGTTGTGACCCCGAACTGTCAGCATTCCCTGCTGTGTCTTCCTGGCACCTGTTTGGCTGAAAAGTAGCTGTTTACTGGTTACTTGGGTAGTTGGCTGACTGTCTGCAATCTGGTCTCTGCTGCATGGGATGGTTGTGGTGGAAGGGGGAAGCCATGGGTGACTTAGCAAAGCTGATACTGATGAGGTACTTGGGCTGAGGAAGGGCACCTATTGTTAGTATAGTTTATTAGTTTGTACATCATTGCCCAAATGATGGCTGTGCCTTAGAACTCTCTATTGATGGCTGGTGATAAGGGTGTGATATTCTCCCTCTGTTGTAGTTCCTGGTGCAGTAGTTACACCTGTAGTATAGCTTCTATAACTGTCAGGATTCAACCAATATCTTTCTTCATATCAGAGGGAAATACATCTTGGCTGTGGTTAGCCATTGAAAGATGATTCTTCATCGTGGTCTGTGTAGCTGAAATAAAAGCCTGCTGTGTTACTCTTAGGAGTGTGATGAGGAACTATTCTACTTGTTTTCCCAGGTGTCTTCATTGATAGATTTGCCAGTGTCCATCCATTTACCTTGAAGACATGTAGCTAACCATTCAGTTGTTAATGATAAGGTAAAGGGAAATAAAAAGCATTTTTTTATTAATAACTCAAATAGATATATTTTTATAAAGAACATAGATGAAAAAATGAGCAATGTAACCAAGCTATGCTTAATCTAATCTGAGATGTTTTTTCAGAAAAATTTTCCCTTTCCTGTATCCAGTTGTCTCACTTTCAATTCCTGAAAAAATGAGTGACAGGTAGTCTTTATTAATGCTTTACACCACTGGTTGTAAACAAAACAAAACAACAAAACCCCAGAGAAGTCCTGTATGTCTTGTGGGCCTTCAACAGAGACCACATTCCTGGAGAGGGCCATCCATCCATGGGATGAAATTGCTTCCAACTCCCCCCTTGCAGAGCTCTGGCAGCCTATCTCCCTGCTGAAATCTCCTGGGATATCCTACTCTGAAATCACTGCTCTTTTCTCTGCTTGTTATATTGTTATATTTTGTATAAGCCCTTTGTTATATTAGGGTCATCTTCTAGTCTTGACTGGATAATAAACAATTCCTCCCTCTGGGGATGTTTGGGGCTAAGCCTGTCCTGTCTCCCTTTGGTGATTTATTGGCAGATGTCAGAGGAAATGTCTTTTACGATTTACCTGACGTTCTGCTTCAGTCAGAACAGTAACAAACACACATAACAGAGACATCTAAATGAGAGTAATGCCAGTAGTTCACTACTGGCTCTTGACTGACATGAGACCCAACAGTAATTAAAGAGTTTGGAGTGACAATACATTTGAGTTGACAACTTTTCAACTTACTACCCCAAACATACTGTAAGTGGTCCCCAGTGGCTTGGAAATAATTACGTATTCTTCCTCCTAGTTCAAATTGTTTATTTCCATCTTTGTCATATTATTTATTTATGGGCTTAATGAAAAGCCTTTCTTTAATTTCTATTTCCCTAAGACCTCAAGAATATTCTGATACAAAGTGAAAAATTGCAAGTGTGCTTGAAGTTTATTTTTCCTCTGGCTTTTACCAGTGAGTTAATTTTATTGCATTACAGAAAGCCTAATAAGACTAGTTAAAGCTGATTTTTCACTTAAACTTTTGTCAGAAATTTCCTACTATTATTGGATGAATTCACAAATACACAAATTCACAAATGTACCTGGTATCTTTGTAAGAATTAAACTAAATCACTGTGAGCAGGTTCTGTAAAAAAAAAAAAAAACACATTTATTTCTGTTGCTACTGATCTTGTCTAATTAATGAAACAAGAAAAAGTCCCTTAAGAAATAAAATACCTTTCCCTAGATGCTAGGAAGGAAAAAAATGCAGAGCACAGTTGGTTGTGGAGCTGGAAAATTTAAGAGGGAAGTCCACAGTATGGAACAATGAACCATGAATGTACAATAATGGACCACATCATGCAATTAGCCTATTTCATATCTGATTTCTATAATCATCTAAAAACAAAGCAGCAGCATAGATTCACATAGAATGGCGGGTAGGGATATTTACACCTTCTTGAAGGGATTCCACTTATGGTGTTACTGGAGTATAGCTTTCACTAATAAAAATCTGAAAACTGAGTTTAAAAATGCATATATGATGAGAAATAGTTCTGTTAATGAATGGATTTTTTTTCCTCAGAAGATAATCCAGTTACGTGAATCATTGCAGTAAAAATTTATGTCACCAGTCCTTTTCATTATTTGCATTAAAACTTTTGAGATTCATTACCGCTTAAGTGAGCAGGCACACATTTCTCAGGAGGCCAGTGAGAGCAGGACCAGTGCGAGGCTCAGACACAGTGTATGGGCAGGTGCAGCTCTGCTGACCTGGATGGAGCCACGCCCTGGGGAAGTGGGAATGGAAAATTAAAGTAGTAAACTTGTTTTAGCAATAAGAGATCGGTCTTAGCCCTCCAAGTAGATCCACGTGGAACTGCAGGGATCTGGATTCAGAGCCTGAGCAAATCCCTTAGTCTCTGTAAGTGATAATCTGGCCCTGGAGAAGGTAACGGGAAGTTTGCCCTTGATTTCAGCAGGATGTTGCCATTTTCAGCTTTGTTTGGCATTTGTAAAATTGCAGAGTAATGTTTTCTGTGTCATCTTCCATCTATTTATTCATGATCATCACCCTTTTGTATTATATTTTCTGATAGAACAAGATCTCTGAAAAAAAAAGTTAAAGATCCAGTCCTCTTTTTATGCCAGTCTAAAATGTGCATTAAATGAAAAATTGAGTTGGCATGCAGTGTGAAATGGGTCCTTTTTCCTGAAAACAGGAAAACCACGTGGAAGCTTAATTCGTAGAGTTTCAATAATAGCAATTGAATCAGAATTAATTGTAGGATATCTACCATTATTCCTGTATTTGGGATATGCACTATACTTCCAAGTCCTAAGAAAGAGGATGTGATTTTTTGTGAATAATTTATAGGGTTAAAACAAGAGCAATTTATAGTAAGTATTATAGATAGACTCTCCATCACCAGATTATTTAGCTTTTATTTGCTGCTCAGTATTTTTCAACTTTGATTTTTTTTTTTAATTTAAGTCATGATGGCTTCAAAAAGTTTGAAAAAATTTCAATCTGATATACTGCCAAGTTCATATAAACTGGATAATATTTTTTAGGTTTTCTGATATGTGCTGTATTACTGTGATAGGTAGATTTCTGATACCGTTGCTCTAGATAGAGAGAGAAAACTTAAATTTTACTTTACTTTGGCATTTACAAGTAAAACAAAAACCAAATCTAACTTGAGTGCAAACGTTTTTTGCATATCTGAGAATGTCTGTCTGAAGTCTTGAGCCTGTTTTATCACAATGGTTCTTCTCACTTGCATCTACATAACAACCCTAAATTCAGACTGCATTTTAGCAGGATAAGCTAAAGTAATGCACTGACGAATCATACCAATATCATATCAATATTAATTTTATTTTCTTAAGAAGTTAGAAATAGGTATGATTGTAAAAACTGTGGCAACTCAGTATTCTCTTGTATTTTTGACTTAAAAGACAATTCCATTATTTCCATTATGTACTACCACTACTTGTTAGCTATAAGCATTTGTATTATTGGAATAGAAATATGTAAGACTGGTGAAGTCTGATAAATCTAAGACTGATGCTATCCTATAGCATTGTCCTGTAGAGCCACGTATCTTCTCATTGAAATGCAGGCTATCCAAGCCTAAAAATAGTTGTCTTTTAGACAAGTATAGAAAGCCAAGATACATGAGTAAAGAATGCAGGATTGTGTCCAGGACAGGATATTTATAGCAAGAGTTACTGACTTATAGCAAGACAGTAATGAACAAGTCCTGTGATTTAGCAAGCAGTCCCACAAACACACATCACCTTTAAATTTAATAAATATAGTTTCCAAAGAGAATATGTAAACACTGTTCTATTATGGGTAATGTACAAGCTTTTTTAAAAAGCTAACCTAATTGTGCAGCTGTGAATGGTATAAGCCAGATCAATATTTAATGACTGTGATGCATTATTTATTGCGCTATGAGAGATTCCCTTTTTTAGGTCAAACAGCACACAGGAGAGCTACGCAACAGAAAACGATGCATCACCTGTCTTTCAGAATCTTAGATTCAAAATGTAGCATGAATAACAATTCCTGTATTTTTCAATTCCGCAGCCTGAGGTATGGCTAGTTAAGACCTACCTCCACGCGGGGAGGCTTTTTGTATCTCTTAAAAACACTGACATTTAACTAAATAATGATGGAAAGAGTTGAACAACTTTTGGGGCTGCTATGTATTTGACAGTGTGAACAATTGAATTGTGAAAGATAATGGATTTAAGTGAATTTGATACTTGGAGTGCTTTACATGTATGATATAATATAAATCTGTTATTCCTGTCTTATGCTGTTACAATTTTGTACCCACCCTTAAATGCATAACAGCAAGTTGTGCAATGAAAAACTGAATTTCGTGTATTAATATCCTCTCTAATCCCTGTAAGGATTCGGAAAGCATTCCTAAGTTGTCTTATTCTCTGACTTGATGCCATCTTTCAATTTAGAACTATTTTAGTTGCTTTTATGTTCTGGTAATTAAGTAATTTGTAATGGTTTATAGTAATTACATTATATTCTTTCTCAGTGATTAAATTTCAGAAAGGCAAGCTGGCCTTTGTATTTTGGAGTACTTATGAAGTATTACTGTTTAAATATACATAGCTAGAAGGTGAGGTTTTTATGCATTGATGACACTGCCATTTCAATTTGTCTGGTAACAAGGTTTTATCCAAAGGACCAAAGCCATGTAATGACACTGCAAAGTCAGTTTTTCAAGTCATGGTGCCAACCATGCATATGGTGAAACCTATCAGTTCTTTAGAGACCTACAGTTATATATAAGCACATGAAGCTATTCACGTGCTTAAGTATTTTTCAGATTGCCCCTCAAGACTGGTCGCACAAACTCCTGGATTACTCTTTGGCTCTCTGTGCTGGCACAGCTGCTCATGTTTCACTGAGCACAGTAACAAAGGGGAAAAAATATGAAGAAACCTTGAGGGTAAACATGGCTTCAGTGTTAATATTGAGCTATGTTCTCTTTAAAGAAATGCACAGGTTCACAAGATGTAAAACAGTTTATTTTCTCTGCTTTTCAATATGCACTGCCCACATAAGACAAGACCTAAAGCACAGTGTTAAAGGTTTCATAATTCATGAAACCGAGGTCTTTATTGTATTACATTATTTCATGCACTTTTACATGAGCCTATGTCTTCAGTTGTTATGGAAACAAGACATTAGGAACACATTGCATACACTGAAAATTATTAAAAAAAATAAATAATGATTACAAATAAAATACTGGGGATTTTATACTGGTTTCTGAAATGTGATGCTCTTATCTATTAACATCAGGCTCAAAGATTTTTTTTTATTTCAGGGAAGAGAGGGAACGGCATGGAGAAGTAGGGAAAGATTGTTCGTGCTCTTTTCTGATACAGTGTTTAGGTTTAGGGGCATCAAATGATATTATCCAGGTACAGATTTTAATCCAACTAACTACATCAGCAAGCATATAGTTAAACACAGTGACATATCACCATAGGTGTTAATGAGTTAAAAATGATGAGTTAACAGAAGGAAAAGGCAAATGAGGACTATTATATAAAGACAGTTCTGTCTGGCTCAGGAAATCTCCGAAGTGGAGCTCACCAAAGCTGAGAGAGTGCACCGAGGAAGTATGTTTTCTCAGTTCAATAGTCTTCCCTGCTCTCAGTACCTTCCAACAGTGGTGCTTGAAAACAAAAATACAAAACTATAGTCTTTGCATCACTTTTTATCAGCTATAAAAGAGACTATGCCTTCTGTATTTAAAATGCTGAGAAATGTACTTCGACTTGATCATTACTGTCATAAATGTCAGAAACTCTAGATTCCAGGGTTTGATGAAAACTCCCAAGTTTGCTGAATTATTTGTTTTAGTTATGAGTCTCTGCTTTTCATTTCTCAACCACCTGCCCCTATAAGCGTTCCTGGATTGTCCTGCTAAGCTATTCTTCTCCTCCTTGTCTCAGTGCTGAGACCTGTTGTTCTCATGTGCCCTTCTAATACAACAGCCCTTCTCATGCAGACATTATTAACCATCATGAAACCTGCTCCATAATGATAGGTTTTACTGAGAATGAAGCATATAAAAAAGGTAGTATGACAGTTTGTGGACAAAATATGAGTACGAATTTGCTTTAATTTCTTCCTTGTGGCTCTTTACCAGAAATAAAGTTGTGATGGCTTCAATGTGTCAAAGTCATGAGGGGCACCTGTTTACAAATTACTTTTGGAGCTGCCCTACTAGACTAGTGTCATACTACAGGGTCTACCCTGGTTCTAGGGATGGTTAAAAAGAAAAATAAATGGGAATTCTGAATTTCCTTTCAAAAATTTAAACATTCAGTTTTATTGAAATGTCAGCATTTGAATTTATTTGCTTTGTAGTTGATCAAGATGAGATTAAATTGTTGCAAAATGTTACTGAAAGGATTCCTCTTGTATTTCTAAAATGACCACGCTTAATATTTCCAGGTGAAAAAATGGAGCTCCCAGAGCAAATTGTTCACTTTCTTCCACAGCAGATGCAATATGAATTTTCCAGGGCAGATGAAATACAAATCTTCCAGGAGGTTGTGGAGAGAGGGTTCCCAAGGAGTAGTTTAACCTGAGCTGCTCTGCAGAGGCCAGCTCTCTTTGCTGTAGAGGGATGAAGGGAAGGTAGAGCAATGACGATGAGTACATCCACCCATCTGCCCACCGATGAGTATTTGTAGTTGTGTTGTCGTATTATCTAAGCAGGGCAGGGCACTTCATGTTTTGGTGTCTAATCTGCAAAGAGGGGACAGCAGTATTGAAGCATCTTTATGAAGGATTTCAACATTTCTGCTTTCTGACTGCAAAAGGTTTGTATAATGCAACTGTGTGGCGTTTGTATGATAAGCCTCCTGTTTTATAGTGTTGGAGATAAGTAAATCCTGTTTTAAAAAAATCTCTCCCTTGAGAAAAAGCTGCATATGATTTGAGAGAGTTAAGGTAAAAGAAAGAAACCTGTGGCCTGGAAGCTGGATAAGGCTCACGATTTAATCATATATCCGGGTCCAGATAATTTTTACTGTTCACTTGCGATTTTATTACTGTTCACTTGTGATTTTAGCATAGGTCATTAAATGAATTTTTTAAAGGGATAGGCTTCTTTCGGTAAGGAATAGGTTCTGGTCTGTGGATGATTGTCAGGGCAAGGGCATAATGCAGATATCAATAAGCGACTTCCTCTGTAATTTTTTAATATGCAAAGGAAAATGTATTTATTCTTAAGTGTTTATCCTGTACAGGATATCTCTGAATACATTTACACTGCAAGTTAAAAAGAAGGGAGCTTAAGGGTTAGGATTAAAAAAATGTGAAAAATCAACATCGACATTCTGTCTGCAGAGTAACTAGAAATATTAAATTATAAGTTATTACTTCTAAGATCAGCTGCTTCATAGCTAGACTAGAGCTTAAATCTCCTAGTTAAATACCTTAACAAGTAGTAAACTTCAATCACTGAAAACAGTAGAAAATTAAAATTGCATGCATGGTCAAAACCGGTCTTTGTACTACTTCTTTAAAAAGCCTTCTTCTCTAAAGCTGAAATAGATTTCAATATATTTAGGTAATAATTCCAAGAATTTCTGCTATACTCATAATATTCTTTTACAGTACTTAAAAAAACCCATTCTAAGTACTTTAAAATACTACTGACTTATTGTCTTTAATAGTGGCTGTTTTTCAGTTTCTTGGTAATTATGCACACTAATACAGTGGTATTTAAACAACAGAACAGAGGAGACATAAAACACTTAAAGGTTATTAATTTACCCATACTAAAAAAGGTGGGCTGCTACTTTGCTGCTCTCAAATACTGCATTTTGTTATTTACATGGGAAGTATTTCTTGCATCTGTTTTCATATCCAAAACCACAACTGGTCCAGGACTTGAGAATGCTTAGAAAAGCAAATTAGAAGTAGCAATTGTTGGGGACGTAGTGTTGCTCTCAAGTGAAGATGAAATGATTTATTATCCAACAGACCTGTTGTCTGTCCTTCAGTCTGATCAGTCATCATGCTTCACAAGATTCTTTCATCAGCTGGAAAGCATCGAGGAATATAGTTCAGCATTGCTATACCATTTCACCAATGACCATGTGAAAAGTGATAAAGGATAGAATAAAATGTCAAGTAAGCCTGAGGAATATCTGATGAATGATTAAAAAAAAATCAACACTTGTCAAATAATAAAGTAGTATGAGTCAGTCAGTGACAGATTTGGGAATTTATATTTGGAAAGGTTTTCAAACAGGAAGAAAAATCTATGTAGGAAAGACTTGCACACTTAAATGGGACCCGAATAATTAAAAAAATTGGGATACCCCAGTTAATGATGGTACTTCAGGAGTTCTTCACTGGTTTATCATGGCACTTATACCATCAACAAGGAGCAAATTTTTCCCTGTATATCCCTAACAAGCCAGCCCTGTATGTGACAGCTCACTGTTCTGAGACCTGCATTTCCAGACTGGCCCAGTAAGACCATTGTACCGTTTGTTTTAACTTACGGAAGAAAAACACTTTAAAAAATGCAGACAAATGAGATAATATTTCACATTTAGAATTATTCTTTATTTATCTGTGATTGAATTCCTTTTGTAGCCCCAACAGATTGACAGTTATAACTGGGAATTTCCTGGTTAAAAAAATGAAATTGCTTTTCACTGAAATTTATTTGGATAGAAATTTTCTAATTGGCATTACTATTATTAATGTTAATTTTAAAATTAAATAAGTTCCTTAGTAGTTGTACTGATTTTCAAACCAGGAAAAAAAGCTTTTTGTTTTCCCCAGCATATACCCTGCAAAAGGAAAATATTTTCTTTGTTTATTTCTGACTTTGCTCATTTCTGACTCTGTTCTGGCTCTGCAATTGTTTTTCCAAAATGTTTCCTGGTATTGATTTTAAATTATTAATGACACTATTTCTATAGGCAGTTTTTTTCAAAATATTTTACAAAAGGAAACATAAAGGTCTCCCAAAGGAAGAAAAAAGTGTCCTTTAAAGGCTTTTGACACTACCAACAAGTTCAGATTATAGCTAGAACCTTTTTATAATTAAAACTCCAGAAAGTGAACAACGGGAAGTAGATGAGAAATGTTTTTCTGAGATGTATCTGTTTGGCCACTGGGTGCCATCCTTGCTCCACTTCAAGGCTGATTGCCTTGCAGCATTTTTGTTAAGCTGTAAAATCCTGAAGAAGGTAATACCAGTGCAATTTCACACCATCATAATGTTTGTGCGTGTGCATGTAGTAGAATATGTTAGCAGCATAAGCAGCCTGTCCTTCTAGTGTGAGTCATCAGAGACTTGGCAGAAATAGCTTCATAAGTTTCAGCCATGTTACATCCATAGTCTCATATCCAGCATTTTTTTTTTTTGCATTCCTCCATCAACTGGTAAGAGTGAGAGAGTGAGACTGTGCTGAAGGACCTGTTCCTACGCAGAGTGTGTGAGCTGACCATGCTCCTGTCAGGCTCTGGGATTAGTTGAAGGAAAAAATTATACGGATGCACACTTGTTTTCTGGATCAATTCATATTTGAGGTATATGGACCTGTGTCATCCAAGCAAAACTATAACTAGAATATATTATATAAAAAAAATTGCAATTACAACCTTCTATGGGTTATTTGTTACACTATTTCATTGTCTGCCTGGGAGGGATTTGGCTATCGTTTTAGTCTCAAAAGTCTCTTGTCTTAGCCTGGGCAAAATCCCAGGCAAAGTAAATGTACTTTCTAACAGAAACTATGTCAGTAGTTCTATGGTTTTAGTCTTTCAAATTTGAAGTGTAAACACTGTAGATGTATGAGAAGTAGACTGTAGCACTTCTATGTCTTGTTGCAAATGTATGGAAAATGTACCTCAGGCAAAACCAAGAAACTGAATATTTTATGAGGCTGTTTGTGAAGTGTTTCAGTCTTCTTGTGTTTTGTAACAAGCTACACCAAGCTCTGAAAACGCACAGCCACACACCCCCTCTTTCACACACACACACGGTGAGAACATCAGGTATCAGTGTTTTTCAGCGCCTTTGCGATCCTTCTGCATGCATAGCATCCTGTTTGGCTCACTCAAACATAACTAGTCATGCTTTCTGTGCTGCCATGCATCAGCGTGTGTTTTGTCCCCAGCATACACAAGCTTATGGGCACACAAAAACCCACCCCAAACCAACAAAAAGTATTTCTGTTTGTGGCCTTCATAAACTGTTACTGTTAAACGGATTGCAGGTATCTGCTTGTGTTGCCTGTGCTTTCCATGAAGGATACCCATTGCTGTAGGTGGTGGTAAGGAAAGATTTTAAGTGACATAATCACAGCAATGCCAAGGCAAGGTGGCAAAACCTGGTCTGTGGGTAGTGCCTGTCCCATTGCTGCATGGCAGCAACCTGGGGGAGACTGTGTTGAGCTGAATGTTGCACGGCACAGTAATGCGGCCCCAGTAGGGTCCCACATAGAGCTCCTTGCCTGGCTTGTTTCTCACTTGTCTGCACATTAACTGTCTCTGTGGTTGAGTCAGTGGCAGCTGAGGTATTTGTGCACCCCACAGCTTTGTGTCAAGTATGGATAGTCCCCAGTGTCCCTAAAACGAAGTCACACAGGCAGATTTCTTTACTAAGATTCCTACCTCCTTGGCTGATGCTGTGGCACTTCTGCAGCACCATCTGAGCATAGAATCAGATGTTACATTCAAAACATTAACTTAGCAGGTGCAATGTGGCTAGGAGAAAAGAAACAGTTACATCACTCAAATATCATAAGGGTACTTTCATAGGAGGCAGTTAATGTATGTTATAAGACCTTCATTGAAAACCTCATGAATGACAAGAAACAAGTATTTATGGCTGTGTTGCAACCTGTCACCTGAAAGTAGTGATGAGAGCAACTTTTGTTTAAAGAAAACTTACAAAGCTAATAAGGCACAGGTAGTAATTAAAGCGATAAAAATTACAATATTTAAGTGCCTAATTTTTGTTTGTGTTGAAAGAGGAGGATCTGTGCATTTAATTTGCTCTCGGAGAACATGATTAGGCTATGAGCTAGAGCTGTGTGCTCAGGGTTTCTTTGCTGGTGAGTTTTGTGGGCTGAATGGTGCTGTGGAGAATGTATGTTCAGCTGCAGGGTGAGGGGTTGGGCTCTGTGTGCACAGGCCACCCTGCTGAAGCATTGCACGGGATAATTCTCTTCGCCTGTTAAACTGTAGGATGATGAAGCTCTGCTTTTTTGGAGGATGCTCTATTGGGAAGTCTTGAGTGCTCCTAGGGAGTGATATATGGATGCAGAATAGGATGGGTGGATTTCTTTTAAACTTGCAATCAGAACTTGACACAAACTAAGGATAAGGAGGCAAAGACGACATATTTTAAGGATAATCACTGCAAGGTCTTCAATAACTTTTCTGTAGATGTGTGTTGTAAGTTTGAAGGTGTTTTCATTGTTATTTCTTGTCTACCTGACAATATTTTGCTATAGTTGTCGCTCTAGCAGACCTGAAATAGGACTTTCTCCCTAGTGGAGCAGTAGCCCACTCATATATTTGCATGACTTTCACCACCAGTCACTGTACTGCCAACCTGATTTGTCACAGGTGCTCTGAAAGAAAATTTTGTTGGCCAGCAGGAACACTGTCTTAGTGCCATTGCTGGGCTCTCCTGCAGCACCGCCATGGCCCCATGGTGATACGTTACCAGTGGTCCTGCAGATTTACTTGGGGGCAGTGAGTGCTGCTGGAGTACACTGGTGTGGAAGGTTGTGTAATACCAGTGTACACACCATTGCGGCATAGGTGGGGTGGTTTGAGGATTTTGGGGTTTTTTTTTGAGCATATGTGTCTGTTCTTGGCAACACCTTCACTTCTGTCTTTCTGACATGCTCTCTTGCATCGTGTGTCCAACTGAGAATTGCAGGACATGATTTGAGCTGTTTACCAACAAAAGAGCCAGTTCCTCCCTTTGCCTTCACATCACATCCTCTGAGTGAAGGACCTTGACCCTGTTCCTTCCACCATTAATTGGATTTTTCCTCTTCGGAGTCATAAAGGAAGCAGCTAGAGCCTTCCCTCCCCTGCCTAGGCAGTCTTGTGGAGGAGAAAGCTACCTTGTATCCCTCTTCTCTCTCACTCCCAAATTTATAGGTATAAGGGGGTCAGTCCACATTACCCATTTCGCTCTTCACAGAAGCAACAAATCTGACTCTTAGCCTACCAAAACCAAGTACGGCTGTTGTGGGAAATGGCAGCCTGCATGCCTGACACTTTTGTATCGCTGAGAAACACTTGCCCTAGGTTTACTGCTTGTGTTCGCTTACATTTCTGGGACAGAGACTGAATAGATCCTTTTGTATGAGCTTCTCATCTGCGCTAATGGTCATAAAAAGTTGACAGTTGCTAGCCTGTAGTATGTGGCACACTGGTTATTTCCTAATCACCATAAGCCAAAAGGACATGAACACTCCCCAGCGCGCCTCGGGAGATCATTGTGTCGAATGTGCATGCTCTGTAAAACTCCAGTCCAAGGCTGCTTTGGTTATGGACTTTGGCCTTAAGAATAATAGGTGCTCAGACCATTAATTGCTTTTATTTTATGTTTCTTTCTTTTAAAGTAGAAATTTCTTGTTCTTTTTATAGTCTGCCATATATTTTTGTTCTGTGTACTAGGAAACAACTTTAACATCAAGGATTGATTTTTAGCAGTATAAATAATGTATTTTGTGTCTTTTCTATTATAGTTTGTAACAAAATTTTAAATGTAATATTTTTATCTCTGAAATTTGTTATTCCTTTTGATGGGCCCCAGTTTCAGAAAGTGGAACGTTTAGACAGGATTGACTGATCAGAAACGTTTAAAATACTTTCCACTATAATTTTGGGTTTACATTTGGAAATAACATGTGTAATGCTGTAATGGCATATCTTCCCTTGCCCTTTTAAAAATAAAATTAGAAGAAGACAAATTCTTTTCTTGGGCAGGTACCAAAAGCTACAAGTAAACACCATATTTTTGTCTTAAGCCTACAGCGCAAAATAGTGAAAAAGAACTCCTAAATGTTATATTTGATAGTGATACGTTGCTTAATGGCTACTTTTCTTCTTCTAGAATAAATAGCTTACTTAATGTCATGAAGTATCTTTTTTAATTAACGCAAATACAAGTATTCATACTAAGCAGTAGTTATGTTTGGTAAATGGTCAAACCAAATACAATTTTTGCAATAAGGCTAAATGCAACTTTCTTTATTCTGCCTTTAATGTCTAAATCACATTATCCTGTTAATTTGTCAGTTGAGGATGAAGCAGTATGCACCACAAATAGGTGCTTTAGCTGTGGATTTTGAACCTGGATGCAAGAGCAACATTATTCTTGGTTTACAGATGTGAATCCTTGACTAAAGGAATGGATGATCTTTTTTTTTTCCCAGCAAAGGGCTCAGATACCAGACTTTGAGCAGAGCTTGGGCGTTTGGTTTCACAACTGCAACCTTCTGCTTAGCTACTGGGTTGCTCTGAAGTGGTTTGGAATGCAAAAACCCCATTCCAGGGACTGTCAATGTCCTTTACATCTGGATAGTTGTTAGATAAAACATTCATTGAGTCTGGTACACGGGGAGTCTGGTAGATCTGACGGTGGCAAAGCGTGTTTATATGACGGCGTGATATCTCCTTATGGCATGTTTATGTCCAACTACCATCAGATGAGTTCAAAGCCCCACTCCTATCTCATTCCAGTTTCCAGTTGTGTTATTTGAGTACCCCTTCCAGGACCTTGTTCAGAGAATTGAAATTTGGTGAAATTTGCTGGAAGGGCAAATAAACTTCAGATTTTTTTGACCCTGCTTGAGCAGGGGCATTGGACCAGCTGGTCTCAAGAACTCCGTTCCAAACTAAATGATTGTGTGATTCTGGATGATTTCATTCCAGAAAATGGCAGTAATGCTACTGTGATCATCACATTAAAAAATCATTAGAATCAAAATCCAGAGGAAAATACACATGCACCCTTCAAGTCTCTTTCACACACATTCCCCTTTACTGTAAATATTATAAATTCTCTTCTAATGCTGCTATCCTGCTTCTGCTGCAGTTGGTCATTGGCAAAAAGAGGTGCTAACTCAGCATTGTGAAGGGCAGAGAGACATCATCTGCATTTTGCAGTAACAGATGGAAGCCTTTAAAAGCCAAGTTGCTCTGGGCATTAAAACATCCCTGAGCTGAAATATTTGATTCTTTCCCCCTTGGAGAGAGTAAGAAAGATGTCAGACTGGAACATAACAGGTTTTGATCTTCCTTGGCTATGAAAAAGTGCAAAATTTGTCCATTACTACTAGTAATTGACTACAAAGATAAAATTTAAAATATGCCTGCAGCTATAAATATAAGCAAGTATTTCAGAGGCCTTTATATAGGAAAAGAACTCTTTACAAATAAAAATATTTTCCATCAGAAAGTACTGTCTGTAGCATGACTTGATAGAAGATGTCTCTAAACAAGGCATCACATTTAAATATTCTCCACTTTGATACTTTGTGTGGAGGTTTTGATGATCAACTTCTAAGGTTTTTCAATTCCTCATCTTCTGAGAGAGATGGTAGGTGAAGAGATACTTGAAAGGGTTATTTTTTTTTTTTGTATTTGTCACGTTGTCTGAAGCTCCAGTTTCACTATAGAGTATAAATGAGGTCACATCCTGACCTGCTATTGAAGTCATCGTACGTGGACTCCTGACTCAGTGTCCCTCCCACCGGGATCTCAGGCCCACCATATTGTTTTGCCATTCTTTTGCTACATTGGGACACAGATTTCTTAGAATATCTTTATAGGTGTTATATATATTCAACTTTCTTGTTACTTTTTTTTCCATCAGTCTGGCAGTATTTTCTGATTAGGAAGCCTTGCTAACTATTCCATGTGTCTTTCTTTAAGGGCTACATAAAAAGTGGACTGTATTCAGTAATGGAAGTTACTGTTAAAGATAGTTCTGATATTGCATGGGAAAGAAGCTGAACATGCCAAATGGCAGAATGTGCTATTTATTTTAATAAAGACATACTAATATACTAATCAGTAGGTTTCAAAATGCTTTCTTTGTATAATAAGCACTGATGTTTTATCCATATAGGTGGTAAAACTGAAGTATAGAGAGTTTAAGCTTGACATAACAAGGTATAATAGGATTTTGGTCCACTGTTTTCTGTGTTTAACTGGACTGCTTCCATGGCATGAACATTTTACAAGGAGAAAGAATACTTTCTGAAGAACTTGCCAGTTTCCTTACATCTGATTTTTTCACATTTACAAATTTGGATATATAAGATTACAAAGAATAGAAGTTATCATACCTATAAGTTATTCAGAACAGCAGGCTTGCCCCCTATCCTTTCAGTCATCTCCAAGGGATCATTCTTGTACTATATATAACCATAAATTGATGTAAAGTTAATTTGTAAGAGGGCATTTAATGATATGCTTTGCATATGTTTTACCAATAGTAGTATTGGCCATTATGAAGGTCCTAGTGAGGTACATGACAGAAACTGAATGTAGGATTAAAAGGAAAGCAATCTGCAGTAATGTTAACAAAGCTGAATGTAAAACCTCTCACATTCAGGAAATATGTTCAGTAAGAGCAGCAGAAATCTTGCCTTTTGCTTAAGTTGATTGATTGTGATCACTTTATTCAGCCCTTACAGTAAGAATGTTGTAAAATGCTCTGAGTATTTGTGTGTGCATATTGTACTGCATTTTCCTGACAGACATTTACACATGAATACATACTCCCCAGAAGAAAAAATGTGTATGAATGAATTCTCATCTTTATTCTTATCTACTTGCACGCTGACAACATGACTAAACTATTTTATATGGCATGTTTTATACATACTTTTAAAACTGTGAAGTAGTTGTCTTCAGCAGCAGTAAGACGTAAGCATCAAATAGTAGCTTTTATTTCAAGTGTTTAGCCTTAAAGCTTTCCTTCTTAGCTTTTTTACATCCACAGCAGCCCAAAGGCTTATTAATACTGAACCAGAAACATTATTTTTCTGTATCTATGAACTGTCTTTTATGCTGACCAGAGTTGGGTCTTTCTTGTTTGTAGAAGCCACTTTGGTCCTCCGTGTGTTTGGAAGTATGATGGTCATTAATGACGTGGCCTTTAGGCAATGGCTGATATAAGTAAGGTAAGGTTCAGCCTGTCATTCATTCCCTAGCTGTTCACATACACCAAGCGAATTGTGAAGCAATTTACATGATAGCAAAGAGCAATGAGGAAAGGAGAATCTTGTCTCCAATTCTGAATTGAGTACAAAGGCGCTTTTCCTCCTTCCTGTGTCTGTTCTGCCCCATCCATACACATTTGAGTATGGGGTAGCCACAGACCTTGTCTTTATGCTCTCCTTCGGGGGCATGATGACCTCTTTTTCAAGCTGCCTGCAAGCAGTGATGCTTTTCTGGTCTGGTAACTGCTGAGTTTGTACTTCATTAGGTAAGACCAATTACCTTCCATGTGTTAAGCCCAACTTGTGTTCAAGGTTCCTTTCATGACAAATTTTTGCTTCAGTCCCAAGGGATATAGAGATGTGGCCAGGGGAGGCATGTCCGGCTTTAATTTACCATAAGCTCACAGAAGAGTTATGATTTTTTTCTCGAGCAATAAGAGAGTTGAGATTGCTTGGTCCACAGAGTAAAAAGACTTCAGAGTATAATGTTCTTAATTGTTTTTAGATAGGGGAAGCTGAATATCAAAACGTTCAACAGGAAGAAAGCCTTTTAAGTGATTCCAAATCACTGGGGTGCATTCCAAAAATAATTTGACTATAATTTGTGTTTTAATTGCCTGCCCCTTCCTCTTATTGTCATGATACTTTGATCCCCTCTGTTTTCCTGGAAGACAGTGGTGTTATTGCTGTTTATTTTAAGAAATCCACCATAATTTGTCCTGCAGTGCAGCAAAATTTCAGGGATGGCTATGTTTTAATATTCTGCATTATGAATATTTTTTATATCATTGTAATTAAAAAAATGAAGTTTTAATGACGGCTCTCCTATAAACCCTGGACTGCCTTATTACCAGCATAATAAGCTGAGGACAGACAATGCCAGGTGCAGCCAGAATATTGCTGCAGCCCCACAACATATAATTTTTTAACATTATTCAAATTAGTCTCAACACTCATAATTCTGTTGTTGCCTTTATTGCTGTTGTAAAGCAAATGGTTCCTTTATACAAATGTTATCTCCTGGCTATTAATTCAGCAGTTATTTTGGATTATGGCACTCCTGTTAAATTTAGGAATGTAAAACCTCATAAATATTTAAAAGTTTCAGATTGACATGGGTAGAAATTGTTTTTGACTTGTTTTGTTAATATCCTGTTGTTCAGTTTATAATAGATTTGGAATATATTGTTATTTCTCCACTGTTTTACAAAGGGAAAGAAGCAATCATAGTTGAGCAACTGCTTTAAGTGTGCTCCCCTGAATTGTAACGGACTGGTAAAAGCATTTGTTTCCAGTAAAAAAATCGCAAGGAAAATACCTGTTTTCTTCTAAGAGGACAAAAAATTTTAATCAGCACCCACTTCAAAGTTAATGAAAGTGCAGCAGTAGGTTTATAAATATAGTTTTGATAAAACAATTCCATGTAGGCCTGCTTGTAATCAAGGGCTTCGGTTTCAGCCTCTTTGTTACTTACACTTCTCTCTAAGACACAGATGAGTAAGATGGACGAATGTGTTTCTTCCTTCAGAGACATTTTTATAGAGAGTGCGTTTATTATGCAATGAGCATGTTCATAGAATAAACATGAGTATGCATTTTGAGTATCCCCCAAAGCTCTGAAGAATAACTGAATGATAAAGAAGTCACAATTTTTATAAGACGCTTCAGGTCTGGACAGCACAGTCTCTGGGCCAGCATTCCTGTTTCATACCTTTCTTTACTTCAGAGTGAATACATAGCATTTCAGTCAGATCTTAAAGGTTGTTAAGGTGTAAGTCCTGTTACGATCATCTAGCGTTATTTCAGAAGTTTCAATAATTATTCAAAAAAAGATGCTGAATTGATTCAACCTGAATAAGTACACTAGGAGATGGAGTAAGTGTGCAGTTAGTAGCGCTTGCATCTCTGTCTGTTTGCTGCAGAGGTTCTTCAGCTGTGTCCTGGATGGCACTTGATCAGTTTTTGTAATTCCTGTGTCAGTTAACATCAATGGCGTAACACTAGGACTTTTTGTGATATTAGCATGCTTTACTGGGTGATGAACTGAAAAGACTTTTCTTCTAGCTTGCAAATAAGTTAACATTGCAATGTTAATACTATTTTACAGCAGGTTTACACCAGTCTTCTCTTACGTGGTATAAATAAAACAGCTGAAACTCTGCATGAAATAATTATAAGGTGATACATTCCCTTTGGCTAGAAAAAAAGCCTTTCACATGTCAATAACTTGTAGTTAGGGTGCAATATTTCAAGACATAAGTTTTCAAAAAGAAAAACGTACAGTGGCTACATGGAAGGTGCAACTGTGAAGGTGAACTTACAGCATGAACGAATAGGTGTTTTATGCAAGTGAGTAGCTGCATGTGCCACACAGCTGAGTCCATGTGATTTTAACTAGTTCAGCATGGTCCAGTTCATGGCCTGTGGGCTGGATCCAGCCCCTTTGTGAGTTTTCTACCTGACCCATCATCTTCTCATTGCAGGAGACAGGGAACAGATGCTCCTTCAGCAAACGCAGCCTCCTCCACCTGCCCTCTCTAGGGAGATGAGTGGCAAGTCCAAAGAGCTCTAAGGAAGGGCAAACAAGCCCATGAGGGTTGTCAGCACCTCTGCCTGGCTCCCGCAGGTGCTGCCGCTGGGCCAGCCACAGCACATCAGTGTGCACGACTGTATGCATTAGTCAGTCCTGCACATTCATTTATATATTTTTGTGTGCATGAAAAGCTCGTTCCTCTCTTGTATACAGAACAAAAGTCTGCTGTTACATGGACAAAGCAAAATGTAAGGCTTTTGCTGTTGTTTGTTGACATACTACATAATCAGTATGCTGAAAATTACTTTACTTTGAAAATTACTTCTGCAAGACATTTTTCCTTTTTTGTTTCTATGAATGTGTAGTGAACAGTCTAAAGCAAAGGGCACTTGCATGCTTATGAATGTAAAGACATTTGGATGAAGAAATTCTGCAAAGGGGTGTATTTACTTTGCATTTCTGAATTGTAGCACTTAAAATTCACAGCTACTGGCTGTCCAGATGTTTCTTGCATTACAACATTGTTATTTGCATTGGTATATACTGTGTTACTGCAGAGGCTGTAAAGTGGTCAGCTCTCACAGTCTAAATGCTGTATGTGGGCTCCAGTTGGGATGGTGAGCGTATTTTCGGCTCATATCAGGTTCTCCTTCCCACCGTTTTCCTGCTCCGTTGGCTTGACATGCTTGTATTTCTCAGATGAAGACTTTAATTGCTCAGCCTTCAAATCAAGCAAAGGAATGTGTTGACAGGTCAGAACTGAGGTATAGATGGTTTCTTTTAAGAGTGATGCAGAAAAAATATCCAAGTTTTGAATAAGAAGTTTGCGTTTCCCTTTGACATTTTCAGGCAGCAAACATCCCTCTGGTGTCAGAGCTTGGCATTGATGATATCCATTTTGATGACTTCTCCCTTGATGTGGATGCCATGATTACTGCAGCCCTGCGGATGTTCATGGAGCTTGGAATGGTTCAGAAATTTAAAATTGACTATGAGGTAACCATCTGTCCTGCAGAGATATCTGCTGCTTTTGTCTTGGCACTGCTCTGTCCATTTGTACGCATTTACTAGCCCTGATACCATTTGTACTTTTCATTTCAGACGCTGTGTAGGTGGCTTTTGACAGTTAGGAAGAATTACCGAATGGTTTTGTATCACAACTGGAGGCATGCTTTCAACGTCTGCCAGCTAATGTTTGCCATGTTAACTGTAAGTATCTAGCTATGGACATAATCCTCTAAGAACTTTTATTGCTGCATTGCCTTACCTTTTCCAACATTTAATCTGTTTTCTGGTTATTTTGATGCTTGTTCATTGCTAATAGAAATGCACACAGAATTAGGTTATTCAACTTAAAGCAGCACACATTTGGCAAAACCTTGTAGTGTTTAGTGACAGTGATACCACAGGCACATTAAAGTGACTGAAAACAGATGGTAGTCTTGGAGTGAGCTTGTTATTGTAGATCTTGATCTTACAAAAATGTTTTTCTTTTGGAACTCTTTGATTTGACATTTATTTCAGACTCTAAAGTGGGGAGGTACAAAACCAAGGAAGATTAGAATCCCAGAACTATTCATTATGTTGATATTTATTGCCCTCTTATCCAGCCTCATCCAAATAGTTGTAGAAAGTATTGCCTTAAAACATTTTAAGATTATCTTTCAACATAGCGTTCCAAGTTAATCTTGTGTCTCCACTCGATACTGTAACTTCTGGAATTTATTAACAAGTGTTTCCATCAGTATGTGTAACTTCTCTCAGCATGTAAGTAAATTCTTACTCATGCTCTTTCGCTACCTCAGAGCAACCTCAATATATGAAATAATCCATGTTTGGCTGGTTAATTCTTGTAAATGATCAGCTAAAATCTTGGTGGCCCTGGATGTTTAATATTCTGGTTAATATGGCAAAAGAGAAGTAAGATATCTGTGTGCACACAACACTTTTTGCTTTACGTTTGGGGTTTACCTTACCTGCAGTTAAAATAAGAATTCATTTTTTTCCATTTTTTTTTCCATGTTGTTTAATGTTCAGAGTCATCTATTTTGAACCTTAAAGTGGTTGTATTAATAGCATTTGTGCAAGTATTTATTTATCTGGATATTATGTGCTCGTCCTCTATTTTTTAATCACTGGGTATTTATGTTCTCATTGTTGGCTGGTCGCTGCAGTGTGGTTAGCATCTGGACCCTGGTCAGAGAGGCGGAAACTCCACAGCCTGGGCCATTTGCAGCCCAGGTCAGTGCTGTGTTAATGTGGACTGGAGACAGTCTGTGGCCTGTTACCTGCTCATAGAGCACAGCTGTCTTTTGCACAGTAGCTGTTCTCCTCCACTTGGCCTTGTCTCTGTGAGTTGGGTGAGAAAGAGTATAATGTGCCCTAGCAGGTAGATGTTGGTCTAGTGCTAGGTGTGTCACAGTTATGTGGATTTGTTTCTGTGACCATTTATGGAGGCATAGGAATGCTGTGCTGTGCACTGTGAGACAAGGCAAATGAAGATGTGCAACAAGAGAGAAAGGTCACGTCTTCTTCTGGGTGTGAGACTGTTCAGCTGAGCAGAATTAACGTTTCAGAAGGCACTTTCTGATGATCTCTAATGAAATCTTGTGATAGTGTGTGAGCATCGGTTGCTTTGAAAGTTTAGTAAACTTGACATGCTTTTTTTTTAAGCTATAGAGGAATGAAAAGCTTTTTACTCTGAGGAGTATGGGCAAAATCAGGCAGTGCCGTTCAGCTGGGAATTATGTTAATTTCTGCCAAACGCTGCCGGGATGAGGAGCCCTCAGACCTCACCACGAGAACCTCTAGGTGGAGCTCCTAGTCCAGGTTTTAAGCAGGCTGTTCTTTCGGTACAAAAAACACTTTCCCACGTCGCATCTCCATATCGGCTAGTGATGACTCCACTGGCAGCCAGCAGGGAGAAAGCAGATCCCTGCTGTTTCAACAGCCACCAGCAAGCCTGCGAGGCCTCAGCCACAAACTGCTTTGACCGTGGCACGCAATGCATAATTTCAGGATCGTTTTAGGAGCCAGCACAGGGATGCAACTATCTGTGGGAGGTGATCCGGGATTTTCAAGCCAAGCTCATTTCATTGCCCGTGCTCCTGGTAATAAACTGAATGAGCAATTCCACATGCAGGGCTGAATGCATTTCCCCTGGCATTGAATTCACCGTGAATCCCACCCTGCTTTGCCGTGGCTCTAGCTGAGAACAGAATAAGTTCAGGTATATGATCCACTTGGGCTACTCTCTCTTCTAAAGATAGGAAGGCTGATCTGTGAAAAAAGACACAAAAGACAGAGTCAAGAGACTAATAATGGCACAAGGCTTCCTCTTACTGCGTTTGTCTTGGGGGAACCATCTGAACTAAAAGGACACAAAAAAAATGAGACTATGCCTATGACTTTTTATTTAACAAATTAAGAAGATCAACTACAATCACCTTCAAAATAGTTCCCTTCTGAATTGAAACACAGCTGCATAGGATGCTGCCAATGTTCAAAGCAATTCTGCAGATCATTTTCTGAAAGGCTGTTGAGGATCTTCATTGTCTCTGCTTTCACATATTCTACAGACAAAAAATGGGTTCCTTTGAGCAAGGGCTTGACCTCTGGGAGGAGGCAATTATTAGTGAAAACTGCTTTACAGACAAAGCGTTGCAGGCTGATGCATGTTTTTGATGTTAACTCACTGTTCACTCTTGCACACTGACATTTTCTGACTGAGGGTAAGAAAACCTGTATTTGAACAAACATCCACTTGTACTGAGTGAAGCAATTGAGTTGAGCCTTGTCTCACTGTGACAAGTTAGAACATGCTTTATAACCATCTCTTTGTCTCTCCCCTCCCACTCTTGGTTCCTGAGCTATAAGGTTATAGCTCAGGGGTTTTTTTGTATCTGACCTGATAGTATGTGTCTTGTTTATTCTCTTGCAAAAAGAGGAAAATTCTTTGACCATCAGCGAAGTCGCCCTATTCCTGATTTCTCCATGACGGTCAGCAATATTGACTACACCACAAATATAAACCGATAGGTCTATTTTAGGGCATTTTCAGGTAGGTCTTACCATAGCATAGTGATATCTGATCTGTAATGGGGTAGCCTCTAATGACCTGACCATACTCCCACTGAATAGAGAAGGAAAATGCAGCTGGATTGAACAAGCCAAGCAACTGAAATCCCACAAAGTTTAAACCAGTTGTTTCACTCTTGGGTCAGCCTTCTGTATATCTAAGGTGTGTTCCTGTCTATCTAAGTATGTATTTGTTCTCTTCAGTTAGACACTGAACAGTTACAAGCTCAGTCCTGCGAGCCATCTGTGTTTTGACTTACCCAAATACTCTGAAGACAAGCACAGAAGCAAGACTACTTCTTCGAGTTAAGGAAGTCATGTGAGAGTAGACTGGAGGATCGAACCCACACTTCATTACCGATGCCTTTGCCTAACACAGTTCACACTGGTATTTATTTCAAAAAGTAAAAATTAACAAGTAAGCAGTTCAAAATTAAAATCCCATCTGTTGTGCTAATAACAGAACATATAAATGTGAGGCAAATTGTAATGAATGCAATTCATTTCCTGACGTGGAAGAATGACCTCCATAACTTACTGGAGACACTGCCACTCATGACTTATGGGTCATTTCTTTTCTGGTGAAAATAAATTTTACTGCACCATCGTCCATAACCATGTATTTTTTCTCTCTGTGTAAATTAAAAAAATGGAGAAGTGTAATCTTCTGTTTTCTTACATTACGTTCAAAGCAGATATCCTCTTACATAACATTGTTTTAAATTAAATGTTTCTTATTAAGTGAAATATGCTATATTTCTCTCGTATATTCAATGACAACACTTTTGATTAAATAAAATGTTGCATTTATTTTTGACATATTGCTACTGTTAAATTCCTTAATCGACTTTCCTGCATTTGCAATACAGGTTGAATCCTTGATTTTAATCAAAGCTTGTGCTAAAGATTATTTATTACAACATCAATTTTATATTATAAAACTTCTATTTTAAGTTGTTTTAACTTAGCCATTAATATTTTCTCCAGATTGAAACTTGACACATGGCATATTGTCAGTTACAAACATATTTTTTAATCTTTTTTTTTAAATAGACCTTGATTATTAGAGCAATGTTTAAAAAATAATAAAAGAAAACACTTTTTTTAGATAATTTCCTCTACCTCGGTAGCTTTTACTGAAAATAAAAAAAGCAATGCCACTAGACATCAGGAGAATCTCTTCCATAATATTCAAGTTACTCTGTACACCAGTGGATTTTACATGAAAGGAATATTTTTTCCTCGTAGTTGATCATCTTCTCTGATATGTAAACTTTGAGCACAATTATAAAGCTTTTGTAGCAAGTCCTGCACTTCCTCAATTCCCATGGAAATGCATTCCTGAAGACCTTGGGGAGCTCAGCTCCCCACACTGCCTAAATATTAACTGCAGCCACATTTCAGATTATGAAAAGAGAGGATCTTTGGATTTGAATGTGCATTTGTTTCAGTAGAATTTGTGGTCTTCAGGGTGAGCAGCAGAGTTTACATAGGATTTTGCAGATGTTATTTCTGAGTGGGCTGCAGGTTCCTACCAGGTAAGGACATCAAGTCACATTGGTATTCACTGTCTTGTATCACTTCTCCCTCTTCTTGCCAGTAGGTGAAGTTATGACCCATTGAAAATCAATGAAATTCAGGATTTCGTACACACTGTGTTCAGTCTTGGTTTGGTCCTCCAATATTCCTCTTATGTAATTTCCTTTCATACTAACTTGATTCTGTGGCTAACTGAGGAGTGTTATTGGAGACTGGCACTGTGGAAGACCAGTGTATATGATTTTTCCAGTTCAGGTAGTCATTTTTGTATGCCCTTATGGTTCTGAAGACTTGAAGAACCACATTGTTTCTGCCATTGGTAAAATGCACAAGGATCTGTTTAGGGTGCTTGAGGTTAGCCTTAATGGTAGGTTTGGGGTTTTTTGTGAAATGGGGCAATTCAGACAGGAAAACTGCTACCGCAGTTATCCATGAGGAGAAGTATAGAGGCATATGTGGTCTCAGCCAGAAATTCGTGGGGAATTCCAATACATCAGTTTTCAGAATTCTCTCCCAAATTCAAGTGGGTATCTGCAGCAGAAATATAAGACATTTCCTCTTTAAATTGTGCACCTTCATTTCATGTGTCCCAGATAAAAAAACCCTCTTAAATAGTTCCTGACAGTTCCATAGCATATATTTTTATCTGGCTTCTTTTGTAGGTCTTTTGATATAACATCTCAGCTGTCACTGACAGTAGGGATTGACTAAGTCAGTCACCTCAGGACTGAAGAAATCTAAGTACTTGTCTGAACAGTAACTTCAAAATGCAATCAATTTTGGTTTGTATTTCTCTGATATGAAATTCCGGTTCCTGTCTTAGTGTGTAGTTATTGGTGTGTTTGTTTTCAGCACTTTTTGCCTTTAGAGAATCTTCTTGCCAGTAGAGAAATGGCATGCTGGAAATGCAACAGAGAGATAATAATGGATCTCTCCAAGGGCCTTATCTATTCTGCTAACCATCTAACATACAGCAGGCAATATAATATGACAATAAAGCATTTATCTTCTCCTTACTGAAATGTTCATGGTATCAAAACAATGTTGTTCGATGGACTATCATTACTTATCCCTCTTGCTACTGATAGTTACAGCTGCTGGGTTTTTTTCTGCTCTCAGACTGCAGGATTTCAGGAGATTCTGACTGCAATTGAAATTTTAGCTTTGATTGTGGGATGCTTATGTCATGACCTTGACCACAGGGGAACCAACAATGCCTTCCAAGCCAAGTAAGTTTTCTAATTCTTATTACTTTAATTTGTTTTTCTTCCACAGAAGAGCAAAAGGTGGCCAGGATAAAAAATGAAGCATTAATTTCAGGCCTCCTAGGCCAAGGCCAAGTATTCTTATTCTTGTAGGTAGTGTAGGACCATCCGTCTATAATCCTCTGTTCTTTGGGGTTATTGCTGGCTTAACCTTTGCATCAGGCTGTTGATTGGATTATCCCTTGTGAACTGACACAGCATATTGAAACATAGTGCCAGAACTTGATGTTTTCAGGCTCACGTATTATTGATTCCAGTATTCAACCCAGGAAACACCGAATGTGTTTATCTGTGTTGTACCTCCTGGCTGGAATGCATGATGTTAAGCGAAATCTTGTTCAACCATTAAGAAGAAAAGAAAGCAGGTAAATCTGAAATCAAGCTTTCACAAAACTTTCACAGGAGTATAGGCAAGCATATATAAAGTAGTTCCCAGTTTATGAAGCATGAAACTGTTGCTTTCATGCTGGAGCTCTGATGCATATCGTCTGCAGCAGGTGCCTGGAGTAGTTGCCTCACCTCAAAGCCATCAGTTGTGGAGCATAGAGGGTCCCTAGCCTGTAGAAATGCCTCCTCCCTGGTCTGCCCCATGTGCCAGAGCACACAGAGCCTGTTCGGGGTCATCTTGCAGTGGGCAGGGTGGGCTGGCCACTCCCTGCAATGGTCAGTACCCAACAGAACACAAAACTGGATCTCGAAGGTGGATTTCTACATCTCCTGTGTGAAATCTTGCTCTCCAGGCGGTTTTCAATTCTAAGAATTAATTTTAGTCTATTCAGAGTGTTTAGGACTTGAATCAGCAGCCCTGCCTTGCATGTATTTTTACTGTCCAGGCTGTGGCCTTCAGACACAGTGAGGAAGAAGTAGGTTTGTGGAAGGTTTTAGGGTATTTCTTGCTGTGGTGGTTAAGGGATTTCCTTTGGCCAAGGTCAAATTTTTTCCAAAACCTATGTTCCCTGAGAACAGAGCAGGCACAATAGGAAATGCCCCCTGGCAACGTTTTGGCCAAGCTGAGAAATAAAGCTGTCAGACACAGAGACTGCTCCAAATCCCATGTTATTTTCTGTACTCCCCAGGTCCTCTACAGTCAGAATTTGAGACCTTGAGACTCTCTTGTCTTGCAGCTCCCAGCACGCATTTGCACCTTTGTCTGTTCTGCATTACTACTAATTTGTCAGTGTGAAGAGGAAGTGGTCATATGGTTGTCCAAAGATATTTGAAAGACAAGGTGATGTTGTATTAGCCTATTGTCCTGCCTTCTGCAGAAATACTCTGCTGCAATGTATGTATGCATGGGCTGATGCATTTCAGGGAATGAATTGCCACTGTGAACATCACTCAAACTGATGTTTCTGATATTCGCTAAGCTGCCATTTCCTGAGCTACTGTTGTTGCTGTACAGTCTCAATGAAGCAATGACTCTGGATCTTCAGTTACCATAGCAAGGAAAATCAATTGCAGTGCTCAAAAGACAGAGCTGATGGTGCAAAGGTTACTGAGCACTGCTAGAAGCCTTTTTGCAGCTGAGTCTTGAAGAGAATCAAAAGAGACGAGACAAATGGGAAGAAAGCTCAGCTGATTGATGTTTATGTTCCTAATTTACAAAAATGAGACCTAAGATTTACATCCTGACCGTTTTAGACTCTTATTAAGTTAACCACTTCTCCTGTGTAACATTACACAACATCATCTCTTATGCAGAGGGGTTGCTGAGTTAAAGGTAGCAGTTTCAGCATTAGACTGCTATCGCTTATACTTCTTTGACAACAGAGTACAAAGAGGAGGCTACCATTTTACGACTCCATAAAGAAATTGCAGAAGACATTTAACAAAAGACAAACTTTACCACACATGCATAAAGCATCCCTGAAAACAGAAGCTGTAGTTTTCATAAGAGCAGCTCTGATTTGTTCCTCTAACCCAACTTATAAATTTAAGCATCACATTTTCCAGTTTTATCTTCAGTGCTCAATACTGCTGTTCTGGGTGATGAAAGTTCAAGAGGTATATGATGGAGGCAATATCACAGTTGCCTGAAATGGCTCTATTATATATCTCAACACCACGTTCTCTAGGGATGGTATTTCCTGGACATCCTTCTCTCTAATATAGCTACTTCTGGTAATTAAATATCAGTATGGTGCAGTTTTGTAGTATATGCTCCTAGGAGATTCCTACTGTTTGTCTCTAGCATAAGCTCTTATTCTCATTTCTTTGGAAAGAAAAGCATCCTATTGCTTTTGTTTGGGTCCTAGAAGAGAAGCAATGGTGAACAGTAACTATTCTGACAATCCAGTCCCCTTCTCTGCACTTCCTAATGATTCACAATTTTATATTTGTCTTCTGTATGGTTTTGGTTCTTTAAATTTAGAAAACCACCTGTTTTGTGCATTTTCAATCTAATTTTGTTATAGGCAATAAGTACAATGATAAGATGTGTTCTAAAGAGATGCTAAATTTATAGTTACTGTTCTCATTTATGCTTTTTGTTTACCTTAATATTTTTTAAATGCATGGTTTTACATACAGTCAGAATCTCACTGCATTTGTAGTTGGGTTTTTTGTTGTTGTATTTTGGTTTGGTTATTTTTTTAAGACTTTGTAATCACCCATTGTAAGCCACTGTGGTTATATCTATTAAGAATTAAAAATAAAAAGTAGTAGCAGACCAGCCGGTCACAGCTCAAGGATATTACCGTTTGTCTTTATTGCACAGTGGTGCACCCATGCTCACTGAGTCACTTTAAAAGTTGCATTACAAAAATTTTATGTAGTTTCAGGAAAATCTTCAGTCAGCTGATGATATTTAGCAAGATCTGGAACATGAATGCCTTGTATCTGACTTTAAATTAGTATTTTGATCTTGTCAGTTGTCTCAAGTGTAGTTGCTGAAATGGAGAATGAGAGTGTCGCTACATGCTTTTGTTACTAAATTGTCTTTGAAACTTGCTTTGTAAGCAGATGAGCAGTATTTGTTGACTCCCCATGTTCTGTTTCAGGAGCGGATCAGCCTTAGCTCAGCTCTATGGCACCTCTGCTACCTTGGAGCACCACCATTTCAATCATGCTGTCATGATTCTCCAAAGTGAGGTACAAAAACAGTATTAATCTCACTGTAAACTGTTGGACAGTTTCAATTGGAGAAAGCAAATACCACACACAGTACCTTTTCAGTGCCCTCTCCTCGAGTAATTATTTATTGGTTATCACAAAGATCACAACTACCACAAAATTAAACAACTACAAATGCTGATCATAGAGCCCAGAGATTATATTTGTCCCAATCAGCTAGGGGCAAGGAGAACATATCCTAAGCATATTGTCAGCTTTTCTGGGTCTTCTTACATTCTCCTCAGTGTTCTATAGGTATACAAAACAAGCTCTTACTTTTCCCCAAAGGTGTTGTTTTCTGAGACTCACAATGATCCTTTACTAGACCAATTTAATTTCTTTGACAGTCATGCTGTAATCAGTATTTTATGATGGTTTTGCATAATTTTACTAAAGGTCTTTTTTAAAATTAATATCAGTGATATTGTGCTGTCCAAAGTACACTAGCTGCTTTGCAGGTACATTTAGAGACATAGTTCTTGCCTAGAATATCTTACGCGCCAACAGTATGCAGCACGGACTACCCCAAAGATGTAGTAAGTGAGAAAAGTAGAAGGATGGACGTAAAATCCTTACAAAACAGTGGATCTATTTTCTTAATTTACACAAAATGTATTCACTATATATAAATACAAAAATGTTATTCATGCAGCACAATTGGAGACCAGTAACTTTTGAAGAGCATCTGGGAATGTCTTGTGATCACGGATAAATAGGAACAGGGTGATGGCTTTATCTCTGTGTACAGTGCCACAAAGAACAGATATGGGACTGTGGCTTTAGTGTTCAATTTCTCAACATTATATTAAAAAAGTAGATGTAGGAAAAGGGAGCACCAGCATGTTAAGCCAAGCCTAGCTTATATTACCAAGGAAAGACATAAGAAAAACCAGCATTTGAAAGTTAAACAGACTCGTTCAGAATAGGAAGAAAGAAGTAGGCTTTTGGTTGTTTTGTTGTTTGTTTACGTTTTTTTTCACCGCTAAAGCAATAAGACTGTTCAGACTCTGCAACAAGCTTTCTTGGAAAACAGTGATTTCTCCAGTTCCTGGAATCATCATCATGACAATGTCTCTCTGAAGACAGACTCAAGACATGGGCAACTCTGTTAAAGTTTATAGGTCATATCAGTCTTTTCTTTATCTTTTCCAGCTTAAAAATCAAGAAATTTATTGAAAAAAAATTTTCCCTTGGAATCTATTCCAGCTTCTTTCAAAGATGTAAAATATTACCTGAAATGCCTGATCAGGTAATGCCTGATCATTTAGGCAGCTTCCTCTCCAGGTCTTCATTTCCAGACCAAAAAATTTATGCTATGGGAATTTTATCCAATAGATACTGTTTGCTAATGGAACACAACACCCCTTAGTTTGGAATAAACGCAGAGTTGGATCCTCCAATCTACTTAAACTTACACTAACTTTCACCAGCTGAGCAGTTGGTCTCCTCTCTCAAATAAACTGAAATTAGATTGTACCCCATCTACTAATGCTGACGTTCTATTCTGTCTTTTCTACCTAGAATGAAACATAGTGTATTGTGTTATTTCTTTAAATTTTTATCACATTGGACAGAGGCGCTCTGTGTCTTTTACTTTTGACATGTTGACTTCGATATAAGTGATCTTGAGCTTTGTAGCAACATGGTTTTATATGTCATGAAACAGGTCAGAAAGGCAACAGATATTCTAGAATAATAGACAACTTGCTAAATTACCCCTGTTGTAAGAGCTGCTCTTTTCCTGAAACATTTTGCTTTATTTTCTTCTGAGTGCTTTGGGTTTAAAATTGTTTTCCATAAATAAGCTTTAGATTCTCAAATCCTTCTCAGTACTTAGCCAAAAATGAAATAACAATTTCATTGGCACAGAGAAGACCATCTTTTACGTATAGCTAGTTATTTTTTAAGACCAACATTTAGCTAATCTAACCATCTCTACTTCCAGACCTTAGACTTTATCTTGTCTATGTTCTCAGACCATCACAGTTATAACAATCCTATTGCTGGAAAATTCTTGTTTTAAAGGGCATTTTAATTTTCCTAGGAAGTAGGTGGCAGTGCATACTGACTGTGTGCATTAACAGTGCTAAATACCACCAAAATAAGACTGTTTTCAATAGATGATTAGAGAGAAAAAAAAGTGTAGTACTTTTATTTATGTTAATTTAGTTATATGTGACTAATGTCACAAAGACTACGTCTTAAGCTTTCATTTAGAATCTGCTATTAATTTTATTTCTTTCAGCTTATTTTTTCTAGGATTTTGTAGAGAAATTATAGGATCTCTATCCCTTTAGTTTTCAGAAATTCATTCAGTAAAGGACCTTCTTTCTCTCAAATAGCAATATTAAAAAATTGTTTCCTTTCATTTTGACTGTGGAGCACCTTTCAAATTCTTAATTTGTGATCCCTTAAAAAGTAGCATATTGGGCCTAGAAAGAACATTTAAACTGCATAAAGTTGTGGTTCTTTAGCCTGTGGAGCAAATGTTCGTGTACAGTGTAAGACAATGCAGAGTGAGCAAATGAGCTGTTTTGAATGAAAAACTGATTTAGTGTCTTTGACTGCTCTAACAGCAGTTTTTGTGCCTGCAAGCAGCAGCATAGATAAATCTATTAGGAGCACAGCTCAAAAGCTGCAAGGCACAACTCCCCAAAATATATAATGAGGGAAGATCGAGATGTATCCATAGTGTTTCCCCATAAACTGAGTCTGTACAGGGTCAGAACAAAGAATAAATCTTTCTTCAACAGGCTATAATTTTAGCAGAGTTTAGGAAAAACATCCCAGGTATTTGATTACAATTGTCAACTCTTTCACCCCAATGTAATCTCAGCGGTATTAACATTATTATTTTGTTGTAGTTTTGCCATGAATCAGAAAAGGCCTCTGTTACAGGGAAACAGTAGACCAAAGAGTTAGAAAACCTTTTAAAAACCTCTATTGATTTCTATCCCTTTACCTCTTTTATCTCTTTCATTATAGGGTCACAACATCTTTGCTAACTTGTCCTCTAAGGACTACAGTGACCTTATGCAGCTTCTAAAGCAATCGATATTGGCAACAGACCTCACTCTGTATTTTGAGTAAGTATTGGCATTTTTTTGTATTTGACAAATGAAAATTCGAAGAACTTACTGTAATGACCTATTAAATACCAATAAGGATATATAATACAAGAAATTAGTGTTTAGCTGTGGTTGAAGAGGTTTAGTCTAACACATAGTGTATTTAAGCTAATAGAAATATCTCCTGTCCAAGTAAGTTTTGCTTTAATGTGTAACATGTCTGTATTAACAAAATGCAAGTGAAATCCTAGGCTTGTGCTTCAGAGCAATCCCAGGAATCAGTTACATTTCAGTCCCATAATTCCTCTGTCCTTTCTGTGATCATTTCTTCAGGTAGGTAGAAAATCAATGACGTTTTAGAATTCTTTTCCACCATGTCGGAGTTTCTAAATGCGTATGCTAAGAAATACTAAATATGTTATAGACCCAGTTACAGAGGTAATCAATGCATAAACATTGCTTCTTTGGAGGCAAATGATGCCAATTTGTATCACATGAGAATAGGTCTTACAGAGCTTAACTTGAGAGAAGTATAGTATAATCTCACTCATCCAGTTTTCTTGCTTTTCCTTGTTTGCAAATAAGATCTCTAAGTAGTCTTCAAGTTGGTGCTATTTTATGTCTTTCAAATACTGTTATCACCAAGCTCTTCTCAGTGAGAATGTGTGGGACCATGCATGTGGTTGGAGGAGTCACAGTATCACCGTCGCATTGTGCTTTTGACATCCCCTTCTCTGCCATATGCCTGTGGACGAGTTACAGGGAGAAGTGCTGTCAGACATGCAATTTCAGCGCATTGCCTTCCTAGTCTTGACAACAATTCATCCTAAGGAAATTTTGTTTGATGTCCATTAGCATCCTATCCCAAACACTGCTGGGTAGCATGTTTTTCTCAACTTTTATGGGGGATATACCTGGATTCCCCCCTCCTTTGTGCAGATGGTTGATACCAAACCAAGTTTCCAGAAAACTTTAGGAAGTCTTCACCCTGAAATAGTTAAACTATCTGCATCAACGCTGTATCTTTAACTGTTAATTGTGAAAACACTAACTAGGATGCTGCAGTTACTGCTTTGTCTTTTTTCTTCAATATTTGGTTACTGTGCCAAGGGCTGTTTCTAAACTGTACTGGCAGAAGGCACACTGATATTCTTTGTTTCTTGCCAAGTCTGTTCTCAGAGAAGCTGTATTAAGAAAGGGTTTTAATGAATAGTTTTATTATAAATAACTTCTAAATGTTAATCCATGAAGAAATTTCTGCTTGCTGACATGAAAATCCTGAGCAGGACAAATAAATCCTTTTAAGCATCCTCTTGTTGAAGCTGTCTGTTAGAATCACTTATTATCTGTGGGCTAGTGCAACAGTGGAATTTGCTGACAACTTTAAGTGAGATACAATGACCACAGGGATGTGTCAGAATGGGTTCTCCTGTCTCACCACAATAACAATTGCTGCAGAACAGTTTTGTACTGCCAAGGAAGAGATGAGTGGCAAAAACTGAGAGGGCAGCTGCCCTTGCACAGCCCCATGTTCTCCCCCTGGGTGGGATCCTGCAGCCCCTGGAAGAGCCAGAAAAGGCTCACAGCAATGCATTGGGAGGCAACCCAGACCAGACCCAGACATGAATGGAGCTCTTTTCCCTGCCTGCCTTAGATTGAAAAACTGCACAGTCAAGATGTCGTTCTAGTTTTAATACAGAGAAATAATCACATCAGCTGAATTTCAGGATTATTCTTCCCTGTTTGCATAATTGATTTTAAGTGTTAGATGAGTCAGAAAACTTTAGCGAATTAGACCTTTTTAATCAGAAGTCTGCAAATAAGTTATCTTTTCCTCTTGTGTTATTATGATTCATTAGTCACGTAGTTGTTATTCTACTTAATTTCCAAAAGTGCCTGAAAATGACCCCCTGAAAACGTTAATGATTTACACTTCTTAAAGCTACCCTAGGTGAGTAGATGTTTCCACACAAGAACCTAACTTGTTTTTTCAGTTTGCTACATCTTCATATTTTTGTAGAGAAGGAAATCCTCAAATCAGTCTTCTCAGAATTCCTAAACCTTATTATCACTAAGTCCAGCTAGCAAAACAGCAACAAAACTCCAAGCAGAGCAAGGCTTTATAACCTGCTCAAAGCACTATTTTTCTACCAACAAACAAAAAGATGACTTTCAGTGAAAGATCAGATGGAAAACATACTTGATTCTACATAATGATGTTTATAGATAATACAACAAACAAAAGCATGGAACCAAAACTAAGTTTGTGGAAATTCACCCAAATGATGTTTTGAACCACTAGGCAGTAGAGCAACTGGATTTGCTGTGTTATAGCAAGACAATTTTCCCTCCCAGTCAAAACACAACCAGAGTCAACGTTTCTCAAAGACACCTCAAAATTGTTATAATTTCATTTATTGCTTAAATCCCAGCGTATTACCTTTGTTTAATAACAGTAAACCTCTTCCTTTTGGATACTGTGCATAAGCAACCAGCAGAAAACACTAAATTATTTCCTTATATATGGCTGCTTTCCTCAGGTTGACGGTTTCCTACACTGGAAATTCTATGGGGAGTTGGACCACTACTTCTGCATACATTTAAATGGATTTCAAAGAAAAGTCTTATATTAATGTTTTCAGCTTAACGTAAGGCCTCGAGACTCACAACATTTTCGGTTATTATTTCAGGATCTCTACATTTTAAGTCTGGATGTTTGAGGTTTCTAGAATGTCGTCTTCCTGAGCTTTCACCTTTAAACATTCTTGCTGGTCTTTACTCCAGTAACATGAATTACCCAGAATATCCAATACTTAAAAATGAAAGAATTACCAAATTTTGCATTGTTAGACTGGGCATTGAAATACAGGATACTAAAATCCACTGCTCACAATAGAGTATGCAGTTCATTGTCTGGTCAGGATTAGGCTTGTTTAAGGTTTATGTGCCAACTACTCTTTGTCATTAAATTTTTTGTCGTTGAAATGTTTATTTTCACTGGGGCCACGATGCTATGACTATGTGTGAGAGAACTGAATTTTGTTTCTACATGTGTGACTCTGCATTGTGCCAATAAATTTTGTAACATAGAACACATATCTTATTTCACGAAATATAAGGGATTACATATCATTATGTAGTACTTATGGTCTCCCTGTTCTAGTTGCTGTCTTCAAATGCATTCTAGAAATGCTGTGTAGTAGGAGTGATTGCTCATGTAACGCATTACAGTCGGGGGCCAAAAAAAATGCAACATGTCCTACATAAAGTTCTGTCTATTGATCAAGTGTTCTTTGTGTGTAAAAACTGGTTGTCATCAGGCTGTGCTTTCTATAATCCCTGTTCAAAATTACAGTCCAGATGAAGTCAATGTAGAAAATACAAGCCTTTGTAAACTGTCTCCTGTTGGGGAATCTCTACTACGTTTCCACTTGAAAAGGAGATAGCACGGTCTCCTATGAGGTGAGGTACTGGACTGTCACTCAGAACTAACGTATTTGCTTTCCAAAAGTGTGGTGTCTCCCTGGGCAAGTTGCTCCATGGTTTTGTACCTCGATTTCTGGTATATCTGGGGCAGGATCTGTTTCATGTTGTAGTGACACTGTACGCAGTTAGAGCTGCTTGGAGTCTTCAGTGCCACGAAAAATTACGGGCTACGATGAGTCAGAATTTTGGTACTTAAAGGCACCAAGCAAGCACTCCCATGTTCTGCCTCAAGTTTTGTCCATCTTTGAGGAAACAGGCAAGATATTTCAGAGGCCAACAGGGAAACCTAGTTTCTAGTCAGTAAGAACTATTAACTCAAGACATCTGTGGCTCCGGTGTCTCGCTGTTTTGTTCTGTATGCAGGAAACGACAGGAATTGTACATCTCTGGAAAACCTTTCAGGATCCAGAAGTGAAAAAAGCATTTTGCAAGGATAAGTAAAAAGTGTGTGTACATTTTAGGGGTATTTCTATTATCTGTCTGTCCACTGCTGTAGCTGAACATTTCATGCTTCTATGGAAGACTGAACATTTTGGTGCCATTTATTTCCTTATCTGCTGAGGTTATAAATTCAATATTACTTTTACTAGGCAACTCTGACATTGATAACAGACATTTATAGAACATGTTCAGAAATTAGTATGTTTCGCTTAAATGGACTGTCAGTGTAACGACTTTAACAGCAATACATGAGGTACAATGATTTCATATCATCCAGAGAACTGTGTTTCTACTGCAGTGCTGCCCTGGAAGTGTCTTGTTTCCTTCTCTGATAATATGTTTTGTTGCAGGAGAAGGACCGAGTTTTTTGAACTTGTCGGTAAAGGTGGTTATGATTGGAATATAAAAAAACACCGAGAAATATTTCGGTGAGCACTACTATTCTTGCTTCTGGTTATTTCAAATTGTAACCATATTTGTTTAAGGAATTTGATGTATCATGGGGTGAAGACTTAGAGTAACAAGAGAAGGTAGCTTGTTTCAAAACTATTATCCATTGTATTAAATGTATGGTATGATTTCTAAACATTATCAAACAGCAGGGATGTAATCAGCGTGACCTCACCTTCTCCATTCCTATTTCTGCCTTCAAACTCCATCATGTTTTCTTCCCTTTCTGCCAGCCTCACCAGTTACTGCTCAGCCTTTCTCTAGAAAGCATCAATATTCTGCCTCTGGACGCAAAAAATATTTCTTGCCCGTTTCCCTATTACCTCCTCCTCTCTGTTTTCTTTCACTGGCCATGCTTCGTTCTGCTCTTCTGTTCTGTACCTGGGAATTTACAGATACGCGGTACTCTTCTAGCCCTTGAGAATGATCTAAGCATGCATCCTGTTGAAAACCTCAAACTTTGTGGGTGGTTTGGGTACACCATGCTTTTGGGACAATAAAATGTAGGCATTTGCATATGCATGCCTGATTATGTCTCATTTTATCTGAAATGTCATTAAAATTCAGTTTCCTTTTGGTCTTTTGACCAAAAGAATGGCTATTTTCTATTTTCCATATCATTTCACCCGTTTCTAATTTTAGATTCAGGCAACATATTTGATGCTTCATTTTCAGTGCCCTTGTTCTTCATTTAAACTTTCTTAGACTTTTATCTGCATCATGTACTGTACATAAACACTTTCTACAGCTGAATGGTTTCTTTCTCCTAATGCATATAAAACATGGTTGTAGCTAGGTATTAAACTACTGTGGAACAGTATAGCTCATAGTAAATCTTAAATTTTTATTGTAGATGAGGAGTAGAAACTGCTTAAACAGTGTCTGGGATGCCTCCTGTGATTATAGGTTCTCTTGCTACAGCAGTCACTTAGAAATAGGCATATAAATTAATCCAGTTTGCAGGTGTTATTATGTAATAATACTCTTATTCATATCATGTGAAGCACATGCTTTCTAGTATATTACAGGTATTAATGAAAGTCATGTTAGAAGTATTGCAAAATTAGCAGTTAACTCCCTTGCAATATCATTTCTTTCCTAGTGTGCAAAGCACAAACCCAAAATTCATCATTTGATGGCCTGCAACACACTAGGCCTCCCAGGCACAATTGTGATGTAAAAGTCATGCTGATGGCTGAGATTTCAAACGTGTCATTCTTTTCTGGAGGAAAAGAAGGTGCCAGGGCCAACATTTTATATGTGTATTATTTATATATGCATCCAGAGCAGAGTTGTTTAGAAATCTAACAAAGGTTGATTCAGCTTGTATTGTTCATTTCTGTTTTTCAGATCAATGCTAATGACAGCCTGTGACCTTGGAGCTGTGACCAAACCGTGGGAGATTTCAAGACAGGCAAGTCATGATTAATAGCAGGGCTGCAAGGAGGCGGGACTGGCAGGACAATATTCCCAGGGCTCTGGCTTACAAGGGACCAAAACTGGAATCAATTTACAGCAGTATTAATGCTATAAAAAATAGCAGGGGGTTTCTGCAAGAAATGGTTTATTGCATAATCTTTCCATGTACACATGCTGGTGAGCAGCATGTAGGTACCTGGAGAGATCTGGCTTTACAACCTCTCCTCTTATTAACCTTTTAAAGCCATAGAAAAAATGGATGGATTAAACAAAAAAAACGTTAGCCACATGTAGAGCACTTAACTTGTTTTATTCTTAAGTTTTCCTTGTCATGAGCAGAATCAGCAGATGATTTGTAAGCTTTGATTTATATAAATTCTTCAGTATAGGTAGTAAGAGAAATGTGTTTGTTTTCTCAACACTGATTGAAAAAATTGCAAGTGTCTTATAGAGCCTTTTTTAGCATCCTGTACTTGGGTGCAAACAAAGAATCAGGCTTCTGCTGCTGAGTGGGCTCTTCAGAAATATACATAAAACTTGGGTTCAGCATTGGCAAACGATTACCATGTGAGTAAGCAACCTGTCCCAAAGTCTTGTCCTTTACCACATGATCTTCCATCTTCTAGGCATCTTTCCTTACTCAGCATCCATCCTTAATATTTCCTGTACCCATGCTAATAATTCTCTGTCCTTTTCTGGGGTCCAGAACAAGCCAGCAGAAGGCAGACTGTGTAGGGTTTTGGAGAAATACACAGCATCAAGAACTGAATAGGAAATATATCAGTGCAGTTTGATTGGCTTTACAGCAAAGGGATAGATAAAAAGATGGGGCGAAAAGAGAAGCTAGACTAGAGAACTAGTGAGGTTAGGAGTACCCAGATTTCTTGGAGAAGGACTTTCTTAAGTAACAGAAGCTGAAAGGGACTTGCCCTTCTTCATGGTAGTATGAAAATTACATGCACATTAACTCAGTAAAAAAGCATAGATGTGGTGAGAGCTTCAGTTCAGCTTGCAGTTTTGTCAGGTAAGGTTTTTTTTCTTTATGGGCAGACTATGACAATAGGCTGTTACTTGATTCAGCCAGAATATGGTCACCTGGTATGGAAATCAGGGAAGTTGCTCATATCCTGCAGTAAGAAAATGAGCCAGGAGATTTTTCTGTGCCACCTTGCCACAACTGTGTGCAATCCCTTCTCGTTTTTCCTCTTTTAGCCCACTTAGGTTCTCCATTTTCTTTGGCAGCCAAAATGTCAGTAGGGTCTGGTTTCCACGTTGTCAATCTTTGTGCTATAGTGCTGAATTAGTGCTGAAGTGCTGACAAACTGTTTTCTTAGCTTTAACACTTTTGAGGTCTGCAGGTGAAAATTCCTCTCCAGCCTAGTGTACAGGTTAACTATATATTGAAAAATCCAATCTGGAATTGATTGAAACGTTATGTGGTTGAGCAAAGAGGCTAATAAGTCCACAGAGGGAAAACAGGAAATAACTGGACCTCAACTGTGTCAAAAGGAAAAAAAAATATGGCAAGTGAGGGAGAAAGGGATTAAAATAAAGGCTAGATGTAAGAAGACAAAATTCAGGAAGAGAAGATAAGAACAGACAAAAGAAGAGGGAAAGGGACACAAGTAGAACAAGATCAGAATAGTGGTGAGTCACAGGGGTGAGACTATGTCATGATTATTTTTATACAGTACACTTGGCAAACCCTTAATTGGTGCTAAGTTGTTAAATTATTCTTCTATCTAGAGTATTGATCCAGAATTTTATAAGTGTGCTGGGATTACGCATATTATGAAGTTCCAAACTGTGTCATAGCCTGGCTCAAGATTTAAGAGTACTTTATAATAACACCTAACCTACTTCCAATTTATTTTTGTACTCCTTATTTCAACTGTAATGAGCTTAGGATTTTTGCATGTTACCTACTATGCAGTTTCCAGACCAAGAAATTTTGAGATTTTATGGAGTGCTGTTCTTTCCTTAGTTCAGCCTCTTGTACCTTGGCATTATGAAATAATTTCCTAGCTTGAAAACAATAAGGAGACACGACAGGAGGTTTAGGAACTGAATGCCATCTTCAGTAGATTAGTTTCCTTTTTTTTTGCATCTCAAATGTCACACTTGCCTACCTTCTAAGCCCCACACGAGAAGAGTACAGTATCTAAATGCTACTATATGAGGATTGCTCAGTGTTTGACTTCTTAAAATTCCTATTGCTTCTGTAGCTAATTTTGGTTTTAAATCTTATGTTCTACTGTGAAGCACAAAATTCTGCTGAGTAGAGCATCTTTGTTCAGAAAAATCAGAAAGACACATTCCAACTTCCAACCCACCAGTTCCTCATTTTGATCTTGATATGAACATCACAATCTGAGTTCATATTTAGATATTCAGATCCTCTAGTGATGACAGTCATGGGGAAAAAAGTAAAGCCTGGAGGGTTATAAAACAGTTATGATTTTACATTAAATGAAGAAAACAGAGGTTATTGGTTAATTAAGTTTCTTTGACAAGTGCAGTTATTTATATAGGGCAACAACCTGTACATACCCAGGGAGCTCTCGCACATTTTACAAAGCATTTTTACAGACTTAATTGTGCCAACAAGAAGCTGTAATTTTCTATTCTGTTCTCAATACTTGAGTAAGTTGCTTAGAACTGCATTGGGTGTTACCTTGACATGGCAATTGTCAGTTCCCTATCGAAAAGGACTAAGTGTGCCTGTCGGTGGTTATGGCAATTTATACCCCCTGTATGCCCAATCCTGAAAACTGTACAAACATGAACCTGACATCAGTCATATAAGTGGGACTATTCAATTCTTTCCAGTTAATCACAGGCTGAAGTCATGGTCATGAAGTCATTACCCTAAAAGTTATGTAGCAAGAACTCTAAGTCTTTTTCATGATTTATGTTTCAGGCAGCTGAGCTGGTAACCAGTGAGTTCTTTGAACAAGGAGACAGAGAAAGGTCTGAACTCAAACTCACCCCTTCAGTAAGTTTTTATTGCTTCTAAAATAGTTACTCACTTGAATAGGGTAAGAAAATATCATTGGGTTTATTCAGACAAAAATAACTGTATGTAATATGTATGTAAAGAAAAATCTTGGAATAAATAAAAGCTCTATCTAATACGGAGATGCATTTAAAGCCACATTTAAAATCTCTCCAGTGAATTCAATCACTTTTACATTGAGCTCTTTTCCCCGTTTTCTGAATCTATATCCCAAGGTTATTCTGTCAACTAATTTTCTAAGCAATGGGTATTGTTTTTAATACACAGTATTCAAATAAAAAAATCATGAGTTACTTAATGGAAATCAGAATTGTCAAATTTACTTTATGCTGCAGTTGTCTGTGTTATTTGTTACATCAAATGCTGAAAAGCTTTTCTACTGGTATACAACTAAATATAACACTATGATTGAAGGGATCAGTATGCATTGGTATTGAATGAAATATAGGCAGATGGGTATAAAGTGTCAAGCGAACTAAGAAAAAAGTTTCATAAATATTTTCAGTGAATAATTTGAAGGGAAAGCTCTATGTATGTTAAATGTCAACATTTTGAGATAAGCCATTATCTGGAGGCAACAGGAGAAGCATAACAGGAAAATAATTTAACTTACAAGCCGTTCACAGATGTGTTCATGCTTCCAAAAATGAAAAGACCATTCCAGTGCTTCAGACTTATTTTCTCTTTGATAATACTCGCACATGAGCCAGTGATGATGTAATGAAGTCAATAAAGTTATCTGTTGTAAACAATGCTCAGATACAGTAAGTGGCTTTTGACTTTGTGTACTGTCAGAGGGGCATTAATGGATGTCTTCCCTGTGGTAGTTCTGTGTGTACATCTCAGAAGAAATGGTAGCTATAGTCCAGTAGACGAGTAACCAATCAGTCATGTTATTCACAATTCTGAGATGAAATCTAGGCCCAAATAACTGCAAGTACCACTCCATATAATATGGATATATAAGTGTCTGTCTTGTCTTGTGTATAAAATTTGCAAAGTGTGTTTCTCATGCTAATGAATCATAAAAGGATATAATTTTATTTTGACACATACATTAACGTTACTGTCTTCAAGTAGCAATGAATTCCAGTGCAAATGGCCCAGGTCCAGCAGCCTTAAGTATTACTTTAAGGTGCGTCATTACATCTACATTTTGGACATACAATAGACTTGGTAGAAGTGCAGAGAAAGACAAAAGCCAGAGCTTTCTTCTGGACTCATATCTTCTTAAAATATGTGTCCAATAGCCTAGACAGGCAGGAAGAAAGAGTGTATTGCTATAAATATCTTCAGTATTTCCTCTATCATAGGAGCCCTCTCACTCTTCCTTTCGACTCTACAGTCTACACCAAGGAATTTGGGGGCTTCATGAAGGTTGCTTTGAAGCCATGCAGCTTGAAGGAAGATTTTCCTCTCAGTTTGGCCCTTCACAGTTTTAAAGAATCCAGTAAACTGATGTATTGTTTTATCTTGGGAGATAAAGCCAGTAAATAATTACGATGTTCATCAGTTCTAACAGTTGATGGCTAAGGGTCACAATTATATAGAATTTTACCACGTTAATGAGGAATTTTGAAACAAGATAAAATGCTGATGTGTTTCGTGACATATCGCTATGCCAAGCCATCTAGATAGGTGTTGCTGCTAATTAGATGAGTTCTTAGTCAGAAAGATAATGTGATATTCTCTTATCTTACAACTGAAGGATTTTTTTCTTGCATTGTGCTTATCAATCTGGAATGAATCTGAAATTACAGAATTTTTCAAAATTATTTGAATAGGAATTACATAGTACTCCAAAATCACACACAAGTTTCTCATTTAAGATCACAGAGTCCTTGAATCTTACCTCCTGGTCTTACTTAGATACACTGTGTCATATCTGTTTATGTCAGAAAAAGCAGGCTACAACTAGAATTCAACCAGACATTTAATGTAATATGTATAGTCTGGAGTTTCTAGAACAAAAGTAAGTTTTCTCAGGAGACATCAACCTTGAGGAGATGGGCCAGAATAAGAGCAGACTTTCCACAGAAGGAGATGGAAAGACTTAAAACTTGGCATGTTCAGAGAGTAAAAAAAGGCTTTTGGTAAATGGTATGAATAGATCATTAGAAGGAGGATGAAAATCCTGTAGGTGGAAAGCTGATGGACCCAAGTAATGTCAACCAGGTTATGGAGGAAACTGATCTCACATTCAAACTCTTCAGAACTCAGTTTCTTCTATGTCCTTTCAACCTCTATAGTTTCCTCTCTGGGAGAGCGCCACAAGCAATGAATTAGGCTGGTTCCAGAGAAACAAATTGATAACTGCTCCTAAAATGCATCTGTTGATTCCCCACCCTTTGGATTCACAGACGTGGCTGGTTCTGCAGAAAAGGTTTGCAACTGGGAGAGAGGGAGCCAGCCCAGATCCATCACTGTTCATTTTGCTGAGCTGGAAAACCTTATGTGAGAAAAGGGAAATTTTTGTCAAAGGTTTTTCTACAGGAGATTTCTTAACAGCTCAGCTCTAACTGTGGAGCATTTATTTTACATCACAGAATTATATAATTCAAATACCTTCAGCCTACAAATTTCAAAACAGAATTGAAAATAAACAGTTTATTTTTTGTGCCAGACAAAGCAGTAGGGATACTGCTGCAAAGATTGTTTATGGTTTACAAAGTGTTCTGGTTGTGAGAATATGATTGTACCTCCAAAGTGCTGGATGATGCGTCTGTAAAATACTCCAGTGTAATAAAGCATGACAGTTTTGTTCCCTTCTCAATTCAGGCCATTTTTGATCGGAACAGGAAAGATGAACTACCCAGGTTGCAGCTCGAGTGGATTGATAGCATCTGCATGCCATTATATGAGGTAATTTTTACTTACTGCTCCTGTAGAGTCCAGAGAAGATTGTTCTTGCCTCTCTTGGAAAAAGAGTTAGCTTACAGTGCAGCCTTGAAGGCTATTTGAATTTTACCTTTCTTTGACTTTACCAAAAGTGTGGATTCTGTGAAGAAATCTTCATATTCCCTGAAGGTGGTAGTATCTGTAAACATAAATCCTCTGTAAGTGATGAAAGCTCATACGGCAACTGTTTGTGTTTGAGACAAACTGACTCTTCTCGTGGCAAGGTGTGGAGTGCTCTGCAGAGAGGAGCCGGAGGGCTTCATTAGTTGCTCCTGTCAGGCCCCTCCAAATGTGTGTGACCCAAAGGGAAATTCAAAGCTGAGTCTTTGCACTCCCCTCTGGCTCCTTTCCAAACTGTTAAGGGGCACAGTAGGCCAAGCCTTTAAGATCAGTGACAAATTATTTGTGTTTTAACCTGTGTGCTATTTAATTTGGAGTTTACTCTTTTAATTATGCTTCTGCACAGGATGCTTGGTAGAAGGTGTATAACCTCTCGAGAACACATTATTAAGGCTATAGATGACAAGAATAATGCTTCTCTCTTTTGGGGTTAAACCAGCTTCAGAATTTGATGTGGATAACACAAACTTAACCATTTTAATTTTTTCTCTCTTGTATGAGAGGAAAGCAGAGCTACACAAGCAGGATGATAAAGGAAAATAACAATATGGAAAGTTAACCATCAGTAACTGTGTCAGCCAGTTTTCCTCCTACTCACTGAAACCACACAGACTGTCTTACGCCACTAAAGACTGCCAGTTTGGCCATTGATATCTGAGGGGTTATGCTCACTGGCCATTTTTGGGGAACTGCAACAAGTTCTCTCTATTACCACTGCACCCAAACTGCCTCACATCTCTTAGTAATGAATGAGTTGGTGATGACAAAAGCCAAGACCTGGGAAGCAGGTACCAGCTGCTAAGTTAATATTAAACTGTTGAACTTGTGCCTGAATGTAGCTTCCCTACACAACACACACACACACAAATGTATTAGCAGTTCCTTTTAATTTACAGACCAGGTGTGTCACCAATAGCAAATGAGGTAAGATGTGTAAGATGTGTAAGATGAGTAAGATGTGCTTCCCCTGCTCTCTAAACATTGCGGCATCTGAGGCTGCTACTGTAGCAATAATGAAGTGACTGTCCAGCAGTCACTGTTGTACGACATGGGCAATATGCACTTGTGTAAACAGCAAGGCTTTGCCAATAGATCCTGTCCCTTTCTTCGGTCAGTCTTTGTCATGATGAAATAAACTAAATCTATGATTTTCAAACAATTAAGGTACAGCAAGCACAGAAGAAGAAAATAAACCTATATTTTTAAAACTACCAAGATAATTTTGCACAATATGGTAAGGGTGTGGGACTGACCTTGGATGAAAAATCTTTAAAAATAATGTTCCTTTCAATATAGTAGTTCATATTGCACTAGAATGCACATTACACCAGAATTCATGGTTTGCATAGCATCTGTAATCAAAAAATGTACAATAAAACAGGAAGAGCTGGTAATTAGCCCTTCCTCTGCATGAGAAGACTACATCAGAGCACTATAGCTCTGTTTGGTTAGCTCTATCTTAGCAGGACATCTCTGGGGAATATATTCACATCTGATTTCCCTGCTTTCTGCTGTCTTTGCATCATGCTGTGCAGCTATTAGCCTGCTGCTCAACAACTTCAAAAAGAGACACCATCAAACCTCGAAGTCATTGCAGCACCAGCCTTAGGGGTAAACAGAAAACTTGATGTCATAGTATCACACTGCTGGAGATTCTCTCTTCAATGTGAAGCTAAGTTTTAATCTATACATACCCAGCTTAATCAAACCTTGATGCACATATCACATCAGCAGTGTATTCAGGCATTGTAAATCCTCCACTGAGGGCTGGCTGGACACTACAGCTATGGACAATCCCTAGATTTCATTTTTTTTCTTTCCAAATACATTCTTTAAAATTCTGCCATTGTAATACGTTGTAGGGACTGCATGTGGGGATAGAATGGGATACATCATTACAAGTACAACATAAAGAGATAGAGTGGCAGCTGACAAATTAGTAAAATCTTAGCAGTACTTATAGCTCACGAGCATAGTGCTTATAAAAAACATATGTTTGAAATAAATATTTGACACTCATTTTGATACCAAAATGACAACATTAAACCATAGAGAACAAATCAAGGATTTTGCATGTAGATTTTTCCATGCTAGTGATAGAAGTCCTGAATGCCTGCATCCAGAGCCCTGAAAGGAACTCCGTGGGGAATGTGTGCATCCATACCAATGCAGTTGCTACGGCAGGACCTAGTGCTGTGCTCTGTTTCATTTGATACCCACACAGCCGAGATGGTCCTAGCAACCAGTGAATGCTGGCAACTCCAATTAAAGTCAGACAGGAGATCAGCAGAGCCCCCTGAAATTTTCTTTGCTCAAAGTAGTTCCCAAGAGTAGGCTCGTCTTGGCAGTTGTGGATGTCTGAAGTACACAATACAGAAGGAACTCCACAGCCCAGACTTCCAGGAGTGGTCTGACACAACCCAGTACAACTGACATTACTATTAACAAACCGCATCTTCTCCACAGTCAAAGCTTATGATCTAAGCTACATACCAGAGTGCCCACAAGGAGTGTATCTAAACTTTGCAGAGCGTTTTAGAGAGTTATGGCCTCCCTAGCCTTATTTTTTCTCTGTTCTGAAACATTCTTTGGTACTCAATTGTTCTTCTGTAGAGATTTGGCTCTACCTCCTCCCTGTGCATCTACTGTGCTCTCTGCATTTCCTTAAAGTAGCTCAAGACAACTCACTTTTGAGGTGCAGTTCTTCCAGGTAAAGGATAATGAAGTCTCCTTTATTAGGGGACGTGTATCACATCCAGCTTACCTGACTAGAATTGTTTTTTGAGATAGACCCCTTTTTGTGAGAGAGTTTACAAGTCACTAGCAAATCCTTAAAATCTGTGCACCTTCCATTACTAATCCTGTTTGACCACCACTTGGAATGCCTGTCTGACCCAGAACAAAGAAGATCAGACATACAGACATACATTTTGTATCAGAAGCTGATGTGGAGCATGAAGCTTAATATAGATATATAATAATAGCTATGGATATTAAAAAAAGGAATTATACACAGCTAGATTTTCCATATCCAACTGTCTAAATCCAAAACGTTTTTGTGTTTGCTCTGTAAGCCGACTCTGATCTTGGCACGTGGTGAGCCATGGCTCTGCTCCCTTGCTTTCTCTCACATCTGCTGCTCAGTGTGGGAATCAAGCCACCTCCAATTTCAAAATACCTTAGTAATCAAATCTGTTTCCTTCACACTGTGGATCAAAGGTTTGTGAAGATAAAAGCTTCCCAATTTTTCGTTCATTGCTTTTTATTACACTTGGGACATAGTTTTATTAAATATACTTTTTTTGTTTCTGTAATGTTCACCGATCAGAGTATTTTTACGTGACTAGAGGTTTTGCCTCCAGAACAGCCATCCATTTACTCTGAAGCTCTGATTTTAGTGGCTTTAGTTACGCTACACTGCATCACATTTGCTTTTCATTCAAAACTGCCAGCAAGAAAAGAGTTCATCAGTAGAGATGAGAAACAAATTTATTAGAATAACAATTTCTAAGGAAAAATGCATTTATTTGGAACTGTAGAGCATTTCAAATCTATTAATGTAGCTTCAGGATGAGGTAATCATCCCCTTTTTTTGGTAAAATATTCTGTAAAGGGGAAGCACATGGAACTAAAGCAAAAAATCTGAGACATCCCACTGAAAATAAAACATTTTGGCTACACTGACAGCTGTGTTCACCACACAGAGAAAGCATTCTGTATCTATTTGGACATACACGTTCATGTAACAGGAAACAGAATTTTGATCATTAAGACAAATTGCTTCTCTGACCCTCCAGTAAAGACATGCTAAGAGTTTCATTACGAACAGATTTCTCTCCTGAACTCTGTTTGGTGTGTACCTAAGACAGGATCAGTCACAGATTTTTCCCAATACAGATCATATTTCTCTGTGGAAAGCAAACAGAGGGGGAGAGTGAAGATCTTTTTCTTTTTAATCATTATTTTTCTCACAAACAACATCAAAGCTTCAGTGGTTCCCATCAAACAAAAGATGCTAACCGAAGCAGGGCTCTGTTCACAGCATTGTGAGGCAGAGACAGTAACACTGTGAATAGCAGGGCCAAAGGCCATGCACTCTGCTTCTGGGCAGATAAATACATAGTCAGGTAGTCAGTGACAACGACAGCAGCTATTTAAATTTAAGGGAGATGTCTTTGTGGAAGATAAAGAAGCTCACGGCTTTTACAACTTATGCGTGCCTGAGATTGCCCTGCTCACTTCTACCTTGGTGCTCCATTGAACTGCTCCATTTTAGTGCTATTTTTAGTGCTATTCAAGATTTTCTTGAGTATTGATAGCTTTAAGCATATAAGAGTATCTACAGAAGTGAATTTGCATTACTCCATCCAGGATTCTAGGGGAAATCTGGCAAGAGTAGAAACATTTATGTTTAGCATAGCAAGTATTTTACATGTTTTAAACGAAATGTAGAGGGACAAAGTCCATCTTGATCACATTGTCTGATGTACTTAGAAAGAAATCTAGTCACTCTGTTTACAAGTCTGAGAGCTCTGATATGCTTGTCTTCCTAGAGAAGATAATGTCTGGCCTTGTAATTAAATCTGTCTTTAGAGTACGATGATGTAGCTGCAAAAACATCTGTTCTTCTTGTAAGCATGCATTAAATGCACAGGGTATCATAAATGGTAGAGCCTGTACAAAACATAGAAAAAACACAGAAATCTCCAACAACGGTGGCTACCTCTGTGCTTTAGCTTCTCTGGTTCAAGAGTTGACTTTGATACCTGAATTAGGAGTGAATATGCTCACACAGTGATCTTTTTCTGAAAGTTACAATTATACTCTAGTATACAGTAGTATAACTATACTCTAGTATATAGTTACAATCGTAAGGCAGGAGATTAACCTTTTAATAGTCCTTTGCAGAGAAGGAGGAAAATGTATACTTTAAGAATCATGCTTGCACTACTGTGTCCTCATGCAGCCCTTCCTCAGTTACCACTTCTACCCCTTTCCCTTCAATTCAATTCCTTCAATTACAGTTTTGCATAAGAAAATACTGATAATAAATGCAGGGTTTGGACCAATTCTCTAGAAGTAAATGGACTACATGGAGTGGCTTAGTCCTTACTCAGCAAGAGTCACTGGATTCAGCCAAAGCAATGACTTCTTTGGGCAGATGTTACTGTCTTTTTTACATAGTCAGAACTGAAAAACTTCTAAAATTATTAAATGAGCAAGAGTTTATCTGTGTGAATGGTTTCATAATGGCTTGCTGTACCCACCATTAACCATATCTGGGGCTGTTGATGCAAAAGTTCAAATGCTGCTGTTCTGTTTTAAGTTTGCAAGTACTCAGGGGTCAGGAATAGCACTAAGTAGTGAGCTAATTATGGTCAGCAATATAGACATTCCCTGAAATACATTCACAAGTTGTTGAGAAGTGTTTTTAAAAAAAAAAAAATCAAAAATGCGAGAAAAAAAAAAGGAGGTGGGGTGGATCAGGACTAAGCTATTTGGAAAAAATGAAAATGTCTTGACAGGAAGCAATTTGATCAGCTCTATGTGATTCTCATTGAAATCAGCTTTTTCTTTGTAGCTTGTTGAGGGAGGAGGAGGATGACTTTCCGTAGATCCTAAAGAATACCATAAATATGCACACTTTTGGCTTATTTCTGACATTTGATTTGGGCACAGAGTGAGCGATAATGTATCTATGCTTCCTGGACTGCCTGGCTGACAAGGATTAGTAAGGCGGATAGACTCATGATGCAGAATGTGATACACTGTGGACTGAGGCTGTGCAGATGTTGGCAGATCAAATTAGTCTCACTTTATGTTGAAATCCAGGAGGTAATAATATCCAAGGAAGAGCAGGTGCAACATATTCTGCTGTGTTTGTAAGAAATTTGCTTCAGAGAAAACTTAATCAGGCTAAATGCCAGTGCTGAGGGGAGTTAGTAACTAAGGCTTACGTTAGGACTAAGGGTTTGTATCAGAGAAAGGAGATTTTGGTACAGCAGAAGTCTTTCTGTAGCCTTGAAAGAGGAATTTAAGTAGCTTCAGGATTTTGTTGCCTTGCTGCTTGTCTACTGATGATAAACCTAAACAAGGCCAGGCAGAATGAATTCTTATGAACTTTCAGAAAATTTGGATGCTATTACAACTTCCAGTAACAGAAAAACCATCAGCAAACTGTTTTTCTTAACATCATGCCCTAACCGGAGTCTAGTTTTTTGCAGTACTTTTGTACTAATAGAAAAGGTGAAGAAAACCTATCCAAGAAAGATGAACCAGGAAAAGAAGAAAGAATGCTTTTATTTGCAATTCCTTTCTAAGTTGGTCACTGTTCCATGTGTAATATAGAAAGGCTTAGTTTTGGTGTTTTCAGAGCAAGGATTTTTGTGTCTGTAAGTATCACTGATGCCTTTTTACAATGGCCACAAAGATCCTGATCCTCCTTTTTTGTTTCCTGAGAGCAGGGAGGAATTCATTTTGCTTTTGAAAATTAACAGAACATTATTTTTTGCTAGGATTTTTGTAATTTGGTGATATTGATGAAACACTGTATTAGTATCAACAATTTGGGGAATTCACAAGTTTTCACAAATTGCTTAGAAGACACCACAAAAATGAGTACTTTTTCCCTGCAAACAAGAGTTCTTCAGCTTACTTCTTAATCATCTTATGCCAAAAAGGTCTCAATTGAAGGGGCAGGTCATCCACAAAGGTATTTGGGAGAAGATAGAAAAAAACAACATTTGCCATTGACTTTAGCACCTTCACTAAAGGCTTTCAAGCCTGATCTGTGAGGAGAAAGTGAATAATTCATAACACTACCATTTCTATTGCTGTCTTATTTAGAATTATCTGCCCAATGTGTTGCAAAGGACACACAGTTGTGTATGGAAATGTATGTAAAGATTTGAGGAAGCAGATTGAAAAGTTGGCAGATAAGGTAGAAGAGACAGCCAATAGAGGCAACTCAAATTGTACAGCAAATCCAAAAGAAGATAAATGGATAATTTAACAGCCATTCAGTTTTCAAGAAAGATAAAGCACAAACTACATTGCATCAGAAAAGGACTAGAAATGATGATGGATGAAATGCTTGAAGTAAGTGTTTAACACAACAGAATCACAGTTGCCTGCAGAATTCCCAGTTGAGGGCAAATTCAAAGAACTAAATAAGGATGTGAGACTGATACAATTTGAAGAGTTTTTCAAAATCCATTTAATAGTAAGGCAGAAGACATTGATCAGCTGCTTGGTTAAAATGTTGGAAGGAAGAGAGTTAGAAACATTTTTTCTCTTGCATGCTTCAGATGTAGAATCAAAACTAAAAAAGCAAAGCAAAATAAGTTGCTTATGAAATAATATTTCTTCCTCTTCGGAGCCAGCCCTTGGTTTCATGAAATTGTTATGAACAGATGAATCATTTGCAGCTATAGCAACACATCAGTTGAGCTACTTCAGTATTACTTTTTATCTTTGAGCATCTCATACTTGATACTGGTCAGAGAACATTTGGCTGCTAGGAGCTCTGTACATATTTTTCTCTCTGAAGTACATGCTACGTTTTACCAGTGGAGAATCTTACTATATAATCATCCCTTTATAGGATGCATGTTTGCTTACAAAGAAGTGCAGCATTATTCTTGCCAGTGCAACACCACTGTAAAGAAACAAAACACTAATTAATAGCAGAAGAACTGAGCACTTGTGTATTTATAAGATCCCTTTCCCATCATAATTAGCTTCCTTCCACCCTGCTAACAATTTCTATAGAGAAGATAAAAGAAACTCCTGTTTTCTATCAGGGAAGTTAGTAGTATATTCATTTCATCTAATTACATTATTAGGCTTTCAAAAAAATTCCCCACCAGAAATGCAAAAGTAATGCACTGATGCATTATGTACTTGACAATCTGGACTGCTCCTCAGTAAGCCCTAGAAGGAATAAGCAAAGTCTCCTTTAACTATGAGAAGACTGCCATTTGTTAGGGATTTTTCTTCATGAACTCAGCCTCCTCCCAAATACAATAATATTTTCAGGAACAAGATGATTAAATATGGTCAGTAGGGCAAATAATTAATATATGTATACAGTCAAAATCTCATAAAAGTCAATCCCTATATCTTCTCTTTATCACTTTATCTTATGTATTCTGCCTATGGAAGGCAACATTTTAGCAGTTTTTTTGGTTTTAGTACGTGGGCATATATACAGAAATACTTCTGGATTTTCAAAACAACTTCTATTAAGTATTTGTATTATGAAGATCAAATCTGTGGATGACTGCAGTACAGGTTCCCTTTTATCTGAACTCATCTGGAGTTCAAGGACTTTGAGATGGATGGCTCACCTTTGGCCTACGTATTCTTACATGAAAGCTACTTCAGCAAAACTCAGGAGTCCAATTCAGCTGTGCTGTAACTGGTCACGACTCTCTTTGTCTTCAGCAATGCTTCATATGCTTACACCAGGTCTGAATTTATCCCTATGGCTTCTCGGTCACTAGTCCTCCCTTCCAACTCAGAAACTGCCTACATAATAAAAGTGATTCATTAGAAACCACTGGGTTTGTAAGTAGAGTGAACACTGAGACCTATAACTTTTTGATATGTGCTCAGTCATAAAATTGAATTTATATGGTCTTATTCCATCAACTCACTTTACAAATATTAGACCTGCAACCATACTTCCGTGAGCTGTAATTTTGTCAAAGCTCATAAATTAAGCAAGGTCAGAATTTGTTAATATTAGGATAAGAATCTTGGGGGGTGGGGGGACATGGGGGAAATAAAATATACACTCTAGAAGCCCTGCAGCGTTTGTCAGTTTTGGCATACCATGATCCTCTTTGAAAGATTGTTGGTGTTAGTCTTAGAATACAACAAAATGTTGTATTTGCTTTAGCAATAGTTTAGACTCTGGCCACATTTGTGCTGCATCTTGGCTGTTCCAGATAACATCATTTCCCAGAAATGAAGGTGATGTAGCAGTCCACTCCCCTTCCCCCCCCCCTCCCTTCAACCTAGGAGGCATATCTACCAACAAATACCTCTACTTCTGAATCACCCTCTCCCTGTAGGGGTTTGTAGCTACTTCTACTATTTCTTCATTCTCTGTGCTTCATCTGGTAAAATATACCGAAGAAATAGATCTCTATACCCCATGAAAAAAAAAAAACCAAAACACATGCTCTTCTTCCATAAATAGCTTTCTGAGTATCTTGTGCTGTCCCCCTTTTGAGCTTTTCCTTCAGACAGCCCTGCCCCTCTCCCAGGTGTGCCAGTGTGTTGGTAAAGTGCCTTTAACCTTTTTTATTACTGGAAAAGCTTATATCTAAGAGGAGCTATATCCAGTGAAGGTATGCTGTGGGCAGAGCAGTACATAGTCACAAAAGACACCTGAATTATTGAAGATGGTAAGAAAAAGCCAGTGCTGTACAGTATCTTTCTGAAAAAAACAGCTTAGTCATACATCCGATGTAATACATGGGTGCAGGAGGGAACTGCAAACCTTTTCCCAGCGCCAGAGCACATAGCCACCAGCATGACCACTCTTCCAGCACCCTTTATCACTCTGCAATTAAGAACAGCTTTTACAGCAAAGGGAATAAAGTGGTAAAGATCAGCAATCTTGTACCTACTTCTGTGTAGCAAGGCAGCTGCAGTGGAAGGACTGCAAGTGGGCATTAAGGTCCTGAGTGGAGAGAGGGGAACTCCCCCAGGCAGAACTGGCAGCCCCACAGCGCACAGCCGCACCAAGGAGGGACATGCAAAAAGGGAGTTCATGGAGCTATGAGTTTTTGTGGTGGTATCCCGTGTCAGACAGATGTTGAAGACCAAGCCTCTTCATACTAAAGTAAATTATAAATTGGGGGTTAAGAAGCTGGATACCAAATTAGTAAGATCACTAGCAAAGCTCTTTGTATGAGGCATGCATCAAAAATACTGGCATGGAGAAACAGTACATCAAAGGATTTTCATGCAATAAAAAGAAAAGTTAAAACTGCAGCCAGGAGGTAGAAGACCCTGACTAGGCGACAGCCAAATAAACTTAAATAGCTTTGGAAATAAACTGGTGGTTTAATCCGGATCAGGAACAGGTGCTATGAATGTAATTCAGTATGGTCGAGAGCCTGCCAGAAGGGAGAGAAATGTGTTGCTTTTGAGATAATTTCCCAAAAGCTTCATAAAAGAAAATCGATTACTGGAGTTTAATAATTAAAACAGGGCCAGATATATAGTAATCAAATGAGGTTTTAATTACATCTCAAGCAGAAATAAAATCCAATTTGTGTACTTTCTATCAGAAAAGTTCTACTGAAATGCTTTGGTAGCTGGAAAATATAAAATAAAAGCTAATGTCCATAGGAGTTATAGTGATTGGTTTAATTAAAAGAGTAGATCATAATGAGAGAGTCCCAAAGTGAAAGGATACTAAATAAAGAGGTAGTGGTTTAAACATCAAATCAATGTCTGAATAAAGACATTTTGTAGACCAAGTGCAAAATCTGCACTGCATCTCTGCTCTAAATTAATGTGTAACAAAATAAAGTATCTTAAAATTACACTATATATTTTGTAAGTATTCTATAGAATTGATTGCTTGTACTATGTTAAAACTGCGTATTAAAGACATGGTTTATTTCTTAACTATTGCTTTTAATTTATTTAATCAATGTTATTAGTTAACCATTTTTGCTATTTACCTGGTAATCTCCATTGCACCAGAGCTATTAGAATCTAATATGCACCTAGGTATATATTTCTAAGAAATATATGCATTTACTTTTGGATTTAAAGTGTGTTTACAGCTCACGAGATACAGTGATTACAGTAGAACTGTGTGGGTTCTTCTTGAATCCATTCCCAATCTGTTTGGGATCCTGGTCTCTGCTGTAGCCGATGCATAGCTAATCGATATAAGCACTCCCAGTCTTTCTGGCACTGTACAGGGAGAGGGCTGTCTCCTAGCATAAGACCCTAGTCTAGGCATAGGCCTGGAGCGACAGCACAGCACTGGGTCGTGCCCAGACCTCTGCATTTGCTCCCTGGCACGAGGATTGAAAACATCATGTTTTGTGGTCAGTCTTGGCACCAAACAGTACAGGAGGGACACAGACATAGCATAAAGCTGCACAACCCTACTGAGACAAAGTTCACTGTCCCAAAGAGGTCCTTCTCCTCTGCTTTCCCTGTAGCAGGTATAAATTGCTGATACAGCATTTAGGACAGGAACAGCCTGTACTGCATTTTGTGCTTAAAGATCCTGGGGCTGATGGGGTGTGAGTGCAGAATGCCATCTCTGTGCTTAGAGATGTATGAAATACACCGCTTTTTGAACACTGGGTTTTGGTGTTTTATTTGCTTTTTTTTTTCTAAAGCGTATAGTGGAAAAGTACTTCAGGAAATCTTTTTCGAGATTTAAGAAATACCAACAAGCTTAAGTGCCAGTGAATGGATACTGGCTTTGCACAGAAAGGATCTAATGAGTTGCTGTCAAGAGTTGAATATTTAATGCACTACCTCCATAGACTGAGTTGGCAGTGGTAATGCAAGTGCTAATGACAGCAGCAGTGAGCTTTTCAGGTGTTTTCTGGTGTTTATGATGTATTACTGCCCCTCTGTTTTGGACTTCACCAAATCAAATTTAGAGAATACACAATGGTCTGAAATAAAGATGGGGAGCTCTGAGGCACGTGATGTACTTGTTATGAAGCCACATCAATTCTATCAAATGAATGACGGTCACCAGCAAGCAGTCCTATATGTAGCAGAGACTACAGTAAACTCTGCCTCTTATCACAGGCCTAAGGTTGCAAAATTATCTGTCAGACTGTGCCATATTCTAAGGAAATAACTTCAAGTAAATTTGCTTAGTTTCACACAAGCTACTTACTCATGGCATGATTTTTTTATAAGTGCTGAGCATTCATATTTCCTGTTGAAGTCAACTGAAATTGCAAGTTTTCAGCACATCTTAAAACCAGACCATTAACCCTTAATTATCATATAATAGCTCAATTAAAAATCTACCAAGAATTACTTCAGGAGCTAAGCAAGCTCCCATGGCTTGCAGACTCGCTATAAAAAAATCCAGTTCTTTAGTGGTGTCTGGGCTCTGGGGACCATTTAAAGTGGTTGCTGTTAACCCTGCGATTTAAAGCAAATAATGAAAGTGGTCAACTGTGAAGGTACCTGCTCCCCCTTTTCTTTCTTTCCCTTATAATTTTCTGCATTTCTAGACGAACTACTTCTGCTGTCTTTTCTGTAATTGTCTTTTTTATCTTGCACCAGTCCTTTAATTCAAATGACAAATGCATAGTTTACTCGCTATCATAAAAAGCGTGATAACCTACTCTCAGCAAAACCCACTTTTTGCTAATCAGAAAAGCTGTGAAAGGATAATACTTCTCTGTCAGGAAAGGGCACATTACATGACTACTTGGGCAGTAACTGGTTAACTCTTTCTTCACATCTCAGTGCTGCTGTTCCTGAGGTTCTGTCTCTCTTTAATTTTGGACAATCTAAAAAGAAATCTTTTTTTCTTTATTTTTGAGCACACAGAAATGGCTGCAATGGGGGGTGCTGGTTTTTGAAAGCACAGTAGTGCTGTGGCTTCCTTATCTATACTATTATGTCATAGCATATTTAGGAGTCTAGCACCAGGAAGAATCTGAAGGTTATTTCAGCATTGTTCAACTTGTCTTCTAACCTCTGAACCTCCTGTTTATGGATGCCAGCAACCAGATAGCCGCCAGCACTTGGGGGATGCCTCAAAAGGATTATTTTTAAGGATTACAAGAAAGTTAAATTAGTTGAGCAGCAATCCTGCCACTAATGTGGGGTTTTTTTATACTTTTGGTGGTTTACTTAAAGCCTCAGGTAAAACAAGGAAGATAAAGAGATCTCAATGGGAACAATACGCTTTACCTAAATGGTAATTTACATCTGAAGGTAAGGAGGGTGGGGTCATGGTGCAGATTAAACTCTTTTTACCTTGTTACTCCCTCGACTCTCGGTCAACGGAGTGGAAACACTGTCAATATTTTTTCTCTCATCCTCCGTTTTTTTATTAATCTTCTTCCAGTGTCTAGTGAAGCTGAATGTAAAACTGAAGCCTATGCTGGACTCCGTGGCAGTAAATAGAGGTAAATGGGAGGAGCTGCATCAAAAAAGACTTCCTTCTCAAGCAGCATCCTCATCTTCCTTTTCCTCTAGCTTTACCATGTCTCTCAAAGACATAAATTAAGCCTGCAAATGTCAGTGGTGCTGTCCAAAAGGATTTGCTAAGATTAGGCCCACCATTTTTGTAAGAAATGCTTTCACACACATGGTTAATTGACTGGATATTATCTTGATGACAGAATAGTTTGCTTTTACTGGGAGGTTTAGTGGGGCTGAAAGGAAGGCCTGTGGTGAGATTGCACTGGTATCTGGAGCGATGCAGAAGACTTAGCACAAGAAGTGTTCCTTCAGCTCCACAACATTTCAACTGCTGCTGTAAAAATCTGGAAGGCTTACAACAGACTGAAACATGAGAACTTGCAGCTTAATAAAATTAATATACAGAGCAAAACTGGGATGCAAGCTGGTCAATTCATAGGTAAGGAGCTGCAGGATAACAGAATGATATGTAATTACATTGTTGTTTTGCATCTCTTCAGTACTTGTTATGAATCAATTATGCCTGCTTTTGTGATATTCCTCTCTCACTCTTCCCTCTTCTTTTATGCCTGAATGTTCTCAAAAGCCTGCTTTGTATTCTAAAGAAGTATTTTTTTACAACAAAGCTTCTTAGTGATTGATCAGGGCCTTTAGAATTGCCTACCTTTGCTACATTTAAAAACAAACTTTATTATCTTTAAAAACACCAACCTGTCCCTGCTTCCCTGAGAAACTGATACTAACAATGCAGTAAATTTCTCAGCAAGGGGAAGTTTGCATAAAGACAAAATATTGCATGGTAATTTTATAGTTTTGGAGATTTTTTCTTTCTTTAAAAAAATGCTCCTTTAACACATTCAATTTTTTTAAATTACAGTGTCCATTAGGGAAAAGATCAGTGGGCTTTAATGAAAACAGAGTAAAAATAAAAAAGGAAATCTCTTGCCTTGTGCTTCAGGTTTATATTACATTGAAAATGGGACCATGGATAAGTCTTTCTAATATAATTTCCAGTTGAAATTAAAATTTTGAAGTGGTGGAGAGGAAGAATTTCATCATACTGGACTGGCTACCTCTTGCTTCTCTTGCAGTTCTTTCAGTACAATTTGAGATGCTATTGTTACAGCTAGCAGAGCACTAGTCGAGGCTCACATGTAGACATCTGTGTTAGAAGTGTTCATAAAAATCAAATCAAACATGGTGGGTCACAAACCCAAAACATGTATAGTTTTGTGTGATGAGGCTAGGATTGCCTGAAAGGTGGTCTCTTTTCAGTAGTGCAAGGATCACTAGCATAGCAAAACTGTGGTCTATGATTTGAGGATGCTTTCTCTGCTGCATGACCAGACACCAGAGGAGTCTTGTTGCAGTGCTTATAAGTTCCCATTCACAGGGGAAAAAAGCCTTTGTATTCTATGAAAAATGGGATTCTAAATATAGGATTGTCTGGCAGCAGAAATTGAAGCTGAATTCAGCTTAGTTTTACAGCTGGGCCAAACTCCATTTACTTCTACGGAATTACCTTGAACTGGCACCAGCATAATGGAAATCAGAACCTGGCCCAGCTGACCAGATGCTAAAAAGAGCTTTCCTCCTTTCTAAGGAAAGTGAGTTGTTAGCACCTTTGAAAAGCTGACTACATCTGTCTGACAATCAAACAGAAACAACAAATCTGCTGATCACTTCTTCAAAACAACCACAACAATACAGAACCCCTCTGTGCTACTAATCCTCAATAGAATAGCTGGAAATTTCAGTACCTTTGCAAGACAATCTATTAGTAGGAAACTGAACCACATCGCTTTCTCTAACAGAAATAAGTAGGGAAGGAACAGAAATGCAGACTGCACATGTGTGAATACATGTACCAAACGGAAGTGTTTCTGCTATTCTTTTACCACTTCTTTCTTCCCTAAATAGAGATCAGATGCAGGATAGTAAGTAGCAAACCATACAAAAACTTATCAACACATACTTGATGAAAGAAGCAGATCCTAGGATCTGACACAGTACTGCTGGCAGGTACTCCTAGTTTTCCTGAATTTTGATACTGCGTATTGCTAAGTATAACATAATTTATAGTGCATAGCCTACAGCTCCCCCCAAGGTTGAGTCTCCCCTCATTTCCTGCCTTTTTATTGGCTTCAGTGCGCCGTTGCCCATGGCAACACCTACCGACAGGGATGGGGATTCAGCACCACTGCAACCTGACACACAGCTGAAGCTCTAACAATGTCAACCATCAATCAAGTGACTCTTTGTAATTGCCTCCATCTATTTCTCCTGTCTTTTGGTATCTCTGCTATTGTGGGTCAAAATTCAGAAACTGCTGACTAATGTTATGGTTCTGTTCCTCCATCACAACGAAGAAAATGAGAGAGCAAGGCTTGATCTTTATCAAATTGTTCTCAGGCAAAATGAAACAGCCCTGCGGAAACCAGGGGGAGCACAATCGTGCATTTCAGAACAGCATTTGGTCTCTGAAAGTGACATAGCTTCAGCTTAAAAAAACCAACAAAATCAAAACAAACAAACCCCCCCAGAAAAAAGAAGGCATCAAACCAAAAAGATTTTTTGAGGAAGCGTACAGTACAGTAAAGAAACATATTCCACGTTTCTCATTTTTAAGATGGTGTGAAACACTTTTCAGATAGTGCTTACATACTTGATATGCAGCAAGTGTATCCATTTTTCATTTCTGATAGGGAAACGTTGCCCCAGTACCTCAGTCAGTTTTGCCAAAACCTTCAGAGACATGTACGGGAGAGATGACTTAGACTTTCCAGCTTCATGCCTGGGAGATGCAGGCTTTGGTGGAAGAGTTCAGAGGGGGTTCGTCTTTTCATCCTCTTCGATTAAAGCCCTCCCCTGCAACACAACACTGTGACCCCACGAGAAAAACAAACAGTGTTCAAGGCGAGGGGTACCTGGGGTACAGGTTCTCTTGTGGTTCAAAGAGAAGGTTTTCCTACCTCTCAAGAAAGAGACGTCCAAGAGATATCTTTGGCCAGAGTTTGACAAGTAAAATCAGATTGTTTCGCCTCAAAGTTCTCCATCATTTTGCCCTCCTCCCAGCCTAGGACCTACAGGCAAAACAGAATAGCTTTATTTAATGTGACCAAGGTGGAGACATCTGATTCTGTCAGGACCCTTCAAAGCAGAATCACATTTAGAAGATGAGGCAGCAGTAGCTCACAGATGTATGAAGTGGATGCTTCTTGTGGCAATTGGACACGAAACTCTCCATGTGGCTCTGTCACAGCAAACCCCAATAGGCTGCAGGGCCAGGGATCTTCCTGAGACAGTCATTAGTATAGTTTTTGCCCTGCAGAAAGTAGACATAGAGTAGCCGAGTATGTTTCATTTTATCTCAGGTATTCCTTCAGACAGTGTCCTTCGTACAGCAGCTGCATTTTTCTGGACTAATGACCTTGCTAATTGCTCGTTAGAGCACACTGCAGTCTCATAATGTGCCTGTAGTTATCAACAAAACCAGTACAAGTACTCACATACTATTTTTGAAAACTGCAACCAGCAGTGCCTAACATCTTTTGTAATATTAGACAAATTTGTCCTAGTGGAAAAATAGTGGTTCAGTCTACAGGCCAAATAGTTATTTTCCCTTCGTGAAATTAAAACAACTTTAGTTACTGACAGATAGTTAATGCATTGAATGAAATTTTAGAGCAGGTTTATTTCAAGGTTATATAAAACATTAACAGACACTTAAAATGCTTAGAGTATTCTGGGCAAGAAGATGTAGGGTGAGACTTTTTTTATTGGGTTTGTCTAAGAAACAGAGGATTTTGAAGAGTAAAATCACGTGAATGGTTTCTAACATAACAATGAAATGGGAGGTGCAAATCAGCTGAAATGAGAGACTTCAAAGATTTCCATCACTTTAATATGCCAGTATTGGAATACTGTATATTGCTTATTATCTTTTCTTTCTTGGATTACTTAGTATTTAATTACCAATTTATAAGCATGTTGGCCACTGCATCTTACAGTTGTGTGGGGAATACCACTATAAGCTTTGAACGTTTAGCTATGGGAAATAACTGACATGCACACAGAAATATTGCGTGTAGTTTCTGATGGAAATGAACCTGATACACTTACAAAAATGTGTAACCTAAGACTTCTGCATCCATTTCTTTTTTGCATTTTAAGATCATTACCCTCATGTTTTGCTCTACTAGGTCAAAGAATGTTGATTCAGCTTTTTAAAGCATGTTTTTGAAATGAACAATTTGGTTTTATTGGTCTCTCTAAAAAAATAAATCATTTTAATGGTTTGTTGTGATTTTTTAATTTTTTTTTCTTTGAAGATACCTTGTGAGGATGAACCAGGACTGTTTCAGGAAAAATTTCTTCACTGAACGGGTTATCAGGCACTGAACAGGCTGCCCAGAGAAATAGTTGAGTCGCCATCCCTGGAGGTATTTAAAAGATAAGTTAGATGTTTTAGTAGTGGACAAGTACAGTTGGACTTGATTGCAAAGGTCTTTTCCAACCAGATAATTCTATGATTCTATGATCTATTGGCTACTGAATCATGCAAGCAGAGATCAACCTGTTCCAAGCCCCGTCATGGGCTGGGATACCTCCCACCAAACCAGGCTACTTAAGGCTCCATCCAACCTGGCCTTGAACACTTCCAGGGAGGGGGCATCCACAGCGTCCCTGGGCAGCCTGTGCCAGTGTCTCACCACCCTCATCATAAAAAAATTATTCCTAATGTCTAATATAAATCTTCCCCCTTCCAATTTAAAGCCATCCCCCCTCATTGTATCACTATATCCTTCGTTCCATCAGCCATGACAAAACTTGGATGGCAGCAGATTATAAGGGGGCCGCTCTGTGTTGGAAAGGTCCACAACAGCCCCAGAATGCCGGTCTGCACCCAGGACTGCGTGAGCAGCTCAGGACCTGCCAAAGACGCAACAGGGAACGGGCACAAGCTCCTGCTTGCACCACGGTGGCTGAAGAAGGCAGCATGACCTGGCTGCCATCCCCTCCCCAATATAAAAAATGCCGGCAAATAAACTCCCTGAGATCCCTTTTGGAGATTTAACAAGCAGCATCCTTTATTTCAGTGCTGGGCGCATGAGGGAATGATTCCCATCAATCCCACGTAACAAGGGGAGCTGGGGACAGAGTGTATTTCCCACTGATACGCATGTTTGTGTATTTTCCTAGAAATCTTACACATATTCTATTCCTTTCCAAGGACTAATTTTAATGTTATTATGAACTTCACAGCAGCCAAATATTTGCTAATTGGAGCTTTGGAGCCAGTTCTCTGTCTGACCTTGCATTTTAGACAGGGGAATATTGCAAGCAGAGGTGGTTATGGAAGGAAAACACATCTGTTCAGCACAGACCATACTAAACACGAGACATAATCATTTCTCTACAAACAGTGTCTGGAAAAACACTGCTTGAAAAAAAGATGCTATAAACAAAACATGCTGTCAGAGGGACATTCTGCCTGACTTTCAAAAAATACAGTTACGTAGATTAAACTTTAGCTTAAATCAAAATATTCCACTTTTTGTAATAGTAACTACTTCTTGTATCATCCCCTCCCCGGCCATCGGTCGGGGGGCGCCGGGGATGCAGGGAGCGCGCAGGACGCCGGAGTCTCAACCCAGGAACTACAATTCCCTGCGTGCCCCGCGGCCGCCCTCGCTACCGAGAGAGCGGCCCGGAGAGGTGGCGGGGCCCGTCAGCCTCGGAACTACAACTCCCAGCGTGCCCCGCGGCTACCGGCGCTTCCGGGGTCGCAAGGGTTGATTCCGCCGCTGGGTGCGATGGAGGCGGCGGTGCCCGACGGGCAGTACACAGCCGCCGTATATGGGCTGATCGGCGGCGGGCGGTACGCGGAGGCCGTGTCGCTGCTGAGCCGCGAGCTGCAGAGGAGCTGCCGCTCCCGGGCCGGGCTCTCCCTGCTGGGCTACTGCCACTACCAGCTGCAGGACTTCGCGGCGGCGGCCGAGTGCTACGAGCAGCTGGTGGCCCTGCACCCCGAGCAGGACGCGTACCGGCTGTACCAGGCGCAGGCGCTCTACAAGGCCGGACTCTACGCCGAGGCGCTGCGGGCCGCGAGCCCGCTGCTCGACCTCCCCGCCTACCAAGGCCGCGCCCTGCGCCTCCAAGCAGCCGTCCACTATGCCCAGGGCGACCTCGCGGCCGCCAAGAGCCTGGTGGAGGAGGAGCTGGCCACGGGGGCAGAGGGAGGCCCCGCAGCAGCCGAGGAACCCTCGGAGCGGGCCAATGCCGAGATCAACCTGGGCTGTGTTCTGTTCTGCCAGGGGCGGCACGAAGAGGCCAGCGCTAAGTTTGCCAGCGCCATGCAAGTGTTGGGTTACTGCCCAGAGCTGTCCTACAACTTGGCGCTCTGCTGCTACGCGACCAAGCAGTACACCACTGCCCTCAAGCACATCTCTGATGTCGTAGAGCGCGGCATGCACCAGCACCCAGAGCTCAGCGTGGGCATGACCACTGAGGGCATCGATGTGCGCAGCGTAGGCAACACTCTGCTCCTGCACCGCACGGCCTTGGTGGAGGCCTTCAACCTCAAGGCAGCAATTCACTACCAGCTGCACAACCTGAAAGCAGCCCAGGAGGCACTGACTGATATGCCACCGAGGGCAGAAGAGGAATTGGATCCAGTCACACTGCACAACCAAGCACTAATGAACATGGACAGCCAGCCCACGGAAGGGTTTGAGAAGCTGCAGTTTCTTCTGCTGCAGAACCCCTGTCCACCAGAAGCTTTTGGAAACTTGCTGCTCCTCTATTGCAAGTATCAGTACTATGACCTGGCAGCTGATGTGCTGGCAGAGAATGCCCATCTGACCTACAAACTGCTCACTCCTTACTTGTACAACTTCTTGGATGCCATTATTACTTGTCAAATTGCCCCTGAGGAGGCTTTCCACAAGCTAGATGATTCAGCAGGGACGCTGGCCGAACAGCTGAGAAAACTGATGAAGCAGATACAAGAAGCGAGGCAAAATTGGGATGAAGAAGCTGTAAAAAAGGCGATTAATGAGTATGATGAGACTCTCGATAAATATGTACCTGTCCTGATGGCCCAGGCAAAGATCTACTGGGACATGAAGAACTACACAACGGTAGAAAAAATTTTCCGCAAATCAGTGGAGTTCTGTAATGAACACGAAGTGTGGAAGCTCAATGTGGCTCACGTGCTCTTCATGCAGGAGAACAAGTATAAAGAGGCTATTAGCTTCTATGAGCCAATAGTTAAAAAGCACTATGACAACATTCTCCATGTTAGTGCCATTGTGTTAGCAAACCTCTGTGTTTCCTATGTCCTGACAAGCAAGAATGAAGATGCAGAGGAACTGATGAGGAAGATTGAGAAGGAAGAAGAGCAGCTGTCCTTTGATAATCCTGATAAAAATATCTACCATTTCTGCATTGTCAATCTAGTCATTGGTACCCTCTATTGTGTGAAGGGAAACTATGAGTTCGGTATTTCAAGGGTCATCAAAAGCCTGGAGCCGTGTAACAAAAAACTAAGCACTGATACGTGGTATTACTCCAAGCGATGTTTCCTGTCCTTGCTGGAGAACATGTCCAAGCACATGATCATGCTGCGTGACAGCGTTATTCAAGAATGCATTCAGTTTCTGAAGCAATGTGAACGGTATGGAAGAAACATCCCAGCTGTCATTGAGCAACCTCTTGAAGAGAAAAGGACGCACAGTGGGAAAAACACAGTTACCTACGAAGCCAGGCTTTTGAGGGCACTGATGTATAGGATCATTGGGTGGACTGTGTAAGCCATGTTCCCACACAGCAGAAGTGAGAACTTCCTGCCCGTTCTTGTGAGCTGATGCTCGCCCTGACAGTTCGTAGTGGTATGGGTCTTTCCCAGTTGATTACCTTTAAAGATTTCTGTCCTGTATTTTAACAACATTCAGTGAAAAATAGAACATACACCAGATAACTAGGGGCATTTACAATAGTTTGTCACATTAAATGCACCTTAAGATACATTGACCAAGTACTTTATTACAGAAATATCATAGAGTTTTCACCTATAAATTTTATCCTTCTGAAATTTTGACCAAGTTTCTTTTCATTGGATGAAAGTTGTAAATAATTCTGTTATCCATCTCTTCTAGCACATAAACTGAAGAGACAGTTGTTTTAATTCTGTGATTTGTGCCTGTGTGAAATGTTTCTTTTTTTCTGCTTTTTCCAAGGTATTTTTAGTATGTTACAGATCATGTTGATGCAAACACAAAAAAAATGGCTTTATAATAAAAAAAAAATCAGTCCCAGGAATATTAACGTTACCTTTTGCTAGCTCAGTAATAATACACAGGTATTCTGGCAAACAGTATACCCGGTACAGGGACCAGGAGCGTATTCCAAAAAGGATATATTAAGACTGCACCTCAGTTTAGGTCTACCCTTGAGTAAAGTTTGTTCTGACTGGACCTAACTGGCCTCAGGGGCACTGCCCTAGACTGCCCTTCTGCTCCAGCAACCACAGAGCAGCAGCTGTGGCCACGCAGACCTGTTTTGTAGCAAGTGTTTGCTTAGTAGCAATCTTCCCTTTGCAGCCTGACCTTCCCCTTTAATCTAAACACAATTTTCAGAATATACCAGTCTCTGGTAAGAGAACTTCTGAATGTGAAATTATATTATTTACCATATTTCTCAAAAAGCATGTAACTTCCATTTCATGTGAGGCTTATGACTTCTACCCTTAAACAGAAGAAATCCACTCCTCACTTTCCTCTTTTTGTTACTGTTCCTGTACCTCTTAACACCTCCCTGAAACCCTGTATTTGCTTCATTCCTTTACTCAGCATCTCCATCACACTTATATGGAGTATTTTCTCAGTAGTCTTCCCATAATTTTCAACTGTATTATGTGTTTCATAGCAAAGTGAGATCAAAATGCTTTTCAGTGGTTTTATGCATTCTGTTTCTGTGCTCCACAGCTGCTCTCCTTTTTTGTGTATTCTGCCTTGAAGCAATGCTTGACATAAAGTTTTTCTTAAATAAGGAGCAAAGATTTACATCTTTAATTCATTTGCTTATCTTTGATACTGGCTCCCTGAAGAGCTGCCACAGGGAATTTTGGAATCAGGCTGCATGTCCCTCAAAATCCACATTCTAAGTTGTGGCTTGCCTGGAAAGAAAGGGGACAGCATTTTTGGAAGTTGCTCTATTATAAAGCAATAGAATACTTAATCCTTCCAGAGAGTTAGTGTATGTAGGGACTGAATGGGTCTGCAACTATTTCAACATATACAAAGTCAGCTCTTCTCTCCCAGGAGATGAGCAATGTGTCAGGGCTGAGCATATCCTCTAGCTAAAGGAGGTGGCTGTGGGTTAAGTAATGTTAAAGCTTACCCCCAACTTACTCTAAAAGTAAAACCATATTTAACAGTGTCAAGAATGAGAAAATGAGAGGCTGCAGAGCAGGCAGGAGTTGCGGCCAGGTGTCCTAGAGAGGCCTCCGTAGCTCATTACTAGTCCATAAAGCTACCAATTATGTTGATATTAAATATTCCCCACAACTGCTTCCCCAACAGGAGGGGACCCATGTTTTCAAATCTTGTTCTCCTCCATGAAGCACAGCAGCAGGCTGTAAAGTTTGTTTCTAATTTACAGTGGAATTGTATTATATATTATGCAGCGTAAACAGCATGACCTTTAAAAAAAGTTTTTAAAAGTCACACTACATAATGGCGCCTGAAGCGCAGTAATGGGCAGTGACTTCGGGAACGTTCGCTCTTTATTTAATATTCATTGTGCGTATTCTATAAAAGTCAGCTGGCATTTAAAAAGAAAATGCACTTTGCAGATTTGTGCCTGTGTGAATGTTGAATGCCCTCTAATGGAGGGCAATTTATAGACCTTTCCATGGCTGACTGCTGGGTGATGTTCACCTCCTCCGTACAACCAGTGGATGACTTTTGTTAGGGTGCTTCAGCCCTTGCTAGCAGCACTAAGCGCTTCATCTCTTCCTTGCTTTTCACAGCCACCCAGGGGTCCACTGTGAATAAGCAGAGATGCTGGGGTCAGCCAGTCCTGCCAGCCTCCAGGGAACGCACGGGGCCCTCAGCAGCAGAGTGGGAAAGGCCAACAGTCAGGCTTCCCATGGAAAAAATTCCCATAAAAGGACATGGAGTTGTACAAGATGTGGCTGTTCTGGAAGATACAGCTAGAGGGCAGTCAGCACATCTGGATTTGCTTCATCTTATTGCAACAGATCAGACATACTAAAACCCCACTGGAATACCCTGTCAATAGCAGTGTTTCCCCTCTTCTTCCCTTTTCCTTCTGTTTTTCTCTGCTTTTCCTCCCAAAGTACACTGCAAACCCAGACAACTCAAGATTTCTGAGCAGGTTGGGAGCTGCTGAACACCATGACCTGCATGTAGAGAGGCCTCTGCTGCTGAAAGGAAAGGGGGAAGCAGCAGAGCTGAGATGCAATGGGAGGAGACCTGTGATAGCCTCTCCTGCATCGATGGCTACTTCTGTGTGAGGGTCTCCTCCCTGTCCCAGCAGTATTTTCGACACTGTGCATCACAGCCTCTTCCTCAGAAACACCCACCCAGTCTTCCTATGACCACAGGTCCTGCAGTAAGTAAGTGTGCCGCTTCCTGCAGTGGCAAGCACGTGTTTACAGCATCTCCAGCTGCAAAGCACTTTGGCCATGAGAAATATATAAATGTTACAACCAGTTTTATAACCATCTTTATACCACATTTAATGTTACCACTATGTGACTTACACACAAAATACATTTTTAAAGGAAAGCACATACATTTTTATTTAGAGGAAAGGGATAACACTGAATAATGGTTTATGCTCCTTAGAAAGATAGTGAAAGCCACTTAAATTAACGCCCTAGGCCAGCACAGTTCTTCTGTCCACAACCAAAAAATCAGCTTTCATTTGAAAGTACACAGACAGAAATGACTACTGAGAAACAGCTGACCACATTCCCAGGGAGGTGCACAGGGCAAATAACTGCAGATAAGCATGGATTCTTAAGCAAGAGCCTCTGTTTTTCTTGATAGGAACAAGGGGAAAGAAGCCCTCACCCTTCTGTTACTGCATCAGTATCTGAGAGCTGAGCAGTGCAAGATGCCTCCCACACACACCACCACCGTACCAAGGCCAGTCTCCAGGATTTTATTTACTTAATTCCCCTTCTTGAATCCTCTTGGTGCTCAGATCTCTGTAGTTAATTAAATATCTGCTGACACCACCAGCAAAGCAGAGGTAGTGGATGCCAGGGACACGTGATCAGCTCCACGGTTAGAGCTGATGAAAAAAATATCAGTAATCAAGGCGTGGCTGACTTCACAGTAAGACATATAAAAGATGAGACCAGAGTCATCTTGTTGTTCAGTTCTGGAAGAAGCATGATTGGAGTCTTACTTGGGGAGGTTGGGGGTATTTCTACTGGTTAAGCAGGTCCCTTTAGAAGATGGACAAGGAAAGGAATGTTATTTCTCTAAAAATCATGAAGTTACATGCAAGAATAAAAGCTGATTTTGGCAGCCTATTCCACAATATCTTACTTACAACCTCCTATTTTAGATGCCTGAATTTAAAACTTCCACACATCCATACTGGCTTTAGTCTCCAGCAAATGCAGCAGAGTCCAGCTCTGACTGATGGTTTGCAGATTTGGGATATCAATGTGATAACGTGGCTGTGTGGACTGAAAGATAAGCAGCAAAAGATCCATCTTCTCCTCTCCCCCAGACTTTTCTTCCTTTATCTCCCCTTGGCTGTTCAGCAAATAAAACCTCCTCTAAATTTTGTGTCTCCGCTAAGTCCTGCTGTCTTCTTAAGGCATGAGTGTACCCGGGACAACGCGCTGCTTCTTCACATCATGACATATAGTTCATACAGAAAAAAGATGAACACCATCTGCTTTACCAAGAACTAGTCCACAAAGCAAAAAACATCTTTTAGAGCAAAGTGCTGGAGAGGATGGTAAGTCACAACCTTCTTTCACAAGCAGAGCAAGGGACTGAGGGAACTGGGGTTGTGCTGAGGGAACTGGGGTTGTTTAGCTTGGAGAAGAGGAGGCTGGGGGGAGACCTCATCGCTGTCTACGGCTGCCTGAAAGGAGGCTGTAGCAGGGCGAGTGTTGATCTCTCAACTGACAGGAAATGGCCATAAGTTGCGCCAGGGGAGGTTCAGACTAGATATTAGGAAGAATTTCTTTACCGAAAGGGTGGTCAGGCACTGGCACAGCTGCCCAGGGAGGTGGTTGAGTCACCATCCTTGGAGGTGTTTAAAAAACAGGTAGATGAGTTTTTGAAGAACATGTTTTAGCAGAAGATGGGTACGATTGGACTCGATGATCTCAAAGGTCTTTTCCAGCTGCAAGATTCTATGATTCTATGACATCCCCACGTTTTCCTTGAACATCCACTGCCCTTAAATGGCAACCTCCAGTCAAGGAGCCTTCAGTGATGTGCAGCCCATGCCTGCTGAAGCTGTGAGCACCGAGATGGGGCATGCAGCACTGATGCTTGTGTGTTGTGCATCTTTGTCAGTGCCCCCACGAAATGCTGCATCAGCCTTCACAAACTGCAGGCTGGCCTTTCGCAGAAGACGCACTTGACTTGAAGCTGTTGTGGAAACATGGACAAGGAAAGCTAGTGACAGAAGAAATGAACGTGGCTGGTGTCCAAGGGGATGGCAAGGAGGGTTTACATGGGTGTGGAAATGGTGAAAAGCGAGTTAGTGTTAGAAAAGTGTTAATGGATTGAGAGCAACCCTGAAGAGAAGGACTTGGGGGTGCTGGTGGATGAGAAGCTCAGCCTGAGCTGGCAGTGTATGCTTACAGCCCAGAAAGCCAACTGTATCTTGGGCTGCATCAAAAGAAGTGTGATCAGCAGGTGAGGTGATTCTGCCCCTCTGCTCTCGTAAGACCTCACTTGGTGTACCATATGTTCAATACTGGAGTACTCAGCACAGGAAAAACATAGATCTGTTAGAGCAAGTTCAGAGGAGGGCCACAAAGATAATCAGAGAGCTGGAGTACCATACGAGGACAAGCTGAGAGAGTTGGAGTTGTTCAGCCTAGAGAAGAGAAGGCTCAGAGAGAGACCTTATAGGGAGACCATAGGGAGACCTTATAGCAGCCTTCCAGTACTTAAAAGGGGCTACAGGAAAGGTGGGAAGGGGTTGTATATCAGGGAGTGCAGGGGTAGGACAAGGGGTAATGGGTTTAAGCTGAAAGAAGGCAGATATAGATTAGATTTTTGGGCACTGACCCAGGTTGCCCAGAGAAGTCGTGAATGCTCCATCCATGGAGGTGTTCAAGGCCAGGCTGGATGAGGCTTTTAGCAACTTGACCTAGTGAGAAGTGTCCCTGCCCATGGCAGGGGGAATTAGAACTGGATGATCTTTTAAGATCCCTTCCGATCCAAACCATTCTGATTCTATGAAATCCCCCCAGCTTCAATCAACTTGTTGCTAATCAGTAATACAAGGACTTCCAAGTGTGCACACAGTGTGGGAGACACTGCAGACAAATAGGGAGTTATAACTGACACAAGAAACAACTGTGTTGCAGTCCTTTGCACCTCATTTAGACAGTGCAACCTGCTTGTGACTCCTGAAAAAAACAGTTTCCAAGCAAAGTAAAAGGGACTTTTAGTCCTGACAAACTTTTAGGCTTTACTTTCAGCAAAACACCTCCTTGTTCGGCTGATATTTTCCATTAAGTAGAAAAATTTGGACTCATTTTCCAAAGCAACTTTTGATTAGCATAATTTTCCTAAACCTTGCCTGAATTTAAACTAATAAAGCCCGGTCATACAGCAGAGCTCACCATATCCAACAGCTTCAGTCCAGAATGTTTCTATTTTGGGGTTCTTCCCTAAATTCAGGATAGTTTATAGCCCAAACTGAAACAGGGGAAGCCAATAAAAATGTTGCCATTTACTTCAATGAGCTTTATGTTGGCACCTTAGAAAATATCCATTTTCACAGATTGCTATTTCAAGCCATCCAAGAGCAGCTGCTTAAAAGTACAGAAATGCTACAACCTCACTCAAACTCAGTGACAAAAACCTTGTTTCCACCCACTTAAAATGCTGCTTAGGAAACAGCTAACGCCATGTTTCCCATGATGCAACTTCTGCACGTGAAGAACACTTCAGTGTTGCTCCACCTGGATCCAGTCAGACACAGCCTTCAGTAAGGGCAGCCCACCCTGGCTCTGAGTGTAGGGCTGAGAGCTCCTGTCCACATAGCATACAATTATCCTTACTGCACAGCACCAGCCCTGGGAGACACCCACATTCTGGTAGCCACCCTACCCGGAACAGCTTGGGGAGGGAAATCGAGAATACAAGTGCCAGATTTTCTTCTGGAATGTGGGAATCATCACTCAGCACCACAAACTTTTAAAATATTTGGGGTGAATTTACACACAGGCTCTGAACGGTTGGAGCTTCTCCACGATGCTTTTTGCCTCTACTGGATAAAATCATCCCCTTCTTTGAATTCCTTGCTGCTTACCTTCTCCTTCCCCAGCACTTTGCCTCTAGGACCCTTGCCATCCTGTGTCACAAGCAGGGAACAGGTTGACTAACAGCTTTTTATGAGTCAGTTTTATTTTATGGCCCTCTTTCCCGTGGGAGAGGGCAGAAGGAGTTGGCTAACACTCAGATCCTGTTGGATTGAACTGTTTTCTAACAGCCTTCTCCCAAATTAAAATTAACACAGCTCAGATTTTTCTTAACTGCATTTCTCTGGTGCCTCACAGAGCTCTTTGTGTCCTCCTCCACTGATTCACAGCCGCTCGAACAGCCAGCGAGCAGAAGCGCAAGAGCTCTGTCGTGGCGGTATCTGATTGTGCTGCTCTGTCAATAGTATTTATCACTGCAGCTCCCATGCAGAGCGGGAGGATCTGCTTCTCCATCAGAGCTGAGGGACGGGGGTTTCAGAGCGCACATAAATCCTTCGCTCTTCCCCTGCGCAGCAGGTCATTTGCATTTTTAAAACAAACAAAAAAAATAGCCGTCATTCAGCCGCATGAATAACACAGTGACAGTCTCTGCACCCATGTAGCCCACGCAACTCTCCGTAAGTGCGGGGCAGGTGTGGAGACAGCTCCATTAGGAACCAACGCCTGATTTATCACGGCGGCATCATTCTTCCCCTGGCAGCCCACGCCTTTGTGTAACCTTCAGGGTGGCGCCGAGGACTGCCACTCCCCGGCCGTGCGGCAGAGGGCGCTGCTGCGCCAGGTTTACCCGGCTAGCGGCTGCGGGCGGGAGGGGCAGCATCCTCCGAGCAGCATCCATCGGTATCTGGGGACTGTGCCCTGGGGCTGGGGTAGCCACATTGGTGGGAACGAGACGGTACGAATGACGGCAGCTAATGTTCACTCCAGACGCTGAAGGGCAACGTGTTCCCCTTTCTTACCTAGCCCACGCTAGAGGTCGCTGTTCCTCCTGATTGGAGCGAAGCAATGGAACAGGGGAAGACAAAACGAATGGTCAAAGCGAGTAGTCTGGGGCAGTCCCTGTCCTGAAGCGATCACTGCCCTCTGAAGTCCAGTGTTACCCTGCCTTTCGCTCTTCAGGAGCTCCCTGCTGCTGTTTTCCCCATATTTAGTAGCGACAAGACCCCGTATGGGCAGGTGGCATTAACAGGGGGGAGAATAGGGATGGATGCAGTTTGGGGTACCAGTGCCTTCGGCAATGCCGTGCACCCCTGCAGCGTCTTGCATCCCTTGCATGCCTCTGTGGCACCCTTACGTGTATTGCACCTTGGAGAACATTCCCTTAAGTAGGCATAGGTCTGACCTACACATATTTGCACAGTCCAGGACACGACTCTGACTTCACCAGAGCTTCTCTAGACTTGTGTTGGCTTTACCCTAGGGAGCATTTGTTTACATGCATGAGAGCACCTTTGCAGCAGTCTGTAGTGAACCCTCACAACCCTGTGCAAGATCGGAATCATCCTTCCTGCAAACAAGGGGAGCAGCCACAGATTTTCCCTGTGTGACGAATGGTGCCTTCTTTTCCACCACGCTTAAATGGCAGGCCTGCTCCTGCCCAAGAATCACATCAGGGCTTCAGAAGACATGAAAAGCCGGTAACAAGAGTTAATAGCAATGAAACAGTCAACAAAATATAAAGCTGTTGGAGCTGTATGGAGTCTCTGGGGAAGGAGATGCAGGAGCCCTGCCCTCTGCCTTTGTCCTCAGTCCAGGGCAAAAAAACACAGAGATGCCTCCCTGGTCTTGTGAAATGCCTCTGTGTGAGCATGTGCAGTGTACTGTGAAATTTTTGTGTCTTGCTAGGTTACAAAGCTAGTTACAGGAGAATTTAATAAAAAAGGAAACCAGTTTATCTCTTTCCGGTAATTTATCTATGGCTTTAGGGTCTCATTCTGGCTTCCTCTCTGTGTCTACAGAGGTGATCCTAATATTTGGTGTAAAATGTACAGATTCCCTAAAGGGAACTTGAAAGAAATTCTCTGCCTCAAATTCAAACCTGACAGCACATATCACATCAGGGGATCCCTTTTATCAGCAGGATACTCAGAAGGGATGAATGATTTACTCATATAATCTCTTAAACCTTTCACTTGCAGAATCTAAGATAGAATTTATAGCATTTTTATCATTTGGACCAAAAAAAAATCCCCAGTAAAATTCCTCTATGAAATCCTAAACCCTACTCATTGATTTTCTAGCTTATGAAATTTCAAAGGAACATGTTCTTCCATGATGAAGTAACAGCAGGCCTCTCCCTTGGCTTTGGTGCTTTCTCATGTTAGAAATCAGATAATTCCTTCCGAGATACACGTTAAATAGACACCTCCTATCTTTTGCATTTGATGTGTATTCACCTCCCATGATTTAAGACTATACTAAGTTTTGTCAAATTTATTTCTCTAATTTCCATTTGCCAAATAGATATGTATTTACACAGGAAACCTAAACAACTAATGCTTTGAGTTTTAACCTGAGTAATCATCTTTGTTTTCAGGGTGATGAGGAAGGCAACCTACACAACAACACTTGCTTAATATTTCTGCCATGTACCTGCTGCAGAAAAGTGGGCTGTGACTTTATTTCCCCTTTCTAATATATTTTTGCCTGTGTGATATATTCTCCCTTTTTCTGATGAAAATATGAGCTGGTCTGCGTCGAGGTTTTGCTTATCCTGCTGCACCAATAGGGTTTTTTTTATTCTTCTTAAATCATTCTTGAATTAAACTGAGGGAAATGAGCCCAGAATGAGAACGCAAAATACATTCTTATCATTTTCCCTGGCACTGTCATTTTGTTTGTTGTTTGAACACAGAACCGTCACTGGGATGAAAACTTGTACAAAGAAATAAATAATAATGCTAATAACTTTTTCTTCGTTTGAGCTTAAGGAGATGTCAGACGTAGGAGACAAACGAGTGTGACTGGATTGGTGATCAACACATGACAAACATCAAGAAGCACAAATCAGAGCTACGAAAACTGAGATTTCATTTTAGCTGTTGGCGAATATGTGCTCAGCCATTCAGAAAGGCATCTTTGTCTGTGAATTAATCTCTGGTCGGTTGTCTGCAAACAGTGATATGACTCCATTTAGGACTCTATCATGACCAGTTTTCACCTCAGACCATGCTTCTTTCAAACCCCATCCAGTGTTCCTGGGGGGATAACTTTATGCCTCGCAACTACATCCCTGTTTAACAGTTCTCCTGTGAGAACTCTACATGAGCTGGTGATTTGCTCAGTTGGGATACTGCTGACCTCCACAAGGCAGCAGTCCTCGCCAAGCACTGAATTATGCTCACACTTATCCAGTCCAAGCCCCACGTACTTGCAACCAATTCAGCAAAACACAGGCTGATTTACACCAGTGTAAGTGACAGCAGGATTTGGCCCCATAGAGCAATGAAGCAGGCTCTGTAAGGCCAGATTCTCCACGGATATAAGTTACTGTGGCTCAGTTTGCATTTGTAGTGCCAAATTTACTTCTTCCCATTTAGCATGTGGCCCAAGGTCAAGTTAAGAAAATATTTCACTGTCATAATTATTCCCGTGAAATCCAGAGCACTTTGTATTTGGCTGCCAATGTCATTTCCCATGCCTTAAGAAGCTGGCATTAATTTCCTGACACTGAACAAAGACAGATTCATTTATACATTTTCCTGACTGCCATTTTCTTTGCCTCCTGTGTTTGAATCCCTGCAATCTGATGTAGTCCTGGAAGAACTTTCCTGGGTGCCACTCACTGTAGCACTAAAAATAGTCACATCTCCATTTAATGAGGATTTGTGCCAGATTTTATTCAGTGGGAGTTTTGCTGTCAACCTGGGGAGTAAGCCTGGCGACGCTGCCTCTTGAGAGTCCTTTGCTCCTACATTTTCTCCCTCAGAGCTTGCCTGTCCTCATTAGAGAGCAGAAGCGGGGATCTCAGAGGTGAGTCAGTTCAAGCCTGTCGCCATGTGTCAGTAGTCTGCAGCTGGAGATTGCTGTGTGGCTGTGCAGCCCTCGAGACCAGCTTAGTGTTTCTGATACAGACCCTCCATTACCTTCCCTCTCCAGCCATCCTGCTTACACAGTAGAGCCCAATGCAGAGCTCCCCAGCGAGAAGCACTGTGCTGTTTCTCCCATCTGAAATGAAACCCTTCTTCTTCACACAAAAGGAAATATTTCAGTCCATGACGTGTAGCTAATATCCTCAGCTGATGTCAGCTTGCCTGACTCCCCTGAAGCAATGAATAATTATACTAGCTAAAAACCACTGTCCATTTCATATCTTCCTGATTGTTTCTCACAGGTATTTCTGTTTGGTTTCCCATAGTACTCAGTAGGCTGAATGCGTTTTTCATGCAATATGGTCGGTTTTCACCATTTTTTCCCCTATAATTTTGTTCATATTTACACATCTTGAATTCCCATTACAGCTTCACAGTAAATTATACTGGGTAGTGGTAAAATTACCCAAAGTGCATTTGTCCCACCCTCATAAAGAAAAAAATACCCAACCAACAGCCCCCTCCCTCCCCCCGCCCAAAAAAGGAATATATTCCAGTCTGATGATTCTGCATATCCATGGCAACAACACGGGCGCGGAAACGGTGGTGCAGACCATCGCACACCCTGGCCAGCACTGCAGGATTTCCATAAAATTTCTCAGGATATTAAGTTTGGCTGCAAGGAAATCCAGACATCATGTAATCTCACTCCAGCATTGGAGCAGAGCTAATAAAGATGCATAAAACACGCCACAGTCTGGAAGCTTGCTCAGAGGCACACATTTAAGTTCCAAAATGAAGACAAGTACAATGTGGGTGCGATGGGGACAGAAAGAGTAGGACAGGAAGATTAAACTATAGCATGAGGAGGTTCAACCCATTGGAAAAAATGAGTGAGGAAGGCCAAATATGACTCAGGTTTAGGTCACACGGTTGACAGACTGATGCTTGGCTGCTGCTGCACACCATGCTCCCCTGCACTCCTTTGGCCTTGGGCAGGGCCTATCCATGGCTAGGGATGCCCACAGGGACTGCCATGGCCCCCAGCACCATGATCAGCAGCTCTTCTTCTGTTCCCCAGCAATAGGAAGTGGAACTTGAACCCCACAGGCACTGAGACTGGGCTCTGAGTGTAGAATTGATCTTTACTCCCCCACTGCGATTTCCCTCTCTGTCCCAAGAACGAGGGTGAAGTAACATCAGATGAAGCAACAGAGCCCTTGGGCCAAGATCTGCAGTACGTGTAGGCACCTGAGCCTTGCCGTTTCAGCAAGAGTTCCCCAAATATCTTTGGGAATCCATACCTTAGGATGTGGCATGCGAAGTCCCCACCTGAAAGCACACATCTGCGCCAAGGGTACATTGCTGCTGTGGAGGGTGAGGAGCTGGCCAGACTACAGCTCCTGGGGCCAAACAGCAGACATTCAGGTGCTGGAGCATGTCCAGAGGAGGGCGATGAAGCTGGCGAAGGTTCTGGAGCATACCTCTTATGAGCAGCAGCTGAGGGAACTGGGGCTGTTTAGTCTGGAAAAAAAGAAGGCTGAGGAGACATCTTATTGCTGTCTACAGCTACCTGAAAGGAGGTTATTGCGAGGTGGTTGTTGATCTCTTCTCCCAAGTAACAAGAGATAGGATGAGAAAAAAATAGCCTCAAATTATGCCAGGGGAGGTTTAGACTGGATATTTGGAAATACTACTTCACCGAAAGGGTTGTCAAGAATTGGAGCAGGCTCCTCAGGACAGGGGTAGAGGCATTTAAAAGATGTGTAGATATGACATTTAGGGACATGGTTTAGTGGTGGACTTGGCAGTGTTTGGCTTATGGTTGGACTCGATGACCTTAAAGGTCTTTTTCATCCTAAACGATTCTGTGGCTCTGACCCCCACTGAACAGGCAAACCTCCACCTCCTGCCTTGGGCCTTGGAAATGGGATTTTCAGTTCAGTGGACTGCTGGCAACACTTTTTAAGTGGCTTGGTTTATTGTCTATCTGAAACCCTCTCTTTTCTTCCATGCATGGTTTGTGGGTGCTATCATGTAACACGAATTGGAGATTGTTTATTTCTATACCAGTTCTGCTGTCATACACAATGCTAGGGTTGAGCACACCAAGTTCAGGACCATCAGCAGCAAAGCACTGAGGCAAAACACACAGAGGGAAAGTGGGAACATGCATTTTCCATTCAACAGCCTAAGCTTATGGCACACAAGAAGAGCACTTCATTACATGCTCAGGAAGCATAAAAGGTCTCATCACACAGCCTGGTTGGACATCTGGATCTGAGATGGGACAGTACATGAAGACCAACACCCCCCAGGTGTAGGACAGTGGGCCAGAGAGAGGAGTGAGAGGACAGAAAGCCTCACACGCCAGACATGAAAGTTGGAGCATCGTACAAATGCTCCCAGGGCAGCCTCCCATACATATCTGGCCTTAACAACATTTTAACTGCTTTTAGAGGGCTTATCTCTTTGATTGAGATAGCTTTCACCATGCAGTAATGACTCCTGCTTCAGTTTTTATAGGGGTATTACAGCAGAGGTTGACAGAAGTGTTGGGAAATCTGATGATTTTAACAGAGTTTCATACCACAGGGCAGATTTTGTATATTCTGTGCTTGTTTACAGTAAATAAATTTGTTTCTCCCTGCCTACCTCTTTCCTGTGCTGTTCCCTTTGAAACTGCACCCCAGTACTCGATCAGCAGTAGGAGCTGCTTATGTCTGCCCTCTCCAGGAGGAAGTTCCCAACTGAACACAGGCAATGATTTGCAGAGTGTATAATTCAGCTCTGAATCATGATGTCCTAAGGATTTAGCAAGGAAATCTATCGACACATGAGCATTTAGGAGTTAAAACCATGTTGGTGGGGCTGTCTGGTGATCTTGCAGAGCTCCTGGTGGGAACCAGAGTGATGGGAATCCCCCTGGTGATTTGTAGGTTTGGAGGAGGAGTACTGAAGCTGCTGAACTGCCAGGAATTTGATTTCTGGCCACAGCTGTTTATTCCTTCTCATACTGTTCCCCCTCACAAGGAAAACCCACGCCTCCTGAAGAGGCTGCAGCACACACTGCTTATTTTTACCACATCAGAGGAACACCTGACTTGGCTCTCTCGCTGTATTTTTAATGCTTGCCAATTCTAACACCTCAGATGCAAAATTCTCAAACCATCTTCTGCCTGACTTCTGCATTTCAATTTGATTTTTCTCTAGCAATGGGCATGCCCCAAGGAATTTCTGATGAGAGCAACTCTCATGTTAACAAATGAGAAAACCTTGGCTCTGTATGATATATGCCCTAGTTAATGTAAACAATAACATTCGTATTTTCCTGTAGGCTGCACTAGAGCACCGGTCAACCATTCAGCAAGTCTCCCATATTTCTTATTGCAATTTATGGCTTTGAGATGGACAGGAGTTAATGTAAATGTGAGGAGTGGTGCAGGGCACATAATGGCTTTGCAGTTACCTATGCTGAGCAGATACACAGTTCACTGATCTGTTAAGCACTTTGAGATCATGCAGTATGTAAAAAAAAATACTACATACTTGTAAATGTCAAGAGGAGTTACTGGTATTTATAGAAAAGAAACTGTTTTACTGTTTCCAGTTCTGTGGAGCAAATATGCTGTATACTTCGGGGTTCAGCTCCAGCAGCTCAGTCCTTTCCATGTGGATCAGATTTTTAAGGTCATAAATTGATTGAGATGACCCCCACAATTCAGCACCATGCCTGGGTCTCTTAAAACCCAAGGAAAGACAAGTGACATTTAGCGGTGGGAAAGAAGGCAAAGCAAAGTGAATGAGGGGGTTTGTAATATGATAATAAAAACAAGGCATGTGCATTTCGTCAGCTGAATTTCATAAAGAGCTTGATCTTGCAAGCTCTCTTTTGCAAAATATGCCTGGGTGTTTGAATTTGTACATTATCCCTGAATGCCAAACAACTCACAAACAGGACTTGCCAAACACATAATTAAGTCAAGCAAGAAAAGGAAGGATCAAGTCTGACAATAAACATGCATTCTGGAAATTGTGACTCCCTAATTTAATGCATCCCGTGGAAGGCTTTGAATTTTAATTTATCAGTTTATTTTTAATTGGCCAGATTAATTATTTCCACCTTGTCGTTTGGCAGGTAGGTCACTATTCCCTACCACAGCATTAATGAACTAATTCCGGTTTTCCTCTTGTAGTTAAAAGTGTGAGTTACAGAGATCACATTTATAAATTGGGTTGGGGCACAATAAAATTTACTGTTTATTTAATGAAATATAACTTCATTTCCCATGCCAAAAAGGATTTCTTTTCTTCACATTTCTCCAGCAGCAAAAAACATGAGAAGGAAATATTCGCTCAACCCTGCATTTTTCAATCAGCAATAAAAATTGGTAAAATAATATCACCAGTGATCTCCTGAACACCCACGTTTCTTTCGAGCCCACCACGATCAACTACAAATGTGAAGGCAATTGAAAGTTTCACATTATCAATGTTTTATGCTCTAATCAAGGTCTCTCATGATCAGGTCAAAAGGCAAGACTTGGCAGTATCCTGCTGTGTTCACTGAGGAGGCTGTACTGCAGCTGGCCCATTAGCTTTAAGAGAGACTGGAGGAACACCAAGACTCACTCACTGCAACCAACACAAGTCAGACTCACTGGGGTGGGCTGAAGTGGGGTCTGCCGCACTTTCAAAAGCTCATTTTAATTCTTAACTTGCCCTCTCAAATCGCTGTGCTTAAATGCAAGTTCTTCCTGCCTTTAAATGCCGTTGTCCAGTGAATTTGTGTAATGTCATCTGATTCGGACAGAGGCTGAGTATCACTGGTTGTACTGGCCTACATGGAACAAGATACACAGGATAAGATGTGAAAACTGGCACTGTAACAGGAGGAAGAAGAACCCAAGGGATTGTACAGGTAGAGGGCTAAACAGATACTATAAACGATTATTAATTCAGAACAGTCAGACTGAAGGCCTTTTTGTGTTACAGTGTTAGGCACGTAACACCACAACATGATGTTATGGATAGTAAATTTGGTTATATAAAAGACACCTAGAAATTGCATTTCAGGGTGAAGTCCACAGGAATACCTTGTAATAACATCCCGTCACCACCACCAATTTAAAACTCACTCGTGTATGTGCTGGCACTGAATGTATCTGTATTTGTACTGTCAGAGACTGGACAAAAAACAACTGGTTTTCACCATTCCCAGCCAAGTAATGTGTCTTTTTTTTTCTTTTTAAGATGTACATGATCTGGCAGCAAGGCAAAACCAATATTTTCAATTACATTGATGTGTTTCAGGAATGAGGAATAACGTGTCTATCTGAGTGTTTTTATACGTGTGAGAAAAAGGCAGAGTCTTTTAAATACGTTTTCTTACTGAATCTCTTGCTTTTCTCTAGTGGTCAGGTTAGCTATCACAGTCCTTGGGCAGGGAATGCAGGGCAAAGAAGAATCGTAAGGATGGTGAAGAAAAGAGAAGTGAAACCAAAGGGACAGGAGAAAGTCAAAGGGTGCTGGAGAGAGTTAGAAACCAGGGTACTAGTACTGGGCTGGGAAAATAAATATCCCAGTCACCAGAATTACAACTGCCTAAGCAAAAATGTGGCTGACAGCCCTCGTCCCTTTCTGCTCTGCCGTGTGCATCTGAAGCCCATCTATTACAAAGCATTGGTCTTCTTGCTGCAGGTTGCATTTTTTTCCCTCCATAAAGAAATAGACAAATACTTAAAGATATAAACCAGCTTTAGGTCTCCTTCTCTGTGCATCTGTGAGAGATGAATTCAACAAGATTGTGAATAAAAATAGAGCAATTGGTACTTTTAATTCCATTTCTCAGTGGAAAGCTTCTAGTAACAGCTAATAACTAAGTCATACTAATCAACTCAGTGACAAAATCTCTAAAGTATGTAATATAACAGTTTCCATTTTTTTTTAATGGAAGCTACATGTTGCAATCTCTACTCTACAGTCATAAAACTTTATAGTCTTCTGTTTTGTCTACTGAGATATCAGGTGTTTAACCACTAACTTCTACCCAAACAAAGTCTGAAGCAACAATAACGCTATCCATGTGCTGCAGTAAATGAACATTTTAGCTTGGCTGGCAGTGGCAGCTTTTACACACAGGCAGGCATAGCAATCCAATTTCTGCTTTCAACCGGTGTAACTTCACTGTGGTGTTCATGGTTGCCAGTGGAATTACTTCCGATTTACATCAGTACAACTGAGGAAAGAGTTTGGCCTAGTTTGTATATGTTTATGGAGAGAAACCTAGAGGACAGTGTCTGGTTTTGTTTAAAGTATAGCAGGAATTACAGTGTTGGTGAGGAAAAGCATGCACGCAGTGATTGCAGCCGGCAGCGACATTGCTATGGCACAACATCCCTGGGGCTGTTCTTAAAACACCTGGAACTTTGGTACCTTGCCTACTGCCTGTGGGACTAAGGCATGTTAAGGTATTTATGTTAAATGACTTTTCAATTCAACTTCAACCCAGAGGCACCTCTGGAGAGGCAGCGGTGGTAGAGGAAGAGGGATAGCATGTGGGAATCTGAAACAATTAAAGCTGTTTCTTGCCCTCCTAGCACACCTCTGCCTGTGTGCTGCCTTATATTGTGCTCAAGCCTGGAAAGTTTGGTAATAAAAAACGCAGCAGTGCAATTAAATAAACTTTCCAGGCATAGGAATGTAACAAAACTAGGGATGCCTGCTGGGAAAATTTGTCTCTCTTGCTCCCAGCAGTCTCCGTACCATGGGCAGCCTGGATCCCATGGAGGCTGCCCAACAGGCACACTAGGTCAGCACAGGCAGAGTACAGGACTAGTATAGCATGTTTGTATGGTATAAACAAACTCATTAAAATCAGGTTTCAGGAGGTGATTGGTGCAAACTGCCAGATACCCAGTTATTTTGATTTAGAGATAGTTTATTTCAACCTAATAGGAGCATAACCCAGAGGAAAAAACAAGTTGGAGTGTAAATGTAATACAAAAGCAGATTTAAAATACACACTTGGCTTTACCCTGGAGGGTAATCACTTACAACCTAGTAGTAATAAAAAAATGAGAAAACTCCGATGGAAAAAGAAAATAAAAACAATAAGCCAGTGCACGTCACTGATTTCTGTTGTTTCTAGATCTTCTGATCCCAATTAGTCTGCCTGCAAACCTATAGAGAGCTCTTATGATTTTATTAGTTGGAGCCATCCTCACAACTGGCTCACTGTGCCCCCCTAAAAGTGCATTATGGTCTGTTTACAGCACGGGTAATTAGCAGCGCAATCTCTGCAGACAGGCTTGAAGTCGCTCCTGCCAGCTCAGAATTTCTCACCAAATGCTGTATCCCAAGACCTTCCAGTTCTCCTCAAACTAACACTCAAACTGCAGCTCTTTTAGAGGAATAAAGATGTTGGCTAAACAGGTTTCATTCTGCTCCTCAAGTACATCAGGTGCTGGAGCTCAGGAGATGTTTGTGCCTTCACTAAAAATGGCAGAAAACTTCCTTTGGTTTTCTTCCTAATGCAATTTTCCACCAAGTTCATTAACTCAAGCACTGCTTCAGGCTCAAGCAGAGGGGAGAGGTGACAGAGGTGTCTGGGAAGTGGTCAAGGAGGACCTAGCTCCTGCAGCTGAGGCCACGCTGTAAGACGGCATCTCGGGGAGGAGCTCATTGTGTCAACAGGCACCACGGACGGGAAACATGCTTAAGTGCAGTAGATATTAAAACCACCTAAAATTCATAAGTAAATAAATTAAAACCTTTAGACTCAGCATGGAAACTATTTAAGAAACTTGAACTTATTCATAGAGAACACCAAAAAAAAGTGGTGTGCGTGGCGGGAAGCGGGAAGGAGGCAGGGAAAGTCTAGGGGAAAGCAATAAAATTGTTAAAAAGCAAAATATTGTTCAAGCCAAACAGATGCCTTTCAAAAAATGAAAACTCAGCCCAACTAAAGCCAACAGAAAGGGAATATGAACTGGAACAAATAAAATATCAAGGCATGAAAGTTAGGAAGGCTGAGAGTGATTATGAACAGCCAATAATGAAAGACATAAAAATAAATAACTAGAAATTCTTTTAGCAAATCATTTGGTTTACTGGAGATTAAAAGCAGCATTTCATAGTAAGGAGAGAGCAGAGGAGCTGCGTGATTTCTTCACATCAGGGAGAATTAATAAGAGACACCTACTGCAGCTGTAGCCTTACTCATTGCTATGCTGAGAAACTGTCAAAAGTGTGGCTAATGAAACAGTCTGAAACACTAAACCACACAGGTGCAGGTGGAGAGGCACATTGCTTACAAAACTATGCTCTGGCACAATAGGCTGGGGTTTTCCCCTGTGATTGTTCATGTTGCCATAGTAAGTATGAGCATGTTTATTGCTGTGAACTGGAAATGTTTGAGTGATAACACAAGGTGAGATGATTCGTATTAGCACTCTCTCAATAACACTTCTTTCCAGAAGAGAATAATTGCCATCCAATATTGCTTTGGTGGTCCAGATGCGCACAAATTTCCTTTCAAGATCAAAACACAGGGTCATTCAATGGGCGATTCACTGCCCTCTGAAAGTCCACTAAAAGAAAGCATCCAGAATAACACTGTAAGTAGTGTGTCTTAATACCACTCACCTTATTGCTCACCTACTTTAGATAACAGATAAATACCCGATCTCAACATCCAGTCTAGAAAAGAAGCCTAGTTACAAGGTGTCTTAAATTTTGGCTTTTCCTAATTCTCTGCATACATCAGGCAACATTAGTTTATTGGTAAATTTATACAAATATGAATTCAGCCACTGCATTGATTATGCTGTGTAAGGCTTAATACATCTGTATCCCCCAGATGGTCTTGAAATAAAGCTATCACTTATCAACAATATTAAAAAAGCAATATGAATTCATAGATGAACGAAATCCTGCCAGACATAGGCAGACAGGCATGCTCTATATCTGTTGTCACTCTAATTTCAAATAAGGTAACATGAAGAAAAAGTGAAGCAGACACAGACCATTTGGTCTGCATATTTGAAGAAAATAAAGGTTTCTGCATAATAACTTAAGGTACTCATACTTGCAGCATTTGGATTGAGTTGAGATGGCCACAAGGTGTGATTCAATTTGTTTTTAAGTTCCGTTCTGCCACACTGTAAATGCTGTCACTGCTACAGGTCTCTGCAAAAATCAATAGGTGGAGTGGGTAGACAGAGACACATGGGTAAAATATTCCCCTAGGATCTATGACTGCAGGGTCTGGATCCAAAAAGCACTGAACAAGAATGCCATCAAAAAATAAGAGGGTGGTAGTGGTAAAGAGGGAGACAGAACTACCCATTAAAACTACATAAATATTTAAGAGTAGGCAGCTTGTAACGTCTATTTAGTTTCACTGAAATTGAAGGTCCAAAAATCGCTGTTGGAGAGGGCACAGTTGGACCCACACACATTCAGTCTGAAAAGGAGCAGAAGAGGGTTCATCTGTGGGAGTTTAGGTGTGGACCAACAGTTTCCTTTATTGCTGTGTGGTACAGTGATAAAACCAAGCAAAAGGTGATTTTTTACAATATATTTTTAAAATAACTCCATCTATTCATGCGTTTCAAGCTTTTGAGGATGGGGCAGGCAGAAGAGGGGACATGAGAAGGGTGCTGTGAGATGCAGTGACCATGACTTGTGCCCGCAATCAGAGTGGACAGCAGAGGACTACGTAGGATTTTCCCATTTGGATCATTTGTCTGAGAAAAAGACTCAAAAGAGTAATACATCCCTCTGGGCTTGGAACTAACCCAAATGCTAAAGGATTTTACCTTATGTTGAAGACTGATGAGAACTTTAGCAGAAGGGGATTTTAGTGATTGAGGTTTCCCAATATTCTTTGAACTTGTCTGTTAGCTTAAAGTACCACTTAGAAACTGAAAAGCTTATTTTAAACAGGAAGCATTGCCAAGAAGAAGCCTGCCCAGTTTTTGAAGCATCAGGATTAACGAGAACTTGTTTTTCCTGTTTTCTTTCTGTGATGTGCACAGAATATGTCAAATGTTTGGCATTACTTAAAAGTTGCTTGTATCTTGAAATAAGGGGAGGGCAGAATTTAGCCGTGTATCTGTCAAACCATAACCGTATACCTAGACCGTATACCTTATATAGCCCAGTATGAATACACACTCTATACAGCCCTTAAGGCTGTTATTGTGCAAGAGGAAAAAGCCTATATCCAGTAAAAGGAACAGATGCTTCAGAGAAACAATCCACTGTGAAAATACCCAGTCTAATCACAAAATTACTTTCTGGTCCGCTGTATTTGCTTTATGAACAGGGAACACCAGATAGCATGAAAATCCAGCTCTCGGGCTGCAAATAGCCTTGAATTGATCACTCTGGGGAATCAAACTACACAAAAGTTCTCACCTTTACTGTCATCCTGTGTAGAGAGTACAGCTCAATAGCAAATCCCACACAGTCTGCGCTCTGAAATCATTCATAAACAATATGAGAAAAACAGATTTGTCTTGTGCTAATAGTCCATTCCAAAGTGATTTTTGCTCTTTTATTTCATGTGAGACTTCAGAAGCAAATGAAAAACAACCAGAGGAAAGTTACTTGACATGCAGCTTTTGAGCTCAGATTAAGTCCCATGGTTCAATCTGAGACAGTATTTCTACAATATATACATGCAAACTAGAAAAATCCTGAGGCACTGTGAGATTTTAGCATGTTGCTATTCTGAAGCATCCATGTACCAAAGACTGAAGCCAGCTCATATTTGCTTTTGAAGAAGTGTTTATACATAGCGTGAGAAGATGTTCATGAAAGAAAATCCTTTGCAAGATAGTTGACCAAAATTACCACCAAGAAAGACAGGCCCAAAAGGGTGATGGAGAATTCATTACTTAATTATAGGTCAACTCCAAATCATAGCAACCTGTCATTGCATTTCTCACTTCAAGACACACAAACCTGATGTTTCTGGTATCTCCAACTCCATGCTGCTGTTCCCAACCCTGGCATTCTCAGCAGAAATTGCTGCTACTCAAGATAGACGTATTACTGAAGGGAAAAATAACTGCCTTACATAGAGACTTCATGAAAAATGTTAACTATGAATCCTGCTGATTTGTTGAGCAATGCTGTGTTTTCATCAGCTAATCTAATTGTGCCAAGTCTTCTGTGTTAGAATCAGCCAAATCACAACAATCACATTTCAAATGTACACGATGTGTTTATAACTCTCATGAGACACACTGTCCACTCCATTAAAAATAACAACCTTTGTAGTTATGCATGCTGAAGTATCAGTAATCAAATCTCATGCTTCATGGTGTAAAATGATCACTAGAAGTGTCAGGAAGAAATTATTCCCCTAAGAGATGGCACAGCAAGATATGTTTGTTGCCTTTGAATCATCACATGTTGTCATTAACAGCGTGCTTGCATGTTAGATCCCACAATTTGTTATAGCAAATTCTATCATCTAATGTTCAGCAAATCAGTCACTTCAAGACTAGCAAAATATAAATCTGCTTTCACCACAAAGTAACCAGCGATAAATTTTGCGATGGTGAGGAATGCAAGCCTGGCTCCAGCACAAGTATTGAAGAAAGGAATTTACTTCTAGAACTGGCTAAATCAAAACTCCAGATCTAAAATCTCCTCAAGATTTTTGACATCAAGATTTGGCTCTGAAGTTTGCTACTTGGGGCTGACCTCTCTCAGTATACTCTAAGTTTTCTGTAGCCCTTTAAGACTGTCCAAGTCAAGCAGAAAACATGCAAGGGCAACTGTGTGGGAGCAATTTGTGTGACTGAATTAATTTCCCTTTGTCCCCTGCATTTAAGATGGTTTCTCCAGAAATTAAATGTAGCAGAGCCGCCACTCCCAAAACATGCTAACACCATATAACAGCTGGAATTAGGCAGGGGAAGGACTGCTAACCCAGTGGTGCATTTCACACCTCACATAAACCTTGTTTGCTACTGGTAGGCTTTTGGTAAATACAGGAGTCAAGAGATAATCTGTAGTTGATAGGATCCTTCCCAATAGATGAAGATAGCAATAACAAAGATGCATGATTTTTTGTCCCCATAATATGGATGTTAGTTTCTGGTGCCATCTGTGCATTAATCCTACTGTAAATAGGATTTTAAATTCCTTAAAGAATATTTCTAGGAGAAGAGAATCAGAGCATTTGCTCTTCGGTAGATCAATCCCAGCGCTCTAGAAATTACCCTTACAAAATTGACAGGTTTCTTAAAATTAAAATAGATTGCTAATTCCTGAAAGTGCCTTCAGAAGCAGCATTTTATTATTACTTTGGCACTTCTTGCTCATGATGGCTGCTATTCAAAATCACCTTGGCACCAGAGTCCTGGCCTGGCTGCAGCTTCACATCACCTGGCATCAGTAAGCTGGAAACAGTCCTTTGGGATAAATGACTGCTGTTCCAAATAGCAGCATAAAACTGGGCAATAGAATGTTTTCCTTTCAAGAAATATCTCTGATGCTGTGAAGCTTTGCTGTCCTCTCCTGCCAGCTCTCCAGAAGCTGCCAACCACCGACTACTCACAACAAGCACCCTTGCAGAGCCTGAAAGCTCCCTGGCCTACAGAGAAAGGTGCTCAAGCATCCTTGCAATGGCACAGCCATTCCTTTCCCACAGACTCACATAAGGTGGAAAGGACCTGTCGCTTGATTTTCAGAAGACCCATGAAAAAGCTTCCAGTCCAGCACTTTACTCTCAGCTCACTGCCAGCAGGCATCCCACTGCCTAAATTTTGCACCCACCTCCAAACCCACTGCTTGGTTCCCATCAGTCCTTGGGCCCCTGCAACAAGGAAAAGTCCTCTTAGCATTTCTAGTTTCCAGCCATTTTTTGTGTTGAGGGCAATAAATTGCCTGCTAACGTGCACTGAGCCATCTTGTTTGCAGTTTTACATTCTTTGGTACAACCAAAGATAAAAAAAAGAGTCATAGGTTTGTTATCACAACAAAACAAGCAGACATAACCAAGACTATAACCCATGAAGAGGACAAGAAAGTCCAGACAGATGCAAGAGGGTTTGTCTCTGCTGAAACAGTAATGTTCTCAGTCCTAGCAGCGTTATGCTGGATCTAGATGAAAATGCAGCTTTGCCCACTCCTACCAGCACTGAGGCTGGAACCCTGTCTGCAGCTCCACACACCCACCTGCGCTGGTGGATGGTCCTGACAGCAGCTGCTGGCTACTAGGACCAGTATCTGGCAGAGCTTATCTGTGCTGTAGAGAACTGCAAAGCCTTTCTGTCAGCCCACCCATGCTGGACAGAGCTGGCAATTACATTGTTTATACAAAATACCTTTTGATTAATGGTTAGAGAAATAAAAAATGTAGCATATGTTGCTCTCCCTATAAAATCATAAGTCTGTCAGGCTCACGGTGATCTGGCTGGGAAGGGGGGGATGAAGATTTATTCCTTCTGTTATACCCTGTACCCCCCATGTTTAGGTCTGAGCTCCCTCCATCATTTCACCCATTACACTCTCAGCGAGTTTGGAAAAGAAATCTAAGTGTGGTTTGTGCAGCAAGACCTGCCAGGGTGTCAGAAGCGTGAAGAAGAGGGTGGGCTGTGTTCATGCTGACAGACTGAGTGGTAAATCTTCAAATAGAGCTGGACCTCGGCCCAGGTGCGGCTGAGACACCTGGCAGCAGCGACCAATGAGGATCCCAGGCAAGGCATTGGTTCCTCTTGCTCATAGGGGAACTGAGGAAATGGTTTCCTTGCTCGAGGAGGTTTATGATTTTGCTTTATACATGCGACTCTGAACAGCCAGTGCCTGCAAGTGTTGAAAGGCAGTATTGTCATCACTGCTTCGTGGGGGTCTGTCATGCTGGTTGTTACAGTGAGAATCACACACCTACACCTGGTGTTCACTCATAGTGACCTGGCAGTTCCGTCTGGAGAAAACATACAGGAGCCCTCACCTCACTGTGCACTCGGTGGTGCCACCACCGCTGAACCCAGGCCCATGGAGAGGGACTCACTACTGCCCACTCTCTCAAACAGTCTTGGTCACCTTCTTCTCAAGTCCAATTTAAAGAGATCATAAGTTAGTAGTTCTGAGAGTACATCCAAATTCACATTTTCTAATTGCATCCCATTATTTGTGAGGTGTGAACAGTACAACAAACTGAAACTCTTCCTAGGACCTTGAGGAGAGGGAGAAGTCCCAGGTACTAGCCCACTTATGTAAACCTAGTGACATGGTTTTGCATGCTCCCTTCATTCAAGAGAGAAGAAGCATTCCCAGGGAGGAATGGCTAGGTCCCACACCAACCCAAACAAACAGATCAGCTCTAGGAAGAAATAGGGCCAGCTGCACAGGAGACTGTCAGATGAGAGGAGAGCTGACCACAAAATTCTTCTTTTGCCCAGGTAAGACAGCTAAGACAAAAGTGAGGCTCAGTGCAGGGAAGAGCGTGAGACCCAGGAGAGAAAGCTCAGCCCTTCATCATTATTCACACTTTTTTCATGCACAACTTTTCTGAAAGTCTTTTTACTTTGGATAGACTGTATTAGCAATTTCTGTGGCTGTCCTCACAAAGAAACTTGTCCCTGGAAAGAGACTTGCATGCCTGAAAACAACTCTACTTCTCCATACCCCCCCTTAAATAAATCAAGGGGATGTAATAAAAGGTATTACCTCTCTCTGCAGATTTTGTCTCAGTTATAAATAAGACATTGAGCCAGTTTCTCAGCTGGCATAAATTTTGGGTCCCTGAATCAAAGTCTGGTGGAGTTGCACTGATCTGGCCTATTGTCTGTAATGCAGATTAATAGGGGGATGGGACACTAAACCAGGTATCTGTAGCCAAACCACAATTTCAGGCAGTTCTTTGTGCCTGAAACCATAGATCACAGAAAGCCACAATACAGATTAGAACAAAGTGTGAACAGATGGACAGCCTAAGCATGTTAATTTTTTGAGCAAATCCTTATAATGAGCAGAAACAGAAGCAGCCTGAGAAGAAACAAAAATCCCCGGTAAAATCTATTGGTGTTAACAAATTCGAATACACTAGAAGTTAGGACCAGAACAATTCTGCCTATTCCCTGGTGAAACACAATGTTATCAGCAAACTATCAGCAGCAACTCCACTTCAGGACTCCTCATGGCCATATTGCTGCACAGCAGAAATCCCACTAAACTTCTCAGCCTGGCAGAGCAGAAACAAAAGCCAGCAAAAGCGATGGGACAGAGGTAAAGCCAAACAGCAAACAGACACGTATTCAAGCTGTAGTGTAAAGAGAATTAAATAAATCAAAACCTAACATGCTGCAGGACACGACTGCTCTACCAGGGCCCATTAACACCTCATAATTGTAACCAGCACCCACAGAAAGAATTATATTTTCATATAAAAGAACACAAAAACCAAGCTAAACTCAACAAAGCACCAAAAAGTAAAACAGAGTAGCTAATAGAAGCCAGACTCAATTATTATTTTTTTTTAAAAAAAAGTGATGTAACATGAAGTGAGGAAGGCATCCTGAAACTTTGGAAGGGTCAGTCTGGAAAAACTGATGGATAGTCCTTGTTTCAGATCCAGTTATTACAATAGCTGCTTGACTTGGCCCTGTGCTTTTGTGCATGAAGAAAAATTTCCCACAGTAGAAAAATCTCCTCTTGGGAGCTGCGTGCCTTGTTGGCAGTGGGAACACAGCATGAGGATGGAAAACAAACCCATAAGTGACTGTGGTGAAACTGAAGGACTTGTCAATAGAGGTGACATCCTCTGTCACCTGGGACAGGGAGACAATCTAACAGGATAGTTATTTTCAGCTGAGGCTTTTTCCCAGGTGTTTTCTAAGAGAGCTATCCTTTCTTATGGTGCAGCCTTGCATCTCATGGTTGTACCTCTGATTCTTGCCTAGGCCAGCAATTGCCCTGATCTGCAGTGTTTGAATGGAGACTCTGACTGTTTTAGAGTTTGGGATCTTTGGAGCAGGTCCTTTGGCTCAATCCACAAGAGAGATAAAGGTAACTGTCAAAAGGGAAGCCAGTGAATTCACATTTATAGTGAACTGCCCCGTGCGGGCTGAATTCACATCAGAGATTGTCACAGACAGTTCATTACTCAGGGCTGGGCAAGGGGCCCACCAAATGTTTGAGGAGTTGCTGGCCTTTAGTAAGGCCATTAAAAAGGAACAGCAGTAATAAATACTCCTGTTGTTATGCCCCCAGGAAGTCCAAAGGTGAAAGGAACTGGCAATCTTCCTTCTTCTCTGACCAAGATTCCTCCAGATGATGATATACAGTGTAAAAAACTGATGGAAGAAGCTTGCCAACCCAGCTGGTGCTTTTCTAGGATACACTGACATAAGTAGTGGTCAGGCTGCTCAGTTTTTCCTATGAGATGTTATGATTGCTGTATAATACGCAAGCAATGGGGAAATGAAGTCAAGGACTTTGAAAAGCATTTACTCAAAGTAAAAAAAAAAGGCAGGAGCTTGCAAATAGTGACTAGAACTTTTGTGCTAATCTTAAACAATTTAAACTTATTTCAGAAAACTGAGATATCATCAGACTGATGTTTGGCTGCTGCACTGTGGCAATAGCAAATAAATACTCTATCATCCATGGTCTTTCAACATCTTTTTCCTAGCATTCAGATGTGCACCATCTGGTGAGAGTGAATTTTCTTTGCAGTCACAAGGTGATCTGTGATTAGAATTAAATGAAGATTTACTGTATTTTCAGAGTGCCAAATTTGGGCCAGGATGAGAGAAGACAGAGGAGACAGACTCCTTTGTATGGTAGGAGACAGCAGCAGCCTTACCTGTCAGTGAGTGCTTAGCTCAAGTGCTAGGAAATGGAGTTACTCAGCCAGTGAGTGTGTAGATAGCTTTTACTGTAGCTCTGAATGATAAAAAGGTTGGAGTCTTCCTGAAAGCGGCTCAGGAAGGAAACAGACCAAACTGCACAGTCACACAGCACTCATAGTAATGGGCATGCCTGGAAAAGAGGCCAGAAATATCTACTTTAGTCCGGGGTGGCCAATTAGAGTATAATGGTACATGCACATGAGGGAGGGGAGGGACTAAGAGGTTCATATGCTACCCTCAGCACCCATTGTATTCATTTATATGCCTGACTCAGAGCCCACCAGGCAAGCCTCTGCTCCAGTCACAGCTTACTGCATTGGTTTGACATATGGCAATATCTTGTTGTGCTTCTGGTTTACATATATATTTTTTTAAGGGAGGAAAAGAGGTAAAAAAATTAATACAGGTAAGATCATAAGCATTTCCAGTCTTTTCACAATAGATTTGTATCACCTAACAAAGCTCACACCTTTTATTCTTGCTGAGCTCTGCTCGGCACTCCTCTCTGAAAGCAATCATTTTGCATAGCAGTTAATCTTGATCACATTCATGGCTGTGCAGATATTTTCAAATCTTATTCAGAACAATAGAAGCTAACTAGAGATCTCCCATGGGCACAAATAAGCTAGGCAATTTTTGCACAATGTTTTACAAGCTAGTTTGCAGGTCTGAATGAAAATAAAAATGTTAGGGGAAAAAAAAAATACCCTTCTCAGAAGTGTATTGACTTATGAAAAACTCTTCCCAGATATAAATATGATATAGGGGGTCTTTCCCATTCAGAACTAAAATCCAGAAAGATCTGGAGAGCTGAAATATGCTTCCTCTGGAGTACACTGCTAAGAGAAGTTTAGCTGATTCCAAGTTCAAGTTCAGCTCCAGGTCAGTACATCATATGTTTCTCAGTGGTCTTAAGATTGCCACTGTCTTATTATAAATCCCAGCCCCTCCCAAGCCAGTTGTCTAGACTCGTTCATGATACCTTAACCACATTCTTTCCCATTTTTTTTATTTGTGCCTTTTATTCCTATTTGCACATCACAGATTCACTTATGGGGAAGACCAAGTTCAAGGAAAAAGTAAACTCTCTTAGACAGTCTGTTAGTTCACTATCAGTTTTTCATCAATGTAAAAGGAGGAAAGCCAGTGCTACACAACTGCAGGACTTTGCAGGTCCTCCTCCAGGATGCAGTGGAGTGCCAGGGGTCCTTAGAGCCATTAAGAATTGTAGCCATGTGGAAATTCATTAGTTATTTGATGCAGCCTGTGGGAGAAAGGCTAACAGTGCTGGTACGTTGTGAGGCAAGATATATGCTTGTATGGTAGTCAGTACCACAAATGTGTTGAATTGGTCATTTTTAGCTATCTCCATCTTTCTTGTGAACTGTTAAATCCTCAAAACAAAACTTTTCCTTCTTGGTGCTATCTACCAAATGCTCCATTTTGTGTTCACACATCTATGTTTGCACACACACCTGAACCCTGCCCTGCTGAGCCAGCTCGTGAGAGAACTCACCAGCTTTCTCACTGCTTTTACTGGAGTTGGCATGGCAGCTGCCGTATAGATGAAACTCAGGTGTTTCCATTATGGAGCTACTTTTGATTCCAAAGTTTCCTAATGTTAGAGCTTTTTTTTTTTTAAGCAGGGGATGCAAATCACAGCAGAAAAACAGCTGTGTGTCCAAAGTAATTCCCATCTAAGAAATGTATATACAACCAAAACTAGTTGTTTCTTGCATGCAGCCTGGACTTTGTGAGCACTGTGCTAGGTGGAGGATTTGCTCATGTTCCCCAGTTTTCCTAGGCATTTATACTTCCTGGACAAACACTCAAAACCCTTGAACACTTAAATGTACCTGTACTCACCACAGCATTCAGCTCCATTCAGCTGCGTTCACATGCTTAACTTTGCAAGTGCCCTGTCTTTTTGGTGAACCAAACCTTCTCCAACAACCACTTCTATATCATGTGTACATTTAGAAACATAACTGCACAGACCAAAACAGCCTAATTTCAAGCTTAGATACATTCCTAAATTGCATATTCTGATCCAAAATCTTACCCAATATACATTTGTATCATTGTTCTTCAACTATCTCAAGGATGTTTGCCAAATCTATAGCAAAACTTGCCTGGTCTTAGAAGGGAAACATGTCCAGGTTGCACCAGACATAAATGCATTTAAAGCAGATTTGGTGATTTTAAATTTGGGATAATTGTGTTTCTTTGTTTGTTTGGGGTTTTTTTAATATACAAAATGATTGGTATGAACATTGGCATCTGTCTTTGCTTTTAATCTGTTTAAAACTTTATTGGCACAGTCATATAAAGTAAGTAAATATTTTTTTCATGAGCCTATAAAACATCTTTAGTTTATTTTTTCATCACGTCAGGTTGGATAAGTACCTCACAGTGCCTGTACATCTTCATAAGGATTTTAGTATTTATTTTGATTTAGACTAAACTGAAACGAAGACTCTTCCCAAAGCCCTGGGCTTCTCTGACAGTCTGTGAAATATGCAGTAATAAAATTGAATTAACAGGCTCCCTCACCGATTTCCAGATGGCAATACACTGGTAACAGTAGAGAAACCACAACGGCTTTAACCTTCTCTGTTCTGCCCCAGCATTTCAGCAGACACATCCTTTACATCCCTCCCAACCCAAAGAGGAAGGACTAGAGGGACATAGCAATGAAACAGGCAAGAATGGGATCTTAGTGTCAAGATAATAGCCTTACCCATTCCCAAATGCCAGAGGGGAACATCTACTTTGCAGACTAGTGCTTGACTGTGCAATTTTTGTGAAACAATAACTCCAGGATAGATAATTTAGCATTTTATCCGTGTAGAGGCTTAAGCTGTGTCCAGTAAACTAGAGAATGAATTAGCAACACAGGAGTTGCATTACTATAGCTAATCTGTATTAATTCTCCATGTAGACTGCTTTAGTGTGAATTTAGGCCACCACTAAGCAGGCAGCTTACCCCAGATTTACACTGGGAGTATCAGGCAGCACGAGCACAGATGTGCTGCAGATTCGTTTTCTATCCGATGTATCTTGAGTGCTCCAGAATGGACAGCTCTGACTTTGAATGATTTATGATAAATCTCATCTTTTGTCCAGCTAAAATACCTAAACCATTTCCCTCCAGCTTTATAAATTGGGTGAAACAGATAAATGGTTTACTTTGAATTTATCAAATCAGTGCATCTTCAAAGACAATGGTAATTGAAGGGGGTTGGTAATTGCAGAACTGAGACAAAAGTTCTGCAAAGAAATACTATGGAGACAGAGAACAAGCAAATGACACAAGAAGAGCCAAATACTTTTTCTAGAGTCATTTTTCTGTTCCATTCGGGTGATTCTTCCTTTTTCATCCATGGCAAATACAACATCCCTTTAGGGTATGAGCTGCACCTCACCCACCCACATACTTGCTCCTCCCTGTACTCTTCTAGCCCTCCTCACAAAGCACACTGGAAAAAGCTTTTTTTAGAGGAATTACATTTTTTTCAATGCAAAGATGACTAATGCAGAAAAATATGGAAAGAAAAAAAGGATTCTCCCTCCTTACTCCAGGAAATCCTGAAGCAAGAGGGAAGACCCTCTATTTTACCGCCAGTGCAGTTAGGCAGTACACATCTATGACATCAACAGGTAATGCAATTCAATATAATCCCAGCATTTCACTCCTACTGTTTCTGTTGAAGTACAGAGAAATGATCCATTGGACGCTGATCCTCATTAGTTAAAAAGCCAAATCTAACATTAATTGTTAATTTATAGTTAAACAGGCCTGAGGCTCACAGATAGCATCCTTTTGTCCCTTATCTCTCGTGCCCCCATGTCACGTGCAAAGCATCTGGAGGGGGCTGGGTCTCTGCCAAAGTGCAGGATGGGAGCAGGGAATCTGCAGCTCGGGCTGGGGAGCTGCGGGACACCTCTCCAGGGGCAGAGGCCCAAGGCTTCCTCTCCTACAGTGAAATAGAGACGCCTCTGGGCAGCCCTACCTTGCATTGCTGCCAGATGGCGTCAAACTGGGGAGCTGCAATGAGCTCTCCATTGTTTCCTTTTTCCACTGTATCCCCCCTACTTTCTCCACGGCATCTTGAAAGCAAAGGGCAACAGACACACAAGCCACCACTGCAATTTGAAAAACACAGGTATGCAACTTACGTAAAAATAACTCAGTTGTACCAATGAAATTGAAGACAAAGATATGACATAAAAAGAATGTACATTATTTTAAATTGCAATTTTTTATACATTCTCTTTTATTGCTTCACTCTCTTAAAATAAATCCAGGACTTGATTTACTTTTATTGAAGTTTAATTTCACATCTTGGTTTCAGTTCTGTACTCATAATTTGTTCTATGGCCAACCTTCTGACAGGAAAAGAGCTAGAGCAGCTGGAGAGTTTTATGGGCAGGTTATACCCAAGTCACTATAGTACAGTGGTTAAGATCAAATTCAATTGTAGGTTCCACTGTACGGAATGTTTAATATTTTTTTCATATATATTGTTTTGAAAGAGCAGCAAAGATTGAAATTGAGCCATTCTTTACATCCAAAAATGTATACATGTGCCTTGAATTTTCACATTTCAAAGTTGACAGAAATGGCCTAGAAAAGAGGGACGGCTTAAAGGCCAAACCCAGAGTACATAGCTCACAAGAGTGACTCACAGCAACACCACAGAAGCCTCCTGCTTTCAGAAGCCTCAGCATAACAAACAAAATTTGAATAGATTGCCCAGAGAAGACACGGATGCCTCATCCCTGGAGGTGTTCAAGACCAGGCTGGGTGAGGCTTTGAGCAACTTGACCTACTGAAAAGTGTCCCTGCCCATTGCAGGGGGGTTAGAACAGCATGATCTTCTGACCTAAATCATTCTATGATTCTACGAAAATTTGGACTATACTTCTTTTTATTTTTCTTCTAAAAATCACTACTTTTTCTTCTAAAAATTCTTCTAAAAAAGTGATTGCAGAGCACAAAGGCAAAAAACAATTACTGTCCTTGCTCTGCAGCTGAGAAGTTGCTAACCTCAAGCTCATTCAACATGAAAGAAAATGGATCTATTAGCAAAGTCAGGCTGGATACATGCAGTTTGGGTGCTTATAAACAAGGGCAGAACATGATTCACAGAATGGTTATCATAAGCAGCTAATACAACTGCATAGAAGTGAAATCATAGAATGTTTTGGGTTGGAAGGGACAATAAAGATCATCTCGTTCCAGTTCCACTGCCTTGGGCAGGGACACCTTCCACTGGGTCAGGTGGAATAGCCTCTTTAAGTCATTTAAGTCCCCAACACATCTGCTCCAAGCCCTTGCCTTGCTATCAGCAAGCAGCTGGGGAGGCATCATAGTCACCAGCACCCTCACAAGCACATCCTCTTATCTCAGCAAGGACCGTGCATCCTGCTAGCCTCTTCCCACTCCGATCAGCCATGTGGTTCTGTGGAGAGCGCCTGGCCCAGGGGCTGAAGGCCTTCCTCACCACACACTGAGACAGGGTCAGCCAGCAGCCCCTCCAACAGCACACAAAAGCTGTAGCAGAAGAAAAGGAGCCCAGGTGAGTGCTGATCCCTACCTCCTACCAGGTGCAACAATCTCCTCCTCACCAGACACAAAAAACCAGCTGGGATCCATTATTATTATTGGAGGGGGGTGGGGGTTGTTGAGTTGTTTGCAGTAGGGAAAGGGTAGATCATCAGATAGTGGCCTCTGACTTTTCTCCTTTGCTTAAACATCCCATCTCCAAAGCCAAGAGCTTTCCTGCTGTGGCTGTGATCAGACCAATCTGATCTCCTTCTATGACAAAGTTACCTGGTTAATGGATGAGGGAAAGGCTGTGAATGTGAGGTACCTGGACTTCAGTTAAGTCTTTGACACCGTTTCTCACAGTATTCTGATTGAGAAACTGGCTGCCATTGGCCTGGAGAGGCACACCCACTGCTGGGTAAAAACTGGCTGGATGGCTGGGCCCAGAGGGTTGTGGTAAATGGAATTCAATCCAGCTGGAAACCAGTCACGAGTGGTGTTCCCCAGGGTTCAGTGCTGGGTCCAGTCTTGTTTAACATCTTTATCAATGATCTCGATGAAGGCATTGAGTGTACCCTTAGCAAGTCTGCGGATGACACCAAGCTGCGTGCAAGTGTGGATCTGCTTGAAGGAAGAGAGGCGCTGCAAAGAGTTCAGGACAGGCTGGATCGATGGGCTGAGACCAATGGGATGAGGTTCAACAAGACCAAGTGCAGAGTCCTCCATTTAGGTCACAACAACCCCATGCAGCTTTACAGGCTTGTGGAAGAGTGGCTGGAGAGCTGCCTGGAGGAGAAGGACCTGGGGGTGTTGGTTGACAGCTGGCTGAATGTGAGCCAGCATTGTGTCCAGGTGGCCAAGAGAGCCAACGGCATCTTGGCCTGTATCAGAAACAGTATGGCCAGCAGGACTGGGGAGATGATTGAGCCCCTGTACTCAGCACTGGTGAGGCTACACCTTGAGTACTGTGTTCAGTTTTGGGCCCCTCATTACAAGAAAGACATTGAGGTGCTGGAGCGCATCCAGAGAAGGGCAATGAGGCTGGTGAGGGGGCTGGAGAATAAGCCCTACAAGGAGAGACTGAGGAAATTTGGGTTGTTTAGCTTAGAGGAGAGGAGGCTGAGGGGAGACCTCATCACTATTTACAACTACCTGAAAGGAGGTTGTGACGGGGTGGGTGCTGCTCTCTTCTTGCAAGTGATGAGCGACAGGACAAGAGGGAATGGCTGCAAGTTGCGCCAGGGCATGTTTAGACTGGACATTAGGAAGAATTTCTTTACTGAGAGAGTGGTCAGGGATTGGAACAGATTGCCCAGGGAGGTGGTGGAGTCTCCATCCCTGGAGGTGTTTAAAAGACGGGTAGATGAGTTTCTTAGGAATATGGTTTAGTAGGGAGACAGGCACGGTTGGACTCGATGATCTCAGAGATCTCTTCCAACCTTATGATTCTATGATTCTATTCTATGATTCTATGCCAGGCCAGGTGGGCTGCGTGTGCCATGTGTGATGTGGCAAAGGCAGGTCAGATTTGCTTGGGCAGGACTGGAAACGAAGTGAAGGACAAAGCTGCCTCTTTTAGGGCCAGAATATATGCAGCCAGAGCAAGAAAAGTCTGTCTGGAATAAAATGAGAGTGTTTGCAAATGCAGAGACTGTGAGGCAGCTGAGCTCTCTGTGTGTTAAACACCAAGTCAGCGCAGCCTGGTGGGAGATCAGCAAACCTCTGCTCTCTGGACACATGACTCCCCAGCCACCTGCCCGGGGAGTCAGTGCACACAACCATTTTGTTTCTGAAGACCTTATATGCAAGCAATGAGCAAATCCCATCGTTCAGATTCATGGTAGAAGCGTAATACCACAGTTAAAATTCAAGATGCTGAGCACCAGCACCGAACACACAGGTCTGCGCAGAGGCTAAGGGTGCAAGCACAATTACTCCTAGACACTAGTCCCTGTGTTGCAAACTGCTCAGCTTGCTGTTAAAGGATTTTGTGTTTAAATTCACTGCTCTGGCTGCTGAAGGTCTTGCTGATCGCTGTAGTCTTTGCAATTGTGTAACCCATTACAAATGCATCATTTATCACCAGGTACCCACTCACAGCTGTTTTAACTTTGTTGGGTGCTGACTGCTCTGCAGCTGTAGCATAACAGCATGTGGGTTTAAAAAAAAAGGAAAAAATCTAAAGCAAGACTTTTGCTCTTCTACCATTTTTTTTTGAAGGAGCAGATAATAATCAGCCTATCCTTTCTGTAATAGCGACAACTGGTTCTAGTAATGTAAATCATGCTGTGCTAGAGGTCAGGTGGAAGGACCCAAAGCACTGTAGCATGGCTGAGCAGGCCAGCCTGCAAATGCTCAGCTGTAAACACCTGAACGCTGACTACTTAAGCCAGACATGTAGGGGAGTTACATGAGCTACTGAAAAGAACAGGAAATAATGTCATGTTTTATTCATGTCTGCAGAGTAGCACACAGCTCTGCAAATGAAGAGATAGTGATTTCCTCTCATTGGCCTTAAAAAAGTAGTAAATTGTAACCAAGGCAGCAGATTTGTTACCATCCTAAATTTATCATTTCTCTATAGCAACCAGGTCCCTTATCCCGGCAGTTGCTGCCAGATGTTCATTTCAGTGTAATTTAGCCATACACTGTATTGCACTGCCCTTGCTCTGTTTTCCCTGTTAGCAATTCTGATTTCTTCCTGGTCCCTATTTCATTAGCAGTAAGTCATGCACCAGACAGGTGAAGCTGTACAAAGAAGTTTTTATTAAGTGTGCTGATAGGCTGTGCTGTCTGCTGAAGCTTTGCAGATGGACAGCGTCTGTCTGGATAGCCTCCATCTTTGCAGATGGATGTCTCATCTCTGCATTCCAGGTCACAACACTAACCTTCTCCCTCCACAGGAGTAAAAGCCTTCTTGGAAGCCTTTCTTCACTGCATCTTGGTCAACAGTCACTCATCTCCAAGACAGCAAACCCTGCTTCCTGAACCACACGCTGGGCAACAACATGGAAAGACTCCATGCTTGTAAAGCTAGAGAAACTCTTCATCAGGAGAGCAGCCAGGACTTCGTTAACACACATATAGACCCAGCTTATTGATGTCTTCTTCTAACATCTTTTTTCTTTCCCCTTCTCTCTCCCCAATCCTTTTTCACAGCTTGTTCCCTGCGGACTGCTTTTAATGGTATGCTTTATAGGGATCTCAACTTTTAAGGAGAAGGCTGCCAAGTACAATGCATTTGAGGCACTTCTGTGCCTATAAATTGAGCTCTGATACCATCTCAAGGAAGCCAGCAGCTTCTGTCCTTCCATGTTCCTACGCTACAGTATGCTAACCTGTAAAGCTGAGCACAACTGAGAACTTGGATATAACATAGCTACAAGTATGAACAGAGAAAGACAACACCATTATTTATTTAAAAAATCATAATTAAAGAAAACCTGACTGGAAGAACAGTATTGCCCGGTCCTCTCAGAGTCAGCAGTTCTAAAAAGGCCACTCCGCCTTGTGGCTGATCCACTCACAGAGCCTTGTGAGGGCCCAAGAAGAACCGCAAGGCAGAGCACACTGACCACCTGAAGTGCATGTACACCAGCTAACATTTGGGGGTTTACCACATGGATTCTCTGGTATTAACGTAAATTGATCTGACATTACAGCTTCTATTTTTTCTTGCCAGCCCAAATTAGGGTTGGTATGTTCCACAAGAACTGTCAAGAACTTAATACTAAGACTTCTGTCTTTAATTAAGTTTGGCTGAAGCTGTCCATGAAACTCAAAAGCTTTGATGGGGACAAAGGGAGAAGAATGAGGAGCAAACTAAGCAGCAGAGAGATTGCATTTGCTTTGTTTTTGTAGCAAATTAGCCTAACCCAGAACCCTGTCCTATGTAAGTAAAGGAACAAACTTCAAATATACCTGGGACTCTGCTCTAAGCCTGGAGTGTGGTCAGTATCATACCCAAGTCTTGTCAGCAAGCATCATTCTGAACCTGAGATTTTCACACAGTATTATTCAGCTCACCCACGTCTCCCTTACATTTGCTTTCTAACATAAGCCAGATTTATTTTCCTTAATGACCAGTTTTATGGCCTCATCTCTACATGTATTTACCCAGCTGCTATGTATTTGCTAGGTGAGCATGTGTGTCACTTCATGTTTCAGAAGGGCTGTTAACCCTTGCCTCTGGGCAGCCAGGATTTCCTGCTCCACAGCAGCAGGAACAGGGCGAGACAGGAAATATTGCTGGCTGCTACCACGGGCTGGGAGGGAGAGAGGTCAACGGTTGTGCTTGTACCTTCTCATTACTCCCACATCCTCAGGCCTGCATCTAGTCAAGATGCATTTATCAATGCCACTATCAATAACCAATTCATGAATAACTGGACTTATCAAATTGCCCTTCTATGTTTTCAGTATTTGATGAACTTCTCTTGAGCACATAACACCAATGCCATTCATTCTCTTCAAACGGCTTTGTATATTATGTTGTTGAGCTACTGACTGGTGCAATAGCAATATCCACATGCTCAGAGTGTCCATGTTAGCTGTGGGAACAAAGCCAAGCCTTTCCAGCAGCGTGAAATAGGAGTAGCTTTATGAAGGCAGTGTCTTGAGACCATCCACTTTACATTTTGCTTTGCAGAAGCATCTTGAGAGGTCAGACTCACTAGGACAAGCTATGTGATGTTGAACTGCAAAGTTGTGACAATCACTTGACATTCTTCGTTATTGGAAAGTATAATTTTAAAATGTGGTTTTTAAACAAAAATATTTTTTGCTTATTTCCTAATTTGACGTGAAGTCCTACAAGCATTGGTTTAAACTTTACATGGTTCTGTCCATCACTTTTTGTATGCCTACAACTCCATTGCTATGATCAACGCTTCCATTTTACCCTCTAGAAACCTGTTATGATACTTTATAGAACTACAATAAATACATTTAAAAGCTCCCCATACATGTGAACTACTGCGCACTACCATAAAGGTAGAAATAGGTTGAATGCTTCTCAAATAGGAACATTATAGTGGAGTTTCTAAACAATCAATTGAAACAAGTTAGCTTTATTCTGAATAGAAATGGAACAGTCATAGTTTCCCATAAAAAGTCCAATGCTTTGTTTTTCAAATTGCAAAACCAAATTCATAAATTAAACATTTCACAGCATTTCAGTAGACATATCTATTATTGCAACTTATATTGACAAATACTGCAAGCAACAATAAGATCCAAAGTATTATATACTACACATTTTTGCAGTTGAATTTATAATTTCAAAACGACAGCACTAGTATTTTTCAAAGACAGTAAGGCAAACATTTTTGAAAAACATCTTTGACAACCTTTGCTCTTGAGCACCTCTGCAGACCTTAAAGCTTAACATAAACAAAGCAACCATCTACCAGTTCTGGTCTCCATAAAGAGCCTAGGGGAAGGCATCAATTTATGTTAAAGGTAATGTGGAATTCAGAGTCAGTGTTGGGACTACAAACCCATAAACTCTGAGCCTATAGTATTTACACAGCTGTGAGTTCAGGTCCAACTTTTTTGTAAAATTTACTTATTTTAAACAAAGGGAACATTGATGGGATCTGTTTATCACCCCAGGATGAGTATATCATCACCTAAGATCTTCAAATTGAGACTATCTAGACTATGCATTTTTATGCTCTTAATAGAATGCAAATACAAATAAAATGCTTGACTGACAGGTAGATTCCTCCCTCCTGTGAATAAGCACACAAAATAATATTGAAAAACGGTTATAGTTCTACAAATTAAGCCATGTCTTTATTTCTCCTGTCCTCTGCATACTGTGACTTTTGCAGGTTTTGAATAATACTTGTTGAAGAAACTGCATCAACATAAGGCAATTCAACAGCTCCTCAAGCAAGATGTAATTTCAGCCATTTTAGCTTTAAGGGCACAAAGACTTTATAGCAATAATGCAGATAATGAGAAACAGCTCTTCTGCTCACACACAGTGCAGTGCATTCTTGTGCACAGAACTTTCAAGCAGATTCCAGGGCCTGTAATAAGGAGGTTTTAAGTGAAACATGCATGCAACAGCAGGAAATTATATACCAGTTACAACAGCTTAATACAACAGGTCTTTGAAATACAGGGAAGATAAGTAAGACAAAGGTATGCCTCTCTATGATAATGAGACCTTTCCGAGAGCAGTTGAATATGTTCCCCTTGCTGCCCAAAGAGGAGATGCAATTTCTGAACAGAGTAGACAGGTGTTCAGGTGTTGTTTTGCCCTTCCTTTGCTGATATTCTCATTTTCTTGTTTTACATCACAAGGGACACAAAATCAGAGCTTCTAATTAGCACACATTTACAAATCCAGTTTCCTTTCTCTCTGCAAGTGACAAAGCTTTCCTAATAGTTTCCCAAGGGTAAGAGTTCACGACTAAATGAACCAAAGATGGCAACTTAGTAGAATATATTTGCTTAGTTTCAGCACAAAACCACATAATTGTTTAGGCTCATTTTCTTTTTATTAATAATATATGGTTCTATTAATATCTTAACATTACAACTGAAGTTTTACAGTTAATCTCACGCTAAAATGACAAACACCGTTTGGCTTTATTTGCAGAAAGTTAAATTACAATCTTGATAAACATACACTTCCAAGATTGAGAAGCAATTTGTGTTTTCTGGATTTCAGTGCTAATGTATCCCTGCCTTTGAAATGGGTTTCAGTTAATTAACGTTGCTAGAGAAGAACTAATTGGCCTGGCCTCTGTTCACAGCTGTAAGGCGAAGACAACATCTCTAACTCAACCAATAAACTGTAAGTCAAGTCAAGAGGAGAAATGGATTGCTATTACTGTAAGATTTAGACCCTGGGATCAATTTCTAACAGATTTTCTTCATTTTCCTCAAAATTCTTGTCTCTCTAATGTAAGTATATTTTGTAGTCAAACCATACACACTCTGCACCTTTTCTCCTTCAAGGAGAGCAGAAGCTGTGTAATTGGAAGTCATTACAAGCTTAACTAAAACTGCTTGCAACTTACATATGGCCAAAATAGTCAGACAAATGAAAAAATAATGTGTTATGCCAAGATATACTTCTGATCTGCATGGATCAAACTCCATCTCTGAACAGGCGGTAGCAATGGTAAGTGAAGCCTTTAGCAAGTAGTGAATATAGATAGAGGAGTGGTGGAAGACTCAGTATTATGAAAAAAATCTTTTAAATGGGTAATGAACTGTGTATTTAGGTCTCCTGAACTTGCATTCAATTTTTATCCATTTTCATTAGGAATTTAAATGTGAAATAAAAGTCAGGCAGCAACACGTGCTTTTTGACTAGTTTCACTAAGCTCTGACCAGTTCATAAGATACAAAAATATTTAGGAAGACAGCAATAGGGTGGCCATTAGAAAAAAAAACATCCCTCTTTTACATTTGTAGTTAATCTTTTCTTCAGAGCTATCCAGTGACATTGCTTTGAGACCCTTATAGCCTGTTATTTCACCTTCCCATAGGACAACTGACATGTAGTAAAAATCTTTACTGCATTTTAAATCACATCAGAAGGCAGTGGCTATTTAAAGGTTAGAGACAGAGAGTATAAGGAGTTTTTGCCTGTGCAATTTCAATACAAAGAAAGGACGGGAAAACTGTAGTCAAAAAATTAAGAACTGGGAAGGATGTTGTAGAGCTGTACAGTACTATATGTCAAAACCTTGAGAGACCTGTGTTACTGAGCTATGTCTGCTTGGTTTAGTTCTGTTTGTTCTGTCATTCTGCAAAAAGGCTCCACATAGTTTCTTTCAACCTTGATTCCTCACAGTTTGACATATACTTCCATTGAGGCACAGAAAGTGCCTATTTCTGAGTGACACAAGTCATCAGCAAGATGCTGGCTGTGGCCATGCAGTCACCATCACGCAGCACGAGAGATGAGGAAAGCCCCTGCTTAAGCATGTACAGACTCACTGTGCCCTTAATGAACACTGAAGCACAGTGTGAAGAGTAACCTCCCTAAACCAGACTACACCTACTGTTCTGGTTGCTGCTGAAATACAAACTCCAGGGGAACAAAACCAAAGATACCAAAGAGCAGATTATTAGATTGAAATGCTGTCAAAGACCATTCAAAATAAATCTAACTGCATTGCAAACATCCGGTTCACATTGTTTTGTGACCTGCAGATTATAAAAGGTTTTCCTCAAGTACCTTGACAGCATGCATTTTAAAGTGAGATTGTGAGTGTTCATGTTTTTGATAAACTATAGAATTGAAATTAATCTTTAAACAAGTTTTTAGTTGTCCAATAAGGAGTACTTTTCAAGCCTTTTATACTGGCTGCGGTATATTACCAAAACAGAGCTAATTAGATAGTTTTCTAACATAGTTTAAAAATGAAAATTCAATTTTATCTTTTTCTCCTCATTAAGGGCACTACCAGTACAAAAGGTATCCAAACTGACACTACAGAGCTGTGAAGCAGTTGGCTAAAGACAGTGTTCTCAAAGGACAGTGTATTTTTTTCTATCCTATGCAATCATATACATTAATTATCAAAAAGTTGGATAACTTGTTTTAAGAAAAGAACCCACCTTAAAAATGGATCATGAGTTTTGACAAATACTTTGTTTTACTGATTAAGATTCAAGTTTCAATGTAAAAATGATCCTGATCAAGAAAATATTTCATTTTCTTAAAATTAAATGGACAATCAAAATTGTGGCTACTAGTGAAGAAAATAAATTACTCAAAGGCCATAGGAAACTGTACAAAACTAAAAAGGGAAATCTCACTTTCAGGATGACAGCATTGTTGTCCACTTAAGTGTTTTATTAAACTGATTAGACTGTTTCAAAAGACAGTGCTGGGCAGTTTCATTTGAATAGCCAAAACTTTTTTTTTACTGAAAAAGATATTTTGCATCTCTGCAAAAGAAAAATCAGGAGCAAAAAACATACACACTAGGACTGAAACATAGATGAAGGCAAAGTTTTGTTACAAACCCGTTTTCAACATACAGTGAGAAATGTCCATTGTACAAAATTTAATGACCTATAATTAATTTAAGATTATCCCAGCAATGCAAATACAATTCAGAACAGCTCAATTGTGTAAGATTTCCAATAGTACTACAGCTGGAGACTACTGAATTTTTAGAATTAATTTGACTTACATTGTCTCTTTTGACCAAAGCCTAAATTTGTACTTTAAGTATTTGCTGGTTAAAAGTCTGTTACATCCTTAATCCTTCAGCACAGTGAAGTACTCCTTGATGTTCTCTCATCTGTCTTCTAGCAGCTTTCCCTTAGCAAGAGGCTGGGTTGAGCAGCTGCTTCTATAGGAAACACTGTTGTCAGTTTTTGCTCTCCTTGCAGTGGATGCTTCAGCAAGAAACATCTGGCAGCATCCAGCATTGAAAATACTATCATCTGTGTTGCCTATCCAGTGCTGTAAAATCAAATTTGTATTCCCTGCTTGGTGATACTATTTGTGCCCAGTGGGTTGTTTAAGAGTAACAGCAATGTAAGTAAAAATCCATAAACATTAACAGTGATGTTTACACTTTATTGGAGGGAGGGGGAAGGGGGTGGCAAAAACCAATGTAACTTACTAGTTTTTAAAGTTTAGTCTGTTATATTTGATTACTGGGATATCAATACAATGAAAGTGGAGGAATTTCAACAGTTATTTTGAAGAAGGTTTAGTACATCAAGTTGTGCAGGGCTTTATAAAAGATTTTTATTTCCAAAGATGTTCTTGGGGTCCACATATTCTTTAACAGATCTCAGCATTCCCAGGCCAACATCAGAGATGCTCTCCTTCATCCAGCGCTTCCGCAATTTGCCTACTGGAAAAACAAAAACCGTGTTTCAATATATGGTTGGATTCTAGGAGCCAATCAATCTTGTGACCATGAATAAATAAACACTGTGTGATAAATGCTTTTATTCAAAAATGAGAAATGTTTTGCTTTATTTGATTTATTGAGCCCACCAGACTATCAAGCTCATTAAGCTCAGCATACTCCCAGAGGAAGATTGTGTTCCACACTGTCTACTGTCTTTAGAAACTATGAAATTTAGATGAAGCTTAGGCTAGAATCACATGTTCTATTAAAACAGGGAATTGGTAATAAGTTTTAAAAAGCCACCCAACTCATTTTAAGAAGGAAACTGAAGAGGAGGTTACTAAAAAGCAGAACCCCACACCTCTTGATTGCTTTAAAGCGAAAACATAACAATCAAACTTTAAACAGTATTGGTTTAAATAGCAAAAAAAATTGTTTTCTAAGGAGAAGGCTTAAAACCTGGTTTTAAATCAACGAAATACCTTATTTAATTTAAAAACTTTTACATGGGCTGGTAATTGCTCCTACTATTACACAAGAGCTTAGTTTCCCTTGTAAAAATGGATATTCACAACATATACCAAATAGAAAACAAAGCTGAAACACCAGCTATTTAAGAACTCATTTCACTGGTCTCACAATAGTCCTGCTAAATTGCTGAGTGTTCACACACTAATTAACCAAGTCATCAACTCTGATTTAACCGATCATTCAAAATAAAGGACATTTTTTCATTGAACAGACTATACTATTTAACTTGTCAGCCTTAAACACAATCTATTTGTCAGTATGATGCAATATAGCAAAGGTTTGAGAGACAGATGCTTTCAGAGTATCTGAAGCTAAATTCAAGCCATCTTTTCTGCCCTGTTCTCAGGGTAACTATCAAACTGTCATCAGAATAATAAATTACAGGGATGCCTCTGGAGAACAGAGTATGTTTATTTATACCTTAAGGAATACGAGCTAGTCAGAATGCCAACAGAAAAAGCAGATAATGTGAGAAAGAATGAAATTTACTGTGTGTTATAAAACCACTATTAGCAGTATGTATGTCAAGAGCAAAAGATCATAACTGAAGGACAAAAGAATTTGTCATGTGGCAGGACTGTGGTTGTATTTTGCAACCCAGCTCAAGAGAGAAAAAAAATCCATCTGTAAACATACCATCATTGAAATCTGACTGAGCAAGCAGAGGTACTTGAACTTTATTTGGGGATACTTTAAGACATAATACTAGTACATAAAAATCATGGATGTGGCTTGACCATCTCCTCAAGTCACTCACACTGGCTCTTACACAAGCAGCTGAAGAACTCTCATTACCATTCTCAACTGTTATCTGTAATATAATTTCAGTGAATGTGTCCTGTGGTTATGGATGTAATTGTCCTGAAAAGACTGCAAACAACTGCTCCAACAAGATGGAGCACATTAGAATCACAGCAGGATGCCCAACAGCTAGCATGCCTGCCTCTTTTACACCTCCAGTAATAATGCAATTCCACAAGGAACTGAACTACTGTCTGAGCAGCACCAAACAGTCGTTGCATATTTAATGAAGTCACTCACCAAGTGCTGAAAAACAGAAGGTGCTAGGAGTGCATCATTAGTTCTGTCAAAGTGATAATTTACACATCTATCTTGTCAAATTTTCTATGGTTTATACTTTTGCAATAATAAATCTAACATACATTTGATTAGTGAATTGGAAAAGCAAAAAAGCTGTACTACAGTTACCAGTGCTCCTTCACAAACACGTTCAATGAAAATATTTTAACTCCTTGATAACAGTAGGTTGAGCCCCTGCTCCTGCTGTTCATGCGAATAAGATATACATTCAGCTACTCAAGTTTTCGTATTAGAGTTAAAAAGCATTGAGGCACTCTTGTTCTTAGAATGCGAAGCTGGTCCTTCTGATTACATGGAAAATGGATCAAGTGAAAGAAAGACTGTGCAGATGAAAGCACAGCTTAGAAAAGCAATGCTCATATTTGGTTTATTTCAGGTTAGTAATAGCCTATAAGCATTCTGTTGCTCCTCCATAGGATGATCCAATTACCTTTGAGGATGAGAAGGGAAAAGGAGGAAGAAAATGCCATTGTAGTAAAAGATGTTACCATGAACATAAAACTAATTCCAAGTGGCGAAGCTGCTTAACTCCACTCTAAGCCTAGCCAAAGAACAGGTCCGGGCCCTGTTAAGCCTTAGCTTCCCCAACAATAAAGGGTCTCAGTTAAACCTGATCATACCATGGACTGAAAACCACCTGTTTCTAGCCTAGATAAAGCAGACTTAGTTTTAGGCCTAGGTGATGCCATTTACGTACACCTGACAAGAGACAGTGCTCAGAATCAGATTTTACCCAAGCAACTACTACTTACGGGCTCTCAGCCCAGTACACTTTACTCAATTAGAAACCGAGATCAAACTCACCTGATACTATATGCTACATCACAACATTATTAATAAGGTTCTCAAATCAGCACAACATTGTACAATCAATATGTAGTAGCTTAACAAGTCACTACTTGTCAACTCAGCTATACACACCATTTTACACAATCCCTGTTGCTCCAACTGGAAACAAATACAGCCTTTTCCGCTTGCATCATCTTCCTCTGAAGACACCTAATATTGCTTCTTAAATTAATCCAAGATGAAGTTTTATAAGTGGCAAGTGCCCTGTTTCTGAGCTTTGCTGAGCTATCTAATGTCTTAAAACAGTCACTGCTAGGAAGCCAGAAGTCTTCAGTTCTCTGCCAAAAGCTACAACTGTTTCCCACATGCATGGTTTTTCAGACAGAAGTGCTTTAGATGGATAGCACATACCTGCTGGCCACAAAGAGGATAAAATGGGAGTACAGCTCTCCTAGCTCCTAAATGCTACACTGATCATCTTTGAAAATGTATCTGGAAGGCTGCAAAAATATCTAGCTGCTAAGGCTGGAGGCAGCAAACAGCAGGCAGCAAATGGTTTTCTCACTTTTGGAATATGAAGTACTTGGGCACACATGAACAGTCCTGAAAGGGAAGTTTTAGTGTAGCTGATGGATCCCAGGAATAACTCCACACCCATGCAGAACAGATTTACAGCAGTGTGTAGTCCCAGTGAAAACCAGCTCCAGTGGCACTGCACATGGCCCTAGGCCTCCTCTGCTCCAGCCCTTTCAACTTGGAGAGGCAGTTATTCCAGAACAATAGCTCTGCAAAAGCAGAAGCAGTAACTGGTCATAAGAAGAACATGGCTCCTCCAGCTAGTGTGCTCTTCCTGAAACTGGCTGTCTCTAAAGAAAGCATCCCTTTGCTCTTAGAAATTGGTTATTACTCTGCCAGGGAGAACTCTGCAATACTGAGGAAGGTCAGTGCGTTAATCTAATGCTGTGGAAGTGCTGTAGTACATTGGACCAGTGTACCTGAAGTCTACTACATAATTAACACCATAACACCTGGCACATTTTTACTTGATATCTAAACAACTTAAGTACTTTCAAGCTCTATGCTGATGAATCTGAAAGTCCTCTGTATTTATTTGTTGAAAAAGGTACTGAGGACAACCTTCAACAGACCAAGGAGGGAATTAACACTGCGTTATTACATTATTTCACATAAGGTTACTGCATGTCTGACAAATGTCACAGTTTAAACTCCTTATAATCAGTAGAGCAAGCTCTAGTTTTGAGATGAAAGTATTATCGGTCTCCAGTGCTTAACTTAATGGTAAGAAGATACTTCTCGCATTTAGAGGAGAAAAAGAATGTGTTCAAACTCCCTCCATAAGGGAATATTGTAATTCCAGATTTTGTGGTTTCTGTGGGTTAATTACTGCAGTGTAAAGCTTAAGGCACAGCCTCTTAATGTCAAAGAATTGCAGTGAATTGCAGTGTCAAACAATTGAATCAATCAAGGTGTGTTGTTTCTTCGGTTTTGTTTGGGGGTGTATGTTTAGGGTTGGTTATGTGTTTTGTTGTTTGAGTTTTGTTTGTTTACTTTTCCTACATCAACTGCCAGGAAATTGATACTATACCCAAAGCTGTGGAGCCTGGGCTACATTAAACTTTAGTCTAGTCAATCTGTCTAGAAAGCAGAAGAAAATTAGTTCTGTTATGTAAAGTGACTGAATGGGGGTGTTTTCCTCAAGACCACATGCTGATAATTATTTCCTTAAGCAACTAGTTTTAGTTAAAACATTCCCTGCAAGGGAAACAATCTATTTTTACAATGTTTTAGGTTTTCATGGGTCCTTCGCTTGGTAATACAGAATGGACCAGGCTAAAATCCAGACGGCTCCCTTCTGATGCTGTATACCAAAGGGGCTATAGTTGTATTTGTACACCAGTTAGACCCACTGATACTTCCTCAGCACATGTTATTTTATGTAGGAATTGGACTAGATGATCCTTGTGGGTCTCTTCCAACTCAGGTCTGTCTTTGTTTGTGTTTCTGTGTGTGTATACAAAACCCCATATATTTTACATAAATTCAAGAATTCAAGGTGTGACACATCACATAGGTGGTTTTAGGCCTTGCCCTAAATGATTAGAAGAATTATTTATCTAAAGTTAAACTTGTATCTACAATAAATTGTCATTCCTAATGCTGCTTTTCAAATGCTAAGTGAACTGTGGCCCTTACTTACACTATTCTTAACCCTAAAAATACTTACTGGCCAAAAAAGCAGAAGGATGAAAACTGTGTTCAAAAATTGCACCATCCCTTTAAGTGTAGGACAAAGTCAAGGCAAGGTATAATCAAGACTAAAAGGAATGAAGATAAGGAATGCCACAACTGGGATATCTAATTCCTGAATACCCTTCAAAAACTTTTATGAAGTCACAAATTATGTCACACTATTAGTTAAAAGGGGACAAAGAGGCAGAAGTAACACATTAAAAACTACTTTAAAACTACTAAGAAGCTTAACTTACTTTATCACAACAAACTTCGTGAGAAACAGACCTACTACATTTAGACAATGCTGGTAGGATCATTAAACAATATCTGATAATCTCCTCTATAAGGATCAATTTATGATGCACCAGAGAATGGCTGGATTCCCCTCCTTAGTAAGACGTGCCTATCTGATCAGCTATGTATTTTGGCTGTATCTTTGTAGCAACATCTATGCCTCAGATTCTTCCTAAATGTAAATTCTGTTCATTACATAATCCAGAGACATTATCAGGTGTTATATGCTAACATTATGGTAGGAAAACCATTCCTGACACTTACCAGTTAGATTTAAATATTTGAAAGTCAGGAGTGAGAAAGACTTCAAACAGAAAAGACAATTTGATTAAAAGGACAAAGTCATTTAAATTGCACTAACATAGAAATGTTATTCAGATTTATAAAAAAATCCAGATTTTCTACCCCAAAATACAAGTAACTGTTACATTGAAAACAAACTCATTACATGTCTGGCTTTGCTACAGCTTCTTAGATGCTTGCTGTACGAGGCTGGTATTGACAAACTTCTGCAATTTCTTTACTGGAATATTGTTCTTGCAAATTGCAAGGTGTGATTCTTAATGTCATCCATTAACAAATAAAAGTTATGCTTTCTACAAGGTTTAAGTCTCAACAGTCATGGGAGATCTGTCTCAAAGTACTGCTACTTTTAGTGAGTCTTGCCTAAAAGTTATAGTATTTTTCATTTGCCTGAAGGTGGGGAGAAGAGATATTGAGATTAGAACAGAACACAAAGCAAAGCCTTTCTGAAGTTACTCTTCATTAAAGTATCATGATTTCAGCTCTCACTGAAGCTGTAGGTTGCAGCTATATGTCTAAGCACAGTTAGTAGTTCCCCAGATGTGAAGTAATTTAGAGCTTTATGCATCTCAAACTGTCATATATGACCACTCCTTCACTCAAGGAGTGTATGAAGATTGACTAAAGCAGGCTTTGTATTTCGCATAGCCTCAAGTCCCAGACTACATCTGTTTTCTTTGATACACAAAACCAGAGTTAAAATAGCTCCATTTATCACAGCGTGATTGTAGGCAGACAAACCAGCCTGTCTGTTTCCAGATACTGAAAATAACTGTTATTAATCACAATTACAAGACAAATACTAAATGAAATTGCACAAGTATTTTCTTTTCCCCATACAATAGACCAGTCTTAGCAGTGCTAAGAGTGACAAGGCCTGAAGGTCAGTAAATAAAACTGTTACTATTAGGCTAATTCTCAGCAGCACATCTAAGCACAGGAAAAAATGAATCTTTAATATCGTGCACAGCAAACTGCCAGACAAAAGTACTGAGAGCAGAAAATATTTATCAGTATAAAAGGCAGTCAGGCATACAATGGAAGAATAAGTAGTCTAACAGAAACCAAGTTTTCCATAACTGTGGAGTCAGAAAGTTCAAGCGTGCAAGGGTCTGAAAATGCTACATATGACTTTTTTTCTTGTTCAACATATGCTGTAAGCGAAGTTTCATATGGTGAGGGCAAATACATCCAAACATGTGACAAGCTCCAGCTGCATGCAAGTTAATGGATGAAATGCTAGTCACAGTAAAATACAGCTGCCACAGCAGGGGAAAGCACAATAGTACATCAAGGGGGTAATTCCACAGCCTATGTGCAAAAATTGACTGGTCCACTATACCACTATATTAAAGATTTAATCAAAGCACAATAAAAGCATATTAAACAAAAAATACTAAAACTGTTTTCACTCATGTTATCACCTACACATCTTCCAATATCCCAGTATTGCTAAAGCAGAGTAAATTTCAATTTCTATCACAAAGCCAGATGCCTGAAAACAGCCCTAGCTAAAACTTTCATCTCCAAGAAGTCACCAAATGTGTTTTAAAGCACAGCTTCTGCCCTTCAGTTTTCCCACACAGAGCTTTCTTATAACCACAAAATTTTAATCTAGTTATAAACCATTACACTTCTTTCTCTTTGCTTTTATTTCTGTGCCAGACAATGCCCCAAGAGAGCAGAAAGAAGAAACACATTAAGTTAACCAATTTAAAGAAGCTAGATACACAAATCAAACTGACTTCACAACGTCTTCCTGACATCCAAGTTTACAGTGTTACATAGGACACATGCAATCCAATTAGGCTATCTGGATATTTGGGAAAAACATATGTAAAGCATCAGGTATATGAAGTGTTGCTTACCCATGACATTGGTTCTTACTATTAAAGCAAATAATAGCTTGTAAAGAGGTAACTCAGGGCAAGTAATACCCAAATTCCAAGGGACAAAACTGAATGATCAGAAGTTAGCAGACAGCAAGTCAATAACATCAATACTCACATAACATCAGTCTCACAATAAATGGTAGATTGCAACATAGGCCAGTTCAAAGTCACTAGTTCTTTTATGCAGATACTTTCACTAACTGCTCTGGAATTAGGGCTAACAGTGTTTACACAACCAAAAGGGACATCAAACTGCCTTAAAATTGTAAAACTCTCATTTGATGTCTTTATAACTGAATATACCTCTACAAGGTTCAGCAGAAGTTGCTTAATACAAACTGACCAACTACATTTTCAGTTTCTTGGACAGCTTATAGACTTCCTATCAAAAGTTTGACGCTGGTGCTCATAAACACACCACATCTGTGTGACTTGACATCAAGCAAACCAGGTCTAAAGACACTTTGCCTGGAAGTCTGGCAAACAGGTGAGAAGTCTGAAAGATAGTCAGGAGTTTCCCACCCTCTCCTACACCCCCAGTAATTTCAGTTAATGGTTCTATTACAAACTTCATGTACTCATTAATATTTAGTAGTATCAAAGAGACTAAGATTAGACTGAGAACATTACCTCCATGGTGATGTGACAGACTTCCTCCATTGGCAAGTATTTCTTCTCTAGCAGCCCTCTGAATTGTAAAGATAAGGTATTTATTCAACAGCAAATACACAAGATTTTTGTTGTTAGTTAAATGCTTGCTGGTGTACTCATTTACACAAGTGTATGAAAAGTTTCATAAGTAATTAGGATAAACAATAGAAGTAAACATTCAAGTCTGCAGATAAATATAAGTGGAGAATTTCCAAATAAACATTATCAGAGCAAATAAAATTACATCTGTTATAATAAATCTATTACTCCAGAATGAAATATTCTGGATCACTTTCCCCATGCTGAAACTAAAATAGTCTAGTGTCTGGGATGCTCGTCTGGAAGATGGTGAAGTGTCTACTGAAAAGGAACTGGCAATCAAGAAGTTTGAAAATGGGCTCCCCAGAGTGATTCAAAATCCTTACTGAGACCACAGTTTAGACCCAGACCTCCAATATTCTGGTTGAGGAAGTGAGGTACTTCACAACTGGCAAACTTTCACAGGTGAAGTTTGTGGCAGAAAAAAATTAGATATTTTACATTAAGAAACATATGAACACCTTGAAGCTCTACAATTTTCTTTCCCATCCAGCCCTGATTATGAATAGCTAGACAGCTTAGGTGTAACAAAGAAAGCCTTCCTGAGCATGAGCACTAAATGTTTTGGGGTTTTTTTCCAAAGTATACTTTTTTTAGGAATAATGTATAACCATACCTACGCAGTTAAGAGACTTTTTTTCAGTCTGCCACTGAGCACATATACTTGGTTCGCAAACTCACTTTGCTAGCTTAAGTTTAGTCACCTAAAATGGAAGACACGCATTCAGATGATCACACTGCTAACTAATTCCAGTAAATGGTAATGTCTAAGTGTGATATGGTTTCAGTAAATAACCACTCAAATATTACATTCTCCAATGCCCTAGGTTCAACAGCATGAAAGCCTCAGAAGTTGTAGATAAAACTTGCAAAGTTCAAGAGAAATTCCTAAAGAATAAGCATGAGAAGAATGATATCCTGGTCATCAACACAGGCTATTTCGCCACAGTCCTATAAGCAATTCTCTAGTGCTGAGCACATGAACCAAAAGGTAGAATGAACAGCGGTTTGGCCATAACCTTTCTGTGTCTACATATAAGATCTTCAAGGTAACAAGGAAACTGGTTTCCCCTAACTAGCTAAGGGCAGCATTTCACTAGTCAAAGGGTTAAAACAGAGTTTTTCCAGGGCTTGTTGGTAAATGCCAAAGTAACTTATAACTGGTCTAACGCAGCCAACTTAGACCAGTGCTTACCTAGGCCTAAACAGAAAGAGCCACAGTAGATAATCCTCCAAAATCAAACAAGAGAGACCCTCATATTCATTAGCCTCTACATGCAGCACTATTAAAAAAGCATGATGTTGATAGTTTTACAATTTACTTTAAAGACTGAGTATTTAATGAAAGAAGTAGCTTTGTAAACAGTTGAACTAAAGAAGGCTCATTTCCCATGGATTTCAATTTTATGGTTGGTAGTTTCTGCCACCCAAGAACAAACTCCAGGTAAAGCTTTCCTATACTTCAGTCATAAGTGTTTGTTTACTGATGTCTAAAATGACCTGCTAGTCTTTCCTCTAGTTGATGCACTACTAGTGTGCACTCCTCCTTCCCTAGCTATTAATGATCAAAATTTACAAACAGAGTTTTGAGTTCTTTCCTGCAAAATTCAGTTAGCTTGGCCAATGGGACATCAGCTTCTCCCTCCCCACCCTTAACTATTGTTCTTATATACATTACCTCAATTTGTTCATAGACATGAATAGGATCACTAATTCCTCTGTAGTTAAAGGCAAAGTAGAAATAGACGCATGCACCTGCGTCGTAAGTCTGTGTTACCCTGTTGAAGAGAACTGCATTACAAACAAAATTTTATGGTATTAAGCCAGCCACTGTCTGAGGTTACACATTTCATAAGACTACTTATCTTATTTAAAAGGGGATCATATTTTTTAAAAATAGTTTTGCATCCTTTTTGGTCATACTTAATGAGTGGCCCAGTGCTATGACTTTGAGAGTTGAAGCTCTTAAGGTGTTACACTTGACTCATGCACATAAGCAAGAGTGAGTGTCAACGCAAATGAAGTGCTACCAATGCTTTGAATTACCCAATCCTACGTGTAACCCACTTACAGGTTAAAGAGAAAGATCAAGATTAACGATGTTTGTAGTATCATTAAAAGATGCACTTTACCTATCTGCTAGCAAGTTTAATGGCAAAAGAACTAAGGAAGAAGCCAATGAAAGAGTCAAGAAAAGTTATTTAGGTTGTTGCATGGCTTACCTGCAGGTGGAAAGAGGAGGAAACTGAACACCCTTCTCTTTGCATTCTCTTACTATCCTTTCTTTTACATTTCTACAAAGGTCCAAAACCCTGTAAACAGAAGACATGTTTAAATATAAAATCTTAGTATATGATTTTTATATAGTTCCCTAAAAAAATCCCAAAACTTTTACTTCGGTAAACTTTTTTTATCTAATAAAGCATAAGTTTGCCTTCTAAAAGCAGTTTTAACTAGCTTAGATTTTGTTCTAATAGGCCTCATCAAGGCTTCACTAGTATTGATTTTCTGTACTTCTGAATATCAAATTAACTCTGAAGCAAAGTACATAACGAAAGCTCTTTTCCATAAGGAATAGGAGTCAAAAGTGTTCAACAGAAAATGGAGGCATAAAGACATACTTCTGTATGTCTTTACTTACTTTCTCAGAAAAACAGCCTCAGTTTTTTTGCAAAGTAGCTGACAAATAGAGCTCACAGTAGAAAGCCTGAGAACTCCAATGCCTTCCATACACTGGTAATACCACACCTGTGGTATGTTGCAAGGCCCAAACTGAAGATACTCCAGCTGTGCACTAGTTTGACAGCTTGAAGGGTTATAGTTCTAATATGACAATGAGCTATTAAACCTTTTCATAAGCCATACTTGTTTTGCTTTGATTATTTTTTTTCTTCTAGGGCAGACACAGGTGCATCCAAAGTGCTAGAACAATTGAAAGAAATCACTGTTTTTCAAATTACTTTTTGTTCAGATGTAGGTTCTCTCACAAAGGTCTCCAGTGCTATACTGGACAATTCCAATTAAGAGATTTCACAGATTTAAAACTACTCTGCAGCTTGTCAGAAATAATACATAAGAGAAATTTATCTATTTAGTGAATAAGCAAATAAAGCTAAATATTTTACTCAAGTATTTTCAGTCTGTCAGGAACAAAGTAACTGACTGATTCATGGAAAATTATGTAGTTCTTGTGAGTCAAAGAAGAAAAACATTTTGAAAGCATTTGCTTTGGTGTGGACAATTTAAAATATTTTCTTTAATTCTTCGGTAAAAAATCATTCCCTTGTGAAATGAGGGAGAGGCAAACAAACTGGAGACTAAGCAGTTAACATACTTCAATATCTAAAAAGCTAGAGTAAGATGAAGAGCAATTTTGCCTTAAAATTTTCACGTTTCTGCCACCCATTTAAAATACTATGCCAAATTTCAAAGCAGAAGCTGGAACTTGCCACTGCCACTACATTCAACAGCAAGGATACAGGTTTGCCATCTGATATCATGCTCTGCACGCTTTCCACTTTGTATTAAATACTGTAGAGCCTTGATTCAAGTCTCCTTAGACCCTGCTTAAGAAGTTTCTGACTTACCAATGAACAAAAGCATCCAAAGTAATTTCTAATATTAAGCTCTGTTGTAGTCAAGTGTTTCTCAACCCTAGCTAACAAATAAAATAAGCTTAGGAAAAACATCTTAATCTCGGGCAAAAGTTATCTTTTCATCTTTCATTTTCCTGCATTACTGGGGAAAGAAAAAACTTAAACATATTTAAATAACTTCTTTGATCTTCTCTACAAGCTTTTCTGTTTGAAATACACTGCTGATCGCATACATGTGGCTGCTCATCACACAATAGTTAATGCCCACCATTGTCCTGCTTCCTCAGTGGGCAATTTCAAGTCCTAACTCTGTTGTAGTAAGCTGACGTAAGTGGAAATATTACAGAACACTTGCACGCAACAAATTTACAAAATCCTGATGCAACTTTAGAAACACACAGGTGCATGACTTGAGGCATATCAGGGAGCCTCCAATACACAAAAGGCCTAAATTAAACTAAGTTTCCCCATGAGCACGCATGGGTTAGGAATAATTAGAATGAAACAAAGTACAAGTTTTAAGCAGTTCTAAAGAATAATCAGAGTTTACCTATCCCATGGAACAGATGTCTCAAATGATTCTCCTATTACATAGTAATCCAGGCCCAGGTCCTAATAAACAGAGAAAGGAAATTATCAGTAACATTCAGCATCAACATCTGGGACTCCAGCATATGCTACACAGCTAACAGCTGAGTAAGTTTAGTTAGTTTGTATAAGAAAAACAATGTCTATTTAGCAAAAACACCCATCTGTCTCAGTGACATTAATTTATGATTATGGAAATACAGTAGCTCTTTGAAGACACAGACGACAAACATTTTTATGTCATGGCTATAGTGAGACAACTTGTCAGACTGTCAGTATGCCCACACTAATGAAATATTTGTATCACTATAGCGTCAAGCCAAGAGCTCCACTGTGCTAACGAATACAATGCTTAGTAGAAATATTATTTGGAAAGTAATTCCTTTCCAGGTAGAATAAAACCAAACATTTTTCCCATTTTACATATAGCCTGCTGAAACAGAGAAATTCAGTGATTTGTTTCAAACTATAAAATCCAAATGAAATCTAGCACACAGAATGTTCATTCATAATTCTCTGTTAAACAGTAAGACTAAAATTCATTATAACAGCTGCAACAGTTCATATTAAAGGTCCATTTGTCCTGGAATTCTGATCTGAACCACAGCCATAAGCAGGTGTCCAAAGAAGCATAAAATCCAAGTGAGCACATGAGTATTTTAAATACTCTCCCAGTCTCCCAATACATTCAACTTGTAGATTTATAAGTCTGATCTGGTTTATTTAGCAACTGCTAGTGGATTCTTCAGTCTAATTTTCTCTACCCTTTATTACGAACTATTTTCTTAATAAGTGTGCAAAGTAAGGTTTTTATGGTGTTTTGCAGATGAAGTTCCATGCATAAACACTATTCAGAAATTAAGAGATACAACCTCTGGGAGAAGTCTGAAATACCATACAAGGCAAGGTGCATTTAGATTTCAGAGAAAGCACCTTAAAAAAGACATTATCTGTTTCTTTCATAAAGTTTCAGCAGGCAGACAAAAGCTGACCTACCCGAAGGTAAGCAATGACAAACGTCAGCATATATCCTCTCTGTCCATTATCTTCTCCAGCTGCTAAGCCACTGCAATTAACAAGAGTTTAATTAACTTTCCAGCAAACTAGTCACTGGTTTCCAAAAATAATTAAAAAATACTTTGATTATCAAACATATATGCAAGTTTGGCTGTCTCCAAGCTATGTTACATTAGTTGTAAATAGTAGGGTCTTCGTCACCAGAAATGAGAAATTAGCTCAGACCAGACCTTTAACTCCTTGCATTTATCCTTTCATTCCATAATCTGAAGAGAGATGAACAATTGCCACTTCAAAGCAGTAAATTAAGAGCATATCCGTACGGTAATCACTATAAAGATGTGGTAATCCTATACTTCCCAGACAGTTAACTCTCAGCTTCATATTAAAAAAATTCTTTTAAAAGCATACCCAAACTTGGTGGCAATATCATAGACTTGCTTTTCATGCTGAAGAACCTTCTCTCTGTCACCCTCAAAAAGCAAGGTAGCTACACACAGTATGTTGGGATCAAATCCTTTAAACTGTAAAGAGAGAAAACTTTGCTTTATGTCATAGAGCGTGTGGTAGAACACAAACAGACTTATCAAATTCACATCAGGTCCTCTGGTTAATAAGTGTTGTTCCAACTAAGAGGAAATATTAGGAAAAAACATCTTTCAGAAATTCACTCTCAATATAATCATTTTTCCTAGCTAAGACAAACATTCACAAGGCCACTGAAATAAGATTATTTCTATCACCTTTTTTCTCCTGTTAAGAAGCAGCACAGACACAACAGCTGTCTACCTAGACTGAAGAAAGAACACGTCTTAAATTGTTTGAGCAATAGGGAGACACTTCCATCCTATCAACCATTCCTGTGTTAACACAGGGAAATTATTAAGATGACCATAAATGTCACTGTTCTCAAAACAGTTGTGTCAGGAATGTGTCACAGAATGATGCAATTTCCTAAATTTGAATACCCATATTTGCAGGAACTCTCTAGTTTGCTAATTTGGAGGAAAAATCAGTAACAAGACAAATTATTTAATTCAAACACCTAGGTGAACTCATTTTAGTACCAGATAATACTGGATTCAGAAGGGTATTCATTGGGATGAATTCCAGAAAGACAAAAATCAAATATATATGTTGGCAATTCAAGGCAAGTATCTGGATATTTTCCCCAAATTCTAGTTCAGCCTAATAACAGAGTAGATCATGCCTTGACAGAATGTGTGAATAAAACAAGATAAAGTATTAGCCTTGCTCCATGAGTATTAACTGATGATCCGTGGTCTGTAAGGTAGATAAACTGGTTCCAGTCTTGCTCTGCCACTGACTCACTGTAAGACAAGGCACAATAATCTCATCTACAGATATGACCAGTGAGAACAGCTATCATGGAATAACTCCTCAAGCATAATCTCATTTCGGATCAAAACACCTTGAGAATCTCAAATTAACCAATCCAACAGTGTAGAATCTGTTACACTCAAACTCAGCTGCATTAGAGACAGTAGATGAAAACAACTAGGAATAGCATGCAACTTCCAAACGGTAGTAAACTGCAAAAGTTACCTTTGTGATGTAGAATTTTTTCAGTCCATCCAAAAATGATGTAAAAATGGAAGCAACTTGTGGCTTAAGAGCATGACCTTTGGCAAAAAGTGGAAAAAGGTGTGTTAAGGCAAACAGTGCTCTTAAAATTCATACTTCAACGGGCAAACAAAAAATAGCTTGGTAGTCAAAGCTGCAAAAATCACTTGGAGCACTTTGATTATCATAAAGAGACTTCTCTCTGATCATTTAGAAGTTGATTTAGGAAAAGGCTTTTATTTTTTTAAATGCATTCATACAACTGTGCACAATTATTTCTTTTGACACTTTAATTGAGGCTGCCTTAGTTTATATCTTTACAAGTATATAGCCCATGTAAAATTTTAAAAGAGCACTTAATTAGTTTTTACACTACAAAAGTAAGCAAAATCAGTGACCTTTTTTTAAAGTTACGCCAAAATCACTGAAACCAATAGCCAAAAATGGTGCAAGTTAGGAGTCAGGCAATTTTTTCCTTAACGGTTATACCACTTGTGCAAAGTTTTCTACATAAAGCTAGTAACTGCTTCCTTAATCACATACAGAAAACTAAAATTACCAGGATATATAAACGGTGCCTTGAAGTCTGTGAAATTAACATCTCTGCCTCAGGACTGGGTTTAATTGAGATGAAAGTCTTTTACTGTTTGTTCCATTGTTTTCAGTCACAAGCAACTTCTGAACTCCCATTACTGCTTCACTTTAACAGTCTTGCATCTGGCCTACATGCTGTGAGCCCAATTCACAAAAAAGTTATGCACCATTTACATGATACTTTCTTCTAAAATACTTCAGAGTACTTCCTCCTGAATAAAGTACGAACTTCAGCAATTGATTAGTCTCCTTCCCTCTTCAGGAAACAGGGACTCTCCCTGCAGATATGAACAAACCTTAAGGAGTACACTTCCAAGCACAGAAAAAAGCATCATATAACAAAAGAACATGAATTTACTAAACCAAACTGATAAAAACTATTGGATTTAAGCCTACTTAATAATGACTACAAAAAAAAAATCTATATTGACACCTGAAACTATGTTTTGCAGGTGACCGTATAAGCTGCACCCCAGACCAAAGCTAAAAAGTAAAAGAATGATTTATTGAGCATTGGATTTAAAGCTCATAAGTGGTCAAACCTCTTCCCAACTAAAAAGAAAGAAAAATGCAACTCTCACTTGATGTACGTGTCTGAGAGAAACAGTGCAACACGAGTGACCAAAGCAAGCAGCAAGGCTTCTGGGCTCTCAGGTCTTACAGATTCCGACTTCTTTGGTTTGAAAAACTAAGTTCAACTTTCAACACCATCAAACTAATGTCAATTGAAGTCAAGATCCACCACTGACACTTCTGTTCAAAAGAAGTTTCAGGCAGTCTGACTCGTTCAAGTGAGGTTTTCAAAGTCCGTCACACTTCACATTTTCATCAATCAAAATAGCATGGTCTTAGCAAGAGCTTCAAGTCCTGTAGAGCATTAGCTTCTGGGCAGCAGAACTTTAAGTTCTCCTCGAGAGTGTCTCGAGCCACAACACACCTTTTGCCACATTTCCTACGGTTTAAAATGAAAGCTTTCCCTAAGAAGTGCTCAAAAATGATTGCTTAGCATGTCTGACATTGTCCTATTTAGGTATTTGAACTACTAGAAATGTCAAGAAATCTGTGTTCACTAATCTTCTAGAAGCTTCATTGACTTTCTATACTTATAGCCTACAGTTTAGTTCTATTTGCATATAGTTATGGCCTTCACTACATCCGATCTTCTTTTAAAAACAGACAGCTCAGTTAGGACAAGTACGCCGTTGCCTATCTCCCACTCGAACAACCATTGCCACATTAGAATATTTTCCAAGAAATGCTACTTCTAAGGAATCCATATACCACTTGTGATGCTTTTATGAAATTTAAAGGAATAATCAAAATTACCTTCAAAGTAAGGTGCCTTCATTCTGATTATATTTTTAATACCCAACTTGTCATTACTAATCTTAGCAAGAAAATGTTTCAAGTTCTATACTGCAGAACTATTATCTCTGCTCCTTTGCAGCAAAACAGAGGAAGCACCAGAATTTCAAATGCCCCAGTAGACTACCAGCCAAGAATGGAAAGGCAGCAAAAAAAAATCTTATGTATTTATATGTAGAGCATGGCTGACACTTGCAGTTGATACTCTTTTCCCAGAGACAAAGACAGCCTCAGGTTTCTGAAAGTACATCTTATAGCATCATCTGAAGCTTGAACTTTGGGTTCATTGCCTTCTTTGTCTAGTTTTGAGAAAAAGAATTACCACCTAAAATGGAATTAAGCTACTAAAAATCAAAATTCTGGGAAACATATTAATCCAAGAAGATCCACATACTTACCAAACTGAAACTGTGCATTGTCAACAAGGCGAATCGATGCAGGAGCACATCTCTTGGAGGCAAAGTTAGGGGAAAGAAGGAGGAAGAATAAAAATATGATGCACACAGTTTTGCTGAAATCTGTCACAATTTTCACTTAAATTTTCACTTAAAAATAGCATAAAAGAAAGCGCACTTTGATATCAGAGACCTAAGGCCATCATCATCATTGAAGAGGGGTTACTGTAAGCTTGTTTTCACTTGTATAGCAACAGCTGCTAGCTACGTAGACATAATATATTCAGAAAATACAATTTAACCTTGAGCCAACACCGGAGTGCTCCAAAGACCTTTGGCCTTCAAGTACTGAGTGTTCTCCTTAATAGCCATATGCATGAAAAATACCATACTTGATTAGCATATTGAGATTATGTCACTATGAAACTGAAGATACACATATATAATAAAAACATTGAAAAGTCTAATTTTTATGGGTTAACCTTGGCAGGCAGTAAGCACTATACAGCTGTGCTTGCTCACTCCCTGCAGCTGAATAGGGGAAAAAAAAAATCAGAAAGGCAAAAGTGGGACAAATTGTGGGTTGAGATGAAGATCATTTAACAAGCAAAATGAGAGAAAAACACCAAAAAGCAATGCCAAAGCAATCAATTACCCACCGGCCAACCAATATCCAGCCAGTCCCCAGGCAACAACAACTCCTGAAAAACTCCCCTCTCCTGTTTTGTTATATTTCTGACCATGGTGTTATATAGTACAGAACATCCCTGTGGCCAGTTTGGGTCAGCTGTCCCAGCTGTGTTCCCTCCCAGCCTCTTGTCCACTCTCAACCTACTTGGGAGGAGAGTGAGAAAAGACAATGTGTATGCACTGTTCAAGCATAGCTAAAACAATGGTGCATTAACACAAGTACAAAACATAGCACCACACAGCTGTTACGACAAACATGAACTCAGCACCAGCCAGACCCAGTACACTAATGCTCTGCCAGACTGCAATTAAAATCAGTATCTGGGTCCAAGCTAGACTTTATGCTACACATAAATCTGAAAACCAGTAATAGGAAGCCTTCAATTGGGCAAGTTTCTAGTCACACCTATGCCTACATTATGTAATCTGTGCTGGCCATGGCCTGTCATATTGAAATATACAGCCAGAGGAATATGACAAAGCCTGAATGTCAGGCTAGTCTTCATTTAGTCACGTGGATATGGAAGTAGTCCTCTATCACTTCATTTGACATGTTAACCCTCCATCATATCATTAGTAAATACTGGGTCACAGACAAAAGGAAGAAAGAACATGAACTAAGATAGCTCACCAGACAGGTCAACAACAGAAGGCTGGGTGAGCGGTTTTAAATGATACCAACCCACAGCCTACAGGTTGCTTATTCTTACATTAAAGTAGACCAATACAGACAAGAAATAGCTTTTCAGAAAGCAATCGTAATTATTACCAAGATTGATGCGAGGAGTAACAGAAGAGAGGACTAAGTAGTTCAGGGTCAAGTAAGCAGTGAAATAGCAGCAGCAGCAATAGAAGCTTAGAAATGGAGCAACACTAAGTGGCTAATAGTGCCTTTGATTCCTCTTCTAACTAGGCCCATAACTAGGGAAAAGCCACTAGTACCTTAATTGACCTAAAATGCTGATCAGCCATACGATTAAGCATTCCCGAACAGTCTGCTTAGATATCTTTATCAGGAAGAACAAGCACTAGCAGTAGAAGGACAACAGAAGAACTGGCAAGTGCTGCTGACTAGCATATACATGTCATTCACATACCAGTCTGAACATCTGGCTGGGAACATTAAGTCATTAATTTAGACCAATCACTGGAAAAAATGTAAAGCTGTGTTTAGTTTGGAATTAATTAAAACACTTCTGAAATTACTTCACAAACTCAGGGTATTTTTCATCATTCACAGAAATGCACAGAGCAAAGAAAAGTTAGTCCAAGACTATTAAGAAAGATGCCAGACAGCATAAGATTTGCCTGGAAGCATAACCCTGAGGAAAAGCGTTACACAATTTGTGTACCCAAGTCTGAGTTTTGCTACCTGAAACCATCTGACGGCACTATTTCAAAAGGCTTTATTTAAACACAGCATTGTAAGCACAAGATCACCTCACAACATCCAGCTCACCTGAATATATCACTGTGCCTCAGGAAGTATTTTTCTAAACACAGGCCATATCCTTCCATTGCATGAATTTTGCTCCTTTGTCATTTCAGAGCCATAAATTCAGCTGCCTTTTACTTGTAGGTTGCAACTTAATTCCCTTAAATAGTGGTCCCTTTTACATAGTCCTGAATTAATCTGAGGATAAAGCTCTCCCTTGAAGGAGATGCAGAGCTAAATTTTTCTGTGCCAAGATACACAAATAACTCCCACTAAATAGAACCATCAAAAGGCACATCCACAATTCAGCTCAGAATATCAAGCAAATTCAGAACGTGCCCAATCCTCAACTGCATAATTTCCAAAACCTCACTGACCGTACAAACTTATGGGGTTCATATTATCTCAAATCCTTGGTTAACAGTCGCATTAGAGCATGAGTACCCCTCTAGTGCTAGAATCCGATTGAAGTCAACATCCAGCTTTTCTTTTACCTGCTTTGCCACTTCCCTTAAGCAGGCCACCCCTCGTTCAAAGTTGGGGAAGACCACAGAGCCATACTTCTGGTATTCAGGGACTGGGCGAATCTTTATCGTAACTTCAGTTACAACTCCAAGAGTTCCTTCAGGAAAAAAAGAAAAACTGTTGCAAGAAAAAGTGTTGCAAGATGTACCTCTTGTAAGTTACCAAACCTACCCAACTTAACAATTGTTTACCAGGATTTTGTGAGTTAACATAAATCAGTAATCCCAAAAATAGAGTACTGTAGTAGTAAGTAGTCAGGACTATATTGCCTACATGGTGAATTCTTACAAGATACCCTCTAAAACATGATGTTTGTTACTAGACACACTGAAAGCCCCATCATCAAAGATACTAAAATCTTCAAGACATTCCAAAAGCTGAATTAAGATGCAGTTATGTGAAATTACAGTGTTTATACCTTCAGATCCCATAATGAAGTGATGAATATCAGGTCCTGTTGACATGCGAGGTACTTGACAGTTTTTTTCTACTATTCCTCTAGGAGTTACCATTTTTATATGAATTACCTGTTCAAACAATATGCAGTGACTATAAATACTAGCATTAAGCACAGATTTTTTTGTATGATATTTTCTACAATATATATATTAAGCTTGATGCAGTTCAACTTGGTAGACTTTCAACATTCTGTAGGCAGCCCAAGAATTTTGGGATAACCTGAGGACTGATATCAACAATTATTTCTAACACAGCATGGTTTACCTACGCAACAGATAGCTTTCAATTCCATCCCGCATCAAAGCAGCTGTTAGCTACACACTTTATTTTATACCAAGGAATGGTGGGTCATGGATTTTTTAGCAAAGCCTTTAAATGAAGCAAAACTACTGAATATAAACTAATGGCTCTAAACTTTCCAAACACAAGTAGCTAGGTAATATTCATCCGAGTTGTTCAAGGATTTTATTTATATGCATTTCACAAACTGCTAATTCTGCATAAATGGATTTTATGCAGCTTATATAAGACACCATTTCTAGACAGAATGTTTCCTCAGAAGGCAAACACTTCCCTGAAACTTTCTTACTGTGCCATTTTGAAATGCATGAACTTTTTCTGAAACTATTTTCAATCCTATTCCCTCCTAATGAAAGTTTCGGAACCTGTTTTAGCCTGAAGTTATGCTTCTGTTACAGAAAAGCTTTCTGCTTCACATCTTCCAGTACAAACAAAACTATACCATTCATCAACACTTCAGGCAGTATGGGACAGATGACACTTCGCAAGCACTGGCAGTGGTAGTTCAGTCAGGCCTACTGCATAAAAACTGTGTAGTTTCTGCCAAGCTCAGTAACTGATAGTGATTGGAAAAAACTACTAGCCCAGGGAGTTAGAAAGAGCTAGCTCGCTGTCAGAACTAGATGACTCAACTACACAACTTTGGGAACACACAACAGCTACGAGAGAACGTAGGCCTTCTGGAATCACCCTAAAGGTCTGACAGGATTACTACGCTCAATTAAGAGAGAGCATAACACTGTGGAAGAAGATGCTAGAGTCAGGACAGGGTAACGCAATTCCTTAACCTGGCCAGTGAGCATCAAAATGAAATTGATTTATAGATCAGTGATAAATATTATTAGCACTAATACCAAAAGCAAGCAAACAAGCATTTCAGTCAAGATTTCATGCCAAAACTGTATCACTTGTTAAGAGAACTCTAGTTTACTATCCCTTTTTCCTTTCGCTGTGTCATTACAACAGTTAAACCTTGAAACAGACTAATTAATTAGAAAAAGTATTAGAAGTATTTACCAGATCTTCAATGTTTCCATAGATGTTTTTTTTCATGCCTGATGCTCGTGTTGCTACCCATCCTCCTAGTGAGCTGAACTCCATAGAATCTGGTTCGTGGCCTGTACAGAAGCCACTTTCAGCAAGCTAAAGAAAGAAAAAAAGGCTTTATATAGAGCCTGCATTTGCTTAGTACTCCAAATCTCAATATTCTAGTGGTTTGGGTTATTTTTTTTAAAAAAAAGATCCTGACCACACCCTGCTTTATTCAGACACATGTTTTGTCTTTTACATGCAAATGAAAGGCAAACTGATTTTGCTTTTACTGTGCACATGCTGTGCTACATATCAACCTATAATACTCGTCCCCCATATTTTAAAACTAAAACCTCTAGCGTTCATGAGAAGATATGAATTCAAAAGCACATGGAAAAAAATTATAACTAAGTAACTGCCAACTTTGCACAAACGCTGCCAATAAATAAGGCAGTTAAGCTCTTGTTCTTTCTATCCTAATGTGATATGCAGCAGGTCTGAAGAAAATGTGAGCAAATTGCCTGTACTTAATTCTCTCAAGGAGTGATGTGTTTTAATATACAGCCATCTGGTTGGGCTTCCCATGTGCAACACCGTTAGCCATTTGTGATGCAGATCACGCATTCCTGTACATTAAGTAGTCACTTGTTTCTCATTTTTCTGTATTAGCTTGGCTTTGCCATCTGCACAGCACCTGAGGTTGATTGGATGCCTTCAGAATCAGAACAAAGTCGTTGGACAGGAAGAATTAAAGGCCCAACAGTCTCACATTAGGCGATAACTGTGTTAGTGCATTTGAGATGATTAATCTGTAGTGACCAACTGAGAAGAATCCAGTTGGACACAGGCATGTAAGCATTCCACATAAAGTGTATCGTTACCTATGTTCTGTCGTACAAAGTAGTTCTAACTTAAATGCCTGAAAGTTACTTCTATGTAACACCTATGGTGATTCACCTAGCTCACGGTCCTTTCTCACACTAGAGCAGCTTGTGGCTTTAGATGCTTACTGGTCATATATTAGGGAAGGGTTGGAGCCTGCACCCTCCTCATTCCCCAAGATGACAAGGAATTTGCTTCAGTAACAATTTATCAAATTCTACAAGTTGTATAAGCACAAGCACAGCAGAAGACCATGCTTTTGAAAACTCATAATTTATGCGTGTGTACAAAGCAATCAGTCTAACTCCTCAAATCAGTTGTATGAACACGGTGTGCTAAAAAGCACTTTTAGGACAGGGGAGAGATTATGCCATCTACTTTGCAGATGCAAGATACAGCCTCATCCAGAAAATATGAGGATGTACTAGCTTGTCCTACAGAATCATGATCTGACTGATAACGTTTATCACACAAAAAAATCAAATAGTTTACTTTCATTGTCCTTTTGTTACCTTTAGTCCTCATCTATCGGCTATTATTCCATATTCTGTTCTGACAAAAACAAGTAACTTGAGCTTTCTCTACAGAACCCATTAATATCTAAAGTTCTCACCTGACAGAAAATAGTGTCTTAATCACACTAGAATCACTAGCTAAGACAGACAAATGTGTGAAGTGTACACTGATTCCAAATGCTCCATTATAACAGTTACAGTCTAACTTTTGTCAAATATCAGGTTTTCCCAATTTGTTTTTTGTTCAAAATTCTGCTCTTAAGTTTACTTACTGTTGTAAGGTTCCTGATATCTATAGGTGAGATAACCTTCTAGGTAACTTCAGCACCCAAACCACGAGGTAAGAGGCACCCAAACCACGAGGTAAGAGGCACCCAAACCACGAGGTAAGAGGCACCCAAACCACGAGGTAAGAGGCACCCAAACCACGAGGTAAGAGGCACCCAAACCACGAGGTAAGAGGCACCCAAACCACGAGGTAAGAGGCACCCAAACCACGAGGTAAGAGGCACCCAAACCACGAGGTAAGAGGCACCCAAACCACGAGGTAAGAGGCACCCAAACCACGAGGTAAGAGGCACCCAAACCACGAGGTAAGAGGCACCCAAACCACGAGGTAAGAGGCACCCAAACCACGAGGTAAGAGGCACCCAAACCACGAGGTAAGAGGCACCCAAACCACGAGGTAAGAGGCACCCAAACCACGAGGTAAGAGGCACCCAAACCACGAGGTAAGAGGCACCCAAACCACGAGGTAAGAGGCACCCAAACCACGAGGTAAGAGGCACCCAAACCACGAGGTAAGAGGCACCCAAACCACGAGGTAAGAGGCACCCAAACCACGAGGTAAGAGGCACCCAAACCACGAGGTAAGAGGCACCCAAACCACGAGGTAAGAGGCACCCAAACCACGAGGTAAGAGGCACCCAAACCACGAGGTAAGAGGCACCCAAACCACGAGGTAAGAGGCACCCAAACCACGAGGTAAGAGGCACCCAAACCACGAGGTAAGAGGCACCCAAACCACGAGGTAAGAGGCACCCAAACCACGAGGTAAGAGGCACCCAAACCACGAGGTAAGAGGCACCCAAACCACGAGGTAAGAGGCACCCAAACCACGAGGTAAGAGGCACCCAAACCACGAGGTAAGAGGCACCAAACCACGAGGTAAGAGGCACCAAACCTTTACACTGCAACATAATTCCTAGTTAATGCTGGTAAAGTCTCTTAAAACAACAGAAGCTGGATTAGCCTCCAATTCAAAGCTTGCTTAATACTAGCAAGTAGCTAACCAAAAAAACCCACTCTTTCAAACAGTTTCCTCTTTACACAGTCCAAGTGTATACTTGCATTTTACCTGTACTTCGGTGGACGTCTTTATTGTCATCAACTGCAATATTAAATCATAGTCATGCTTAGATTGTAGTATATAAAAGAAGCACAATTTGGAGCCCTAGCTCCAAATCCAGTACGTGCTTTAACCTTTCTGAGAAAAATAACTCTGGCCAAAATGACTAAAACATACATCACAAAACGACAATTTGAACTCTTCCTGGTAACTGGTACCAAGTGTCATGCCTTGCTACCACAAGGCCTGAGATACAGCATTACATGCTGTGAATTGTCCACTTATTACTATAATGGCTTTTTGTTGCTACAGGTAAAAAAAATTAAAGTGTTCATGAAATACAGCATTCAATGCGATATGGTTCACAGTTATGCATCTGATGCTTAGCACAACCTTCTCCATGAAAACAGGCAAGAATTAAGCTACAATTCAATGACTTAGACAAGACATGAGGAACAGCTAAGAAAAATACGAAGAAATACTAGATGCTTGACAAGTTAAAAATACCTGTTTTTCCAGATCTTGTCCAACAATGCCAGCTTCCACACAAGCAGTTAAGTTCTTCTCATCTATCCAGAGAATCCGATTCTGTTGAAAAGCCAATCAAAACTAAGAATCAATGTTAAAGAGATTACAATTTCTCAAGTTACCACTGTAAGAGAGTAATATACTTATTAGTCAACTTATACCAGGAATGTTTGCAGAAAGAATTAAGTCAAAACTCTTAGAAAAGTTAAGCAATACAGTGACTTTCACAATTAACATGACTGAAGGTGCCTGAATCTGGCTACCCAGACAAGAAGTGTACACCAAGAAAAGTATCCTTAAACATATTCCATGGGTTAAATAGAATGCATTCAGTTATTCCAGTTCAGCTCTTGAATTTTGACACAGTAAGCTAGAAGCAAAATACACTACAGGATGTCAGAGTATGCACACTTAAGAAATACTTGGAAGGATTATATCAGGGGTGTTACACTCGCAGCTCTCGCCGTTCTCCTGCTCCTGCAGCCTAACGCACATCACACCCTGCACATGTGATTAACGTGCTGGCAGGAGCGTAGGGGCAAGGAGCTTGGTGCTGCTGACAGGTAGAAACAAGGTGACATGCCAGATAAAACATGGTGCAGGGCTGGATTCAGCCCACAGGCCGTGAGTTTGGCAGCCCTGGATTATATCAATTTATCTGATAAAACACTCACTGTCCCATTGGTATATTCTACCAATCAGGAAAAGTAGTAAACACTATAAGCTACATAATGCACTAAGCACAATTAGCAATGAGGACAACCCCATTAAGGAGAAATTGGACAAATATGGTTTAAGCTTTGTTTACAGTAAGGATGCCCCAGAAGCTTCAACTTCCACTCTTCATTCTTTAGAGTATTTCTGGCACGCTTCTATAATTTTCATTATGAATATTGTAAAACAGCCCTAACTTCCCTTTGGCTTGATTTTTCACATGACAAAAATGTGAGCATCCTGTAGTACAAATTAAACTATGCTTTAAAGCAATTGTCTCCCCTCACAACATCTGAGGTAACTAATCATTCAAAGTCAGCTAATTCTGCTTATTTCAGACACCTTCAGTTTCAATATAAAACGCTTGGCTGACCTACGATGCATACAGAAACCCTGCACATATGATGAAGATACCCATCAAGTGTCTGGATAAGGTTTACTATTTTAACTATCATAAACTTGGGTGTCTCAGAGTAGTTAACTCTGATAATGCTTCTTTTCATCTTTATTTCATTATTTTCCTTCCTCATTAATGAATTCAAGAATTGGCTGGCAGAGTAATTCAAGACTCATGAAAATGGTCTTGTTTCTGACTTTGTGTATACTTACATATCCAGCTGACACAAAAAGGTACTAAGAATTAATCACATTCCCTTCCCACTCCCAAACTAACCAGAAGTCAAAGCTGTAGGCTATGAATCAATGAGTTCAAATGCAGGCCTGAGTTAGTATTGTAGTCTTTGGATTTCACTCCCTATAGAGACCCAAAGAGCTTTCTTCAGTACCCAGCTGCCACAGTTGCAGAACAGATCACTTCACAGCCAAACACACTGAGAAGCAAGTTTATCTGAAGCACCACTGACTGAGCAGAGAAAATGGAGCCAAAACCCAGTTTTACCTTCAAGGCTAAAGGAGTTAATAAGCTCAGCAGGTGCTCAGAGTCAGTAGAGCCTTATGTCAAAGCTACAGAGCTGTTTCTAAAGCATCTCATTACCAGGTAGTCATAAATCCATCATTTCAAAAGTATAAAGCTCCTTCATAATGGAAAGATGAAAACTAGCACTAAATTTTACAGAACTTCATTTCTACTGTCATAAAGCTATGAACTTCACATTCTCAAGATGCTATCTCACAAAAATCTAGTTTTCTTTAAAGTTGATCTTTCAAGTTGATTTATAGATATTAGGTCACCTTAACAACCTTTGCTGTAAGTCTAAAAACTAGAGAAAACTGCAATGACAAACAACTTCCTCCTAGCCTCAGATACAAGTTCCAACATAGAAGAATAGTAGCCGCCTCTGATTTTCATTTAAAGCTGCTTAACAGTAATTTTTTTTTCTTATTAAATACATATAGGCCACATGAAGTAGTACAGGACTGACAACAGCAAAACATCACTTAAATTGAAGGAGTATCAATTTAATCACAGATGGTGAAGATTAACACTTCCATCCCTTTCTTAGCAAGGCTAAAGCAGAACTGTTGTTCTCTAGTGACCACCATTCAAAATAACTACAGAATAATTTCAAAAAAAAGCCAAAAACCACCACAACATACACAAAATCTATCTACAATTAAGAGAGACATACCATTTGTGATGTATCCAAGGAGACAATTGTTCTTTTTTCTTCTTCTGGACATTCAAGGGCACTAGAGACACTTGTCCCTCCTGTAAACACGGGAGTGACATTGTGACCACAAAATTCTCAGATAGCTTTTCTTCACATATCATCCCTTTCTCCTTCCTTTCTGATATTGAACTGAATAAAGCCAGATCACAAAAGTTAACTGTTTGAGGCTAGTGATTAGCCTTTTAAGGCTTTATCCCAAACTGCTTTCAAAAAATCACACCAGCACTGAAGATGACAACGCTCTAATAGCATTTGATAACAAACCATGAAATTTTGTGACCATTTCAGCTGTTTCTGTTAAATCCAGAATAGAGTTCTAAAGAAAATAAGGATAAGAAATAACAAAGGCATCCAAGAAAGAGAGATAGATATGGTTTATATATTTTCTTTTGAGATTATATGGAAGCCGCTACACTGCTACCTAGAAAGTTGGTTTAGGAAATCTACCTAACACAGGAATGCAATACTCCTCTGAAAGCAAGAAAGGAAGTGAAAGGGTATAACTACAAAAACCATGGATAAAACCAAATGTCAAACTTCTCTGGAGGTTTCTAATTTATCTTTATAGGATGTCACAGAATAGCCTCCAAGAAGCCTTTGGGTTCTCATAGACTACAAAAATCACAGGAAAAGAGATCAGGATGCTAGAGATCCACAACAAGCTACCAGAAGAACAACCAACGGCAAGTACAGAGACAGTGACAGCTAATAAAACACTCTCCAAAAGCAAAAAAAGTCAACTTTGCTTCCAATGACAGGAAAGGTGGCGTTTTCCTTAAATGCCAGCCCCTACACCAATGACTCCCAGAAGCTGGCCCAGTTCAATACAAATGGACTTAGAAAACAATCTGAAAATCCTTCTGTATTCTGAGTCAGTGAACAAGAGATAGTGACTATTGCTGTGTTCAGCTGTGCCAATTTGCTGACACCAAAGGTGACTTGTAGAAGTCTTACAGCTCTCCAGATGTATCTGACAAGGGTGAGAGCATTTTAGAGCGAAACAAGCTGATTCAGTTTCATATTGTGTTCAAGTGACAGACTCATCTTCTCAAATAGCAAGTGTCCTTCCTACAGGGGCTGTACTCCTACATCATGAGCAAGTATGGAGTAAAACACAGAGATTTATCCCACAGATAGAGTTCAAGACAAAAACCTTCTCACAGTATGAGCTCAGGAAACACCCTATGTTCCCTGAGCTAAGTTCAAACAAGGTAGCTCACCACTCTAGTTCAGCAGGCTTAGAGGAAAAAGCATCCACAATTAAAAAACACAAGTCCTTCAGAAATTCTTTAGGCTGAGGACACAGATTATACAGGCTTTTACCTGTACTCTGGACCTGGAACATTTTCTGAAAACCCCTTGCCACAGGAGTCTAGCTTTCAAACTGAATTATGAAATTAGAATTATTGTTAATGATCTTTCAATAATGTGTCTTGCACACAATCCTCTCTGGATCTATGAGCTTGAACAGCACAAAAAATACCCCCTACTTTACGTGTTTGTGGGAACAGAGCACAAGTAACACATCCAAAACCATGATATCTCTAAAAAAAGGTGTCTGAATCTCTTTACTTGTTTCCTACAAGACTACCAAGGCACAGACGTAGATTTCAGCTTTATATAATCCCTCATCTTACATATTCAATATGCAAAGTGTTGACATACTTTTAATGACTTCCACTAAATTGAATACAGCAGCTTTTAATACTGCCAGATCACAATAATTCAGACAAGGCTTCAAACACTACTAAAAAAATCTATTGAATTATTCATACTACATATTAATAAGATCATATATTGACACTAAATTCAAGTAGAATGCATTTTCATTAGTAATGTTAAACAGACTTGAGATTTCATGACACTTACCACCAAATGGTATTATGCAGAGATTGTGTTTGCAGGCTAATTCCACAATTTTAACTACATCTTCATGGCAAACTAAAATGTAAGAAAAAAAAGGCAGGATTTGTGCTTGGTACTGTTATTTATCCTTGGTACGAAACATTGTACTTTGAACAAATAGCAGTTCCTTTTATGACATGAGCAAGGACAACACTTCAAAGAGCAGGGCACTAAACAAGAGCTGGGCTCAGAAGTAGGTTTCCAGAGTAAAGTTTAGACCTGAAACAATTCTACATTTGAAGAACTAACTAGAGCCTTAGTCTCCTGCTCTACTCATGGATTGAGATCCCCTGCAAATTTTCAGGGAAAGATGGGCTACCAAACAGTTAACAATTAATCTATGTATCTTGGAGAACAAATCAAATTTAAAGGTTTTATTGAAAATAGGCTGTTCAATTTCTTTTAAGTGAGTCTCTGAGAGCTGAACAATCTACCTTTCTCTTCCTTGCTGAAATCTGGTTTCAAAAATAGAGTTACTGGTGAAGTTTACTTTTTCAGAATACATTCTGCTTCCCTCTCTAACTAGTTACAGAAATGCTTGTGCACAGCCAAGAAAAAGGATCAAAAAAAAAGAGATCAAATACAGTGAGTACATGAGCTTGTGCAAACAGCAGAGAATGGCTTGGATAGAAGTGGCTGGAGAAGGACCTTGGAGCGCTGATTGATAGTTGATTGAATATGAGCCGACGGTGTGCACAGGTGGCCAAGAAAGCCAACAGCATCCTGGCCTGGATCAGGAACATGTAGCCAGCAGGATGAGGGAAGTGATCATTCCCCTGCACTCGGCGCTGGTGAGGTCACACCTCAAATACTGCATTCAGGTTTGGGCCCCTCACTACAAGAAGGGCATTTAACTGCTGAAGCGCATCCAGAGAAGGACAAAAAAGCTGGTGAAGGGTTTAGAGCCTTATGAGGAGCAGCTGAGGGAACTAGGGTTTAGATCGAAGAAAAGGAGGCTGAGGGAAGACCTTATCGCTCTCTACAACTACCTAAAAGAAGGTTGAAGAGAGGTGGGGCTTGGTCTCTTCTCCCAGGACAAGGGGAAACAGGCTCAAGATGTGCAAGGGGAGATTTAGGTTAGATATTAGGAGGAATTTCTTCACTGAAATAGTGGTCAGACACTGGAACAGGCTGCTCAGGGAGGTGGTTTAGTCACCATCCCCGGATGTGTTTAAAAGATGAGTAGATGTCGTACTTGGGGACATGGTCTAGTGGCTGGCTTAACAGGGCAGGATTGATGATTGGACTCAATGAACTTATAAGCCTTCTCCAACCAAAATTATTTTGCGCTTCTGTGAATGAGTAAGACTAAATAAAAAGGCTTACAAACTCTGGTGAATTAGCTCTTGCCATACCAAGCAGCTTTAATAAAGCCAGTCAATCATTTTATTTCAGTTGCTTCTAGAGCTGCACAAAAAGCTGTGGCAAGTGCTGTTCATAGTCACCAATGCTGTTGTGTCAGTACCTGTCCTCAAGTAATAAGATGCATCTTATAGTACCCCTTTTTATGCTTCCCATAAGTGATTTTTCTCCCTAAATAAAGGGAGCAAAACTGAGCTAGGACTAAGTTCTCATCAGAATTTTTGGGGTTTCTAATGCAGTGCAGCTGTTTAAGTATCACAAGAGTTATAAAAGCTAAGGGAAGTTGAATTCATACAGCTGAAAAGAAATTGAAAGGTACTTATAACTTTTTGGCTAGCTACTGAAGAATGACACATGTAGACTAGTTCCTAGTGACCAGAGAAACAGGACTCAAATAGAAAATTCACACAAGTGTGCAAAAAGTGCAATCAGTTTACATATTTGTATCCTTCTACTAGACAGAAGCAAGCATATTTTCTGCTACATATTATCTACAACAGCACTAGTTATTACTCTATTTAAAATGGGTCTAGCCTGTACTCAGATTGTACTGCTCTTTCTTCAAGTAAATGACCCTTTGTCAAGTGTTCTGACAGGAGTTGCAGGTGTTATGCATTTTTTTATTAAGTACAGCACATCATAAAAATGAAGTTCATGCAAACATTTCACTGCTCTTCTACCATCATGTACTCCTTTAGACAACTATTCTTGGTGAACTTACAAGTTCAAATTACACTGTGGTTACTTAAGTCACAAATTCAGCTGTCAACAGAAACTTCAGTTACATTTAATAATAAATTTGACTTCCCAACAAAGTGATGGGATTTCACAGGCACAACGTGCAATCCAGATGCTAAACAATCATGATTACCATTCATGGGAAAATTCATTCTGTTTCTGTGTGAAGTCTGTGAACCAAGAGACAGCCTCCACACAATAAGAAAGCACAGGATTTTAATAGTGGCCTACCAGAAGGGAGAATAAAGACAATTAAAGCTTACCAGGCCATACAACTATATCAGGAATTCGCTTAAACATTCCTTCCCTGAGTACAAATATCTCATGCAGGCAGTGACCTGAAACACAAACAATAAGTTAAAAAGTTCAAACAAGGAAGCATAGAAAGCAGCTCAGTTACATAAATGAAGTTCTCTTACCATGAGCTCTGAATACCCTATCTTCTGCATCCTGTGAATACGAGATTTTAGTGGCTCCAAGATCCTGAATAAATGCTTCATTTACAATGGGTGGAGGTACATCATTAACATTTAAGGATGTCTGCAAACAAGAAAATAAGTTCACTAAAGGTGAGTTCACTCTTGTAACATTTCTGTAACAACAGAAACAATAAGAACACTCACACTGATACCCAAACACAATTACTTAAGGTCAGAAATACAGTAGTTCTCCTCATCTTCAATCACTGATCTCAGTTGTCCTGCCTAGTACTCAGCTGACTAGATGCAGACAGGAAGTTTTATTTCAGTAGCACATTGTTACCCTTCTTCCTCCTGAGAAATTCAGAGAACTGCATCAGCTTATGAGTGCATACTGAACAAAATACCCTTTTAAAGACTTCAAGACCCAGGAAAAAAAGCTGCTTGAACAGAACTAGAGGGTCTCCTCTTGATAAAGGGGTAGAGACTGAAAGTCAAAATTTCTTTTTGAATACAAATTCCTCCTCCAATACAGAGAAACATATACTAAAGCATCTACCCACTCTGTAATTTCCTCTATTTACATTTGTTTTTCTACCAGTCCACTTCCCCTCCTCCTGTCCTGTATTGGAAGTTATTTCCGCCTCAGACCAGAGCCTAACTAGAATGCCAAAGTAATGCAAAACTAAGTTTCACTGATGTAACATAACCAGCATACTTTAAGCAGATCTCAGACAGACTCTGTAAAATTCATGTTCAGTCACTAACATGCAGGTGCTTCCAGAAAGCCTCCAGAAATCTCTAGAAAAAGCGTGATCAACACCTTGGAGAAAATTTTTTCTTTTAAAGAAGCTACACTGGACACCTTTAGCTTGCCAAAAGGTCTTGAATCAAGGTTCTTTAACTCCAGAGGGAGAACCCCTGGTTAAGGTTTTCTAACAATCCATTCCTCCAGGTTGTTATGACAGATGCCTCATATAGTATTCTTAAGGCTTCTCAAAGATCAGATCTAGCCACTTAATTCTCTTTTCTTAAATCCACGTAGATACTGGGAACATAGGAAGATAGTTCACGTGGTGACTTTCTAAACCCACTTAGAGAATGGATCCAGCTCCAAAAAAATAAAATCTTTGCAGATATTAAGTGTAATGCTTATAAGTGCTGTGAATGTTCCCAAAAAGCAGTATGCTTTTTTCCTTCTTAAAAATGGAGCCAATAAATTAACTTAGCAGTTTTTCACGGGTAACCTCCTTAAAGGAAAATAATAAGTTTTCTATTACAAATGGTCTCTAATTAAGGAGTTCTTTAATTAAATATAAACCTTGCCTTCTGACTAAAAACTAACTTCCAGACTTCCTCTCCTGTTTTGAAAGAAAATGTTGGTTAAGAATCTTATTTCTAGTTCTTAAAGTTCCCCAGAGGAACAGGAGAACTGAATAATTTTTAGTACCCCATCTTTTATTTCAAATAGTCTCTTGAAAATTAGAGGAGTTGCACAAAAATCAGCTAAAACAATGTACTGTTCTCAAACTTCCATCATGAAAACCTTGCTGCAAATTAACTAACATGATCTTCAACTCAAATAGAACATTATTGCAATTTTGTTATAAAACTGTCATGAAAGACTGTGGGCTGTCTAATGATGCCACAAAGAGCTTGCTTACAGCCCTATCAAAAAGTATTTTGTACAAAGTGTTCCACATAGCCAAAGAAACTTTCCTTTGACAAGCCCAGCCTATGTTTCTTGACAAGTACAAATTAAAACCAGAAAACTGAATTCACTTTTATTTCACTTTCTGAAGTTCCAGCATTCTACAAAAGAATACACCCACCAATCCAAGTTTTCTTCCCTGGAATGGAGTTTTGCCTGTCTTTGCTCTACATAACCTCCACAACAGCTGGTACTTTTTGCCAACACGTGTCTTAAGATAAAAGCTTAGAGGACAGCACCAGATACCAAGCTAATAGTCTCCCATCTGCCATCACAGCAGCAGTCTATTGTGAATGGTTTGTGTCTTAAAGTAGTGAACACTAAAGAAGAGAAGATTTAAAGTTAAACAGGAAAGTTTCCAGGTAGTGAAAAGATTCATGGTGATGGAACTTGTCTATCAGCATTCACCCTACAAGGTTATGCAGAAATTAGAGAACTTAAAGGGACAATGCAGAAATCAATATTTACATGAGACATGTTTATAAGTCATAGCTAACAATATTTAGAGGTTCAAAACAATAGCCAAGTGTTTGTTTGGAGTCTTCATATGGGACACATGACCTAATGAAAATATAGTTTTAACAATGATATGACTTCTGGAAGAGGATATGTGCTGTCTTGACTTGCTTTAAGGATAGTATTATACTTCTCGAAATAAGGTGTCACAAATCTGAGGAAAGGGCTTTTCCCTCCAACATACTCACTTTGTCACCTACAAATACAGAAGCTGAGATTAAGTGTTTAGGTGAGAGGTACCCCACTATTGCGAGATCATGATTTTAGGGGCCAGGCACGATAAGCAGTGAGGGAGTCAGGTCTTGGATTGCTGCTCTTAGTTCTTACTATTCTTCTATTAACGCATATTCACACAGTGCTGTTCGCTAAATGAAAGAGCAGAGCTCTGACAGAAATGTGGGAAACATGAGAAGTAAGTAGGTGACAAAGATCTTTAAACCAATTTAAAAAAAAATCCCCAGTAGCGATGCTTACATTTTCCATTTTAAACTTTTTTTTTTCACAGATTTCCACAGACAGAACTATTTCGAGTTGATTGTCTATAAGAGGGTCAGAAACTACTTAAAGCAATAACAATTCCTTGCAGACTGTTTTAAGTATCTTGGTTTTATCTCTCTTCCACGAGTATTTTAATCCTTTATTTTTCACCTTCAAGTTTGAAAAGTTAGTATTTGTATATATAATGGATGAATGTATGCAGTATGCAACAGGCAACCCTCGAGGCTCACATAAGAGAAGCAGAAACTGATAAGACAAAGACAAATAGACCAAGATATCCCTCTCCTACTGCTGTTCCTATACTAGAGTTCCTTCATGCTCTGATAACAGTAGAAGATGAAAAACCAATATAGCATGACAACTTGGAGTATAAACTAGGAACTATCACAGAAACATTAAAATGGGGGACCTGCAGCAGCAGTTGAGAATTGCTATAAGAAGTCCAGACGCATACTGGAGACTCCGGAGAGTCCTGTTCTACATCAAGGTAGTCAGCCTGTTTCAGATGACAAGAAGAACAGAACCAGAGGGGCACAATGTAAAAGGAAAGCGTTCAACATTGCTGACAGACATCCCAAAAAGCTGTCTTGCAAGATGTGCTGTGGTATCAAGATACTATTGAAGAATCTGCTATGCCCTTGTCCTCCAACTACTTTGTTCTATATTCCCCCTAAAGTAGAAAGGGAACACTATCTCTTAGGACCTCATCACAGCAAATTAAAGCAGCTACTACTTCAGATCAAACCTGGTCAAGGAAAATCCATCAAGAGAATATTTTCAAAATGTATTAGCAGATGAAGATCCTGCAAGTCACAGTAGATGTGAAAAATGTCTTGATTAACAGGAGAAATATTCACGTTTTCAAGCTGTAAGAGATTATCTGCTTCAGAAAAAATGCAATGTTGAACTCACTGGAAATGGATAAAACTGTTACCCAAAGCAGGGCTGCTATAGTCACTGTATAAGCACAGCCTGCTTCCAACACTGCTTAAGCAGGAATTCTTAGATGGGAATCAGGTCTCTTGACTGACACGAGTCACTTTTCTTGACAAGAAAAATATGGATGCTTCACAAAACCCAGAACATTCCAAATGTGCTGTTTTTCAAATTCAGTTCAATCTTGAGCATTCTTGAGTAGGAAGTCTTCAGCACACACAAAATAAAATTTACTGTCAAATAAGTACTTGGATATCATTAAATACACTGAAAACAGCACAATTTAACTTCATGTAACTTCAGTGTTGTTCTTGATAACAAAGAGAAGACGCAGTAAACAATTTCCTCTAGGTTAACAGTCTCTACAAGCAAGAACAAAAAAACCCTCCCTGTGTTGAGACTTTCCTTCCAATAAAAGTACTACCAGTTAACCCAGGATCACAAGTTGTGCTAACTCACTGAACGTTTCATGTAGAACACTGTTATTCCAAAATTATGAGGTATCAATACACTATATTTAAATCACGTGTACAGCAACCTTCAGGACAACAGCTGAATCATCTTTAACAATGTGGTCTTGATTATGACCAAGACTAATATTCAGAGGAATTTGTTCAGCTATTTACTTACTCTAGAGGTAGTTTTGTGCTCCAGACTTGCTCCAAAGGTTTTTTCTATCCATTCCTTAAAAGTTGGTAATACCATACCACCTAATCTGTACCTGAAAAGTCAATATCACATAGGGTCATTTTAAATTAAAAGACTGCATGTCAGATACACTTCTTTCAATTCTATGTATACATAAATAATTAAGTTCTAAACCAAACTCTTTACTTACAGGCTTGCAAAGCTTCTACATATTTAGTTTTCATACAACTGCACATTTCGTTGTATTTAACTGTTCTGCACTTCACACAAAAGCAAATCAATTGTCAACATCTTAGGTATTTTACTTCATGATCTTTGGGAATTGCAGCATATCCCACCCATCTTTACTTAAGAAAGGTCTCTCCCTTCCCAGTAGTGTGGAAAACAGTGCCACAGTTCACATGGCAGTCAGAGGTAGAAGCCATGTGTGAATGGACACTGCAATGTAAACAACAACAGTCACAGACACACAAATCCAGCTCAGTACACTTCACACGTTCTGAAGAAAGACCGTGTTAGAGACTTTCCCTCATCAGACTGCATTAGAATCCATCAAACAACAAAAATTTATTTGTATTGTGATCTATTTGGCAAGAGCTTAGCCCTGTGAGAGGTGATGACTTAGTGACAAGGGACAGGGGAGTTGTTTGTGAACATGTGTATCACATGAAAACAAATAAAGCTGGAGACACATTTAAACAGAATGAAACTATTGCTATTAATTGTATACATTTATACACCTTGCCCACGTTTATTTACGTACAAGCATTCTCCAAGGAGAAAAAGTATCTTTCTTGGGTATGAAGAGTTTTTAGCAGATGAGAATCCCTACTACAGTTTGCACCTGGGCCACTGCATTATGCCTCATGGGTCTTCCTTCTAAGACTATTCAGTCACTCTAAATCCAGTTATGACCCTGTCCCTCACAGTTGTTGCAACCAACTCTACAACTAAGTCACCTATTAAGCAGAAAGATCAATTTCCTTTTGCTTCCTCCTACCTTGCAGTTCTGCAATTGCAAAGAGACCCTACTCTATTCCTAGAGATAAAGGGCTACAACCATATCTCAACTGAAACTAGACTGTTCAGCTTGGAAGACAGCACTCTGCTATTCTTCCTGTAGCAGCTGTTACCGTACCATCATATCCATAGGAAAGAGTTAAGTGAATTCTATTAAAAGGGAAGTGCAATAAGCAATGAAAGTTTAGTGCATTTGCACCAGAACTTTGCAACAAAGGTACAGAGCAACTCAAGTCAGCTTGGCATGTTTTCTTCTCCAGATATACTTCTTGGTGTTGCAAACCTATTACCAGTGCTACCTTGCAAGGGTAACCACAACCACTTATTCAAAGGACAAACTAAAGTTATCAGAAAACTGACAACTTTTAAGTCAAGACACAGACAGAAATCACAGCACAGAGTTAGTGAGTTTACTGCACAGAACGCAAAGCATGACTGCTCAAAAAGTAAGTTTAGTTATGTATGCTGATGGTGCAAGAAGTCCCCCAGAAGATCTTCCCTTCCACTCCAAAAATGGGTTTAGTTGCTCAGACTAGCAAGTATCATCTCTCCCTGGTGAGATGGTTGAGTCCATAATTAAAAGATCACTGGACACAAGGAAGTGTCATCTGTTGGGAAAGTCAATATGGTTTCCACAGAGGGAAAGCCTGCTTCACTAACCCTTGGAGTCCTACCAGGGTGTGAAAATATGAAGTGAATAAAGATGACACAATGAACATGAAATTCCTTTATACTTCCACAGGTGCTCACTCCAAAAGGTACTTAAGAAAATACACTGCTACAGTACTGAAGGAAAGGTTCTTCTACATAAGATAAGAAGCAATAGGCAAAGCTTTTTGATCACTGTTCAAGACAGACTCAGAATTGCAGCTTGCCACACCCTGGTACTGGGATCAGTTTTATACCACGTCTTCATCTCTGACCTGGATTTATCAGTGGACTCTCCAACTAGGTGAATAATATTAAGCTCTTTTGAGTAGACAAATATTACACTTATAAGAAGGAACTCAGGACCCTGAAACACCTGAGCAGACAAACGAAGATAAAAGATGTAGATAATTTTGAGAGGGGGGAAAAAAATAATTACTTGCATATTTTGCAGAATCAGACTGGCAGTCAGTACAAAAAAATCATGGCATCTTCACTGACAACATACAACAGCAGGCAGCAGTGTTATCGACCAGGCAAGTATAAGAAAGATGATGCACCCACACCTTGAGTGTTGCATGCGGTTCTGTCCCTGCATCTCCCCAAAGATGCAGCAGAGCTAGAGAGGGTTCAGAAAACAGCAACTGTAAAGACCAAGAGGTCTCACAAGCAGGGGCTAAAGGGCTCAGGACTCCTCAGCCTGGAGAGAAAGCGGAAGAAAGAGTATGATTTAAGTACTATATCTTCACCAAAGCAGTAGATATGCTGAAGAACTATTGTTCACCTAATCCTACAACACCGCAAAGGATATTTGGTTTAAAACACAAGTACTCTACACAACAGTAACCTAGAACCTACTCCAACAGGATGCTTAAGAGGCAGACAGTACCAGCAGACCTGACAAATTCATGGACAACAGATCTGTAAGTGGACACTAAAAGGATGAAGCATCTACACTGTCTTTGAAGATGCCTATTGTCCTGTTTTCACTTCACACACTCTCCTTCTGCCACTACTACAAACTACACCAGAGAAACCACACTGGTGTCACCAAACAGCACATTTCTTGCACTAGCTTATCAGTCAGACAGAGAATATAGATGTGGGGGAAAAGACATCATTCTTCTCCCATTCTAGAACAGTGACTGAAACTCAGTCAGATATCCTCCTGAAAAAAAATTCAAGTGCAGCTCTAAGTTTCTTCCTTCAAAGCACACTGCATAAGTTTTCCGTGCAGCATAATCTACCCCAGATGAACTAAAGAGATCAGATGAAAGACTGAGTGACAAAGTGACAAAAGTCAGAATCCTGGCAAAAGGAGAGAACATTGAGATTTCCCTAAATACTGCACAGTGATCTCAAATGCCTAAAATCAAGGCTTTGCATTTAAATCTGGGCCTGTAAATTAAGAAATTAAAGATTAAAGTACTGAAGATCCTAGTTAGGTTTTTACAGCTTTGACTCAAAATAGCTTATATGAGTTTACACAAATTCAAAGACCAGGAAGGAATTTTTCTGAAGGACAGTACTTATTACAGACTTCTCCTCCCCATATATTGTCCAAATATATTCCTCAAAAAACAGTTTGCTGTACAACTGGCCAGCAGGTAATAAGTCAGAAGTGTTGCCACTACAGGACAAACTGAAGAGCAGTTTTTATTTTTAAGCTCAAAAGATAAAGTAGCACAATAGTTAAGAAACATAAAACACAAATTGGAAGTTTAATAAAGCAACTTGCTGATGCTCAAGAGATTCTCAGAACTGACAAAACTGCACTAACTCGCTGCACGTTACCTAAAGCTTTAGAACATAGTGTAGATTCTCAGTCTGATTCCATTCTCCAAGGTAAATTTAATGTACAGAGTATATCAAATTACAGAGAACGCTCACATTAATTTGTCTTTATAATAATTTTAATAAATGTTCCAATAAGCCACACAGTCTATTTCATCATACATTAGACTACTGTGCATAGAATTCAGTAAGCCTGTTAAATGTAAGACAACTAATAACCTATTATATAAGAAAAATAAAGTTTTTTGCCTTCTTTGGATTAACATAACAGTGCAGTTTTAAAAAAAAAAAATCACTGCATAAGATACTTCAGTTATACAGATTTTCAGCCTACCTTTTTCCTGTGAATTCTGCTTGGCCCTTCTTATTGAAGATGAATTTGGAGTCATTATATCCCCATCCATTCCACTTCAGAAGTTCTTGCCTTAAAAGGAGAAAAATATATATGTGAGAATGTTAGCATATTGTGAGGTCAAAATTACTTGCAGTTATATGGCTTTGGAAAAAAGTCTTATCAGATAGTAAATCAAGAAATAAAGCACATACCGAAAGTGCATAGCTTAATAGAGCAAAAAGTCATTCTGCAGCCACAACCATTCCTCCTTCAGATTAAATCCTAAGACTTGAAAGAAAATACGCTTTATAAAACAACCGGCTGAAGTCAACTCACACTGCATGGTGATATTCTCAAACTGGCAAGAGCAATGTTTGAAAGATGCTTGGTTTTAAATCTATACATAAATATTAACATACAAATTGGTAGTAGCTAAATATTTTCAGAATGAAAGAGACATTTAACAAGATTATTCTTCGTCAAGATAATAACTATAAATTTTAGCTGTTTGACAACACTACTGTGATTCCATTGTATTCTTAATAATATTCACTTAATGAGGCACTCCCAGATTAGGGGTTGAAAACGTATTTAGGAAAATTAAACTCCTAAAAAACTGCAGGAATAACATACCAAACGCAACCCAAATATCACCCCAAAACACACCACCATGAAAGGGAACGTGAAAAAACTCCAATGTACAACTGACAAAATACAACCACAAAATTGAAATACCTCAAGCACAACAATACCAAAACAGAGGATCTCCTAATTATGATGTCATTAGAAGTGCATCAATGTAACATATTTAAGACTTGGAAACACAGAGATACACATTAAACTACTTCTTTAACAGTTTGTCATTTATTTACATCAGAAACAAAATACTAACCTAAAACCTGAATTTTAGTCAATAAAAAGGCATCTTAAGTCTGAAAACAGTAAATTTACCTCACTCTGCTATACGTAGTGAATGCAACCCTTACATTTTTAAATCAGAGTAAGATGATTAGGGATGACAGTTTCAGAAAGACCTCCCAATTCGGAGAAAGCACTTTCTCAAATAACTTACAGCTCCAGTGTTACATGCAAGATAACTGGGAGATGACTGATTACCAAAGGCCTTCATTATAAGGATAATATTAACATAGGCTGCTGATGTACCGAAGTTATAATTAAATAGACTTGGCTTAATCAAAATTCATTTTCTTCAAACTGCCTGTATACAAGGTTTTAATTAATCAAATGGAAAAACACATGAACATGTATTTCATTACAACTGTTTATATCAGGCATTTCAACAAGACTGATAAATGCAGCACTTCAAGCAAACTTTATAGGACAGTTTCAGTATCAGTAACTGATACAGTTTTGTGAAATAGCCAGTTCATGGTTTTCTTCCACAGTGAGAAACCAATTCTAAAATTTCAGGTAAAATTGAACTGTTTCAGTGGTCAGCTGTCCAGACACAGAAGCTCTTCTCTGGCTGCCTCATTTCTCAAAAGACTCGATCTTTATACAGGTAGTACTCTCTCAGAAAAATGAAAGGATCCATTCACGTTCGATAGCACAGAATGCCTTGTGCTATTGCACTGACAGACTATGAAAAAGTGTTATTAATGCATGTTATGATGTATTCCTATAATATGAATATGTGTATTTTTAAAAATTGTATATACTTATAAGAAATTCCAAGTCAGACACAGTTGAGCTGTTCCCAGCTGACAAAGAACTGGTCAACTCAAGTGGCATTGTTGTTTGGTTTTCTTTAAACTAAATGTTCCACTCAAGTCCCCATCATTGCAGTCCTCCTCAAGGCAAGATTTCTCCCTCTGCTGCCTAAATAATGTATTTTATGTACATGATCTCTGTAGTTTGCCAAATCCTGTAAAGTCAGAAGAGACTTGATATTAGTAAGTGAAATTTGAGGAAGGCTCAAGTAGCTTCCCTCTTAATTTAGAGGGAGAAGCCCTCTTGCAAGGCAGCACCAAAATAAGTGAGCCAAGTATCAGGCATAATAGAGGAACTAGTTGCAAAGCCAGAGACAGAGAGATCAAGACAAAAAAGACCAGGCTCTAAAGGAATTAGTGACACAAGATAGACTGATAAAGCACAACTTTGAAACTGTACCTGCATCAGGACTAATGATAGACAGATACCTCTCAAAAAATCCAGGGGAGGCATTATTAAGGCACCAAACAAAGACCCTGACATAGGTCTTTCTGCTAAGCTGACTGCATGTCCAGTTGTTTGTCTTTTCTGAAGACTGCTTTCCTAGGTTGGTGTTAAACTACCTAGTGTTTTTATCAGCTTTAAAACACAGAACAGAAGTTAAGAGGTTTAACTCAACGAGTTTATTTTCAGGTTTTACTATTCCTGAGTGAAATAAGTACAGAAAGGTTTACTCTGCCAGACAACGCAGCTTTTGTTATTGGTGTGATGAAAATAATTTAATTTAAGTCTGACACAACAGCTGGTTCTAAAACATCTCAGCTACTTCACAATAAAGTCAGGAGATTTCCCCCCCCACCTGCATCACGGTGCATCACGGGCAGTATTATATCTTGTGACAGACAAACACAATAAAAAGTTAAACATTTTTATATTCAAAACTATACTGAGCAAGTCTGAGGTTTCTGTTAGGAGACAGGAAGGGCTGTTTTTGTAACAAGTCAAGTGGCACTTCACGCCTACACACTAAGAACAATTTAGAAGAAATACTGCATGCAGCTCCCTAAAAAGAAGCCTGAAAAAAACTATTTTAAAAGACTGATCAGTCAGCTCTGGTGAATAACTGATACAGCCTGAAGACTTAGTTATTTAAGTCTTCTTGTACACCAATTGACAGGCATGCCCTTCATGAACAAGAGCTGGTGAACCTCAAGACCCAAGAATTACCTTCAGCAGAGCAGATAGCAGGAAGAGGAGATCTGTAAACTTCCTTGACTTCTGCAACAACGTCGATGTCCTACTGATAAAATTCAAAGGGTGTAGCAGAACTTTTTGGAAGTATTACATATCAGTTGATATATTTTACAGAAGAGGCACGAGCAGCTCTGCAAGACAGAGGCCAGGGCAGCATGCTGTTCTTCCCCAGATCTGCCTTACTACCCCAGCTCCCTCAAGTAAGAGAAACACTCTGTAACACATGGCTGCTCTGCACTTCCTTGTCTTTCCAGCTACATTTGGAAATTAAAATTAATTTCACAGCATAGCAAGAAACAGAAGAGAAACAAAGAAAAAAGCCTTTTTCTAAGAATAAGCGTTGCAACAGCATTCTTCCTCCTTCCTTTTCCTACTGCCCTTTTGCAGCATTATTTATACAGTGACCATTCCTTAGAGAAAAGCTTTTCCCACCCCAGCTCTAACGCAGTACTCCCACTGCCCTCTGTAATGCCCTGGTGTAGCAATTAGAGCAGCCTGCCCGATTAGCCCCATATATCATGTTTATTTTGCCACTCAAAAATGATCCAAAGCTGGGACTGAGCAATCAATGTAGTCTTTCTACATTTCCCAAGGTTTTCACTTCCAAAATCTTGGTGTTTATACTCTTCTGGAATATGAGTTTAAGTGCAGAATGAATTGCTGAGCATCTGCAGACATTAAAAAGCACACATTAAAAGCTCCCTCCATGTATGAGTACTCAACGGATCCTATCTCCAAGACCAAGAGACTCAAACTCCCCATTGATCTGCAACTAACACGTAACACCACTATACCTACAGAGATTTTTACAAATTGTCTTCTAACATTTCAGTATTTTGTACCACCCGAAAGAACATTTCCCTTGCAATAATAGAATCTATTCCCATTCTTCAAAAACATAAGAATTTGATTGCTAAATGGTAAAAGAACAACCAAAAAATTACCTGAATACCACGTATAATATCTGAACATCTCACAACATGTTAAAACAGTTTCATGCCCTGCTGGAAAAAAGAAAGTGCTCAAATTGGCTTAGTCAATGGACATGTGCATGCTACATGTGTTCTATGTGTTGCAAGACATAATTTACACACACTTCTATCTTTCTTCCCAGCCCCCTTTGCAAGAAAAATATACATATATATCAAAGACACTTCAACACTTGGTATTATTCTCATTTTAAACCTGATGTTACTCAGCTCTTGATTGTACCTGAACTCTCCCATTTTACAGAACACCATTCCTATTCAGTACATTGGCTTCAACAAAATATCAAGCTCACTAAACCTCACTTTAGTCTTTGATGGAAATAAAGAATATTTTAGCCAGAAATACTAGGAAGTGACCAGTTCTTTCTTGCCTTTTAATTTAAAAAGGCCAGAAAATCATAACTGAAACGTATGAGGCACTACAAAGCAAAGCTTGCTTAATGTTAATATGCACTTATATATACATATACACACAAAATGATACTGCCTGAAGGTAAACTGAAAAAAATCCATGTCACCACAGAAACAGTGACAATAGGAGTTGAAAACAGTGTGACTAGGGTGAATTTAAATATTTCACTCTCACTAAAATGCTCAGCACCGAAGCACTAGTTTGACTCTATGCAAAAAGGATTTGTTCAACAAGGGTTTTCTTCATTTTTCTGGAAAACTGGCTATGAAATAATCTAAGCGAGAGCGGGCAGGACGCTTTTCAGGTCACAGCATTAAGCTCTCAAACAATCATTATGGTGCCTACAAACCAGAGAGAGGCTCACAAGGTGACAGCATGCCCAGCCCAGGAGGACAGGAGGGTGGCCCCAGCCCACCAGCTGAACAAGTGCTCCTGAGGCATCCAGTCACACAGCAGGACAGTCAGAGGCCTCTGGACCTATGCTATTTCTGGTGAGGCTGCACCTTGAATGCTGTGTTCAGTTTTGGGCCCCTCTACAAGACAGATATTGAGCTGCTGAAGCATGCACAAATATGCTGGTGAAGGGTCTGGAGCACAAGTCTCATGAGGAGCAGATGAGGGAACTGGGGTTGTTCATCTGGAGAAAAGAAGGTTGACGAGAGACCTTACTGCCCTCTGCAGCTACCTGAAAGTAGTTGATCTCTTCTCCCAGGTAAGAGATAGCATGAGAGGAAATGGCCTGAAGTTATGTCAGGGAGGTTTAGACTGGATATTAGGAAAAACCACTTCACTGCTGTCAAGCATTGGAACAGGCTTCCCAGGGCAGTGGTTGAGCCACTAGTCCTGGATGTCCTCAAAAGAAGTGTGGATGTAGTGCTTAGGGACATGGTTTAATGGTAAAATTGGCAGTATTGGGTTTATAGTTGGACTTCATGATCTTAAAAGGTCTTTTCCAACCTAAACGATTCTGTGATTCTACTTCAACAAAACTGTACCTGGCAGTACTCTCCAAATCTTGTGTTTTAGTGAGATGCAGTGACTGGCTGAAAAAGTTCGTCTCTCCCTAGGAAACTGAAAAACACGCACACAGTCTCCCACAGGTATCCACACTCTGCATCCAAAGTCCAACCCCCATGAAGTTATACTATGATACAATTTTTCAGCAGTTTCAAATTCACATCACAAGTGCATACCAGACATCTGCACACACAATACATAAAACTGCCAGCTGAGAAGAGTTTTATACTTCAAAAGTATCACCAACAGTTAGTCTCTTATTTCCCAAGGTCTAAAGCACACAGTTTTTTCACTTATGATAGTTCATCAAACATGAAGTTATGAGGTTATCAAAACGAAGATAAAGTAAAGAATTAACTCCAAACATTAGCATCATATGATTTAACAAAGAATGTAATTGCCTTATTATACAGACATGCCCTCTGAGCGCATAAGTATCAGCAAAACTTCCCCCTTCTCCAAAATAATCTGAGATATGATACATTATACACAAAACAGACAAACAAGCTAATCCACCCAAAGGACAAGTGACAGTTTCATTTTCTTCAGAGAAGGAGGATGAAAGTGCAGTTCAGCCCAGCCGAATCAATGCAACTCAGGTGAGGCAAGGTCAAGATGCTCACATCAGTTTCCTCACAATAAGCACAAGCATTTTCCTTTCAATAACCAGGTGATGCTCATCGTCAGAACACCATACACAGAAAATGATCACAGACATTCCTATTCCATGATCCAAGAACCAGCAAATTCTTAGAAATGAGTTTCAAGTGGCAATCTTAAGGGCTACCACCTAGGCTAAACGACCAGGATTTCCCTGTGTAATAATGCAAATAGTCTTGCAAGTTATAGAGTTCTTGCAAAACTTGGTACATGGTTTCAGCAAGACTGAATCAGTATTACAGTGCTAAGTAGTTTAAACAAGACATTACCCAAACAGTAACTCCTCTAAGCCACCTCAGGTCAATTTTTGGTTACCAATACAGACCACCAGCTGGAAATTCAGAACCCTTTCCACAGGTGATATCAGAAGGTCACTCTCCCTCTCCTCTGGAGCAGTTGCTCTGGCTTATACAGTAACACTTCTCAATCAAGTAAGCAAGCAAGCCACTCCAGAGTGTTTTTGAAACCACTAGTAAATTAGTATCAGGTGCCTGGAAATTAGGAAAGGGAATATAGCCCAAGGTATTCCTTCAACAACTGCTCTGCAAAAGCATGATTTATCTGGAGAAGAATGCCATGCTGTAGGCAGGGAATATCTGCTGTTTGTCATTCTTGCAATTTCCCTCTTGGAGGATCTTCCCAGCAGCAAAACAAATGTAACTGCTTTAAAGTCTGAAGTCAAATAACATATGTTTTAAAGCATTAGACACATTCAAGTTCTGTAGCCCACACTTTCAGCTGAACCCCTGCAGCTGCACATACACCAGATTCAATTTATATTCTGTCACAACACAAACCTGTGTTCATATTTACGGTTTACATCTACTGTAAGTAGCTAATGTAGATACAGTATTCTAGGCATTAAACAAGACAGGGTTTAGCTACTCCAAAACATAATGTGCTTTTTTAAAAAAAATTGTTCTGATAAAAAAAAACCAAATGCTATCTGTCCTCACAAACGTTCCTGGTCTCAAATATTTCACTACTCTTCATTTCACCACACTGTAAAAAACAAAACCCCAAGAAATAAGGAAACTGGTGTTTCTCTAGTGTTCTTTCGCAGAATGCTTAAGTCAATTAGGGTGAATTAAACACTCAGGAAAGCTAGCCAGGACATTATACCCATGCTTCTCAGCATATATTTAGCCAAATGATGAATCTTATGCAAAGGAATACTCAACCAGAAGCTACCTCTACTTCTCCTGCTACTTCAGTCAACACCAGTTTCATTTTTATCTTTGAAGAGGCTGCTTTACTATAGAAATATGCATTTATGCAGCTACTTCCAGGCAGTAAAAAAACAAGCACTTAAATATTTTACAAACACTACAGATAAGTCCTTTGAGAAGTATTTTTTCCAAGTTTGCAAAACCAGGAAATCTCTTTCATGACCTTAAAAAAAATGAGTTAGTGAAGGAATCTACTGTCTGCCATTTATTTGCAAAACCAAAAATAATTCAATCAACAGTTCCTGGACAACATTGTTTTATCTATTGCGTAGAGATTTTTTAGCATGCTCTGTAGCAACTACATGAGCTAAATGCTGAAGAACACTTTCTCCTATACCACCAGCCCTGAAGACCCACACAAAACAGCGCAGTTTGGGATATAATGCTACAAAGGCATTATGCTTGTCCACCCAATTCAGCCTACAATTGATTTTTAATACTTTGCATTATTTGTTCTCTACTAAGAGGTACAGTAACATTTCAGCAAAGTCAAGTTGGCTGCAACCTGTTACACTACAGATGTCCTTACTTTAAGTCAGCTCAAAGTAGCTTCTAGGAGTCCAAATACTTACTATAGCCCATTGCATTAACAGATCATTCTGTTCAGTTTAAATAAACAAATCACATTTAAAGAAATTGCTATATATACATATTAATTTTCTTGCACATAACAGATCAGATCTCAGTAGATATGAAGTAGATCTACAAAATTTTTTCAGTTTTTGCAGTAAACTGTAACTTGCTTTCATACAATAATCTATACTGTACAGTATACACTAAACACTTTACACATCTATCTTGTATCTTGTTTTTTTGCTAATAAAATTTAACCAATTAATACATTCAGTTTGGTTTACTTGGTATCAAATGACCTAATAATACCTATTATATTACTTGTATTTTTACAGATTTCTTGGCATGTTATTGCCTGACATTCAACTACTTGGAGTTAGATGACAGGAGTTGTTGTTACATATGAAGTCACATCTGCCTTCTGATTATAACAGTCTTTTATCAGATTGATGTTTCCATATAATGATAATCATTTTATCTCTCCCTCTACTTCAAGAATTAACATTGGCTAGCAATTAACTGCTTTGATGCAGTCAGAGAGAACAACCACACCTTTTTTAATGCAAGAAATGCTTACTCTTCCGATTTGTTAAGACTCTCTAGTGGCACCAGCCCTTTCCTTCTCTGCCCTAAACTTCTACCACCTTAAGTTCAGAAGTCAGCTATATCAAGACTCGGTGTACTGTCAACTGTTGCTTAAACACTGTTATCTATCAAGTTAAGTGTTTAAATAATGGTAGCTGCGAGTACTGGTGATAACATCAAAGAGGCTTCTTATCTTACTAGGTTGGCACAAAAATAATTGCCCCTTTTGTCACTGTAAACTGTGATGCTTATTTTGGATTAAGCTTTTCATTAACTGTGTTCATGTAGCATACCATTTTAAAGCCCAAAATTAGCTCTACCTATTTATGCTCATGGTTTTGTTTTCACAGTTTATTCTTTTTTGTTATGCTGTAAAATCAAAAGCAAATTCAAGTGACTTTGTTGTACAAGGTCAAAAGAGGATGTAAAGCAAGGGAAACCGCTAGCAATATCAACCAAGCATTTGGCCATGGGGGTCATCAACAAATGTAGAGCTCAAGATTGGTTCCAGAAGTTTTACAGTAGAAATCAGAGCTTTGAAGATGAGAGTTGTCGACATCCTTCTGCAATAGACAACAACAAATTAAGGGACATTATTGAAGTGGACCCATGCAAAATAGCCCAAGAGGTTGCAGAACTAAAAGCTGATCATTCAACAGTTGTTTGATATTTGCACCAAATTGGAAAATCAAAAAAGCTCAATAACTGGGTGCAGCATGAGCTGAACGGAAATAAAAAAAAACCCCACCATTACAGAGTCGACTCTGTACTTTTTTTTTGTGCAATAAAAGCAACCCATTACTTGATCACATTGTGACATGTGGCAGAAAATGGATTCTATACAACAGCCAGAGGTGTTCTGCGAAGTGGCTGGACTGAGGTGAAGCACCAAAACACTTCCCCAAATTGAAGCTGCATCAGAAAGTTTGGTCCATGTTTGATGGTTGGCAAGTAGAATCATCCACTACAGCTTCTTGAATCCTGGACAAAACCATCACAGCAGAGAAGTACTGCCAGGAGAGCTACAAAATGTACCAAGAAGTGCAATGTCTGCATCCAACACTGGTCAACTGAAAAGGACTGGTTCTTCTCCACAACAACACCCAACTGCATCTCTCACAAATGACTCTGCAAAAGCTGCAGGAACTGGGGTACCAAACTCTACGTCCCCCAGTTTACTCACCAGACCTCTCTCCCACCAATTACTGTATTTTCAAGCATCTCAACAATTTCCTTCAAGAGAAGGTTTTCCGCAGCCAAGTAGGAGTTAATTCACATTGCTGCTTAATAGTCATGATTATTACCAGTATTACAATAAGAGAGAGTTTCAAGAGTCTATACAAAGGTATGGCAATACCAACATATTAACCCGAGCAACTTGAGTGTGAACTTCACCCAGAGCAGGCAGCTCTCATCCCTTAGTTTATCCTGGATAATGGTATGCCCATAATAATTAAAATTGAGAACCACAAGCCACACTTCAATGGAGAAGCTTATGTCCTGTGGGATGAAGAGACAGGAAAACCAGGAAATTGCGTCTGGCTTCCTCTTGCTCCAGGATAGAAAAATGCAAAGCTTACAAGCTTCTGAGAAAACATTTAGTTACACTCAATCAATACTCCCTTTTAACAAAGGGCAAATTATTTAAAGTTTGATTTAAGCAAATTATAATGCAAGCTATTATGACAAGATTAACATCAGTGCATGCTCCACTTCTGAGGCACTTACTTTCTAGCTATTCTGGTCCAACTATGTTCTAGGAAGTTGTAGCACCTTCCTGTTTTCAAAGCAGTACAAGCTGAACAGTTCCAAATAACTGTATACAAGTTTTTAACAAGTCTCCCCAGCAAAGTCAGCTTACCAATAACCAATCAACAAAACCCATCAGCATAACACACTGTTCAGAAAAAGTTATTTGAAGGAAGAGTTCTTTTCCAACTGAATTTTTTGGTGTTTTTTCAGCATGCGTATCATCCTGTTAAGGCTTCAATGCGTATTGTATAATTATGATCCCCATGTTCCACTGTAACACAAAATTAAAATACAAAATTCAAGTCAGGACTGCCACCAAGAAACAGATTCTAATTGAGTGAAGAGATGTTAAGATTTCCCTAACGAGACATTTTTCCATCTCAATAACTGACATGTTTAAAAGACAGAAGTGTGTTACAATCCTTAAACACATCAATTTGCAGACACATTGTTTAGCCTTCAGCAGCATTTTTATTTTGAAACGGAACAGTCAGATGAGCACCCACAGACTGAGTCAATTCCACACACACTCTGCCCTCCAATCACTAGTGATTAAAAATGTCTGGATAAGATCCTTAACAGTTTGGTCTTTGAACTACCAAAAATAAAACTGTTTCCACAGGTCACTGTCTAGTGACTACTAAATAAGTAGCTAGAAAAAAAATTCTGTGACCAGAGACATATATCCAAAGTACTATAAAGGCGTTTTCTTTCATCGCAGGAAGTCTTCTACTTTGCAAAGAAATGCAACATGAGGTGAGTGCACCTAGACCTGGTCTAGAAGCTCTGACACGATTTCAAACACTACAGAAGAGATGCAACAGGCATAACAAACGGAATTTTTTCTTAAGGTACTTCTGCCTGCAGCTTTGCTACAAAAAAATTAAGTAATAATAGTTCAACAGAGGCAGAAAAGCTGAATCATCATATAGAAGACTGCAAGAAAGAAGCACCTGGGTTTGGATTATCCTAATATTGCTGATAAAAGACACGGTTATCACTGTACCCATCTATAGGTCAGTTATTTTTACGAGATTTTTCAATCAACCTCCCAGGTCTCACGAATAGATCAACCAACTCCAGATTAGCTGGAAGTCATTAGAACAGGACTCGGGTGTTCATCACTTGCGACCTCCAAATCAGTATAGAGAAGAGAATTGTCTTTCTCCCTCATCACTCCAAAACTTGGGTATTACACTCAAACACAAACTCTATCTAGATTCTCACATCCAAGCTATATTTAAGCATCAGAACTCTCACATGCAACATTTCAAATGTGTTTCAATCACATCTCAGATGTTTAGAGAGAAACTTAAAACAGACATACAGCTCCCTTCAAGGTTTTCTTGTTTCTATACATACAGAAAAGAGTGAGCTCCAGGTACATTAGAACAGTTTCACCTATTGTACAGGCCAAGCTTTCCACAGCTCCCTTGCAACTGCTGGATACTTTGCTGTGGGAGTACATCACTTTGATCATAACATCCTTGAAACAACATAGTTGTTATTCTTAATCCATAACAAGTTATTGAGCACAGAAGCAGCAATCCATTATGACCCTATAGCAAACCCTAACACAGGGGAGCAATGTTTTTAGCTTGTAGAAGGATAGCAAGCTACCACACATACAGAAAAATCCACATTCGAAAAAGGGGTAATCACAAAACAAATATCATTCTGTGCCAACAGAAAGGTCACATGATGATAAGTTACATGAAACCACATCATGGTATTATAATTGTAGCATTTAAAGGAATCTACTAGAAAACTAAATCCAAGAGCCAGTGAGACAACTCTCAACTAGACAATTTGACTATTTGTCTTCCCTTGGTCTCGTAAGTGCTGAGATTTGTTACGACTAAATATGGTAAGAAACAGAAAAGGTAGTTAGTATGCCTAAAACCATTTACTTCTAAGAAACCTGAGTTAGATCCTGATGTATGAGCATATTTTTGCCAGCATTCACGTAAGGTGAAGGTTCCATATGTCTGTGAGCAGAGGAGGACTGAAACCCTTACACAAAATCTCACTTTTCAAATGTGCTGCATCCTTCACTACAGCAGCCTCAAAGTATTTTACAAAAACATCAAGCCTCTTCTCCAATTACTGAGACAACTATGAAGGACTTCATAGTTGAAGAATAGTTTGGGTTGGAAGGAACCTTCCTTATTCAGTTCCAAACAACCTGCCATGGACAAGGACACCTTGCACCGAATCAGGTTGCTCAAAGCCTCATCCAACCTGGCCTTAAACACCTCCAGACACAGGACATCCGGGGCTTCTCTGGACAACCTGTGCCAGCGCCTCCTCGCTCTCACAGTTAAAAAATCCTTCCCAATCTCTAATCTAAATCTCCCCTCTTACAGCCTAAAACTGTTCCCCCTCATCCTATCCCTGCACTCCCTGATACAGAGCCCCTTCCCAGCTTTCTTGTGGTCCCTTTAAGTGACGGGAGGGACGCCACCCATTTAGTGTAGAGACACTGAGGAGGCTGAAGACCCTCTTCCGCCGGTTCCACCCGCTCCCTGCAGCAGTGAGATTGCTCCAGCGCTTCCCCCGCCTCCGGGCTTTGTTCCGTCTCGCTGCCCACGCCGGTTCCCAGGCGGCAGACAGACCGCACCGGCGGCACCCGCAGCCCCGGCCCCGCGGGGAACCCGCCCTCCCGCACCCACCGCTTCTTCGGGATGGAGCTGGGGGCCGGGCGAGCGGGGCCTCCCTGCCCCTTGCAGGGGCTCGGGGACAGCGCTCCCCGCTCGGGCGCTCGCGGCGCGCCCTGCAGGTGCCCGGAGATGATGCGCAGTCGCCGCCGGGCGGAGGACGGGGAGCCGGAGCCGCCAGCGCCGCCGCCTCCCGCCGCCGCCATCGCACTTCCGCGCCGCGAGCGCCGCCGGGTGAGAGGTCGCGCGAGCGGAAGGGCCTCCCCGCGCCCTCCTCAAATGGGCCGGCCCGGCACGCACCGCCCCGGGGTCCCGCCCTGCGCGGGGGAGGCTCGGTTGTCGCCGTCACCGCGGAGGGGGATTCTCAGTTCCACCCCGTGCACCCGCAGCATGGTGCATGTGGGCGCGCCGGGATGGGGCGGATATGTCCAGAGGGAGATCCAGCGCTTCCCTGCGCAGCCGCTTCCCGTACTCTGTCGCCCCACAGGAAAGAAGTTTTTCCCCCGTGTTGGGGTGGAGCTGCCTGCGCTCCGGTTTGTTCTTGTTACCGCTGTCCTGTCGTTGCGCACCGCTGCCCCCACGCTCTTCACCTGCCCCTGAGACACTCGTTAGCATTGATAAGGTTCCCTCTCAGTCTTCTCCAGGCTGAACAGACCAAGGTCTCTCAGTCTGTCCTCACAAGAGAGATGCTCCAGTCCCTTGATCATCTTTGTGGCCCATCATTGGACTCTCTCCCGTAGTTCCTTGTCTTTCTTGAGCTGGGGAGCCCAGCAATGGACGAAGGACTCCAGGTACAGTCTCACTGAGGCAGAGTAGAGGAGGAGGATAATCTCCCTCAACCTGCTCGCTACACCCTTCTTGATGCACCCCAGGATACTATTGGCCTTCTTGGCTACCAGGACACATTGCTGGCTCATCATCAACTCATTGTCTACCAGGACTTCCAGGTCCTTCTCTACAGAGCTGTTTTTCAGCTGGTTAACAGCTTGTACTGGTGCATGGCATCACTCCTCCCTAGGTGTGGGACTCTACACTTGCCTATGTTAAACTTCATTAGGTTCCTCTCTTCCCAACTTTCCAGCCTGTTCAGGTCTCACTGAATGGCAGCACAGCCTTCTGGTGTATCAGTCACTCCTCCCCATTTTGTATCATCAGCAAACTTGCTGAGGGTATACTGTCCCCTCATCCAGGTCATTGATGAACATGTTGAACAAGACTGGGCCCACTACCAACCTGTGGGGAACAGCACTGGCTACAGGCTTCCAACCAGACTCTGTGCTGCTGATCACAACCCTCTGACTCTCACATCCAGCCAGTTCTCAACCCACCTCACTGTCAGTTCATCTAGTCTGCACTTCCTAAGCTTATCTATGAGGTTCTTATGGAAGACAGTGTCAAAAACATTGCTGAAGTCAAGGGGGACACCGTCCACAGCTCTCCCCTTATCTAGCCAGCCAGTTATGGGATCATAGAAGGCGATAAGACGGGTCAGGCATGATTTCCCCTTGGTGAATCCACACTGATCATTCCCAGTAATTTTTCCTTTCCTCAGATGGCAATGGAGAATGCAGATATTGCTGGAGCCTGGAAACCAAGGCCTGTATCCATATGAAGTCATGAAGCCCCCAGAAGACCCATCTGGGGGTGACCAAACAAGAGACAAAAGGATTTATTGGAGAGTTCTCACATCTTGTGCTATAATTATCACCCCTTTAGATCTGTAAACAGATTGGAGAGAATACAGAGATGCTGTTCTGTAAAGAAGAGGATTGCCTAAGTTAGTGATGAAATGCTAATGAATGGCAATAACATAGGTGGGTTACTTAAGACATAGGTTGGTGAGGTGGCCAATAATCCTGCAGGAGTTACAGATTTTATCATTATTGTTGACAAGGACACAAGGTGACTGAGTGGAGGGCTGCTGAGCTGGTTGCATCTGCTTGTGTAACTTGGCTGTTCTTCCCACGCAATACATTGCTAGAAGAGAGGCCTCAGGCTCCCGTTGATCCACACCCCACAGTAAACCCACACCACAAAATACACACTGACTGACTGGTGAAAATATGTGTCCTTCTGTAGCCAGGACAGTCATTACTGGGTACAGAGTTGTCAATCCAGACCATGTTTGAGCCCTGTGGGAACAGCTGCAAATCACACTGTAGCATCACTTTGAAGAGAGAGAAGAACTGGGATTTAGGGGGAGGTACAGATGTGATGCCAATTCCAGGTGCTGTGTGCTACCAGGAATTCATCAGTGTGCACCAGAATGCTTCGGTCTGCTTTGAATTTCCATTCAGGAAAAGATGTGGAAACTGGAAAGATTTTAAAGGAGAACATATGAGAAAAGGATTTTTTTTTTTTCATCAGAGAATGAAAAAAGGCTGAATGGAGTCGAGCGCTATGAAGTGACAGAGAGGAATTAATCTGCCCTTCTTGTCCCAGCCAGGTTGGTGAGAAGTAATGAGCTAAAACTGCAATATGTAACTTCAGTATAAGCTTTAGACTGTGAAAATTAAAAGCTGTTGTAGTCTGCCTAAGTAGAGAACAAAGTCACCTTCATTAGACAGTATTAAGAACAGAAAACATACATCTATCAGAGATGATACCATTGTAAGCAGTTCTGCTCAAGGCAAGGTGATGGGCTAGATGACCTGCTCAGATTAATTCCAACTTTTTCCCTGTGACGTGAAATAACTCACACTGCTGAAGTCTACTCAGCAGTCGCACAGGACCTACTTTCCTGATCAGCTTTTGCAATTGGACGGCACTGACCAGCTTTTTAAAAGGCTTGAAGTGGAATGCTAACATATATGCAATTACTGTAATGACATTTAGCCTGTCATTAACTGATTTGTTCATTCTTTCCTCATATACCCCTACGCTTGTTATGTCATGTATATGTAATAAAATCACATGAGAAGTCATAGAACTCTTACCCTAGCCTCTTTTGAATCTGTTTCAGGAAGCTACTTCACCCATGATATCTCAACTTGATACCTTTCCGTTAGCTAAGCAAGTGGCAGAAATTTCTCTAGGGAGCAACATCTAGCCAAACATTCTCCAGGGAGCACTATGTAGTGCATGAGCAGTGAGACTTTGGTTCAGGTCCCTGCTTCACATGCAATTCTGGTGCCTCTTTGAGCCATAGCTCACCATATATAAATCAGGGATAATAATTTCTCCCTAGAAAGACTGATTTGAAGATAGATACACTAAGAGCTGTGTGACAGTGTAAGATCAACCCCTTTAAGACCTGTTGATGAAAAGCAGTACATAAAAGCCACCCAGGTATTATTACAACTTGTTTTGGTTTATTCTCACTGTTGTTAATTGATTTTATGCCCTTCATGTACTTTGACTAGAAAATAGTCTGTAATTTTCCCGGGGCAAGAATTGCACTAGTTGCAATGGGGTCTCAGCTTCAGGTTAGTTTTCTGGTATTACTGCAACATAAGCAGCTGTTCCGGCAGTTTGATAGTTTGGTTATGGAGTTAAATTTCCCCCTGTGAATAATTTGTATCCTGCTTTCCGGATTAACTCATGCATATCTACATTTAGCTGTCTGCTGCTGTGGAGGCAGCCTGTAGGGATCAAACACGGGTCTCTCAACTGAGTTTCCAGTCACATTGTTTACAGAAATTCTAGCTATAGCTGGGGGAACTTTTAAGTCACAGTTATCTAAATCTTTCCACATTGCTGAACACTAGCAAAGAGATACTAAGTTCATTGTAGTAGGCTTCAGATTTTCCCAGCATGCTTCTTTGTATAATGGTCACTTGTAAGGAACAATAATGACTCCATTGCTCATTTATTCAATCCTAATCATAGAGGTTCCAAGTAAAAAATTGAATTCAACTAGTATCTGATAAGCAATATTTGCTACCACCTCAGTATTAAATCCTCCAAAAAGTTCCCAATTAATTTTCAGGTATGTGTATGTCTGGAGTTTTAACTGGGGATAGTAGAGGCATAGTGATATGGTTTGGAAACCAGTGAGACTCCTTGTCTCGTCTAGTTGACCATTCCATACGTGATCACACCTGACTGTATCTGTGAGCATGGTTGAGATGCCAGCCCAACGCGACACTCCTCATTTCATCAAAGACCTGCATTTCCAGAATTCTGCACATTGGCATTTTCAAGAAACATAGTTTTAAAGAGAGTTTACAGTGTAATAAATTAGCCAAAATACTTTACACTTTCAGAGAGCTCTTCATAACAAGATGTCTCAGAGCTCTGTTATGTAGTAGTCCCTAGGAGAGCACAGAAGGAATGTGTTGCTAAGGTCAAAGTCTGTGCTATTGTGCAACCCATACACAGCCTGTGTAAAGGCAAGATTGATAAATTTTCTTGCTTTGAATTAAGTTCATCAACAGATTTTTTAAAATTACCTGGTATAGCATAGGAGATCTTGAGATGTATCAGATGTGGAAAATTAATTGATGGGATGCACATCCAGCCTTAGAAATTTCAGCATCTTACAAGTTGCTGAAACAGAAACTGTACACACATCTGGAAGAGAGGTAGAGTGCTATAGTGCACTTAAACTGCGAAAAAGGATTTTGGAGAATTTTTTTTTTTCATTGAAACCTGTGGAAGTTCCTGGCCCCAGATGAAACTTGCAGCAATTACCAGTGTTGTAGTACACACCTGTGCAGTTCTGTTACTAAATAGCAAGAAAATGTCATGGGATTTTTTATTTATTTTTATTTTTTGCTTTTAAAGTAACACAGCTTTGAGTTATCAGGTAATTCTTAATTCATCTCGCCACTTATGAGAGCAACAGAAGGATATCATCATAATAGTGGCCAGTGAGAAAATGAACCTAAAGGATTCTCTGCTTCCTAGAAAGATGGGAAATTAGAGAGTAACTTTTTCAAGAGACTTAATTTGTGGTGCTACTTGCAAGGTTAAAACAGAAGGAAATGCCTATGTGGTTTAGATGGCCTTGCTTTCTTCAGTTCGACTATTATTCAGATAGGATTGACACTGGTATATTAGAACGCCTTTTTGATCTGTTCCCCTGTAAAAAAATCACCACCCACAGAAAAGGTGGGGTTTTGGTTGCCCTAGGTACAGGATGGGTGTGGGATAACCACAGCTGAATCATGGGCTCAGACAAAGCTTATGAGGCAATAAAAGAGGGAAAAGGGCATCAGCCCTTGAGATCACCTCTGGATTACTCATTTTTTCAATAGAGAAAAGAAAAAGAAAGCTTACACCCATTCATGAAGATGCCATTCAACACCAAGTAATTCATGCTCTGGCAGGAGTTTTGTTGATATTTGAATGAGCTAAGTAGATTTCCTGAAAGGAATCAATTTGTCTAAGACATGCTTAGGCTTTGTGCCATTTTCATAGTGTCAGCTGAGACCCTGGGGGAAAGGCACTGCCTCCTTCCATCCACTACCAGCTTATGGCTACATGAGCCTAAGCTTGCAGGCCTCAGTGCTGTAGGAGGAGAAAGGCTCCGGTCTCAAAGCTAACAGCTAGGGAGAAGCCTGCAGTGCCTCGAGGCATCAGCAAGGATCAGCCTCGATTTGGAAAGGTTGCACAAGGGCAGGAAGAGCTGAAACTGGAAAGGAGGTGATAAAAGCCTGCAGAGTGTGGGCCATGAATGAAACCTTCTATCTAGGGATCTCCAGCTAGGAGATGACCGTTTTTTTTTTATATGGAAAATGTGATTGGGCAGCATGTTCTCTCTTTAAACGTATGAAAAATATAGATGTTTTTGTACCTGGTCATCAACTCTCTTCTGGTATAGAGAGAAAGTATGAAAGATAATCAAATATTTCAACTTTCAGTCAACAAGATGATCTGAACAGCTTAGAGATGCTAGAACTTAGAAGTAAATCAGTATCTGAACAAGAGCAGATCACTGAGAAGCAAGTGTTAAATCCTTGTTCATAATATATTAAAAAATGCATATTGACTCCTCTTTGGAACTGCTGTGATTTCACTAAGACTTCCATTGGTGCCCCAAGGCAGAGTTATTAGTAATATATATTATTATCTATGTACTAGTAATAAATCCAGATCTGACTTTTCTATGTATCACATTTTGCATAGAAGAAAAATACTTGTTAAATTGTTAGCTGTATGAAGGGATGAATTTGTCAGTTCAAGGTTGGCCTTTGCAAATTGAGTACGATACATTTCTATCTGTTTATTCTGTTTATTTCTGGTAGTAAAACCAGTTAAACTCTGTCACGGGTAGCAATAGTGGCAGATGTGTTTATAAATGTACATGCTTTGCAGGTTCCCAATGAGCTTGTTTCACTTTCTTCATTTGACTGTAAGGACGGTCCTGCTGCGTCCAAATGAGTGAAGGGAAGAAAGGCAAGCTTCCTTGAAAAATGCACAGAAACCCATAGCCCTGCTCAGTTCCAACTCTTCTGCAATGTATTTCAAAATTCTGTCAAGAGAAAAAACTTTCATATTTATTTATTGGGGCAATTCAGTAAAACCAAACATAGTTACCACATATGGCTTCCTGCGGCTTTGCTGGTGAAAGTAAGCTTAATTTGACATTTACAGACAGTTTTCAAGGTGCATTTCCCAAAGGAACTCAAGTGTGGTTTGCAGACTATTTTTTACTGCCCAAAACTTCTCTCTTCTTGCCCCTTTTTTAAGAAAGCTGTCAATTAAAGTGAAATGTAACTGCCCAATATGACAACAGAGCTTCTGTGAAAACTACTTGCCTCCTCTACCCTTTCTTGGCTATTGCAACTCCTGTATACCTGCATTTTATCTTGGTGACTTAATCTCATAACTATTCTCAGTTCTCTTTATTTATCTTCAAGAACCACCATTTTGCATTCCGGCTTTATGCTGTCCTGTGCAAGAATCTGCCAGGAAGTGTTGCAACTCTGAGAATCCCTTTTGAGAAGGAACATTGCCTTTCTCAGCATAGCTCATGAATTTCTCATTAACAGAGTTGGTAGTTTCCTCTTGAGACATTTAATTCATATGACTATGATACTCTCATTATTGTGGTAGTTATACGTGTTTGGAAATACCTTTCTATATTTTCCGAAAATATATTGCTTTGATAGCCAGCAGACAATACCTAAACGTTCCATGGGGAAGTGAGGCAGGAGAACTTGGATGTGATAAACACTAATCGTGTTCAACAATTTGTCCTGATAATCCTATATCCTGGCACTCTCCTGTTCTCTAATGTGTATGAAATGAGAGATCAACTCAGGATACTGTTAGGATCTCTATGTACGTTTGATCCTACAGGGTGATACTGGAAGCTAGATTGTATTATAGCATTTTGTTAAATAATCCATTCTAAGTATGCAGTGTGATGCACTAAAATTCTTTCACTAAAATTCTCCCAACCTGCCACAATTTCTCACAATTTAATAGCAGCATTTGCTTAATTCTATATTTCCCTTGCTTATGTCCCTAGACCTATTATTTTTTCTAATAACTAGTGCTTTACTCCTAAGGATATGTAACATATAAACTGTATTGGGGAAGGATGTTGCGTGGGTTTTCATTAGTTAGTTCAGTCCCTGTGTATCCTTTTTAGAATATTACAGGTGTGACGAAAGCTCTACAACTTTTGGGTGAGGAATAGCATCTCAGGAGGAGAAATACAAGGGTATGGAGAGGGCTGATTGTGCATGAATGAAGTTTGGGTCTGTTGGATTTTCACTTGCTAAATTAAAATATGAAAAAGGTGCTGATGAAATGCTAGTGTATTTGTGTAGTTCTTGACTGAATCTTATTGCAGAATTCTTTACTGCTGGAAAAAGGATATTTACCAGATAACTTAGCAGAAATGTTTGACATATTTCAGTTAAAGCTCTAACACTTAACTGTTGTGGGTAACTCAAGAAAACCCTTTCCTACTTCAGGTAGCAAGGCAGCTTAACAAACAAATCAGCTATTGCAAATCATTCCTTGGAGTTTAATGAGAAGGAATAATTTGTTCTAATGTCTGTTACATTTGAAGACAATTACCTAAGTATGCTGTAGGGAATACCAAGGTATACAACATCAGACATACAATTAAGCAATTTAATTGCGTAAACACCATATTTGTGACAGGCAGAGTGTTTAAATAGACCCTGCAGAAACAACTCCCAAATGGAAACTGACAAATAATCATGTGACTCTAAAATGAACAAAACACTCTTTAAATGTGAGCTGTATTTGACTGAATTGTTTGATTCTCCTTTCAGAGTTCTTTTCACATAATGCCATTGTTTTGGTCACTTTTCAAGCAACACAATTATTTTTTTTCCTTTGCTTAAAACAATAGGTTTTTTCGTGATCTCAAGGAAAACAGATGTCAAAGCAGAATGAAACATTACAGCTTAAATTAAAACTGTTAACACTCACTCAATAATACTTGTATTATCCTCATATTATCTTTTATTACTCCATAATTATCTCCCACACAATAGTACGATTGTCCTGTAAAGGTAGCTACTAATGCAAAGGTAAGATTTTTGTAACTATTATAAGAGAGAATTTTCTTAAACATCTGAATTTCCCAGTGAATGATAGGTGCTTTGTGAAAATGGTGGATGGAATACAACTGCTATGAAGCCTCTGCATCTGTTCTGATATACATAGGCACCCATATACATTTATAATTCAGATCCATAGTCTTTCAACACACAGCTAAGAGTGAATACTGTCCCTGCCATTAAGGTCTGCTGGTGGCATGGGTTAAGCTGTGTCCTCACATCCTGCAGTACATTTTCAGTGTATGCACTAAACTATAGGTACTTTTATCCAAACAGCCACCATTCTCCTAATTCACTGCACTCATGTCTTTGTTTAGCCCTTGGTGATATTCACTTCCCACTTGCTGAGTTCCCCAAATTTTCCTGCAATGCTACATTATTCCTTTTAGTTTGGCCCAGCTTCCTGCTACATTGCCAAATCAGAGGTACCTTCTGACAAATCAAGGATGCTTTCCCTGTATTTTCTAAATAGATACAGGGGAATAATACAATTCACCATTTTTAGAGGCATGCTTCAGGATCACAAGTTTAGGAAGACATCCAAGAATACACGCAAAATTGATAAGAGTCAGGCAGAGTGTAGGCAGAAACAGGTGCTTATTTTAGGCATTAAATGGTTTCTTTTCATGTGCTGTGCCAAGAGGGGATCAAGCACTCTAAGCAATTGTACAGCAAGACAGTGGAGGTAAACTAAACATCCAGCTATGTTTTTTTATGTTCTTGTGCCACAGAAAGCTTCAGTAGGAGACTGCCAGTGCCATGACTGCAAGATCTTCTGTGTCCATGTACTAGGTTTTTTTGTCCCTCTGCTGTTCCACAAACAATGGAATAATGGGAAGGAGGAATCACAGTCGGCAAAAGAGGAACTGGCGGCACAGAGCTGTGAATTTAACCACAGGATGGTGAGCACCATCCACCACATGGTGTTGCATTTGTGGCTAACCACATCAGAAAGGGAGTGATTTCACAGTTTACGGTCAGCTAAATTATCATTATGCCAGTACTACATCATTTGCATTTTGTTTGGGGAAGAAGCACGCATCTCTGACACCTCATTTTCATTCTCTTTTTCCTGGATCTAAGCTCTTCAGTTTTGCTGTATTTGAGAAACAAACACCAGGAGGAGGAGACAGGCTGAAGTAATAATAATGAGATCAAGTAGTAAATCAAAGAAGTTTGAACAAATGTAGCTAATTGTGTCATCCTGTGAAACAAAACAAATGTTGATTCAACTATAATTTAGGCTGAGGAGCCAAAGGCAGCTGAACAGTATATTTGTTAGAGTAAAAGCAACATTTCTGCTCAGATGCAAAACTGCTGCAATTTTAAAAATACAGTTTTAACATCAGAGATGCTAGTAAAAAGAGATGATTTTCAGGATTTTGCAAATTACAACACAGTATATTAAGAGGAATGAGTAGCAATTTATTTAAATATGCAAAGCTATAAACCAGAGCAGCTCAGCAGCTGCTCCACAGGCAGCTAAACTGTCTTTGTGATGAGAATGAGAGTCTCCTAGAGAAGGGTAGAGTGGACAGTCATGAATAGGAAGCATTAAGAAGCATCGTAACTTTAACTAAGCAAGCACTGCTAGAGCAGACTGAATCACTAACAGGCACCTTGGCAGTCCATTTCCCTTTCATTTTTCAAATTAGTGGTTATTGGTTGATTTTAGTTATTTAAAATTTTGTTTCCTTCCTGACAATGATGTAATTTGAATTCATCTGCATAACTGAGCATATAGAATTAAAACATAGCTTCAACTTATCTTGAGGAATCTGCACTAGCAGGACACCTTAAATGTTCCTACTACTGCTGCCTTGCCAGACCTGAGGACTCCAGTCTCAGGCACTGTTAAGCCAATGCTGTTCACCAGTGATTTGTTTCAACCGAGAAATGTGGTGCATACAAGGGATAACAAAGGCAGCTCCTTTTTTGAAGAATACAAAATAGATTAAGTTGGTCTCAGCTGAAAGGGATGCCATCAATTTAGACAGCAGCCTGCTCTTTCAGCTGAAAACATGGGAAATGGAGCGGCACAAATGGGTGAACTGCCTGATTCTCCAAAATATTTGAGAGATAATTAATTTCTACTGCTTGCTTTGTTTGATAGGGGACCAGCTTACTGCTCCATTACATGCAATGATATCGCTGAAGAAGTTAGGCATTTTCAAATGAGAGAAAAACAGGATTTATTTTCTCTTTAACGCAACATTCTTTGTGTGTTGAGAAAGAAAAAACAAACTGTCCTTATGTGTACAGCTCCTCAGCGCTGCAGCACTGGAAGTTTAGGGGCAAAAGAACAGTTGTAAAACAGAAAGTGGGGCCAAAGAAAGCAATGTCAAACTTTGAGGGAGAAAGTAGTACTGTAAATATACCTAACGACTAGGCATAAAAATAAGTACTAAGTGATTCCTCATGCTCTTGTGAACTGAGAGCAGCTTGGTGAGAAACCTCAGGGCAATCATTCCCAAGCTTGCTGGAACAGCAAGACTCTAGGATAATAGTGTTGGCTCCTTTGCTAGAGCACTCCCTCCTGGCCAATGTATGGATTAGTTTTAAAAGGGCAGCTAAGGATAACAGTACAACCTTGTGACTGTAGGAAGAATAAAACCATGATAATAAATTCAGCAGAGGGAGAAATAGAAAATGAGACATTTATCTCAGGATGATTGTCTTGCTGTGACATGAGTAGGACTTACCCTGGACATCTTAGTACAAAGCAGCTTGGACCAAGAGCATTAAAACTGCCTTATCCCCATTTAAATACCAAATTTCTGCTGGAATTGAGAGGGTGAGACTCCTGGTAGAGAGGAAAGCAAGACAGAACTGAAACGCCTGTTCCTGATTTCCTACATTTTTCTTCTTGAGTTTTTCTTCTGCGTTTGAATATTTCCTTAAATGACTGGAGGTAATTTCTATCTTATTCCTCCAATAAAATGTCAAAATTCCTTATTTACTGCCCAGAAGCCCCTGTGTGCAGGAATATCCCAGACTTCTGGAGTGCTGAACTGTGATGAGCTGATTCAAATCTGTGCCTCTGTGGTGAGCTTTTGATGCTTTTGATCCCTGCAGGTAGTCCCAGGAAGAGCAATCAGTGGGGTCTTGGAGTCCCCAACTAGCGCAGATACCCCTGCATCATGTGCTGGAATACAGAGATGAAGTTGTACCCTGAAATCTGGTGACATATTTTCATTTGTCCTGCCACATCTGGGCACATTAAGAAGTTTACATAGATTGCATCTCTATGCGAAAACCATTTAAAATTGCACCACACTGAGTTCTGATCTAGGGAAACCTGATGACCTGAGCAGGATGGGTTAACAAGACATTTTCTGGTCAGACACAGCCTAAAAGTGTTATTGGCAAAGGACTGGAGTGTGCTATCTATAACCTTTTCTTCCAAATGCAGCTTTCCTTTACCTAGCAGATGGACAGCTGCTTTTGGTAATAGAAAATAAAATTAAGGAGGCTTTCTCACTAGGATTTGTAGCCTTGCAGACGGACACTTTAAAGGAAAAGCAACTTTGTTAAAACATAAACTAAAAACCTATGATAATTTTAAATTCAAGGCCTGGTTATTTTGTGCTCTGTGGTGGATCTCCCTTTTCTTCAGAGAATGCTCCTTGAGTAGTAAAATACATGCAAGGCCTCTGAGTGTAATGTGTGGTCCAGGGACGTATGGTGGTTTACTTCTACGAGGAGTGCAAAAGGCTGCAGTAACAGGAATGGTAGACTTTGTATCACTGGAAAGACTTAGAAATATTAAGCTTGGGTAAACGAAAAAATATCAATAAATACTTAGAAATTTTGTTCAGTGAAACTCTACCTGCCAAACCCTGATCTTGTTATTTCTCTGAAAGTTCATGGGAATTCTCAAGGGCATTGAAGGTTTAGCTGGACCCAGCTGCATCCTGTGGTTGCAGTTCTGCCTAATGCCTGTGACTTCAGATTATCAGACGGTGCTCCTAGATGGAAATGTGAAAGTCTAACTCGAGCTGGTATTTTCTCCAATATCCACATTCAGGATTAACTCAGCAGTTCAGACATGGAACTGCAATGTACAATTACTCATCCAAAGGGGATAGGTTCAACTCACATGGTTAGATTTATCCCTAATGTTTTGTCTCCCATCATTAACTTCTAGACCGCAGGTACTTACCAGCATAAGCAGGCTGATGGACAGGCATCTTCTAGCATCAGTAAAGTTCTTACAATGCCAAAACAAAAGAGCAAATGGAAAACAAACTAGGAATGGAAATAACAAACTTTCATCCATAGCTAAGACATTATGCAGTCTAATGCAGCCTGGTAACTGTTGGCAGACACTCAAAAGCTGGAGCATGGGGTGCTTAAGAGGCTGAGACTGACCACACTCACAGACTTTTTCAACCCACATGTCCAGGAAGTGAGGACACAGTTGACATCAGTTCCCCTCCCAGACCTACTCTGTTTGCAGTTTTCCCTCTTCTGCTTTTTTCCATAACTGTTACAGCCGGCGCTATTCAATCACCAAGGAGGTATATGTACACTCTGTCAGAGATTACGGTAGTTCAGAGATTACAGAAAACAGTTTTCTGCTTTATTTGATATAATTTCTAGCACAATTTGGGTTACTGTTTTATTATTCCTCATGTAGCAAATTAGCGTTTTCTTTCTGAAAATGTCTCAGATGGCAAGACAGCAAAGAATACAAATTAAGAAAGTATGACTCTATGCTAGAAACCTAGGGAAGCTGGTAGGAAACTTACAGGAAGGTAAAGAAAATAAAATAACATTAGCAATCTTAGCAAAGCATTCCAGATTTTGAAATTACAAAGTCCTTTTCAATAAGCTTTTTGCATTACTTAAACACTGACTGCAATGTGTTGTGCAAACAGTTTTATTGTTCTCTTCTTACTGAAACAGGTTATGCAACCAGACCACAGTACACACTTTGCCTTTTGAAGACAAGTTTAAAAAGCTGTGAAGTATTATAGAAGTATCGTTACAGGAGCAAAAGCTCTTCCAAATCATTACAACTGCTTGCTTCACAAGAGAGGGAGATTGTTTAAACTCTGTGCCATGGTATATTACATGTGTAAATCGTAAAAAATTACCTGGTGTGCCTGCATCAGTCAATACTGGGCGCCATCAGCATTTGCCTTTCAGAGGTGGCAAATGATACTATAAGTTCACACACAAAAGTATATACAAATGGGCTAAGAAATGCCAAACAGGTGGAACAAAAGCTTTCTGGCATGGCAAGCCACCGACCTAAGGGAAACTTCTGAGCAAGAAAGACTGAGTGTTCTCTGCCCTTTTACTTTAGCATCTTTTACCTTGATATGCTTTTATTGTTTCCTGCCCTGCCCCAGGTGTCTCTAGGCTTAGAATTTTATTTTTGGCACTCTTTTCCCTTTCATGCTTATACGTGTTTCAGGCAACAGCTACTGCTTGGAATAAATCCTTTGGTTTTATAGAACCATTGTTCAAAGCTGTGTTTAAGAGTGCTCCTACAGGTTTGCAATGGGGAACAACTACAGAAAGAAGCTGGAATTAATAAAAACATAATAAAAAGGAAGAGCTAAATAGCATTATACAGTGAAAGTAATTGAAAGTATATGTGTACAAAAAGGCTTTGATTAGTACAGAAAGAAAGAATGACCATTTTTAGAGGATGAGCGTGTAGTACTTATTTCATCCACCAAGATATGTAATTGGTTTGTGTTTTGAATTCAATTTTGAATAAACACCACAGGGCAGAGATGTTAGAGTTTCTTTCTTCATTTTGGAAGTAAATGTCGTTTTAGGTCCTCTTTCAACCAAGTGACCAGTACTCTGGTGCATACTGGAACAGCCTGAGGGGTGATCTGGTTATGTTCTGACTACAGTGGTTCCAAAAGAACAGGGATTCCAGATAAGAATAAAAGTCTCCCCTGTTCTCTTCCATATCCCCTTTCTGCAGAAGAGAAGTATTTGGCATAAAACTCCTCTGGTAAATCCACAACAGCTCAGAGGCTGCCATGCAACAGAGCTATTACTTGGAGTCCATATTGGACTTCATTGCGGAAAAAGAGAATGGCCGGTCCGTAGCAGAATTTCCTCTGTAGTCTTTTTTGCTGGGTTACCCACAAATCACAAATTAAACAGAATGGATCCTTAGAACAGATGATTTCAGAGTTACTAGTGAGACTTGTTATTTCAAGGGCTATTTTACATTTTGTAAGAAAGAAAAGAAAATGACAGTAAACATCTTTTGATAACCTTGCATGTTTCACTCACATAGTCAACTCCTATTTTGTGAAAGGCTATATGTATGGTATGCATTTTTATATTATCTAGAACTTCAGAACACAAGATGGCAGTGTACATTACAGTGAATTCAGGCTTTGAGCTGCTTCTGCTACTCAACAGAGCACATAACATTTTATTCAGTCATACATTAATCTGATCATGTACTTGCGGTATTAGAAATAAACCTAAAAGTATTTGTCAACAGCAGAAACCAATGCAATTTGACAATAAATGAATATTGCATGAACAAGTGTTAGGTAAAGCTTAATTCAAGATTTTATCGTACATAACAACACTCTGGAGACATTAAAAGCCTCTTATGGAACTCCTCAATTGCAATAACAAGAGGGTATCCCTTTATGAAGGAATGGAAGTTGGCTCAGTTGTAAGAGTTTCAGAGCATAACTGGCTGCTGGGGAACTGCACATAAGAGAGCTGGCAGCCTGAAATGTGTGAAAAGCTCAGGGCTCTCAGAGGAGTAGTGCAGACCACTGAAGTGGAACAGGCTGAACAGTATCTAAAATTGAACAGGTGCCATTCTATGAAAAGAACAACAAAGCAGACAACTGTTTGGCATGACAATTCATAGAAAAAAAAATTCCACTGAGAAACATCAAATTAGAGGATAGGTCTCTGGCTGAGGACAAAATTGCTTGGAGAGCCAGATATTTCTGAGCATAACTTCAGAGAAAGCTCAGTCAGAGTCTCTGGGTACAAGAGGCCAAAGAGAACCAGAGTAACAAACTCTCTAGGAATCTACCCTCAGTCTCTTTTCTTGGGTTGAGTTGAATGATAGAATTAGTAAGTGTAAAAAAAAAGTTGTCTCAGCTGCCTTTCTGAGCTGAACTCCTAGCATCTGGTTACACAAACATAGCCTTCTTAGAAAGGTTTGCTATATGGTAAAGAAAGCCCTGAGAAAAACAGTAATACTTCAGAATATAAAATTGTCCTGGAAAACATTATCCCTGTGGGATATGTAACACTGACAAAATTGTAGGCAGTCCTACTTTCTCCCTGGGTAATGTTCAGGTGACATTGCCTTCTTGCAGCTAAACTCATGGCACTTAAGGGCAAATCAGACTGACCCAGAGGGTCAAAACTGAACACCAAGGTTCATAATTTCTGGATACAGCTCTTAATTTAACATAGTTATTTGAAATTAGATCATGAAAATTATATATACGTATTTATCTCAGAGAAATATGATATTACTTTTCTATTTTTCTGTCCAGAGTGGGAATATTTGCAACCTCCATGGTACTGGGCAATGGAGAACCTCACAGCAGTGTGAGTGAGCATAGCATACAGAGCTTGACCAGCATTTTTGATATAGGGAATCGGGAATGCTGGTCTTGGTGTCTACTGTTCTTGTAGTCATTACCTATGTGTAAAAATATCATGCTGTTCCCTACTCCTCAGACACAGTAGCTCCACTGGAAAGTTGTCAGCTTTTTGGTGATGGTCCATTCCTGTCATTACAATTGAATTAATTGCTGCTTGTTATTGCCTTATGTTCCCACTCATAAATCACTGGGTTTAGTCCAAGAATTTTTTTTCCCTCTCTCTTTCTGAGTTTGCATAAAATTGAATTTGGCATTGATTCAAATCAAATAATTCAAGTGTCACTTTTGCCTGGTATTTAAATTAAGGCTGGGTGTGGGTTCATAACTAAAATGAAGTGGTTTACCTAGCAGTTTCAGTCATCTGGTCTATTTGTCACAGTAGATTACAGAAAGTGTGGTATGCACAGAATTACACATACACTTTTCAGCCATCCAAAATGGAGGATAAATTGAACACGTCATGGTTTTAGGGCGGTAATTTATATTGAGTACAAGCTGAAAAGGGACTGGAGCCAAAAGCTCAGATCTAAATTACTTTGCTTTCCAGGGAAACTTTAATCCAAATAAAAACTTCACAGCTGTTCATTATATAATTAAGTGAAGCAACATGAGACTGTGTCTCAGCACTCCCAAAGTAAAGAAATTACACCAAATTGAGACTTTGTGGCTAAGTCCGCAGTTGTCCTATATTGTCCATGATGACCAAAGTCCTCTATATATGGTTATTGCCTCTTGACTTCTGCTGTCTGTTGTAACCACTCCAAATGTTTCCTCTGGCATTTTATGTATGTTTGTTCCCTGCAAATGAACTTTTTCAGCCCAATAGTATTTCCTCACTGATGGTGTGTTATGAGGATTCACAAACTCAAGATTTTTCATGCATGGATGATTGAAGTTGGTCTCATGGCCTTCTTTTCATTACAGGTGTTTATTCAAGGTCTGATTTGCAAGGGTGCCTCTTCCCTTTGGCAACCCTGGGCATTGCCTGCCCATCAAATTTCTGTGAATGTAGACACCATCAGTAATGTCCAGGCCTGGGAAGAGAAAGGACAATATCATCTTTTCTTGCGTCTTCTGTATGGTCTTCTCTACAGTCTGTCCCATCTTCTTTTACTTCTAGTCAAAACCCAGCCACTTTTTTATGTCAGTAGTCAACCCACATAGACGTACAGTGAAATTCCTTCTTCAGGTGAAATAGTTTTTACTTTTCCATTTGGAATAATTCCTAACCCTAACTTCTTTTACCAGACATAGACAATTTCCTCCTACTCAAAGATAATCTACCTTCCTCCCACACTAAAATTTAGCTGTAATAGCTAACGATTAGTCCCTCCTTCCCTAGTCTTTCACAAAGCCACCACTTTAATCCAACTCAACACAAATTAAAATTGATTTCTTGCCCATAGTCCACACCAACTTCTTTGCCCGAAAATAAATCCTTCTTTTGACATTAAAGTCTAACGACACTTGCACGTGCAGGAAGTCATGGTGCAGCAGGATAATAGTAGTCCTCGAGACACTTCAGCCTTTCCACTTACTGCAGGCATCACCCCTCTGCCTTTCATCAGTCCCATGATGTGAAAGAGGAGGACTGGTCTATGAGGGGATGAAGCAGGAAATGTCAGCAGGCTGGAGACTGCTACCTTCTGGGCAGCCAGAATCCAGCTGGGGCTGCAGGCTTCAGAGCTATTCAGGACAGGGAGTGACTGGGGAAAAAGTATACTGGGGTTTTGCTACCACTGATACATTCAAGCCCCAAGTAAACACCGATTGTAATAATGAAAGTAAAAGGCAATGTATTTAAAATTGGCAAAAGTAATATGCCTGCAGAACGTGCTGGCAAATGGTATCACTGAGGCCAAGTGCTTAGTGGGATCCAGTAAAAGGTTATACATACATATTCATACATTTATGTGGGGAATTAGATTGGACCTGATAAAAATTCATAATGAATATAAATGTTCACAGTTGAGGGCATAAATCAGCCATTAGCCTGAGGTTAGAAAATAACTTCCCCTATAGTCAGGTTGTTATATAATTATCCATTATGTGTGTGGAGGGAGAAAGGAGGTTGAAGAATAGAGCAATTTCCCAGAGACATCTGGGAATTACTATTGGCAGACAACTAATTTAGATTTGATCTGGTATGGAAGTTCTTATTACATCAAATAATGTAATTTAAAGTTAAAGCATATGATTTATTTTGTATTTCTTACTCTTTATGTAATTAAGTTCATGCCTGAGGGTGACTGCAAGCCTTTCCCTTATAAGCTGGCCAAAGTTAGTGAAATTGACTGTGCTATGTTTCCTCACAGAACCTCCTTAAAAACAGCTTCAAATTTTCCAAGGAAGCCAGGGAGCATCCCAGGAATTTAGTTTGTTGAAAAGCTAACCAACTCGTACAGCCAGTGTGGTGTCTGTATTAGCAGAGAAAAAATTTTTCTGTGTGAACTGCAGTAAAAATCTCATACTCTGAAAAGTTCTTATTCTTGTCAAGTTTGCATAATAACCTAAAACACTTGCAGAGCCCCTGAACATCACAAATTGAAGCACATGGACTAGTCCAGCCCGGCTTTTCCTGCTTTTTCTTGCTCAGTTCACCTAAGCAAAACACAGTGTTCAGTGAGCTTGTTTTCATCAAGTAACACCCCTCCAGCTCTCTTGTTGCACTTGCAAACAGTCCGCAAGCTGTAACAGACAGCACACACTAATAAAAACAGCCTTTATGACTTTGCAAGCAGATAGCTTTATTGAAAATGGTTGGATTAAGCAACTATAAATGAATAAAGGAAATAGTTTATGTTCACTGTAGGGGTCAAGGGATGTTAGCTGCCTTCTGCTGTAGTTTCTGGAAGGCACATGATACACTTATTGTCATCATGATCACAATAGATGTGGGAGCATTTATTAACCAAACATCTCACCAATTTTCAGAAGAAAAAAAGAGCAGTATTTGGCATCAGTCTCTCTTAAGCATAATTTCTTTTCCTAGTAAGCAACACTAGAAACATTGTGCAATGATCGCTCAACATCTGGAATATTCTAGGGACACAAGCAACAAACACTGTGGTCTTATGAAAAAAACCTTGCTGGGCAAACTGGAGTGATCTATTAGCACAGATTTATAAAAGGAATGGCTGAAGAGAAGGCAGCAGATGTAATGCAGTAGATTTTTTTTTTAAGGTTTCAAATCTTATTCCACAGAATTTTTACATGAAAAATGAACTGAAGCTGGATTTGCTAGGAAAGCTTTAAGTCTGTTGGGGAGCTTTTGTACCCTGGGGGGTAGAGGCAGAACATCTCTTCCCAGCTGACATTCCCCCAGCTCCATGCTAGGTGCTGTAAGAGTTGGAAGCAGCAGGATTCACAGGCTCTGCTTACCAGGCTGTCCTCGTTTAACATACAGGGTCTGCAGAAGTAATGCGACTGCTTTATGGCTTTCTCGGAACAAACAGAGCAACTCCCTTATGCGCAATTAACTCTTAACAGTGGCAACGTTATCAGCCCTGCGGAGCTGCATCTCAAATGGGGGTTATGATCGTACAGGGTAGGCCTTGTTGGGACCATTTGACAGCAGTCTTCTGCCAGTCACATACAGAGTTTTGTTGTGTCTCCTGCCTCCTTATGTCCTCCTGCTGCTACTAATGACATTCTGCCAGCAGCAAGCAATTTCCCTGGGAAGCTCCCAGGCTGCTTACAGCCCAGCTGCCTCCTCCTGCCAGCAACCAGACTGCTGCTCCACCTCTCATGTTGGCTTCTACCTTTTGAACACGGCTAACAGAAACCCTGGTACATACTGAGAGCCTCAACACAGTGTTGCAATGTTATATGATCTATTGAACTGTGAGAAGGTGTTTGGGGTACGATAGATATGGGTGCGAGGCCTGATTTTTAAAAATATTTTCATCAGGACAATAAAGTAAACTTCAGCACGCTGCAGACATTTACAATTGTATGGTGCAAAAAAAATACCAGTACCAATGAAGAGAGAATTATAGATGGGCTGTAAAGAAACAATGCACTCAAAAAGTAATCATTATAAGTAGAATAAGGCAAGTAGATAAATAGTGTACAAATAATTTAAATAATATTTCAGTGGAATAAATAGCCTGAATAGCATAAATTGGAAAAGAGAATTATGGGAAACTCACCTTCTCCTCTGCTGGCAACTAGATGGGAGTTTGCACAGGATATTGCAAGGTAAATGAGCAATGTCATTTGGGACTCCACATGAAGCGCAGTAACACCATCAGGTTAAGTAATTTTCTTTACGATTTTGACCTAAAATATTCTGTCCCATCCACAGCACTATCAAAAAGACAAAATATAAATGAGAAAGAGCTCTGAGAAAAACACAGAGTAACAATCAGCTGTCGTAGGCCAGATTTGTTGGATATATATGTATATATTTAACTTGTCTGAATTAAGGATTATTAAGGAGAGTACACAATGGACAACTTCTTCTGAACACAGTACTTAGAAAAGATGAAGTTAAAAAAAAATAGGTCAGGAGGTCATGGGCTGCCAGAGATCCCAATACTGCTTTGTTAGCTGTGGTGCTGAGCAGCCACCAAATTAGTAGCAGATCCAAAAAAAGCGCATAAAAACAAGGATTGCGTTTATATTCTGGGAATCATGCTTAATTTTTGTCTCCTCAGTAATTCACTTCCAGAGACAAATCTCCCTGTTTAAACACAAAGTAGGCACACGGTCCAGTATGGTTCTGAGGATCACACCAATTGCTTGTCATTGCTTCTTCTTCAAATACAGTCTTTGTCTTCATCCCCAGGCCTATGTGTTTCACTCTCCCTGGACCACACTAACAGAGATGAAATTACGAGTGAGGCTAATGGGTGGGAACACCATATACACAATGATAAATTTAGGAGAGGAGAAAGAGATGCAAGTTAAGCTAGAAAGGAAAAAAAAAACAAGAAAAATACCAACAGAAACATTGTTACTGCAGGGTTTCTGCACCTCTGGCTATTGCCTTCATACTGAGGCATGGAGGACATGTCGACACTGGAAGCCAGTCTGTGCAACTTGTTCAAGGTAGCGGTAAGACTGCACGAGCATTCCTACGCAGCACTGGTACCTGCCCTCCTGTCTATGCCCACAACCTGAACACATTTGGAAGTTAGCACCCCATCGGGATGCTAACATCAGGACGGGCTCAGCACTGACGGTTGCTGACAGCTAACAGGCTGCCCCCATAACAGCCCTGCGGATGAGAAGCAGAGCATCCTGTGCATGCGGCTGCTCCAAGAGCAGCTTTTGCAGAAGAGTGTGAACAGAGTCAGCAGGTGGCTTATTTTTTAAACATGGTAAGTAAGGACTGCTTGCTGGGTTAGCAGAATATATGGGGTGTGACAAGAGGCTGAAGGAGTAAACAACATGTTGAATTCCCACATCATGTGACTCTCAGAAGGGGGATCTCAAAAAAAAGAAAGAGAAAAATAAGGAAAAAAAAGTGTCAATAAAGCAGCCAGCTTCTGCCTTTCCCTTTGAAAACCAGAACAGGAAACAACTTGAGGTTTCCCCTACTTAGCAAATGCTTTTGTTCTAGCAGAGGATGTGCAGAATGATGCATTGGAGAAGAATGTATCATAGATTAAACACTATTTGAGTTATTAAGTCTATTTCTATAGATGCTGCTAGTATACTAAAATACTATGATGGGACATATATCCAATGCTTGTGTTATCTCTTGCATCAGCAAATGAAAGTCAAAGAGACCTCAGTATTATTCTTGCTTTCACACTTCCTGGATTTTTGGGGGGGTGAAAGGGGCAACAAGAAGTCCGTGAACAGTTATAGTACACATTTGAGAAATGTCTAGGCTCTCTGAGCTCCTGGGAACACTTAAGGACTTAAAGATAGGCAGGCAGAAGCTACACCTATGGCATAAAGGTATTCCAACACTTAGAGAATGCTGGGGAGCTTAACAGCACCTCAGACATGGGGTTCTGACTGCAAAACATCTGATGCTCTTTAGACTTTTTGTAATTTGCTTGATTATAGTCAGTCTGGCTTCAGCAGCTGAAGTCTCAAAACTAAGTCTTTTAAAAATGTTACCAGTATGTTCAGTGAAATGCAGGTTACAAACAATTGTATTCATGGAATTCACCTTGCATTTTAAATTGCTATATATATAAGGTCATTAATTCTGGAATAATGTCCTTCATCTGTTTTAGCTCATTTCAATATTTAGTTATAGAACAGTAGCATTACTCTAGAATTGTCTTGGATCCAGAAGGTCATAGAGGTGTCTTTGATCAGACATACTGATATTGTAGTATGCCTTGGGTAAAACAAAAATTAGGATTCTAGTTGAATTAGGAGCACAGATCACACCATTTATTATCTGCAGATGCCAGGACATTAAAACTTTCAATTGTTTCTCCACCAAATTGAATGAGGCAGTTCGTTAATACAATTACCTCTGTATAATTGGAAACTCAATCAACGGTGACTGCGTGATTTGAATATTACTTTAAATAATTTAATTTTTATGATGCTATTTTGTTGTACATGGTACCACCAAATATCTTATTCATTTTCCTGCTGACTGTGATTTGAGTTTGTGCCTTTCTTTGAGAAGAAAGAAGCACATTCTCAACCCTTCTAATTTCCTAGGATACAGTATGCATTGCTTTTAATTATTTAGGCTGACACACATTTAACACTAAAAGTCCATAGTCTATAGTGAGTGCAACAAGAGGGAAGGACTGGGTGGATTATAACTGACTCAGGAAGAGGAGCAGGCATCAGAGGTCTTTGGCAAGGGCCTTAAAGGAAAAGGGGGATTTGGGGTAGACAATGAACACAGAACTTGAGTGTTGTGAAGGATTTCCTCTGCTTCTTTCAGAAGAGCATCACTAGTCACTGCCTGTTTGCTCTTTTGGAAAGAAGCAGTTTTAAAGTATTTGGACAGGTAGTAGGGAGAAGGGGTACTCACTCTGTGTCATGGTCCATTTGGATCTCTCAAATTTACAAGACAATGTACTCTGTAAATGAAACTATTTTATGAGCTTATCAGGAAAGAAAACAAACGCAACAAACAAGGGGTCAATTGCCTTTGTACAGACTAGTCTAGCACACGAATTCACTAATTTATCACTTAAGTCATGAGGTTTCTAACTCACAAGTTGTCTAATTCCTAACTCACAATTCATTAACTCATAACTTGTAACTCATGCATTTATGAGCAAAATAGTTACCTAGCCAACAGTGAGAGTTCTCGTCCTCCCTCCTCTGTCACGGTAAGCATGAAGGTCACTGTTTTATCAAAACTGTTTTCATCACAAATCCAAAACATAGTACCATACAAGTGACAGTGAAGAAAACTAACTCTACCCCAGCCAAAACTAGTACAACCTCCACATCTTATTCCGTATCACTTACGTCATGCTTAGGTCCTGTACTGTCCCATAGACCTTCGTTAGCCACTTTCCCCCATCCCATCCTTTGATGTGTACACAAACATCCTTTCTTAAGTCTATGGATCACCCCTGCAAAGTGTCTATAAAATGTTGACAAAATGTCCATTGAGCTCATTAGTCTATGACTTGGATTCTGTTACAATGGTCACTCAGGATAGAACAGGAGACATGTCACGTGGAGTTATGGGGCACCAAAGCCAGCTCAGTTTGTGTCACTGCTGTGCTTGCGCTGCTTCTTTTAAGGCTTGCCCTCCACTGGTGGTTGCTCCTGCTGTAGTACCTCCTATAACATGCAACTCAAATCATAGGTTAAAATAATTTAAAGTTATATCCACTACATTCTCCGCCTCTGGTCACTTTGGACACTGTGGTGTTCTCCCTCTTTGCCTCTGCTCCAGTGCGACTTATGCACAGACTACAGTCCCACATGCTCCAGCATGGACTTATCTGTGGGTCACAACCTCTTCAGGGCTACAGCTGCTGCAGGCTGGACTTATCCATGGCCACAGATGCTTTGAGGTGTACCTGCTCTGGCATGAACTTATCCACACACACCTTGGGATGCCCCGCTCCCACTTGGACTTATCCACAGGTGACAGTCCCTTTGACTAAAGTTGACACTGAAGCTCCAGCCCATTCAGCATAGCAGCAGAGAGCAGGAGGCGATGCCCTGATCATCAGCCAGCAGGCACATGGCCACTGCTGTTATCGAAATGCTCCCAGGCGCAGCAGGCTGAGATGATAAGCCCCATAGCAAACAGCAAGAGCAAAAAGCAACCACTAACAAGCACTGGACTCTAATGTACAGTAAGGTGAGCAAGCCCCATGGCAAACAAAGCAGCCTGCTAAATGGCAATAACAACTACAAATTCAGTCAAGCAATCTCCAGTCAAATCTTCTGTTACCTTGAACCACTCAGGCCTTACGCTGGGCACCAAAAAGGACTGTTGTGGTTTAATCACAGTGAGCAGCTCAGCCCCACACAGCTGCATGCTCGCTTTCCCCCAGTGGGATGCAGAGATAATCAACAGAGTAAAAGTGAGAAAACTTGTGGGTTGATATAAAGACAATTTAGTAAGTAAAGAAAAAGCTGTGAGTGCAAGCAAAATAAAATAAGGAATTCATGCAGTACTTCCCACTGGCAGGCATGTGTTCAGCCATCCCCAGGAAAGCAGGGCTCCATCATGCATACCACTTACTTGAGAAGAAAAACACCACAGCTCGGAACATCCCCGCTTCCTCCTTCTTCCCTGGAGCTTTTATTGCTGAGGATGATGCCACATGGTCTGGAATATCCCTTTGGTCAGTTGGGGTCAGCTGTCTTGACTGTGTCCCCTCCCAACTTCTTGTGCATCCTCAGCCTGGTGTGGCAACCTAAAGAGCAGAGAAGGCTTTGATGCTGTGTGAGCACTGTTTGGCAATAGTTAAAACATCCCTGTGGTATCAATAGTTTTCATCACAAATCCAAAACCTAGTAAATGAAGAAAATTAACTCTATCCCAATCAAAACCAGTCCAGTAAATTAAAAAAAAAAATTGTTTAATTGACCAAAAAGTCAGCATGAGTTTTCTCTGCATGAAAGACACGATAACCCAACAACTAAGAAATGTCCTTTATCTTGTTTTTTATCAAGCTAACTTAATAGGAGGTGAAATCTTCATGTGTAATTTAGTTAAATGTGCATCCAGAATTGCTTGTACATAAGTATTTGTATAGTACGAAAAGCTCTTCTGAAAATCGTTATATATTGAGTAGATCAGGCTGCTGTTGCAAAATGAAGTATCGCAGAGTGATATGTCATGTCAGCAGTCCTTCTCTTCCGTGAATTAAAAGGGGAGGGCATGTAGCCTCCACAGGCTTCTAAAAACTACTGCTAAGTGGCTAAATTGTCCTTACAAGCTTTTTCATGTTTTAAATGCATTGTTCTCAAGAATTTTGCAACTTGAAAATTTCTAAGTTTAAGTCATCAAGCCATAACAAGACAGAAACTCTGACAGTCATGCATTCAAAGCACTTCCCTGTCAGTTTATTCTACAGGATGAGACAAGTACTAGTAGAAGATAAACCATTCCTTGGAGCCAAATTTTCCTCAACTTTCCTCAAGAAGCATAAAGGTCTATATTCTACTTGTTCATACTCATGGACAAAGTCCTACCACTTCTCCTATTTATGTAGTTCACAGGAATGAGATCATAACCAATATTTGACACCTTGGACCTGAGAAAATGCAGGCATGTAGTTATTATTTCACTAGACACAGTCTTCTTATGCAGTGAAGAAAGAACCAGCTATTGTACTTTAGACTGTACATTAACTTCATCTAACTTTTAGATGGTAAAGGTTAGGGAAGAAGAATTCCAGCCATGGTGGCTGAGGACATACCATCTTGTGCCAAGAACCAAGCAGCGATCCAGTGGTCCATCTTATGACATCGTGATGTAAGAAGGGTACAGAACTTGTGCCACATGTGATTTGGATTTCAGGGCTTGACTTATATCTCATGCAGAGCTATCTGTAAAAAAAGAGGATGTCTACTTACCTTTGATTGAAAAATAAGTTTTCTTTAACAGAATCTTTCATCAGTGTTTCTCTAGTGACATCACAAGGACTAAATGTAACATGAAAGTTCTCATTAAAGATGTAACAGCAAAAAACATTCTAGGCAAAATCCCATATGCTCAGAGTTACTTCTCATTATAGTCTCAGTCAAAATAGTCACTGGTTCAAGTTCAGAAATTCAGTGTGACTGAAATTCACTCAGCAAGTCAAGACTTATCTCCGACATCTTTCAGAGGTCCCAAAGATTGTATTCCAGCAGATATTTTCCTCTATTGCCCTTTTATTTGAAGGTATCCAAACTAGCAAGGTTTTTAAAATGTGTATTTTCAGCAGTAGGTGACACTGAGAAGTTTCTAGCTTCATAATTATTCTAATACATAATAATATAAAATGTTATGCAGATGCATTAGAAAGAACTTTGTCAAAATGTTGTTAATAGTCCATTATCTGAAAATATGACCAGATCTTTCAATTTCCCTAACATTTTAAAAAGAGCATGAAAATGTTTTAGAATAAATCCTGATAAGAAAATAAATGTTTTCCTAAAGATTATGAGTGACAAAAAGTCTAATGCAAGAACAGGAATGATGAGAATGTCTAGTATAAAAATAGGCAACAAATAAAATTTATATGTGTAATAAAAAGTTCTCTATATTCCTTGTTACTCTTCCGTAAAGTACCACCATGGGTTGTTCTTGAACGTACTATTGCAGGGAGAAATTGTATCTATCTTGTTTGCATTTAAGCTGTAATATTGCAGTAATGGTTGCCAAGACATATACACTAGCTATGTAAGCTTTATAAGGCAAGTTAATGTATACTATCAGGAATACAGCAAATGAAAGCATTCAGATTTTTCTGTGCTTGCTGAAAGTTCATATTTACAAGTGGAGACCAAAGCATTACATGTGAGCCCATATTCTTCTCTGAATACCTCATGGATTAGAAAGATGTAATGTTAATTGAAAACATTTTCCTCAGAACTTTACTGTAAAAAAAAAGTTATAAAGGGCAACAAACAAGTGAGCCTGTGTTTCCAGGTACTTCTGGTTGTCTAATCAAAAGAAAATAATGATATTGCAAAAGTATTGCTCATATTTTGTTTCAGAAGGCTCCTGATGCCATACACCTCATTGTATGGTGGGAATAGTGCAGTGATATAAAGCACTTTAATTAAGCTGAGTTTTGGATGGCTGCCTTGCTTATCAGAAAGGAAGCGCTGCTCAAGGTATAAGGATAAGTAAAGGAGAAACTAAGCAAGGAACAAAAACGTAATATATAGTCAACGCTCTTTTTTCTGGCCTAGAAAGTATCTTTGCCTTTTTCTTTCACTTCAGACTCCAAAAAGCTGCTTCGATTTGCATACTATTTCTGCACTGTGATACAATCTATACTGATGCCTAAGGTTCATGTTTGCTTTTATTTTGCTTTCTATTAAATAAAGCATGGAGAAATGACACCTTTATAGCTTCAGGGTAATTTTTCACAAATTGACATTGTGTATTATTCATTTTGTGCTAATGGGGTCTGCTTGCTATTTCTTTTATAATACTGAAAAAATCAAATCCTTCTACTTAATAAAAACATTATCTGCAAATAACTGGCAGCAGCTGTTCTCAGATGTTTTTTAACTTGTGGCAGCCCACTTCTATTTCTCCAGAGTCTCCAACAGAGGCCTTTCAGCTAGATTCAGTTGGGCTCACTTTTACATCACAGAATAAAGTGGTAGTACAAAAATAACACACAGGAATACACTTAAAATTATGCTCCTCATTCTCCATTATAAATAATTTATTGTTGCCATGCCTTCTCCCTCCATGGAATTGAATGCATAGCATCATATGATCACCTTCAATATAACTAGTTCATTCAGTGATGCAGCACATGTTCTGTGTAGACCTCCATAATATGTTTAGTGGCTCTATGGGTATGTTTTAACGAAACCTTCATTGTAAGTCAAGTGCTCTCACTCTATCTAGTACAGCCAGCAAACATGCATATAATAAATCTACTTAGATTATAGGTTCTTCTTTCTTCAAATGTGTACAAGGTCTAACACAACCCCCCCCCCCCCGAGACTGTGCCTGTAACTCTTCTTATTTAACAAATAAAGAAAATCAACTACAATCACCTTCAAAATAGTTCCCTTCTGAGTCGACACACAGCTGCATAAGATGCTGCCCATGTTCAATGCAATTCCGCAGATCATTTTCTGAAAGGCTGTTGAGGATCTCCGTCAGTTTTGCTTTCATATCTTCTACTGACAAAAAATGTGTTCCTTTGAGCACCAGCTTGATCTTTGGGATCTCTTCACCATAAGCCTCAGCCAATAATTTAGAAGTTTCCATAGTGTATTTCTTCAGTGTGACAACAATCTTGATGTTAACTCGCTGTTCACTCTTGAACACTGGCATTTTCCAACCGAGGGTAAGAAAATATGCATCCACTCGTCCTGACTGAAGCAATCAAGCTGAGCATTGTCTCCCTGTGATGAGCTAGAACATGTTCTAAACCCATCTCTGTCTTTCCCCTCTCACTCTTTGACCCTGAGATGTAGGGTTAGTCTCATTTTTTTGTGTTGGACTTTGTATATAAATTTCGTATAAATTACAGCTAGCAGTATCTTAGACACCCATCCACATGATGGTGCAAAGAATTTTTTAATCATGTTTATACCTTGTGCTATTTTTCATGTATAACGTCACACTCTGGTACCTTGTAGGGAAACGTGAAAATTAGATCTTCACATTAGCCCTGTTTAAATTGCAAGGTGCAGTAACACAGCTCATCGATTGTGGATACCCAAAGCAGGCATAGTGAGAGACCATGGCAGCACTCTGGCTGCCAGCCACAGAACCTACATAAGCACCTACAAAGGAATAGTTAGCTCTTCCACTGTGGCCAACAAGAATGTCCTAATTCCGTGCTGTTTGGTTACATTAGATCATTGGAAGTAGTCCCAAAGATGGGCCCAAAGGGTGACCAAAAGATAATTTGAGAGGTATATATTGTCATACCCTGTCAGCCAAGCTACAAACACAATAGCAGTAGCCATGCCCCTTTCAAAGCTGTATTCAGTGCACTGAGTTGATGAACTATCTGGCTGCTACGTGTGGAATTCAGCTTGCTCTCCAATGTCATTTACCAAATGATGAGTGATTTCAGACAGGACACTCCACTAATTTGACAACTATGACACAGGGGCAGGGATCTAGGCCTGTGGACCCTCTGCTCTAAAGCAGTCTTGCTTTTTTTTTAGGTGTGCTGTAGCATGTGCTTGCTGTCGTGCCTGAGGAATATGATATGTTGTTGGATGCATATTAAACAGCTGGAGAAGTCAAAAGGCTGACAAAATGTTATCAGAACCAGGACACCAGGAATACTAGCTCCGGAGCCCTTGACACAAGAAAGACATGGACCTGTTTCCCCTCATCCTATCACAACCTGCCCTTGTAAAAAGTCCCTCCATGGCTTTCCTGTAGCACCTTCAGGTACAGGAAGGCTGCTGTAAGGTCTCCCCAGAGCCTCCTCTTCTCCAGGCTAAACAACCCCCAACTCTCTCAGCCTGTCCTCATAGCAGAGATGCTCCAGCCCTCTGATCACCTTCACAGACCTCCTCTGGAACCGTTCCCACAGTTCCATGTCCTTATTATGCTGGGGATTCCTGAGCTGGGCACTGGGCTCCAGACGACCCTGCTCACTGAAGGGGGGTTAGACTGCGTGACCTGTAAAGGTCCCTTCCAACCCACGCCATTCTCTTCTATGACACTGCTGCTCCGAGGGATAACTCATCTGAAGGTATAAATCACAAACAGCCTGTGTGCACCCCACATCTCATCCCCGTTACGCCTGCCGTGGGTCCGGTCACTGCCGTTGCCCTGCCCGGCGAGTGCCGCGGGTGGGCTGCGAGGCATCCGGTGCCTCCGGCCCGGCCCGCGATGTGCGGAGCCGCCGCTTCCGCCGTCCCGGCCCCCACGGCTGCGGGGAAACCCCGAGCGCTCGGTGCATGCGAAATGCACAGCGCCCGTCCAGACAGCGCTGCGGGGCGGGAGGCGTCGGACGGGTCCCGCGGCGGGCGGAATTCCCGGCACAGCTCCCGCCGCAGCTGCCGGGAAAGACACCGCCCCCGCAGCTCCCGCGGCCGCTGAGTGGCCGGGCGGGGCGGGGCGGGGCGCGGCCGCTGGCCCGGCCCGACTCGGGCCGCCTCTGTCCTCAGGCAGCGCCGGAGCGAGCGGGCGGGTGGTACCGGGACAGCCGTGACCCCGCGTACCGGGCTCTCCGCGCCCCGGCCCCGCGCGATGGAGATCGAGCCGCCCCCCGCACAGGTAAGAGCGCGGCCGCGGCGCGGCCGCGGCCGGGAGGAGGGCGGGCGGCGAACCCCCCCCGCCCGCGGCTCCCCCCGCCCGCGGCTCCCGCGCCAG